>CM045763.1:104376707-105039207 GCA_025200525.1 Camellia lanceoleosa | reverse complement strand
TTGCTTTTAGGCTAGTCTAAAGGGTCCAAAATATTCTATTGGGCCCATATGAGAAAAAAATTATTTATAAGTGTAGTTCAGCCCAGTCGAAATTAAAACATATACAAACAAGTGTTGTTTCGGCTTAGTTTTTAATATTTTTGTGTATTTGTAATGATTTCTTCCTATTTTAATATATGAAAGTAAATTTTAATTTATAATTTTAATGATTATATGTGTAAGTAAACTTAAATAAAAAAACTTGTTGATACTTAACATTTTATGCATAATTTTTTTATTAAATATATATATATATATAATAGGGCCTTATTTTCATAATTTGTCTTAGGCCTCATAAATCTCAGGGCTCTCCCCGGTAAAAAGTAGTAAAAAATTAAATACTCTCTAAATTAAATAATATTTTTTTATAATGAGACCAAAACATCCTGTTGCTTTTCACTCCATTTTAGCCTTTCATTTCTATTTTTTTTAATAACTTTTCACCTTCCTTATTTTTATATGATTTTTTGCTCGGTTAAAAAATATTTTTTGAAAAATTTTAAAAAATATATTTTTTTATTTATTTTTGTCAATTTTTTTAATTTTTTAAAATAAATTTTGAAAAATCAATCAAACAAAATTAATTTTCAACTAAAGTTTTTTTTTTTTTTAAATTGGAATTAATTTTAAAAAATATTGATATATGGTTATAAAATATAAATAAAATAAACTGAAAACAATTAGACCGCAAAGGTTGGCGTGGCTCTCACGTGATTTTTTTTTTATTATTTATAAGTTTTATTAGGAGAACTTATTTAATGTCAAATCTTGTGTAATGTTTTATAGAGTTTCAAGTCTTATGTAGATAGGAATGTATTCAGTTGTGAATAAATGGTATTAATATACTATTATACCCTATAATGACAAAACCATATATAGAGAATTGAATGTTACTATATGTACGGGAAAGAAATACACCTTCTCGTATAATCCTGTTGATCAAGTCTTCGTTTTCAATAAATCAGTCGCTTCACCACTGAAAATACCAGCGTGAGCTGGCCGGGGTGTGCCGAAACCTCTCCGATGCCTAAGTCAAGAAGCAAGACAAGAAGGCAAAAGCTCAATGTATTCAGGAGCAAAATTGTATTACCTCTCCAAGGTGAAATTGGTGAGCTTATATAGGTTCTGGCGTGTACACTGGTAGGACTCACAACTTCTCCATCGAAGAGTCCTCCCGGGACTCTTATTCCTCCATGTGTGGGAGTCCTTCTAGAATTACTCCTCCGTAGAGTCCTTCTAGGATTACTCATGGAATCTTCCAACACCCCCTCAACGTGATAAGCCAAGTGAGATGGCTTCTGACGAACTCCATTGCAACCAAAGTAACCTATAGTCAGGACTTCGCTTTTACTCTCTTACCTCGGTTTCTCATACTGTGAGCTAACCATAAGAAAGCTTAACCCACTAGGTGCGACAACCTCACTCTGGCGCAGCATGCAAGAACTGGCACATGTCTCTGACGGTCTACCAACTTCAGCCGACTATCTCGCACTTGCCGCAAACCAAGTGCTCGTTTGGCGGCACTCAACCACACCTCTTCCCCTTTCTTGGTGGGTATCTCCCAATCTTGAACCTAGATCGACTGACACCTAGCTCGGCCTAATTTACTTGCTGAATATAAATTACCCTCTCAGTGCCCTTAATTCCATCTGCGAAGCATGATAGGGATTACTCATGTATTTCAAGAGATAGAGTTCTAACATCTCCAATGAGCTAAAGCCTTTTAGCTTTCCTAACCGAAGCTAACAACGGCTAGCCTCTCCAAATGAAAGCTAAAAACACCTTTAGCTTATCCGGCCCGAGCTAAGGTGGTGGCACGTCATCGCCGCGACGTCCGCCAATACGCGTCTTCACTCTTGACCGAATCGATTGTCGCTTCTATGACACGTGGCCCGGAAGCTTCAATTGGCCTCCACCGGTATGAAGCGCCGCCCTCGTGCAACATTTGAACGATCCGCCTTTTGCCCTTTACACCAAAACAAACTTTTCATTTTCAAATCACACGATTCTCTGTTCATCTCCTCTCTCTCTCACCTCGAAGTTCCTCCCCTTCTTCCCACTTCACCCAGAGCCGTGCCTTGCTTTTTGAAGCTTCCATCTCTCTTCATCCTCTTCACCGTAAGTAACTCCACTCTACCTCTCTAGTTTTCTTTCTACTTCAATCTATGTTGTATGTTTTTTGCAAAATATTTCGTGTTCTCTCGCTCATATCCATACTTGTTGAAGAACGCCATAAGAACACATTGAATATCTGGTTGTCTAATAGAACACCCTTTCGATCCTTATCACACCTCGACCGAACTAGAATCTGTTCTGCTTTGCCCAGGCAAGAAACCGAACTAGAACTTAGAACATACCACAAGAGTTCCCCAAGGCCATCGATATTCCTTAGAAATAAAATATACTTTGAAGTTTGAAATTCTACTCGCCAGGGCTATGCCCTAGGGGCTAGGCCCTTTCCTCGAGTTCTAAACCGAACTCAAAGTCGCCCCTAGAGGCATAACTTAGGAAGTAAGAAAACTCGCCTGAAACAGAGATAATAGAGCATTCTGAACAGGATACTTGAGCACTTACTAGAAGCAGAACCGGTAATAAACACCATAGCGACTGAGAGTAAAATAAAACCAATCTTTTTTCTTGCTTTGTTTTCAGAGTACGGTCCTCAAGGCTTATGTTTTGTCTTTTCACTTTGGAGACTTAGGTTGCAGACGCCATCGCTAAGCCGAAGGCATCTTGAAAGCACAAACCTTTCAGCAAAGTAACTTATTTATAATTTATACAATAAAATGGGGAAATATAGATGTCTTGTAGAAACCCTGTGGCCTAACCGAATTCGGAAGGACTACCAAATCGACCGATGTAAATCTCATACTAGCCGAACCGGACATAGAGCCCTTGGGGCAATGAAGGCTTTGTCCCTTTACTATTCAATCCATAGTAGAGACCTGACTCAGATTCCTACCCACTTTTATATGTGAGTTTTTAAGACAAACCGGACTATGCCCCACACAACTGTCCACCAATACATACCGAATAATAATGGGTATAGCTTAAACCAATAAACGGCTCAACCTCGGCTTAGCCAAATACTTCACCAATACTAATAGGCTCAAAAATGAAGGTGGTGCTATTACATAGAATACGCCGAGAAAAATAATAAAACATACACGGATAAGGACTTAAACGATGACGACTTCTCCGGTTTCGAAATTTTGAAGACTTCCAGGCGGGATCCTGGTCGAAGAATAAACCGGAAGAAAGGAGAGCCCGGTATTCATACGCCGGTTGCATTCCTTAACTTTGTTTATTTCCTTCTCACCAACCTAACTAACACCGATTCATTTTTGCAGATTTAGCTTTCTCCATTCCCAAGATTTACCAACCTCGACCTTTTTACACAACTAGTCCGAGAAAGAAGTTGGGCAAAACCTCGAGTTTGAGCCAACTTCTCAATACTCGGCCGAAAGGCAAGAGTGACCGATTTCCTCCTTGAAGACCCTCCGAACCTGACCCCACTTTGCCGAGATCGCCCTCGTGCCACTCGCAAATTAACAGAGATGGCGAAGAAAAACAAGATGAGGGCCATGCTCACCGCAACCTCAAGGGCCGAAGTGCCACCATCCCAGCCGACCGCCGAAACCATCATAGCTCTCCCATCACAACAACCATCCTCACGCCGAAGCAGTTACCGACTACCGAGACCGAACAACGCTTGGTTGACGAGGCGGACCCCATCCTTCCAATCAACCCCGAACTCAACCTCCAACCTAATCATCTCACCAAGTCACAACCGAACAAATGGGCTCCACCATTCGTCTTCAACAACCGAGATATCCAAGACAGCGACTCGGTTGTTGCTGAGAAGGATCATTTACTAGCCTTCAACCTGGGCAGGGGTGTTTGTCTTCCCAAAGACATGGAGCACCACAGCAAGCAACTAAATACCGAGCTGAAGGCCATCCGGTCATCCACTAAGTCCATGATCCTGGTAAGTAGATCGCTTTGTCTTTGATCAATCTAAAATTTTCCAACTCAGTTCCTACAAAGAACTATTCTTTGCAGTGCCATTCAAGAACACCATCGCCCACAGGCAAATGATGGAACTCCGAAAAACAACAAGGCACGCAATAAAGGAAGTCCGACCGGTTGCCAAGTGATCATCGCTTCAAAACAAAGGTCGGCCGAATCGAGGTAGCCCGAGGTTGTTTCACCGATTAGTTAGACAAGCGACGGGCGATAAATGCAACAGAACAAGTGAAAGACAAATATTTAAAGAAGATGACGCAACTTGAAACCAAAAAGTATGCCGAAATAACAGACCTGAAGCAGAAGGTTGAGGAGGCTTCCAAAGAAGGTTTTAAGGAGGCCGGTTGCTACTCACAAGAATGCGAAGCGCCAAAGATTTAATCTTCAAGTGTGGCTGGAGTGAGGAGAAGCTCGGTTGTGGACCAAACCAAGGTCTACAACGCCCCGAGTACTTTATTTCGCCCACCGGAATATGCCGACGATCTCCGTATAATTTCGGGTCATCCGATGACGAAGATGATGATGAAGAAGTCGACGACATTCCTTGCCAATGATCGAAATCGGTGAGCAATCAACTCCGGTTGGAGCCAAGCATCAACCGAGAATGCAAATTTAACTGAACCGAGACTTCTGTCATCGAACCGACTCCCACATGCCAGACTCCCCTACTAACACCGACCAAAGTAGATGTTGTTGATGACTTTGACGTTGAATTTGAAGATCTCTTGTGATTTTTTTTTCTTTCTTTTGTCTTGAATCTGTAACAGACTACGGCCCTCCACTTGTACTTGCTTTTGATTTCAATGAAAAATGTTCTTCAACAGCATCTTATTCGGTTCTCTTCTTGCATGCATTTGTGATGAATGTTCAATACCTTCATTTGCCCAACTGTGATCTCGGTTAGCTATCTAACTCACTAGCCAACCACTCTTCAGCCGATATAGCTTACTTCGGCTGCAGAGTACAAAGAGTTGGTTTAATCTAGCCAACCAATCTTCAGCCGATATAACTTACTTCGGCTGAAGAGTAACAAGAGTTGGTTTAATCCAGCCAACCACTCTTCGGCCGATATAACTTTCTTCGGCTAAAGAGTAGAAAGAGTTGGTTTAATCTAGCCAACCGGTCTTCAGCCGATATAACTTACTTCGGCTGAAGAGTAACAAGAGTTGGTTTAATCCAGCCAACCACTCTTCGGCCAATATAACTTACTTCGGCTGAAGAGTACAAAGAGTTGGTTTAATCCAGCCAACCACTCTTTAGCCATAAACTTACTTCGGCTGAAGAGTGCAAAGAGTTGGTTTAATCCAGCCAACCACTCTTCAGCCATAAACTTACTTCGACTGAAGAGTACAAAGTGTTGGTTTAATCCAGCCAACCTCTGAGTTTGGTTTTTCCAGCCAACCCAGAATAAAGTGTTTTGGTTTCTCCGACCAAAACGTCCTGCAGCCTGGATCCTTATCCTGGGCTTAGGAGAGGTCATAGTTGGTTATTCCGGCCAACTATGTTGACAATACTAATTTTCGAATGCTACTTTCTACTAAAAACAATAATATACTGAAAAAGAATAGACTTGTTTTATTGAGAGAGTAAAAAATTACACATGCTTAAAAAGAAAAAGGCTAAAAGTAAAACAACTTAAGCTTGGCAGTGTTCCATGGCCTAGGAATTGCTTTGCCATCCTCATCTTCCAAGTGGTATGCCCCTTTGCCTGCTAATCCGACCACTTTGTAAGGACCTTCCCAGTTAGGCCCTAACTTGCCATCTCCTGGGACCAATGTGTTGCCCATAACCTTGCGAAGTACCCAATCGCCGATCTTGAATTGCCTTGGATGCACCGTTTTGTTATACTTCCTAGATAGTTCTTGTTGATAGGAGGCGATGTGAACCAATGCTCTGTCTCTTCTTTCTTCCGTAAGGTCAAGTTCCAATGCTATAGCTTCGCCATTTAAGTCTGGATCAAAGTTTTCGCTCCGAATTGTGGGGAGTCTGACTTCTAATGGGATGACTGCTTCCATGCCATAAGCTAAGGAGAATGGAGTTTCTCCCGTTGACCACTGTGGTGTGGTGCGATAAGCCCATAAAACATGAGGGAGCTCTTCTGCCCACTTGCCTTTGGCTTTCTCCAACCTTTTCTTCAAGCCGTCCAAAACTGCCTTGTTTGACGCCTCGGCCTAACCGTTTGCTTGGGGATACGCCGGTGTAGAATTGTAGAATTCTATTTTGTATTCTTCGCAAAAGCCTCAAAATTTCGCCACAAACCGAGTGTATGCAAATCAGTGCTTTTGGTATGCCAAAGCGAGTAATGATGTTCTGCCAAACAAACTTCTGTACATTTTTTTCCTTGATTGACGCCAAGGCTTCTGCTTCCACCCATTTTGTGAAGTAGTCTGTTGCCGCAAGAAAGAACTTCATGTTGCCTGGTGCTGTTGGCAGTGGACCTACTATGTCTAGGCCCCACATTGCGAAAGGCCATGGACTAGTTAAAGGTAGGAGTTCTCTGGCAGGTTGGTGTATTTGGTGGCAAAACTTCTGACACTTTTTGCATTTTTTGACATACTTCTCTGAATCTGCTTGCATGTATGGCCACCAGTATCCTTGTGAAATGGCTCGGTATGCCAATGATCTTCCTTCTTGATGGCTGCCACATACCCCCCCATGTATTTCGAACAGGAACGCTTCCACCTTGCTGGAGTAGACACACTTTAAGTAAGATCCTGAGAACGACTTCTTGTATAATGCCAAGGATGGAGAGAGCCAAAATCGCTGTGACTTTGCTCTTATTTTGTTGGCTTCTTTCTTTTCTTCTGGGAGGGTGCCGTCCTTTAAGAATAGTATGATGGGATCCATCCAAGAAGGACCTAACTCTGTACAACATACCTCTTCAGCTTCTGGGTCTTCAATGCTTGATCTAGGTAGATAGTCGATTAGTAGTGGGTGAGGAACGGAGGTGTCTGCCATTGAGGCGGCTTCTTGAGTTAAATCTGCCGCTGTTTTCCTTTCTGCCGATCTGTTCTATCCTCACTACTTTGAACTTCTTTATCTCTGTTCTGACCAAGTCTTGGTACTTGGCCATCCTATCATCCTTTGCCTCATAGTCGCCAGATATTTGGTTTACCACCAGCTGCGAGTCGCTGTAAACCATTAGTTCGGTGGCCTTCATATAGAATGCCGACTTGAGACCTGCTAGAAGCGCTTCATACTCTGCTTCATTATTTGATGCTGGGAAGCCTAGGTTGATTGCCTGCTGTACTACTAGGCCGTCTGGAGAGATGAGGACTATGCCAAGTCCTGCTCCATGCCTATTGGATGCTCCATCCACGAAGAGCTTCCACATCTCTCCAACGAACAACTTCCAGTAGGTGGAGGGATCGGATGATGTCTTGGGATCTTCCACGTTGCTGGTGGCTTCTTCAGAGTCGATGCTTGCTGTCTGCCCCTTGTTCTCTGTTTGCACCAAGTCTTTGTTTGTCGGTGAATCCTGACTTGGTGTAGCATGGTTCACTTCTTCCTCCCTTTCTTTACTCTGGTCCGCCTTGGGACCTGACTGAGTAACCAGTACTAGAGGTTGCGTTATTCCGACGTCAACTTCTATCCCTAGTTCGGCTGTTTCAGTCAGGTCGACTGGGCAGATGTGATGACTTCCAGGGGTGAACTCTGCGACAAAATCTACTAGTGCTTGAGCCTTTATTGCGGTTCTGGATTGGAACTTGATGTCGTACTGTCCCAATTCTACTGCCCATTTCAGAATTCGCCTAGAAAAGTTCGCCCTTTCAAATAAAGCCTTGAGTGGGAAGGCTGTGAGAACAACTATGGTGTGGGCGTGAAAGTAATGCGACAATTTCCTTGAAGCCATCATCAAGGCCAATGCCAGTTTCTCCAGTGGCAAGTACCTTGTTTCGGCGCCCAGTAACGTTTTGCTGACATAATAGATGGGCAAGTGTTGGATTATTTCTGCGCGGACCAACACTGCACTAATTGCATGCTGTGATACTGCCAAGTAGAGGAAGAGTTCTTCTCCAGGTACTGGGGTGACAAGTAGTGGTGGAGAAGACATGTATTCCTTCAAACTCTCCAGAGCTCGGTTGCATTCTTCGTCCCACTCAAACTTAGCTTTTAATGACTGAAAAAATGGACGCAATCTGTTTGAAGATCGGCTGATGAATCGGTTAAGTCTTTCGCCGCCATGCCGTGAGATCTTTGCAGACTTTCATCGAAGTTAGGCCTTTCTAACTCTGAATTGCTTTGATTTGGGAGGGGTCTGCCTCAATACCGCGGTTGGTCACCAGAAACCAGAACTTGCTGCATCCTACACCGAATGCGCACTTAGAAGCGTTAAGGCGCAGCTTGTGTTTCTTCAGGATCTGGAACATCTCATCTAGGTCCTTTAGATGGTCATCCGCATCCTTGCTTTTGACCACCATATCGTCGATGTAAGCCTCTATTGTTCTGCCTAACAATGGCTCGAACATCTTTGTGACCATTCTCTGGAATGTCGCCCCTGCGTTCTTTAGGCCAAAGGGCATGACCATGTAGCAGTATAGTCCTCTTGGAGTGGTGAAGGATGTTACTTCCTGATCCGGTTCGTGCATGGCTATCTGATGGTAGCCTCTGTATGCGTCAAGGAAGCTAAGCCTGTCGTGCCCAACTGTTAGGTCCACCAATTGATCTATCCTTGGTAGGAGGAAGCTGTCCTTCGGGCATGCTTTGTTGATCGTTTTGTAATCGACGCAGACGCGCCACTTGCTATTCTTCTTTGGCACCACGACTGTGTTGGAGATCCATTTGGGGTAGTGCACCTTTCTGATTGCCCCTGCTTCCAGCAGGTTTCCTACCTCCTCTGCCACTATTTCGGCGTGATGGAGTGTCGATCTGCGAGTGCGCTGAATGACTGGCCTGGTAGAAGGGTGGACATTGAGTTGGTGGCAAATAAAGTTGGGATCAATGCCTGGCATGTCGTACGGGGTCCAGGCGAACACTTCGATGTTGGAGGTCAGGAATTCTAAGACTTCCAATCTCTCAGTGCTGGACAACGACGAACCAAGTAAGAAGAACTTATCCGGGTTCTTCTCGTCTATCCTGACTTCAACTAAGTCCTCCATCGCTTCGACCGCTTTGCCAACATCCGCGAATAGTTCATTACTCTCTGGTTCTTCTACCGAATGAACATATCCTTTAGCAGCACGGCTGCCGTTTATTGTCACAAAGCACTGTTTTGACATGATCTAGTCGCCATAAACTTCCTCTATCACTCCGGTGTCGTTAGGAAACCGCATCACCTGGTGGTAGGAGGACGCCACGGAGCGCATGGCGTGCAGCCATGTTCTGCCCAAGATAATGTTGTAGGTGGAGGGGACCTTCAACACCCAAAACTCCACTTGCTTTGTTACACTCCCTGCTCTGACCGGGAGAATAATCTTGCCGACGGGCCATTCAGGCATGGAGTTGAATCCGATAAGGGGAGATACGGCCGACGCCAAGTCTTTGTCTTGCAAGTTAAGTTGCTTGAAGGTTTCATAGTACATGATTTCACATGAACTACCTTGGTCGATTAGAATCCGCTTGACGTCAAAATCCTTGACTCGGAGAGTGACGACCAAGGCATCGTTGTGAGGGCAATAAATCCTCGCCAAGTCTTTATCCGAAAAAGACATGACATTTGTGGCCTCTGTCTTCCCCTTTTTGACGACTGGTTGGGCACTTAGCACCTCCCTGAAGTGCTCAGCCTTTTTGATTGAACCTCTGAGCTCGCATACACGCTCAGGTTCAAAGACTCCATGTATTACGTTGATGACGCCTTAGGGCGGGGCGTCGATCGGCATCCCATTGGGGTTATTGTGGTCCTGGGGCCGGCCGTGCCCTCCTCTATGTATTTGTCCAGTGGCTCGCCGCCACCAACTCTTCCAGATCGTCGATTCTCAATGGCGCGGTGCCCCTTTTCTTTATGGAAGGTGCACCTGGATCTGTCATCGTAGTCCTTCTGGGCCTCACCTAGCTTGGCTGCCCACTTGACGAAAGGCTCATCCCGAATCTCACTAAGTATACGGTAGATCGGTTTCTTGAATACCGTGGTTATGGCAGTGCGGACTCTTAACCATCTCTTGTCCTGGTCCTCGCCGTTGTCTCGCCTGCTTCGTCTGTTTCGGTTTTGGCGATCTACCGTATTTACGTTTGCTGAGGTCTTCTTTTCTGGGGCTAGGGTCGCGCCAGATTTTGCTTTGGCACGAGCGCCATCCTCTTCTACCCTGATGTGCTGATGCACTCTCTCCATCGGGGCCTCCATGGTTAGGGGCAGTGTCATGGTGATAGAGTCCCTCAGTCTGTTCCCGACTGGAAGGCCTCTTTTATATTGCGTAATGGCGAGATTGGTTGGGCAATCACCAATCTGGTTGAATGTCTCCCAGTAGCGACTGTTGTATGACCTCAGGGTCTCCTTATCGCCCATGTCGATGGAGAGTAACTGGTCGATCTCCACCGGGGTTTTTGTGTTTGTTCTGAATCGCGTTACAAACGCCTCTGCCAGCTGCGCCCAGGAGGCTATGCTGCCCTCTGGTAGTTTTTCAAACCAAGTCAAGCCAAGCTTCCCAAGGCTTGAAGGAAATAAGATGCACATCAAGGCCTCATTCCTGATCTGACCATGACTGGCGAAAGTGGCTTAAGTCTGAGTAGGGGTCCGCTTTCCTCATACGTTAGAATTTAGGGCATCTGGCTTGACGGAAGGCGCGTTCTCTATTCTTTGGGACGAATGGTGAGGTCTGCACCTCGCCAATGCCTTTGTCCATTGGTTCAGATGTCGGGCGCGGCATTGGCATTCCAACCTCGACGCTTCCATGCGTCCGAGGAGCCAACCGCTGCAAGGTAGAAACCCTGTGTGGATCGCGCGCCCTGGCGTCCTCCTTCCATCTTGCTTTCTCTTCTAGCATGGATCGTAGGTCGGACGATCTGGGTAATTCCGTCTGTCTAGACCTCGTTTGGTGCGTGTGTGAGGGCCAATAGGTACTTCTCTCAGTGTATGACCTCTCAGACCTCGTCCTCTCAGACCTGGAGTGACGAGTCCTGGAAGATCTGGATAGCGTGTCGCCTGTCCTGAGGCTTCTGTTCTCTGGTTGAGAGGGTGTAGAATTCCTACTACGACCCTCTGAGTGGCGAGGGGGCGTCTTGTTGTTGCGCCCCTCTCCTGTCGCCACTTCTTTACCCTTTATTTGGCGCTTTAAGGATTCCATGTCCGTCGCCATCTGTCGTATTAATTTGTCTTGTTCTCTGACGCGATCCTCCAGAATTTGAGGATCAACCCTGCGCCTTTGTCTTTCTGGGCTTTGCGAATGAGAGGGATGAGGGCTGCTATTCCTCCTTCTACCCTTGGCATCCCTCCTGGGAGTTTGTCGTTGCTCCAGGTTTGCCAAGGGAGTGACCACTGGTAGGCCTTCGCGTCCAGCACCCCCATCTGGAGTCAGTCCGTCGACGGCGGATTGAGGTAATTCTTCATTGTTTGCCATTGAGGTTGAAGAAAAAGCTTGATCAAGAGGTTGTTCTTGTCTGATTTCCCACAGACGGCGCCAAGTGTACGGGAAAGAAATATACCTTCTCGTATAATCCTGTTGATCAAGTCTGCGTTCCTCCGTTCGACGTCGCTTGGTCACTTGAAAACACAAACGTGAGCTGGCCGGCGGGTGTGTGCCGGAAACCTCTCCGATGCCTAAGTCAGAAAGCAAGACAAGTAGGCAAAAGCTTAATGTAGTCAGGGAGCAAAAGTTGCATTACCTCTCCAAAGGTGATATTGGTGAGCTTATATAGGTTTCGCGTAGCACAATCCTGGTAGGACTCTTACTTCTCCATGTAGAGTCCTCTTAGGATTCAAACTCCTGGAGGATAAGGATAATGCTTATCCTTCAACACCCCCCTCACTGCTTAAACCAAGTGAGATGGTTTCATCACAGCCGAACTTCAATACGACCGAAGTAACCTATAGTTCGGCCCTTACTTTCCTTTCTCTTACCTCGGCTTTACCATGCTACAACCGAGCTAACCATAAGAGGGTTGAACCGAACTATGGCTTGGCTAAACCGGACTGACACATCTGAACCGGTGCCACCCCAAGACCGGTCTATTCCCCCCGAAGTACCTTAGACCGACCTAACTATCGTCTTCTCTTGGACCGGACTAGCTCGTGACAAGCCGCGACCGAGATACGGGTACCCGGTTGACAACCGAACTATCCATAGTACTCCTCTGACCGATGTATTTGCTATCTTTCGTGTTTGGGCTTACCTCGGCCCAACACCCAGCTCGGCCCAATTTATTTATATAAATTACCCTCTCAAAACCCAAAAGAAAAAAATAAATGAAAATATCTAAACGATAGATACATCTCACTGTGTAAAGTAATTAATCATATATAATATGGTGTCAAAATATAGAAAAACTTATTGTTCGGCAATTGAAAAAAGTAACTCAAACAATAAATCCAACCTTCAAATGTTATTCGAGAGTATCATTGTTGTGCATGTTTTTTCTTCTATGAGTTGTGATTTTATAAAATAATGTATGAAAGATGTTGTACAATTAAAGTATAATCCATATAGAATTTGTAGTTAGATTTCATGTAAAACTCAAATTGGGTTTGTGAAAGAAATATTTCTCAAATAAAAGTTCAAATAAAACTGGCATTGGATTTATGGAAAATGCATGTTGATATGATTTCTTTTTTTTTTTTTTAAAAAAAACACTACTTATATATATACATATATGATTTTAGGTATAGTTTGTTTGACGGATTAATTTGAATGAGATTAGGAGTGCAGTGAAATTAAGTAAAGAGATTATTTGTGTGGTGCTATTGGGTTGAACATGTAAGATAAAGTGTGTTTGTTTGTGCATTAGTGTGATCGTATTAGTTAATTATGATTGAATTTATAAAATTACCTAAATACACTTACCACATGGATTATAAAGTTATTATTTTGTAAAATAGAGAGTAAACTTGTCTTTTAACCACCGATCCTTGTTAGGAGATTAGCAATCTCAACCCTCTCACGAGAATACTACCATTAGGGGGATTCACACTCCCATCCCATACCATTTTGTTGCAAACAAATATGAAAACTTCCAATCAAATATTATCAATTTTCTAAATTTAGTTTGTTGGAAAACAATAAATTTATTTCTACTTTTGTTTAATATTTCCATACAATTATTACTTTCTTAACAAAACAGAACCCATATTGATAAACAAAAAATATAAAAGTATTGGCTTAGTAAAACCAAATTTTCAGGTTGTCTAACACACCCAAATTCAATGTTAGGTGGCCATTTCAAGCAAATTTTTTAAAAGTCTGAATAAGACAATAAAATTAAATAATATTTCCATCGTTACTATTAAAAATTCATATTTTTCTCAATAATTATTAAAAACAAAAATCCAAGTGTGACATTTATTAGTTTTTTGAAAAACACTAAGGCCTCGTTTGGCAAGTGTCCCTTTTAGCTAAAAAGTCAAAAAGTTACTAAAAAAATAAAAAGCCAACAACCCATACCAAAAAGTCAAAGATTCTATTTTCTCTCTACTTTGTGCACATCTCTTCGTAAAAAGTCAAAAAGCCATCCAAACATACTAATTTTTTTACATCACATTTTAGTCAAAAAACTAAAAAATTACTAAAAAAAACATATTCCCAAATAAGACCTAAATTTATTTATACTTTTGTTTAATATCTCTATACAAGTGAAAGTAAGTAATGCCAATTATTACTTTCTCAACATGGGTCTTAAGGTATGAGACTTTATTAAGGAGAATTTGATCAAAACTTCTTCGTAATAAAATTTTAATGTATTAAAGATAAACATAATAAGGGGTTATTTGAAGTGTCTTAAATAAGTGTACTTTTTGTCTTTTTGTACTAAAAAGTTGAGGAAAAAAATATGGATGTTTGGATTAATTTTTTGATTTTTTACAAAAAAAATGTGTATTAAAAAATTGTATAAATAAGCGTGTAGGAAAAGTTAATGGGGTAGGCCGTACAGTTGGCAGTGTGGTGCGTTGGTGAGGAGATGAGAAATAATTGTCTCATTTTTAGGCTTGAATCGGACGGTGTTGTCCGGCTCATGGGGGCCACCACGGGTCTCATTTTGCTAATTGGAACCGTTCAATGTGTAAAACTAGTTGAGTACTATATGCTCGTAAAAAATTACGTTGATCGGATATCGATAACTATTTGATCGTGTTAGTTTTTTTGTCAATTGTTAACTATAATGCCATCCACTTTTTATACAAAACTGATTGGATCATATAGTTAGCAATATCCGATCAACGTAATTTTTTATAAACATATAGTACTCGACGAGTTTTATACATTGAACGGTTTATATTATCAAAACGAGACCCGTAATGTCCTCCATGGACCGAACAACACTGTTCTTAAACTTGCCTCCACCCGTGTAATTTGTTCTCAAAGTCTGCACCAAGCAACTTACATAAGTGCTTTGTACCTTTTTTTTGTATAAAAATAATTTTTTTGTAATTTTTTTTAGTGAATAGTGATAACTTTTAAACTTTTTTTTGTAACTTTTTGTCTTTTTATCTTTTTTGAACGATCCCAAACTTGCCCTAAGTTTTCCTTAAAAAGTTCAACAAATATCATTATTATCAAAACAACAATGATTCATAGCACTAATTTTGGTGCTCTAATGGAGGGAAAAAAAAAAAAAAAAGAGACTAAAACATCACATCAGAGTGGGTGGGGCTCACTACCAGCTCATTAGAGCTGGCTTTAGAACTTAAGAATTATACTTCTAAAGCATTTTTCTTATCAAAATATTAAATTTTAAAATAATTTAACTTTTGATGTAAATATCGGTTTTTAATAAAATTAATATTTTTAGAATTCTTTCATCAAGATCTATTAAATAAGATTTATGTTGACTATGAAATTCTTTATTAAAACAAAAATTACTACCGTTGAAATTGATGTAAACAGTAACAGTAATATGTTACTCTGTTTGACAATTGCTCTATTTAATAGTAACATGTTACTTTAGTTCACAGTAACATGTTACTATGGCAATATTATCCAAGAAAGAAAGGGGAAAAAAGAAAAAGAAGATATTTTATTTTTGTCCTTACTCAATTATGTGTTTCTCCTGAGAGAGTTTATGAAGAAAAATAAATTAGGCTATCATTTTCACCAAACAAAGGTCCAATAGAAGAGTTTTGACTA
Source organism: Camellia lanceoleosa (assembly GCA_025200525.1). Lineage (NCBI taxonomy): Eukaryota > Viridiplantae > Streptophyta > Magnoliopsida > Ericales > Theaceae > Camellia > Camellia lanceoleosa. The sequence continues at coordinate 105,023,932 of CM045763.1, read as the reverse complement.
AATTTCTCATTTATTAGCTTATTGAAAATGGTATGGCTAATAAGTACTCTTATGGTACAAGTAAAAGATGAAATATTTATAAAATACAACATATATTTTTTACTAATTTCAATGTACTTTTATTAAAATTAATACTGACAGGGATAGGCCCATAGAGCCCACGGCCCACCATTCAAACCCCATTATACAACCCGGTTGGCCAAACCCAACACAGCTGGAGTCCAACTGGACAGGAAAGACCAATGATGCTCGGACAAGTGGCAGGCGCAGAGCAGACCACGTCAGCAGACAAAGATCTGCAAAGTTATTGCCACAGCACATCACCATTAATGCAGCCCATCACAGCATTTATTGCGACAACACCTCTCGGTAGGAATCACACCCCTGCCTGAACAAAGGCGAACCACGCCTCAAGCTTTCGGCGGGGACAATCAGAACGACAGAGACAGCGAAATGATTACAGTTGGATATAAGCTAAACTCGAAGAGAAGAAGAAGGTTAAGTTTTCCATCTCCTATCTCTCTCTCTCTCTACATTTTTCTGTATTATCACCTTCTCTAATTCCTACACCGGTGGGTTATTTGAGGACTACCCTCCCCGATTGAACTTGTTTGCGAGTTATCCGGTGGGCTTGAGGAGCTTGGATCGGTCCAACCCATCCACGAGAACCCTCATTTGTATCATCGATTGGCCGTCTGGGGAAGCTGGTTTTATCCGTCGCCCGATTGTGTTCATTGCCGCCGGAGACCCTTTTCCAACAACCTTATTCACCTCATCCGTCTCGTGCATGGTAACAACCAGATCCATGGCTTCCCACCACAATCTTTGCGATCCGGACCGACCCTCCCAATCCGAACAACCCACCACAGTACTTCATCGAACTCACCAACAGCATCAACCGTATGGCCGAACAAAACCAGGCCTTAATCAACGCTCTGCTCCAACGGAACCTCCCTATTCCTCCACTACCTCCAGACATTCCACCCCATCCGGAACAAGTCCCAGGTCATACTGTCTCGCAACCCAATCCTCCCAACTCGGGGGGCTTGCAGCCCCCTCACCCACATATACATCCTCCTCCTCCACCCCCACGTCCCTCAGTCATAGCCCGGCTCGAGGGAGAAGCGGCGGCGTCAACATCTATCCCCCTCTGGGCGACAACATTCCTCTTTGGGGCCTTGAACTCCGAGCCATGAAACTCGGCTCAAGGGGTCATGCAAAACATCCAACACAAGCCCTCCACCACAAACTCCCCTTCGTCGCCTCCATCCGAGACAAACCCCTACCCTCAAGTTCAAAATGCTCGCCATCGACCCTTCGACGGAACAACCGACCCGTCGACCACACAGAAACCTACTGTACACTCATGATCCTCCATGCTTTCCGACGAAATCATGTGCGAGCCTTCCGTGACCCTAAAGGGATCGGCTCGGCTATGGTTCAACTAGTTGCCACAGTTCGGTCTCTACATTTCAAAACCTCGGTGACTCTTTCTGAGCCACTTCATTGGAGCCCAACGCCCTGGCGTCCGGCGACCCAACTCCTCAACATCCGTCGGGCCAGGAGTCACTCTGCGACTTTGTCACTCGCTTCAACACAAGCCTTACAAGTTCTTTGAAAATGACGATAAGGTCATCCTCACAGCCTTCATGGCCGGGTCTGCGATCATCCGATTTCCTCTTCTCTCTTCAAGAACCCCAGACATCCATGGCGGCCTTGCTCTCCAAAGCCCAGTATATGAACGCCGGGACTCTCTAGCCGCTCGGCGAGAATCCTGACTAAATATCGACCCCAGAGAAAAAAAAAGACCAAGAACCCAGAACACCGGTCTCATAACCAAACATCCCATTCTGTTGGCCAGACCCCCTCGTACCCGTCGGCGCCCGGTCGGTTCGAGCAATATACCCCTCTCAATACACTCATGGAACAAGTTCTTAACCAAATCCAACGGACTACCCCTCAAGTGGCCTCTTCCTCCACGGAACCCTTCCAACGCAAGACGGTCAAATATTGCCGCTTCCACGGGATCATGGCCATAACACCGGCAGCGCATCGGCCTCAAAGATCAAGTAGAGACCCTCATTCGCCAGCGCTGAGCCGATACACCGCCCTCAGCGAGACAAAGAGCCGAGCCACAGAGACAATCGCGAGTATACCCTCCACGGCGACTAGGCCAACAACCTCGGTCGGTGAAATCGAGTTATCTCGGCGGTCTTGCTTGTAGGACCATCGCGCTTCAGCTCGGAGGCGAGCTTAGAAAGATCTGACAGGGCTCGGACAAGGACGGTTGCCACTCGACCGACCCCAAAGCAACCCAGCGATGGGCCGAGCCCATTACCTTCACGGAGCCGTGTCTTGGCATCCGTTATCCTCGATGATCCTCTTGTCATCTCCATCGTCCTCTCAATTATCGGTCGACGAGTCCTCATTGACAATGGCGGCTCGTCGACATCATTTTAAACTGCTTCCGCCACCGGTGAAGATCGGGAAGAAGGCTTGTCCCCACTCCAAACTCCTCTGGTTGGTTTCACGGTGACCGGGTGACCTCGTCGGCTCCATCGATCTCCCCATCACCATTGGAGAGTACCCACGGCAGACCACGAAGTTGCTTACTTTCCTTGTTGTCGACTGCCCCTCCGCTTACAATGTCATCCTCGGCCGCACCGCCCTCAATGCCTTCCAAGCCATCACATCCACCTACCACCTTGCCCTCAAGTTCCCTACTGATTTTGGGGTCGGCACGGTGAGAGGAGAACAGACCGTTGCCAGAGAATGTTATGTTGCCTCACTCAAAGAGGTCAAACTCAAGGAGGCAATGATCATAGAAGGACTTGACGTCCGAGATGAGACGAATCGATCGAGGCGAACTGTGGAGGAACTTCGTCGAAGTTAACACCGACCCCACCAACCCTCTCAAACCAGCTAAAATCGGCTCCCACCTGCCTTCCCAAGCCAAGGCCGACCTCACCGCTCTCTGATCGAACAGAGCGTCTTCGCCTGGACCCATGCAGACATGCCAGGCATCGACCCCTCTTTCATAACTTACGGCCTCAGTATCGAGCCTCACTTCCGACCTTACCGACAGAGGCAGCGAATTTTCCATCCAGAGCGCAACAATCTCATAGCTGCAGAGGTTGACAAACTTCTTGGGGCCCAGTTTATCCGGAACGTGGACTATCCTAAGTGGCATCCAACGTGGTCTGGTCATAAAAACAATGGCAAGTGGCGTCTCTGCGTCGACTACTCCGATTTGAACCGAGCATGTCCCAAAGATAGCTACCCTCTTCCCCGCATTGATCTCCTGGTCGGCGCCACGGCGGTCATCAAATGCTCAGCTTCATGGATGCTTTTTCGGTACAACCAGATCGTGATGCACTCATCCGACCAGGAACACACATCTTTTATCACCGATCGGGGCACCTACCATTACCGTGTCATGCCGTTCGGACTAAAGAACGCGGGGGCCACCTACCAACGTTTGGTCAACACAGTCTTCCACCATCAGATCGGACGGAACATGGAAGTGTATGTGGATGACATGCTGGTTAAGAGCAAACTCTCCACTGACCACCTCACCGACCTGCGAGAGACTTTTGCCACACTCCGCAAATACCAGATGAAACTCAACCCAGAGAAGTGCGCCTTTGGCGTAGGATCTGGCAAGTTCCTGGGTTTCATGGTCACCAATACGACATCGAGGCCAACCACGAGAAGATCAAGGCCTTGATCGAGATGCGATCACCAAAACCGTTAAAGAGGTCCAAAGGCTCACCGTGAGTGGCGACTCTTAACCGTTTCATCTCCGTAAGCGGATAAATGCCTACCATTCTTCAAAGTCCTGCGGCAGACTTTTGAATGGACAACCGAATCAGAAGAGGCCTTTCAACAGTTGAAACAGTGCATGGCCAACCCACCCCTTCTCTCACAAGCAATCACCGGTGAGCCCCTCTTCCTGTACTTAGCAGTATCAAACACCGCAATCAGTGCAGCGCTCATCAGAGAGGACGGCTCAGTCCAACGGCCGGTCTACTACATCAGCCGGGCTCTCAGGGGAAGCGAGCGAACTACCCCCTATTAGAAAAAGCTGTCCCGGCCTTGGTCAACGCCTCCAGACTCGCCCTACTTCCAAGCCCTCTCAATAGTGGTTCCCACCGACCAGCCTCTGAAGAAGGACATGCAACAGACCGAGCACTCAGGAAGACTAATGCAGTGGTCAGTAGAACTAAGCCAGTTCGACATCTCTTATCGCCCCCGGACAGCAATCAAGGGACAGGCCGTAGCCGACTTCATCTTGGAGTTTACCAATCCAACCCCAACCACTGCCCCTACACCCACACCAACTCCATCAGAACCAGAAGATCCTCATTGTTGGACACTCAATGTCGACGGTTCGTCTCGCAGGGAGGGAAGTGGGGCTGGCCTCATCCTCACATCCCGAGGGTTATTTCAAATGTGCCCTCCGCCTCGTTCATGGCGGCAACAACGAGGCGAATCTGGCTGCGATAGCGGGACTTCGTCTATCCAAAGACATTGGTGTTAGCCACATTCGCGTGTTGATGACTCCCAACTTATCGTCGGCGGATCACGGGTGAATTCGATGCCAAGGACACCACAATGCGGAGTTCTGAGACATGGCTCTCACCCTTGTTCGTCTCTTCAATACCTTCGGATCAAACACATACCTAGGGCGGAAAACTCCAAAGCAGATGAGATGGCTCAGCTTGCCTCCGCCGACCAATCCGACCTCAGCCATGGAGTTCGCCTCGAATACCTGACTCAGCCAGCCATCTCACCCGACCTGCAAGAAGTGCAATTCCTTCAGACGGAACCCATTCCTTGGGCATCTGACATCTTCCTCTTCTTGACCACGGGAGAACTGCCAGATGACCGACAGCAGGCTGCCAAGGTCAGAGCTCGGTCGGCTAACTACATTCTGGTCGACGGCATCCTCTACAAACGCGGCTTCTCACGGCCGTACCTGCGATGTCTCAGCCCCGCCCAAGCAACTTATGTAATGCAAGAGATCCATGAAGGAATATGTGGCAACCATTCAGGTGGCAGATCTCTCGCACACAAAGTACTCCGTACGGGCTACTTCTGGCCGACCCTCAACAAAGATGCCTCTGACTTCGTCTTTGAAATCGACAAGTGCGGTAACCGCCAACATTCCCCATGCTCCTCCCAGCCGATCTCCTCTGCAACCCTTACCGATTAAGCTAAATGGGGTATCGACACGGTTGGTCCGCTTCCCATCGGCGAGGCGCACCAAATCCCTGTCGTTGCCATTGATTACTTCACCAAGTGGGTCGGCGGAACCTCTTGCCACAATCACCGAGCGGAACACCACCAAGTTTATCGGCAATCGATTGTCTGCGGGTTTGGCATCCTCGGGCCATCGTCTCCGACAACGACAAGCAGTTCGACAATGCTAGATCTGGGAAATTTTGTGCGGATCTCCAAATTCAACCATGCTTCTCTTCCCGGTCACCCTCAAGCAAATGGCCAAGTTGAGGTCACCAACCGCTCTCTCTGAAGATCATCAAAACTAAGCTCGCTAAAGGCCTCTGGTGAGGAGCGCCACATGTACTGGGCCTACCGACCCTTTGCCGGACTCCTCTGAAACCCTTTTACTAACATCTGTTGTTGGCGGTCATTCTGTAGAAGTCGGTCTGCCCACCCCAGGTCCTACATCCAGATCTCGCCTCAACCGAAGAACTCGTCGGCGGACTGGATCTCATTGAGGAGCTCGGAGGCTAACCTGTGTCGGTGGCCTCGTGCCAGAAAATGAGAGCACACTACAACCGCAGAGTCCGACCGCGGGAGTTCTCCATTGGCAACCTTGTCTTGAGAGAAGCAACTCTTGCCACAAAGAATCCAACCGAGGGCAAAATGGCACCCAAATGGGAGGGGCCCTACGTGGTGAAGGCCCGACCACGGCCAGACACTTACCGACTTCAAGACATGGATGGCCGAGACCTTCCCCATCCCTGGAATGCTGAACACTTGAAGCGTTACTACCAATAAGTCCTTACTTTTGTATTGTCAAAATTATTGTATTTCCCTTTTTCAGCACATAATACAAATATCGACTGGAGTTCCCACTTTCTATAATTCAACTGTCTGAATGTAGCCTCCATGAAACTTGTATTTGCAGCACTCAAAGCCTCAGCCGGACCTGAGCACTTTCAAAAGCCTCGGCCAGACCGAGCACTCAAAGCCTCAGCCAGACCGAGCACTTTCAAAAGCCTCGGCGGGCCAAGGCACTCAAAGCCTCGGCCAGACTGAGCACTTTCAAGCGCCTCGGCAGACCGAGCACCCAAAGCCTCGGCAGACCGAGCACTCAAAGCCTCACCAGACCAAGCACTCAAAGCCTCGGCGGACCAGGCACTTTCAAAGCCTCGGCCAGACTGAGCACTTTCAAAGCCTCGGCGGACTGAGCACTTTCAAAGCCTCGGCGGCCAAGCACTCAAAGCCTCGGCCAGACTGAGCACTTTCAAAAGCCTCGGCGGGCCAGCACTCAAAGCCTCAGCCAGACCTGAGCACTTTCAAAAGCCTCAGCCAGACCTGAGCACTTTCAAAAGCCTCGGCCAGACCGAGCACTCAAAGCCTCGGCCAGACCGAGCACTCAAAGCCTCAGCCAGACCTGAGCACTTTCAAAAGCCTCAGCCAGACCTGAGCACTCAAAGCCTCCGCCCGGCCGGGCACTCAAAGCCTCGGCCGGACTGAGCACTTTCAAAAGCCTCGGCCCAGACCAGGCACTCAAAGCCTCGGCGGGCCAGCACTCAAAGCCTCGGCCAGACCGAGCTCTCAAAGCCTCAGCCAGACCTGAGCACTTTCAAAAGCCTCAGCCAGACCTGAGCATTTTCACGCCCCAATCAGACCTATGAATGAAGGCTCATACAACAAAACACTCAGTGATGGTCTGACGCTCAACCACACTTTCAACATACTTTGACACTTAGTCATATTTTAAAGATGTTTTCCCAAATTTCATTTGCAAATCATATGTTCAACATTACATTTTCACCTACCTTTTCGAGGTAATTTGACACTTAGTCAGTATTCTTAAGAAGGTTTCCCATATTTCATTTGCAAATTATATCTTCAACTTCACACTCCAGTTCACCTTTTCAAAGTAATTTGATACTAAGTCATGTTTTTAAGATGCAAGCATTCGCTGAACACATCAGTACACAAAATAATCACAAGAAAAATAAACCAAGATCAAACCAATATGAGAGGAAACATAATGGAATCATCAACTAGAACCATTTTATTCATTCAAAAACATGTGCACATCTATTTATTACAATACTTCAAAAACAAAACGCAACAAAAAACAAAAAATGTATACAAGGAGGAAACAAAGACTCCTAAGTCTACCGATCATCTGAGATCACTCCTCCTCCTCGCTTGAAATGAGGTCGACTTCTTCAACCCCTCGTCGGTGGGGTGCAGGCTACGTCACCATCCCCAACTACCACACTACTCAGGTCCAAGTCTGGAAACAGCTCCTCAGCCTTGCGCTTGAACATCTTCCAACCGCTGTCCTAGTACTCAGCCATTTCGTGCTTGTAGTAGTCATTCTTTGAAGCTGTTGATAATCTCGGACTCTGTCCTCACCCCAAGACTGTCCTTGATGACCCGGCACCCCGGACCCACAGCCAAGGTGGCGGCTGACTGCGTCGATCGCCATCTGGAACTCAGAGACCCTTTGAATTGTAGGACGGCTGCGAGATAAAGATCGGGGGTAGTGCCCTCTCGAGGCCGCCTTGCCTTCTCTTTATTCAGCTCCTTTTGTAGGGCCTCCTTGTCAGCTACAGCCTTGGCTCTCTCAGCCTCCAGCTCTTTCCTCCAGACCTCCCCCTCTGCAGTCAACCTTCCCCTCTCTGCTTCAAATTGTTTTGTGAGGGCCTCCTCTCCATGACTACCTTGCTTCGCTCCCCTCTGCCTTGGCCACCTCGTCCTCAACGCCTTTTTGCAGAGCCTCCACCTTAGCATCTGCCTCGTCTCTTTGCTTCACCAACTCTTCGTTGTTGTTCATGGCCTCTTCATGCGATCATTGGCAATACCGAACTCTTTGGGACTCTGCCAATTTCTTACGCTCACCGACCAATTTGGAACTCGCGAGTGACACAACCTGGCGTGTATCCTCGGCTCGGCTTATTTGACTGCTTCGATCTGGTCACTCGTCCATTTTGCCTTCTCCATCTTCAGCTTCTCCAACTGTGCCTCTGCCTTCTCTGCCTTCAGCTTGGCTCCCCCCGCCTTCCTTAGAAGAGCCCCTGCCAGGGCAGTTACCTCCATTTGAGCGGAGCATAACCCCTCGGAAGTCGGCTTCATTGAACTGGCGGCCGCGCAGTCGACCCTTGGCAATCTTCAGCAGACGGTCGGCCCACTGGTGGCCCCACCTCCTTCTACCCTCCCGGCGACCGCCTGGCGTAGTAGAAGCGGTGTTGAACCCACCCCCTCACGGGGGCAGAACCCTTTGAATCTGCTTCCCACTCGGCTCAACCCGACCAACCTAACCTGTTGGCACCGAGGTCTTCTCCAACCTCACACTTGGGTCAGATCAACCAGCTTCTACTTGTTTCTTTGGGGTCTTCTCCACCACGTCCACCGTCGGACTGGCTATCGCCATTTCGGGGGTATCCTTTGTCACAAGGACTTCTCCCCCAGCTGAGACGACCACCCCTTCTGGGGTCTGCTCCACCTCCCCACCCTCCACTCGCTTGGCCGGGCTGCCCTTTTCCACCCTTACCTCCTTTCTTCTTTTCTGGGCGGGCCCCTCCCCACCCCGCCTCAACCTCTTTTTCTTCTTCCCCACCCCCAGTGCCTCCATCTCCTTCAACGACCTCTCCTTCAGAGGATCTTTTGGAAGCAGTCGTGGAGCAGACTCCTCCAACCCCTTCTCTCCCAACGTTTTTGGCCGAGGGCGAATCCTCTCCCTCACCACTGGCCGAGGAGGTCGGTCGGCTTGGGCCTCTGTGAACTTCTGAGCCCTCAGTAGCATGGCCTGATCCTCCGCCTCCTGCGCTTTCCTCTTAGCCTCCAACTCCGCTCGGTCGAGGTCTCCCCCGACCGGTTGTGGGCCCAACCCAGCTTCAAACAGAGCAGATGGCTGAACGAGTTCGTCCCACCTAATTTTTTCCCTCTCCCTTTACTCCTTCACCTTCCTCACTCTATCCTCCATCGCCGCACCCCCTTTCGACTCCACAAACTTGGTCGGCACCTTCCACGTTTTGCGTGCCCCAGCCCCTCCAGAGTTGGACACATAGAACCACCTATGCCTCCAACCTTTGATCGAGGTGGGCAACCCTGCCACCAAGCCCTTCCCTGCCACGGCCTGTAGGGTTACCCAAGTCTCCTGCTGCCCTGACGCTTTGTAGCAGCAAAAGAATTCATCCGCTGTCATGGCCTCCCCCTCCATTGCCTTCGGCCAGGCACTCGCACACGACAGCAAAATCTTCCACGAATTGGGCATCAGCTGTCCTGGTGCCATGTCCAAACGATTGAGCACATCCACCACAATTTGCGGCAGCGGCAATCGCAACCCACCCTTCAGCGCCTCCTCGTAGAGGGAGAACTCCCCTGGCCTCACGTCCGATGGCCGCTCTGTTGACTTTGGCACCACCAACTCCACTTCCGCCGGAATCTGGTACCTTTCGCGGATAGCCTCCAACTCCGCCGTTACAATGGACCTATCAGCCCTCGAGTGCGGTGATCTGGTTCTACTGGTGGCCCGGCTCGACCGGCGATGGCACCTCCACCCTCATTGATCTATCTTCTTGCGCCCGGCTCCACAATCGTCCTCTCCGGCGGATCCATCCTCACATTTCGGTCCCTTCTGTGCCATTGCTAAAGCGTATTCGCGAATAACCGGATGCAGTTCGAGAAAATCATGAAGTGTTTTAATGGGGTATTGTGAACGAAGAATTGACACCGGATATTTTGAGTTTTTGTAAACAAGTAGGTGAATCGTATGATACCAAAAGCCCACGGGTTGCCGTATTCCAAGGATCCAAATTAATGTTCGCCGGTTTGAAAACTTTTCAAATCATCGCCAAAATGGTATCATCAATGCCCATAATAATGCCTGACGTTTCACTCCCAATCTAACGCTTGACCTTTCACCTCCTCCGACATTTTGCCACGTGTATGGTCGAGATGCCCGACTTACGCCTCACCTTGTCTTTTCCACTTCACATCGCCACGTGACCGCCGCCTTGAGCCCGTGCCCCGCTCGGCCACCCTAACGGTCGGCCTCTCGGCTCAGTCACCACGGTCGGCCCTCACGCTCGGCTACCCTAACGGTCGGCCCCTCCATTTCGGTCCCCTCGCGTCGGCCTCTCTCGGCCACCTCACGGTCGGCCCCTTCGGCCACCATCACGGTCGGCCCCACTTGGCCACCCCCACGATCGGCCCACCCGCTCGGCCACCCTCGCGGTCGGTCTCTCCTGGCCGCGACCACCCTCACGGTCGGCTCGATCGGTTACCCTCCTTACTATTATTATTCCCGTTGGACTAAAAATTGCGCTCGAATGGGGGACTCTTGACGAGGATAGGCCCATAGAGCCTGACCCACCATTCAAACCCCATTATACAACCCGGTTGGCCAAACCCAACACAATTTGAGTCAACGGGCAGAAAGACCAATGATGCTCGGACAAGTGGCGGCCTTGAAGCGAACCACGTCGGCAGACAAAGATCTGCAAAGTTATTGCCACACATCACCATTAATGACCCATCACGGCATTTATTGCGACAACACCTCTCGGTAGGAATCACACCCTGCATACTGAATAAAGGCGAACCACGCCTCAAGCTTTCGGCGGGGACAATCGAGCAACGAGGCAATGAAATGATTACAGTTGGATATAAGCTAAACTCGAAGAGAAGAAGAAAGTTAAGTTTTCCATCTCCTATCTCTCTCTCTCTACATTTTTCTGTATTATCACCTTCTCTAATTCCTACACCGGAGGGTTCGCCGGGGGACTACCCCGTTCCCCGATTGAACTTGTTTGCAGGTTATCCAGTGGGCTTGAGGAGCTTGGATCGGTCCAACCCATCCACGAGAACCCTCACTGTATCATCAAATACACTTTTTAATATTTTTACATATTTTCATGACACTTTTTACATCATTTTCAATATAAAAACAATGCCTAGGAGACTATTAGCATTTATCATTACTTCAAATTTTGTTTAATATTTCCATGTAAGTAGAGATAGTTAATGTCAATTATTATTTTTTTAACATGTGCACGTTAACAAAAAATTTATGTTGAATTGAACAATTTGACAATGAAAATTTATTTAGTGCTCATGGAGCAATATGTCATTTTATTTATAGATTGACACCCAAAAATTTAATCTTTTACAACTCTAATACAAAAGTAATAAAATTAATAATTTAAAACAATATAAATTTACTTGAGAAACAAATCACTTTGTTTGGTTTTGGTTTTCGAGAAACAGTTTTCAAAAAATTCTATTTTTTTATTTTTTCTATTTTAATGTTTTTAATGAATTTTTTTTAATATTTTAAGCAATATTTTTTTTTAATTTTTAGACACATCTAACATAAATACACTTAAAAAGTATAATATTTGTAAAAAAAAATCTTTAAAAAATACACTAATACCAAAAAATACAAAAAAAATATGAAAATTTAGTATAATTTTTTATATTTTTGTGTATTTATTAAAATTTTAAAATATTTTTTTTATAAATAAAATATTTTTTTTACAAATATTTTACTATTTAGATATATCTAAGTAAGGTACATTTAAAAAGGTAAAAAAATTGCTTAAAATTTTAAAAATATTCACTAGAAACAAAAAAAATAAAAAACTGAATTTTATAAAAAACTCAATTAAAAAAATTAAAACTAAACTCACGAAGGCCTCGTTTGGAAACATTTTTTTTTTAGTAATTTTTTGACATTTTAACTAAAATATGATGTAAAAAAATTATTATATTTAGAATGACTTTTTGATTTTTATGAAAAGATGTGCAAAAAGTTTAGATAAATTTTTTTTTTGACTTTTTAATATAAATTGTTAATTTTTTAATTTTTTTTAACTTTTAAATTAAAAAAATGATATTACCAAACGAACTGAATAATTTGTCCGAAAGGAGAGTTTTGTAGCTTACGATACATCATAACGAACCATTAATGAATTTAGCAATTTTTTTTTTTGAACAGAATGAATTTAGCAAATTTGTTTGGTAGTTTGAGGGACCGAACAAGCCCTTATCCCACAAAACTCTATCATACTAGTTTGACACACACAGATGCAGCTCAACGTGCGAATGCTTTAGATAGAGAAACACATATATATATATATAGAGAGAGAGAGAGAGAGAGAGAGAGAGAGAGAGAGAGAGAGAAGGTGTGAATTTCGAGGCAAAAGCTCCGGCACTCCCCACGGTATAACCGCTATCCCTCTCTCTAGATTATATATATCTATATATATATAGAATTTACAAACCCTAGCTCTTTGTCTTGATTGTTGATTGTTGATTGTTGATCTCGAGTTCAGGTACTACTGTATGTTATTTGCATTTCTCTGTTTTGTTTGACATTTATTTGTGATGTTAATGAACCGATTTCGTATGTAAGTGTTTAATTTGATTGATTAGTAGGTTCTGTGAATAGTTTTCTTCATTTCAGCTTCACCTATTGAGTGTGAGATTAGGCTTTGTTTATTTGGCTTTAGTTATTTTAGTTTTCTGCTGTCTATTGTCTGGTTCTCTATTTTTTTTTTTTGAGGAAATGGAGTAGCAGCAGCAAAAAATGGAACTTGATAATAATAATAATAAATAATAATAAAAAAAACAAAGCTGTGCTAGAGGTCTTTATTTTCTCTGCTTCAATCAAAAGAATTTATTTTCGTTCAACTTTGCAATGATTTCGATTGTTTGGTTTGTTTTTGTAAAGTTCATGTATGTTTGTGCTTCTAGTTTATTGCATAATTTTGTTTAAGTTTGTTATTATGTATATGTTTTCACCAAGTGAATTCTGAGCATACCTGATAAGGGTAGTATGTTTATATAGTGGATTTGTTTGGTGATTTCATTTGGACCTACTTCTTTAGGGATCCGATGGGTAGTATGTTTATATAGTGGATTTGTTTGGTGATTTCATTTGGACCTACTTCTTAGGGATCCGATTGGTTATACACTATCGAGGTTAATTAGTATTTATTGGCTATGAATCGGATGACGTGTGAGTCAAGATGAAGGTTACCTTGAAAGGGCATTTCATGTGTGGTGGCAATTTACCTAAGAGTGTCTAATGGTTCAATTATAAATTTCTTGGACGTGTGGCGTAATTGGCCAATCCCCAACAAAAGACTGAGATTTCAGATGTGTAGTGCTATCTTTGTGTCAATAAGCATGTCTAGGTTGGATTTGGTTGGGTCTTGGATTAAGGATTAAGGCCAGGAATTCCAATTCAATTCTTTGCATGTTTTTCATACCAATGGATGTGGAAGTGAATTCAGATTTCATAACCAGAATGCAGAGGGCAATTGCTCTGTGAAATCAAGATATTTTAAGCCCATTGAGAAATTCCAGTCCAACTCATATTTTGTGCGACCAAACTATGGTTTGCCTAATATTTCAAGTTGGATATTTTTGTATTTTTTCAAGGCAATAGGCCCAACTCTGAGTGTTACCATCCTATCAACTGATATTGGCGAGTGTGAAAATAGCTCTCCCAAAGATATCAACAAATAACTGAACATTTTCATCTATGTCTTATTGTCTTCATCTTAATTTGATTGATGTACTCTTAATAGTTAAAAATTATGTGATTTGTGTGTTCACTTTACCTCGGGCAACTTGGCAGCTACCAGGCAGAGTGAGTTTAAATCTTTAATTGTTTTCTGTTATTGATCACTAAATTCCAACACAAAGAAAAGAAAATCTAGATATTGATGCCGATATTTATGTGCTCAAAATATTTTGTCTCTGCCTCTTAAAAATAAATACACCAATTGGAAGAATAACTATATGAACATTTGCACCAAACTATCTTTTATTTGGGAAAATATGATTTATTAACAAAAAAATTTAGCAAATCAACCCCCTGCCTTAAGCTCGGTGGTATCTCCTCCAATCCCCTCAAAAGGCGAAGTCAGGCTTCAAAGTCCCAACTACGACATTGGTGTGTATAGTGCTTAAGCCAAATTGCATGAAGTTTCCTACATTTGACATAATTCTTCCAAAGTTATTATGAAGACTTATCAAAAAAAAAGGGGGGTAGAGATTTCAAAGACGTTATGCATCTTCAAGTTTAAAAATGAATAAATGAGCTATGGTTGTATGTTCTTGATCATCAATATTATTACTTGCACTTTTTTTTTTTTTCTCCCTTCTTCTCCCTCGGTCTTTTCAATATATGATTTTTAGTAACTATTATTGAGATGCTTGTGTCTTAAGATATTGGGATTAATTCTTTGACTAGTCCAACCCAACCTAACCTAAACCAACCCAACCCAACCCAAAAAATATGATGCACTTTTTGTCATTGCAAAATGTGTTGAAATGAGTTGTAGGTAATCTTCCATTGAATGGAGTAGCATAAAGATGCTAAATATGTTTGTGCACCTTGTTCAACCTTAATGTATGTAGATATTGAATAGCTATCACTATTCTTCTCCCATAGTTGCTTGCAACTCCTAACCACCTTGAAGACATGGAGTGTCTCAAGTGATAATGGGATTTAGTATTAGTTATTGGTCGAGAATTAGTTGTCCCAAATTTATTCAGTTTGGTCCCCGATTCATTTCTGTGCAGGTGGGTAATGGGGAAAAGGTCAACTTTTAGGAGGACGTTTGGGTGGGTTCTGCGTCCTTTGCTGTGTCCTATCTACTTTTGTATAGTGTTTCTCAATCTCATAATTGTTCTGTTGCATCCGTGGCGGGTTATTCGTTGGCTCCTTTTTCTTGGAATTTTAGCTTCCTCCGGAATCTTCATGAGAGGCAAGTTCCGGAATTGGTATCTCTATTGTCAAGGCTCGAAAATGTTTCTCTATCTCCAAATTTTGAGGATAGATGGGTTTGGAATATTCATTCGTCGGATTCTTTTACTTGTAAATCTTTTCTTGACAAAATCATTGATAATTCTTATGTACCTCAGTTTATGTTTTATAAAAAGATTTGGAAGTCATGTACTCCTCTTAAGGTGAAAGTGTTTATGTGAATCTTGGTTCATGGGGGCACTTTGGAAAATGATTCATTGCAAAAGAGGAGACCTTCGTGGTATCTTAATCCTCAATGGTGCATTATGTGTTGTAAAAGTGGAGAATCTCTAAATCATCTATTTTTGCACTGCTTGGTGGCTGGGCGTTTGTGGCATAGGGTGTTTGGATTGGGCAATGTGATGTGGGTGGCCCCAAAAGGAAGTGCTCAAATGCTATTATTTGATTTACAAGTGTTTGGAAGGTCGAAGAGGGCTAAAGTGCTTTGGAGTTTTGTTGTCTTTGCAATTTTCTGCGTCATTTGGTTGGAAAGAAATGCACGTGTCTTTGAAGGAGTTGCTCGGGATATAGATTATTTATGGGATAGGGTGAGATACTTGGCGTATTTTTGGACCTCGGCGAGTCCAGTGTTCTGAGGGATTCCGCTTTTTATGCTTGCTACAAATTGGGTGTCAGTTTGTATTGTGCAGAAGTAACTGTTTGTCTTTTGTATTTTGGTTTGTTTCTTTTGGTTTTTTCTTCGATGTGCCATCTTTCTTATAGAGGATGCCTTATCCTCACTTCTTTTTGGCCTTGTGCCTTAATATATCTTTGTTGTTGCTAATAAAAAAAATTTAGATGATGTACCAAGAAAAACTGGCACTTTTGCTCAATTCAACAATGCCTTGTCCCAATTACTTGGGATTGACTACATGAATCATGTTTCACTATTCTGCTTGATCAAGGGCCATCATTATTTTGACCCTAAATAAATCTCTCACTATCTCAACTCATGTTAATTTTGGTCAATCTCGTAAGGCATTAACCTTACTGTGGATAAAATCACTCTTCCCAACTAATACAATTATTAGTTCTTATTTTATATGGCCAAACCATCTTAATTGATTTTTCCTCATTTTATTTTTGATAGATGCTATCTCTATCATCTCATGAATTAGTTAATTCCTAATTTTATGTTTCTAGTTTTGCTACACATCCACCTCAATATCCTCTTCTTAGCTATGCTCATTTTGCAAACACATTGTTTCTTAACTGTCCAACATTCCATACCAAATCATGGTTGATCTTAAAGATGTCTCGTGGCTCTTATCATTGTCTTGTATATATTGAAAAAATCTCATAAAATTGTCAGCTTGAACCGTGTAGACTTTTTATTGATTTGGGGAGGTAAAATCTCTCTGTTTATTTATTTTATCTAAAATTTGCATACTTTGTCTAGTTGTTTGTTCCTTGGGTTTCTCAGACTAATTATACTGGAAACTTGACTTTACAGGTAAACTGAGGATAAAATGAGTACATTAGATGTAGCCAGAACAGAACTTGCTCTTGTGGTTCTGTATTTGAACAAAGCTGAAGCCAGGGACAAGATATGCAGGGCAATACAATATGGTTCAAAATATTTGAGTAATGGAGAGCCTGGCACAGCCCAAAATGTTGACAAATCAACAAGCTTGGCACGTAAAGTTTTCCGTCTTTTCAAGGTCGGGCTTGATTGTATGTTTCACTAATAAGCATGATCAATGTCTTTTTCACTCAGATTTTTGGTCTTATGGTTAAGTACCCTTATAATGGGCTAGTTATGGAGAAATTCCTTCTATTTCTGGTTTAATGTCCATAAATGAGATGGTGAATCAAGGGCACCCTATTTTGTTAATGTTGTCAGTATAGCTGGCCTCAAGCCGTTGTATGAAGACTTGGCTTAGAAAATGTTATAAAATCAATCTGATTTAGAACTTGTGTCTGTATACCTTTTTTTTATTCTTGGGCTTATTGAGGGTTGCTTCTCATGCAGTTTGTCAATGATCTGCATGCTCTTATTAGTCCAACGGCTACAGGAACTCCCCTTCCTCTAGTTTTGCTGGGAAAGGTGCAATATGGTTTGCAGACTGAATTCTAATTTATTTGTGATTTGCTTTTTGTCACTTTCTAACTACAATGCTTTTCTCAGTCTAAAAATGCACTACTGTCTACTTTCTTGTTTCTCGACCAAATTGTATGGCTCAGTAGGACAGGCATTTATAAGGTATGGAACAAACTTTCTTTATATAGTATCATTTTTCTACACTGATTTCTAAGAGAAGTACTCACAAGATGGAATACATTTAGAACAAAGAGCGTGCAGAGATAATTGGCAGGATATCTCTTTACTGTTGGATGGGTTCCTCAATCTGCACTACCTTGGTTGAGGTTTGCCACTTTCTTCTCTCTCTGTATTTTGACTTGTGTATTTTACTCCCTCTGTTCCAGAGTTGCCTTTCAAAAAATGCTCATTGTTTTGGGGTAGCACTTCTCTCTCTGTGTTGATTTGACACATCTTGATTATATTTTGGTATCCTTTTTTGGCCCTTATGTAGCTTGGCCTTACTTTGTGGTCAAGTTATATAGGAGGCCTATTACGTCAATTAGGCTGCATCTTTCTAGAATGGATTGCATGATTGTTGAGAAGGTTCCCAAAGGTGGTATCAAGCGATACCGGATAGAACTCACAAGTAAAGTAGTTATGCAGTGGCAACAATGGTTAATTTTCTGTTATTTTATGATTTCAAGATCACAATGGACCTATGAGTGGATCATTAAATTACAGTGGAGTAGTATACGAAGTTAGCGGATCTCAATAAAAAAATATATAATGGCCAGGCAAACAGTTGAGAGCAGTTCTAGATCTGGTAAATAACGAACTAATATGGTGAAAAAGTGAGGAATAACTACTAATTGACTTTTAACCATGAACATAAGTTAGGAAATCTAAATTTGTGGAGGGAACTTCTCCTGTTGTATCATTTCTTTTCGTTTTCCATTTTTCATATTGCAAACTAGAAAATGGTGTGATGTGCTTCCTCCAATAATTGTTTCAGCTCGGAGAGCTTGGAAGGCTTTCTGCATCAATGAAGAAATTAGAGAAGGATCTCAAGAACAGTGATAAACATAAGGTATTTTTAGCATGGTGGCGTGCACTTCCATAATTTGTAGATTGTTGTAATTTCTCTCTTTCCTTTTCATATGGCCAATTTTTTTATTTTATTTTATTTTATTTTTGCACTTGTAAATGCAGAATGAGCAATACCGTAGTAAACTTCAGAAGTCAAATGAGAGGTCATTGGCCCTGGTTAAAGCAGGCATGGATATAGTGGTTGCTGTTGGGCTGCTTCAACTGGCACCCAAGAATGTCACTCCCCGAGTTACAGGAGCCTTTGGATTTATTAGCTCTCTGATTTCTTGTTATCAGGTAGACAAATTCTTACAATTATCCTCTATGCATAACACTATTTATGCTTATTAACACTGACTTAGGGCTTGGGAAGTCGATGTATTAAAAAATTTGAGAAAATATCAAATACGTCCCTGACTTTTTTCATGAAATTCCCATTGAGTCCTATTAACACTATGCTATGTGTTAATAAGACTTAATGGAAATTTCATGGGTAAAGTAAGATTCATTGAGAATTTTCAGCAATCAATGTATGTTTAAAAAAAAAATGTATATAACATTTTTATGGGATCCTTGTTGAATAACTCTGATGTATAAGATGGTTGATTCATGTGTTAATATGACCCAAAGGAAATTTCATGGGAAAAGTAAAACTTATTGGGAATTTTCAGCTATCAGCATATGTTTAAAAAAAAAAGTGTAACATTTTTATGGGATCCTAGCTGAATAACTAATCTATAATACAATTACCACTGAATATAATTTGCCTTGTATTTGATGTTCGGCTTTGAAAGAGTTAAATCCACGGTTAGTGCCCAAAATTTTAGAGGGAATATCAAAAAAGTGGGAATGAGAAAAATAATTTCAATCTTTTAGAAGCACAAGTGGTTCATGCACTAAAAATTTGTGTGAGTCTTGTACCTCCATGAATTTGAAAAAAAAATCCCCCACTTCCCGCCTTTTTTATAATTCTCCCAAAATTTTATTGGGATTTATGATGTAGTTTATAATATGGATTGCTGTATTTTCTGGTAGTCAAAGCATATCTCATGTTTCCTTTATGCAGTTGCTTCCATCACCACCTAAGACCAAGACACCCTGAAGAAGGCGGTTATATACTCGACAAAACTTCAATGACGTTTGAATAACCTATTCAGAGTGGTGAGATGTGTTCATGTTTGTGCAGACATTGGAATTGCCTAATTTAAGCATCTCCATTCTCTGCGTTCAAGCTATTCTCTTACAGTAGTAATAATTTGTTTCTCCCTTGCATTATATTATAATGAAAAACATGAATTGGTTACTAGTCCATTACATCTAGGGATGTAAGAAAAATCGAAAAAACCGACTAAACCGATTGAACTGGTCATATCTGGTCGGTGTTTTAATATGAATTGGTCTGTTCGGTTTTGGAAATTAATTTTTTTTAGTTTTTGGTTCGGTGCCGGTTTTGGTATACTATACACCGATTTGCACCGAAACCGACCGAATATATTTACATATAATATATATTAAATATATAATGAATATTTTGACTCTATTTGATAGATTTGTGGTTTAGATTTATGGGATGATTGTTTTAAGTTTTGGCTTTGTTTTGGTGTCAAGACTTTGATTCTGAAATTATATTTTGTTTCTAATTCTAATTCACTAAAAGTTTTAAGTATTTATTAATTTTTTATTTGTATTTTTGTGAATGGTTACATTAGATATGATTAAAATTGTGTACAAATGGCTAATTTAATATTTTTATATAAATTATTTATTATACTATAAATTTAAGAAATGACTTAATTTTGAAAGCATTTAAACTGATTAAACCGCATGGAACCGAACCGATTGAATCGGTGCGGTTTGGTGCGGTTTGATAAAAAATTTGATTTGTATTGATTTTCAATATAATAAAACCGATATTATCGGTTCGGTATAAAATTTTACCTAAACACCGACTGTCCCGAACCAATTACATGAAATTTGAGTCTATCGGATTTAAATTTTGTTGACATATGGAAGTAGCGAAATTCAACTTGCGCTCTGTTTTGGTAAAAAATGTTTTCGTGGTGTTCTCTTACGATGGTTATAATAGTGTCTCTCCCTTGCATTTTTATGTTAAAAGCCGGAGTTGTTTACTAGTGCTCTACATCACCTTGAAATTTGAGCCCATCAAATTTACTTTTTAATTGTATTTGCATCATATATGAAAGTAGGGAAATTAAACGTACGCTCTGTTTGTTTTGATGAAAAATATATGTTCCTTGCGTGCGTAGGATTTTTAGCAATTTGCTCACAGAAACGGTGACATTAGAATCACCTTAATTTAGCACCTCCACTGTGTGTGTTTGTGCTGGTCTCTTCTTGTAGTAATAACGGCTCTGTTTGGCAAGGGTCGACTTATTTAATTCATTTGTTTTTTAAAAAAAAAAGGGTAAATTACACTTTTCATCCTTGAATTTTACACTAAATATCACTTTGTTCTATAATCTTTTAATTATCTCAGTTGAACCCTACATTTCGAGTTAAGTTACAATTGGATCCCGTCGAATAACCTTGTTTTAAGAATTGATGGAGAAACTAAGGCCCCGTTTGGAGAGTGGCTAAATTAGTCAATTAGTCAAAAAGTTACCTTTTTAGCCAAAAAGTTAACAATTCATATCAAAAAGTCAAAGATTCTCTTTTCTCTCTACTTTATGCACAGCTTTTCGTAATTAGCCAAAAAATCATCTCAAACATACAAGTTTTTTTTACTTACATTTTTAGCCAATTAGCCAAAAAATTACTAAATTAGCCTGTTCCCAAACGAGGCCTAAGGCGAGGTTTGGCAAGTTTCAAAAAATTTAAAAAGTAAAAAAGTTACACAAAAAGTAAAAAAGTCATTATTATTCACAAATAAAAAATATAAAAAAAATATTTTATACATTTTTGTAATACAAAAGTTTTCATTACACTGTCGGTCGTACTGCTCTAACAGGAAGGCAGGTCATACACTTTTTGGGCAAAAAAAAAAATTACATATGTAAAATCATAAAGTTTGATGGTAATGTTGGGCCCTTGGGGGTCCACTAAGGGTTTCGTTTTGATAATCTGAACCATTCAATATGTAGAACTTGTCGAGTACTATATGTTTGTAAAAAATTACGTTGATCGGATATCGTTAACTATATGATCAAATTAGTTTTGTATAAACAAAATGGATGGTGTGATAGTTAACTGTTGAAAAAAAAACTAATCCGATCATATAGCTATCGATATCAGATCAATGTGATTTTTTACAGACGTATAATACTCGACGAGTTGAACATATTAGCGGTTCAGATTATTAAAATGGGACTAATAGTGGCCCCTACCGACCAACCATCACTAACCAAACACTTTGTCCTGAAGGAGGCAATAATTTGCTGTGTAAGACACGCTGTCCCAGTAAGGCAGCCGTACAACCTACTCAACTTTCTTTTTCTATATACTTTATTTATACAATTTTTTATTATACATTTTTTCGTAAAAAGACAAAAAGTTAACCTAAATATTCATATTTTTTTTCTTAATTTTTTAGTCTAAAAAAATAAAAAGTGCACTTATTTAAAACACCCTAAATAACCCTTAAATTATAGATGCTAAAGTGAGATTTTGGTAAATTAAAGAAGTGTTAAAGACTAAACAGGATTTTGATAAAAGTATAATGTTGTTAATTATAATTAAACCTGTCATGTGACTGTTCTCTGTTAGTTTAAAAAAAGCATCATGTAAATGGACCAAATTGTTACTTAATTCAAAGTCTAGGAGTGACTGAGATAATTAAAAGGCTAGGGAGCAAAGTGAGTTGGATGTAAAATGTAGGGGTATAAAAAGTATATTTTGTCCAAAAAATATTGACTAATAGTGTTAATGTTCTTGTTTGTCACTTCACTGTATAGGGTTGAGCAAGGAATTTGTAAAATCTGTAATTCGATCCGGTCCAGTCCAATTCGATAAGTTTGGATTGATTTTTTGAATTCGTGATTTGGTTCCGGATTAGAAATTTCAAAATCCGTAGGCCACGGATCGGTTTCGGATTGAACCCCACCGTTCTGGATTGGAACTGATTCGGACCGTCTAGAAATAATCTATATTTATACCATATACAGTGTATGTTTTTTCTTTGATTTCTGGTATAGTGTTATTCATTGTGTTAAGGAAGTAAGGCAAAAGATAGAAGACTTAGTCTGCATGTTACCAATTAAGGTGCATCTATAAAGATTGAAAGCTGGGCTTATTCTTGAAATATCTTGAAAAAAATAAATATAAATATAAATATATTGCAATAAGTTAACCATATACTCTGTATATATGTATTTATATTGACAAAAGCATTCATCACACCAAAACCATCCATTAATGAGCCATCTAGCTCATTCGGCAAGCAAACTGATTTATTGGCAATATTAGCTAATTTGGTAGAAAACAAATACATCACCAAGAATTATGCATGATCTTATCAATTCTTAACATCAAAATGGTGGTTTAGTTATTACTTAACAGTAACACACAAATAGACCCACACAAAGGATATTATTTGCTTTAAATGTTTTATATTTTATTTGTTATTTAATTATGTGAATCCGTGGTCTTAAACCGGTCCAATCCGTATTTAAACAGATTGGTTCTACGATTTAAACGGATTGAATTGGTTCTAATTTTTTAGGAACCGTAGATAATGAATTGGTCATGATTTTCTCCTACTTTGGACCAATCCGGACCATGCTCACCCCTATCATTGTATAACTCTTTAATAGAAATTAGTCATGTGGTAAATATATGACTACAAAATGAGGGTAAGGGAGAAAAATCACCCCCATTTTCTGTCTATCACACTTTGTCTCAAATTAGGACTGTATTTGAATGAAATAAAATGCAAATTGTGAACAATTAAGGAGATGAATTAGGGTTTTGCGTAAATGAAAATTACGAAGCTCTATTTTTCACAGTGACAATCTTTTGTCCATTCATCTTTCTTTCTCTTAGATTTCTTTGCTACATTTCTTGATTCGACAGCTCTGTTTTCTTCCCTCTTCATCCATATTTTCAAAATATGAACATATATGTAAATGTATTGTATTATATAACTCTCACATGTCACATGGGACAAAATATGTATTAGTGAAAAATGTGGATAATTTTCTTTTCCCACGATTAGTTTATGTTAAAGTCTTCATAGTGGAGTAAGAGAAGGGGTCATTGACACATGACAAAAAATGTAAGGATTGATTGTCATGATTTTATGTGTAGTAATTAAAATGAAATTTGGTGTAAAGTGTAATATATCATAATTTTAAATTGTAGTGTTTTTAACTTTTCAACTTTTTTTTTTTTGGAACAAAAAAAGGTCTCATCTTTTTGTCTTAATTATAACTTTTGATATTATTCTAAATATTTATATAACAAAAAATCTATGTAACAATTTATTTAATTAAACAAGTTCAATTTTTTCCACGTATCATTAAAAGTTGAATAAAATAGATGGATATTTTTTAAAAATTCTCTTAAGTTAATAATTTAAAAAGCTAGAACTATAGAACTTCACTGTCAAATTCAAGTCTATTGGATTTACATTTCACTGTGTTTCAATTACTTATGCCAAGTGCATGTGTTCCTACAATTGAAATTAGGAAAATTTAACTTAAGGATTTCTTACAGAAAACTGTCTATATATATTTATTTGGTTGTGATTTTAAAATTAGCGGTGGTTTTGGTGGAGGAGTAGCGGTGGATTCGTGATGGCAGTAGCAGTGTGGTCAAAAGATGTCCTACAGAGTCTCTTTTAATTTTAAGGGTGGTGATTCATCCCACTAATTTTTGGACCACTAATAGCACTAATGAACTAAAAAAAAAAAAAAAAAAAAAAACAAACTCAAGCCAAAACATCACATCACTTTGGTGGGGCCCCCTGTGCCACATCATTAGTGATGCTCTAGTGCTTCCAATTTAGAGCTCTAAAACATTATTGTAATTTTAATCTGGAATGAAAAGTTGTTTGCACATACTTGATTAAATAACTAATTGAGTTAAATTAATTAACAAAAATAATTAAACAGGTATTTAGAGCCTTAAACATAATTCATTACAATCTAATCGTGATATATATATATATTTTTTAAATATTTGATAAAATCACAACTCAATTAACAAAAAATATTTAGAATTACTTACCCAAAAAAGAAAAAAAGAATTTGTTCAAATTTTCAACTATTTTGTAAATTCACAACAAATAAAAGCTCAAGCCAAAAAAAAATTAAAAAATTAAAAATTAAAAATTAAAAAATAAATAAAAAAAGAAGGTGCCACATTGCATATATTTATTATACTGCATTGCATTGCTTTGCTAGGAACTTACAACTTCTATTCAAAAGATTTATTTCAAGGGTGAGTCTCACTGTATAAGAATTAAATCTGTACTACATATCACAATTTAGAATAAATTTCTTAACATTTTTTTTTGGATCTCTATCTTTTATGATATTTATATCATGTTAATAGGGTGTTTAGTAGTTTTTACTGGACACAATAGGTTCTTTAGGACTTGTCAATCATAATTGGATCAAATTCAAAATTTCAAATATTTCATAAGACCATAATAAATAAAAATTCAAGGTGTTTATAAAAAAAAAAAACAAAGACAAAAATAAAAACGGTAATACTAGCGGCCTCGAATTGGTCTCGAATCCCTTTTTTTTTTTTATTATTTTTTTTTAAGGGTGGTTATGTGTAGGGATGTACCAAAAAAATTAGACATTTCGCATCAACTCATCGTATAAAATTATATGAAATTAACAAAATTTAACCAATAGCTTAACTGATCAGTCAATTTTATCACTCAACGTCTAACCTAATTGACTGATCAGTTAGACTGCTGGTTAAAATTCTTTAATTCCATATAATTTTGTACGATGAGTTGGTGCGGGATGTCTAATTTTTTGGCATACCTCTACACATAATCACCTTTAAAAAAAAAAAAAAAAAAAAAAACCAAACCAAACCAACACATCTCAACAAATAAAATAAAATTAAATTAAAAAAATGATCAGTCAATTTTATCACCCAATCAGTCCAACCCAACTCACTTGCGGAATGTTTAGTTTTTTAGCACACCCCTATACATAACCACTCTCGTAAAAAGAAAAGAAAAGAAAAGAAAAGAAAAGAAAGGAAAAAAATTAATAAAAAAATGAAAAAAACACTAAACACAGCCTTAGAAGGGAAAAAAAAGAAAAAGAAAATGGAATTTGAAGCAAATTCGAGGCGTCAAGCATTATTGAAATAAAAAAAAAGATTCCTCATTACATGTATTTACGAGCTTGTGGATCAGACATAATTATTAAAAAGTTGTATTCTAATTTTAAGTGATTAATTTAATTTATCATGGTAAAAAAAAAAAGAAAGTAAAAATACACTTCAATTATTTATACTTCTCACATCATATTTTAATCTAAATTAACACAAATAAATTTAAAATAAATAAAAATTCATAATTAAAAGCCAAAATATCTTAATAATTTATCACTTTAATAATTTTTTCAATATCATTACTAATATTAAATGATCATTCCACAAATACCAAACACATTTAAAAAGACTTAAAAAAATTTATTGTTAAAATAATAAGTAAATAAGTTTAAAAAAATACTACAAATAAATAAACAAATTCATTCAATAGGATCTATAGAACTATAACTTGTACTCATGTTTACTATAACTTGTAATGTTGTTATCTTGCTTATTAATCTATGGTGATTTCATCATTCTCAAAAAAAAAAAAAAAAAAAAAAAAAAAAGATCTATAGAACTGTATATGAGATTTTCACTTCATATGACTTCTCGTTCAATTCTTTTGAAGCTATTGGATCATTTTCATCGTTTGAGAATCTTCTTCTTTCTCACACTTCGTTTAGAAGTATAAATTACGTAATAGGTCAGAGCTATATATCCTATGTGGTCTATATTATTAGGCCATATAACTAATTTCATATTTTAAGCAAATTAATTATATGTTCTCATATTATACGGTGATGTTACATATATTAATTAGTATACAAAGTAGCGTATCAATGAGTGTTATAATATTATTATTGACCATATTTATTATACAAGCTATAAATACCCAAAACTATATAAATAATGTCACATCATCTATTAGTATACTAATATGTACATTAATTAATACATATAGTATTATTCGATATTATAAGATAGACACAACAATCTCGTAAGTACAACCTATGAAATAACTTCTCATCCCGAAAATAACTAGATCAATTTAATCACTTTTTCATGTTCCAATTGAACAATGATTCAATTTGAGTAGCTCTAACAAGAGACGGAAGAGAAACTAGTAAGTCAGTAGTTACTCGTATAAAATTGGAGATTTTTTTTAAAGTCCCTGGTATTAAGATTTTATAACATAAAGGACACTTAATATTTTCATAATGTCTAAGGTCCCTCAACATCGATCTAGAGAATTTCTCTGGACATATCACAGAGAAAATTTTAAATTTCTCTAGACAGATCATAGAGAAAATTCAAATTTCTCTGGACAACAATGAGGACTAGTGCTTTACTTCAGAGAAAATTAGGTTGGTCTAGAGAAATTCTCAGAGAATTTCATATATATTTTTCCAAAAATAAATAATGATTTCATATATATTCAATCTAGAGAATTTCTCTAGACCTCCTAGAGATTTTCTCTCCAAAGAAATTCTCTCTAGAGAAATTCTGGGAATTTTTTTGCACTTTCCAGAGAATTTCTCTGGACCTCTCATAGATTTTCTGTCCAGAGAAATTCTCTACCTGGACTTTCCAGAAAATTTCTCTGTATTTTGACCAATTTTCAGAGAATTGGGTTGGTCCAAAAATATATATGAAATTCTTTGGTTTTCAAGAATAAATTCTCTGGTTTGGACAAATGCCAAGAGCATAACTTGATCTTGGTTGGGAAACAGTTTCTATGTTAAAAAAAGGTAATTCTTATTAGATTGTTTTCTTTCCACAAATTGTATATGCAAAAGATGACAAATACATATTAAGGAAAATAACACCATATCACCACAAATCACAAAGAAATGAAAATAATGCAAAAGAGTATCTACCTAAATGACAACATGTTATGCACTTTAGGAGCACTAGGTATATTCATAAAGAGAGATGTAGCGAAGAATGAAATACGTTTTCGAGCCTCCAAATTTGAGGATATGTCCATAGCTGTATCTTTGACAGTAAGCAGCAAAAGAAAATGCTTGATTTGCCATCCAAAGATTGACAACTTAATTACATGTATTATGTGTTGTAAGCCTCTGACATGTCTTTTGGTGTGTATGTGCACATAAATTTGTCTTATTTACAACAGAATTCATAATTTAAATAGCCTGTGAGCTCAAATTTAGGTTCATGATTTTGACCCAAATATCAGATCAGGCCCCATATGCCAATATTGCAATCAAAAGTCCAATGAAGAAATATCATGAAAGGATGTAAGTAGAATCACCTGCTCATTCATAAGGCCACTATCTGGCAATGGGAAATGTATAGAATGATTTGGTGCAAATAATTCTGGTTCAATATGGCTGAAAAATTCAGTTTCCTCTACCTCTATTTCTTGTTCAGAGTAAAGTGAATCCAATATTATGCATCTATTGCTAATGAATTTTGGTAAATTGAGTACTATAAAATGATATATATATATATATATATGGTTTTCTGTATGGGAAACTCGTTGCTTGTTCTATCTGCATGTCAGCAGGCTTGTTTCTCCGTGCAGAGCTGGACTGCTCTCCAGGAACCCAAAGTTTATGCTCTAGTTTGGATTTAGAGAGAGAGAGAGAGAGAGAGAGAGAGAGAGAGAAATGGTGTTTGATGTGAGAGAGTCAAATTTTTCTGTGATATATGGGTGTGGGATTCAGGGACCTTAAACATCATAAAATAATATTGTAGATCTCTTCCATTAATAAAAATGGAGAGGGACCTTAGACTAATATTCCCTATAAAATTATTTAGGATAAATTATTAATACATCTTTTGAAATTTATTTGAAATACGAATTATTTCTTATAGTTTGAAAAATAACAAATATCTCATTATTTTAATTTTTTATTTAACAGAATTAATTAAAAAAGCAAAATTTCTAACTGTTCTCTTATATAAAATAAAATTATTTGAATTATTAATTGAAATATATTTCTGACATAATTAAAAATTATTTATCGACTAAAAATTTATTAATGAAAAGGATCATTTATTATAAAATCCGAAACTTTATAGGACAAAATTAATTTTAAAATTATAAGAAATAATTTATATTTTAAACAAAATTCAACTAATATATTTATAATTTACCCAATTAAATATTTATTATTTATGATTTCTTAGATTTAATTAAAAATTTAGGCACACAGACGACCAAATACAAATCTAAACATAGAAACTATGTATCTGGTCATCCGGCCGGTCTATTGTCATGGTGTTGATTGCAATTGTCATTTTGACCAAAACTTATCAACCGCATGTCATAATATTTTCCAATCATCCGATCTATGTCTGTTGAAACAGTTTTAGTTATGTGTTTGGTTACTATTGAGATTTTTTGGGACACAACCGGTCATCTAGACCCCACACCATTAACAGCCGGCCACAATTGCTTCCCGCGAAACCCAATATAAAAAGGAGTCGTCGAGCTCTGATTCACGCTGGAGACATGATGGTAGTTACAATTCGCTCTAAATCACGAACTCGTCCTTTCGCTTCTCACTGAGCTCTCTCTACTTCCTAGGGTTAGTTTCCAATCTCAATCACATAAATCATTTTTCTCAGGAAAATATAAGACATCTCAAGAAAAGAAAAGAAAAGAAATTTTGCTTTAAATTCTATTTATGCGATTCTATTTTTCAAATTCCCACTAATTCTCTCAATTTCTAAACTCTTGTTCTCTTTGATGGAAAATAATTATAAAAAAAAAGTATGATCCGATCCGACACTGTTTTCTCAGAAAGCGAACAAAAATAATATTATATTGATAGTATTTGGTTTTTTCTTTGTTAGGTTATGTTAATTTCTGTTATCTTTGAGCTTATTGGTATTAGCCTTACAGTTTTCATAAATTATTAACCGGATGGTAAAACAAACGGAATTGTGTACTTGTTTTCGTTGGGTTTGTTTGATTTGTAGTAGGGGTGAGCAGCGGATATATCGATCCGTCAAAATCGACCGAACCAAATCGATCCGCCGCTTTTTGAATGGATGTGTGATGACAAGCGGACGGTTGCGGATTGATTTTCTCCAATTCGCCAATCTGGCAGACGGATGGCGGATTTGAGATTTCTTTGGCCGCAACCGAACCGCCAAACTGCGAGCACCCCTAGTAATTTATAAGACTTTGTGTTTTCAGTTTGTTTAAATATTCTGTTTGTGTTTTCAATTAAAAAAGAGTTTAAATATTCTGTTGAAATTTTTTTTTCAACTTGAATATCTTTTTTGAATTGAAAAAAATAAACGTATTATTTATCTATATTTTTTGGTTTTTAAATCTATCTCTAAAAATAATAAATAAAAAATATGATATATGCTGGTTGATTTTTGTTTTCAAAAACAGATATAGATGTAACAATACAGAGACATACAATATCTACTACTGCTCTGTTTATGGTTTTGGTGGTTTGAATTGTTTTTATTTTTTAAGAACCACAGATTGTAATACTTTATGTGAATGAGGCATGCTGTAATTGTGATATTCTAAAGTTTCAAACTTTCTTACTTTGGATGAGGCATGCAATGATTGTAATATTTTTTTAAGTCATTAGCTGTAATACTTTCTTCTTCTTTTTTTGAGGAAGTGTACAAGTTGAATTATGTTGAAAATTTATAAAATTTTAAACCGCCAAACCGATTCTCATCCATCTGCCAAACCGCCAATCCGCTCAATCTACATTTGTCGAATTGGCGAACGGATGCGGATTGATTTTCTCCAATCCGCCAATCTAGTGAACGGATGGTGGATTGGAGGTTCCGTGACCACAACTGACCCGCGCGCCACCCCTAATTTATGGTATGTTTGTGACTATGTGTTTGAATTCTGTCATACTTGATTGTCCAGTTTGATGTAATTCTCGGAAAATTCTATCTACCAAACTCATATGCCCTAGTTATGAAAATCTATAGTTTTAGTTATGAATCAAGTTGGTGCGTTGTTATGAGATTTTGTTGTTGTCAAATTTGTTGTGAACTTGGTTATGAGATTTTGTGGTGTTTTTGATCATGACCCAAGTTAGTTTCGGTGACGAGACTTGTGGTGTTTAGTTATGCACTGAAGTGGCTTTGGTTACAAGGGTTTGTGGCATTTTATTATGAACACAAGTGACCTTGGTTATGATGCTTTTGTGGGGTTTTTGTTATCAATCAATTTGGTTTTATTATGACTTAGGCCCCGTTTGATAAGTGGCTATTTTAGTCAAAAAATTATTAAAAAAATTAAAAAGTCAACAAATTATATCAAAAAGTCAATGATTCTATTTTCTCTTTATTTTTTGCACATCTTTTTGTAAAAAGTCAAAAAGTCATATCAAATATACTAATTTTTTTTACATCATATTTTAGCCAAAAGACTAAAAAATTACTAAAAAAACATGTTATCAAACGAGGCCTTAAATTTGTGGAGGTTTGAATTATTGTGGCTAAAGTTTTTAAGTTTATGTGGTGTTTTCAAAAATTTATAAAAAATTGATTTTTTAGATTTTCGACCTTTTTAGTGACTTTTTTTAGTAAAAAATTGAGTTATTTTGAATAAAAAAAATTAACTTTTTTAATTAAAAAAATTAAAAAGTCAAAAAATTAATTTTTTTGACATGTTATCAAAACGTCCCTATGTCATATGCACTTTTTGGGGTTTGGGCATAGTAGCAACTTCCCAATTTGTAATGATTGACAAAATAACATTTTAATGATTGTAGTCCCATTTTTTGTTGACATACTTCACGAATCACGGCAAGTTTGGAATTGAATAAAAAATGATGCGGACCACTATTTAGTGGTTGCTCTAATTATGTGGCAGTGAGTCTCATTCATTGTTATATGTATTTTGTGTCCTAGTTTTGTTTTGTTTTATTTTATTTTTTTTTATTTTTCACATCATTAATGATAGTGTTAATGATAGGAATTTAGTGGTCTGTAACATGGTTGGAATTGAATATCTGCCTTTGCATTTATCTTATTCTTATTGTTTTTTGGTTTGAATTCTATTGTTATAGTTGAATTGAACTAGCAGGATAATAATAAGTATTTTTTTTCTTTTTTGTTTTAATAAAAAATTAAAACAAAAAAATAAATTTTTGTGTTTGTTTTTGTGTTACCAAAAAATGTTAATCCCTTAACAAATTATATATTGATATGCACGTTTCGGATTGTGAGAATAATATTAGTATAATATATATTATGTGAATATTGTTTTCTATTTATGATTGGTTTAGGTTTATTCTTATTTCCTATTTAGGATTAGTGTTCTATATTTATTAGAATTCTATATCAGTGATGTATTCGCTTCGAATTATGATTTAGTGTTCTATATAAGTGATGTATTCTTTGTTCAGTAAATACAATTGAATATATAGAAATTCTTTAGAATTTTTACATGGTATCAGAGCTGTGTTCGAAACCTTAACTTTTTATTTCTGGTTCGTCGTTTACCTCTCTGGTTCACGATCGATTGAAGCTCCTTGCTTTGTGGGTCGTATGGTTCTCTCTTGCCGAAGGACTCCCCTCTGATGTGGTTTGCCTTTTCTTTCTGGTCAACCCATCTATTCGACGTCTTAGTTGTGCTTTAATTCCTTATCTCTTCGTAACTTCTTCTCTCTGACTCGCGGCTGTCTCTAATTGTGGTTTTTTCTGGTTCGTTGATTCGTCCTCTCTGGTTTGCGACTTGCATTACTTTGTGCTCGTCGCATTTGTTAGTTGCCTCAGTGCTTCTTGTTCTCTGCTTGTGACTCACGAGTGATTGATCCCTTGTTGGAGTTACGACATTAGTTCTTCGACTTCATCTTCGTCAGTTGCTGGAATTGCGAC
Organism: Camellia lanceoleosa; assembly: GCA_025200525.1. Taxonomy (NCBI): domain Eukaryota; kingdom Viridiplantae; phylum Streptophyta; class Magnoliopsida; order Ericales; family Theaceae; genus Camellia; species Camellia lanceoleosa. The sequence continues at coordinate 104,991,722 of CM045763.1, read as the reverse complement.
ATCAGTCGCACCTGTTAGAGTCACGGCCTACGTCGTGACATCTCTCTCTCTTTCTCTTGTTCTGAGTCTGGTGGACCTGGATGTTTTTTTTTGGCTGACCATTGTTCTCTTCTATTCTTGTTTGGACCAAACAAGTTTCTTGATATTACATTGTTGCCCCCATCAGTTTTCAGTTTATTACGATTCTTTATTTATTTTTTTGGTTCATTATGATGATGACGGGTTTAGCTTCTGTAAAGCCCAAAAAGGGGCTCCTTGCTTCAAATGAGTGTGCCTTCTGCCATCAGAGAGGCCATTGGAAGTATCATTGTCCCAAGAAAGAATGTTTGTCTAGCTTGTATTCTCAGTAGTCTCGAACCCAGTTTTTTCCTTATTCTCCGAGTATTTTTCAGGCTTCCGTCGGTTCTACTGCATCTGCTCCAGCTCCTGATCCTAACTTGGCTTTCTTAAGTACTTAGATTAGTCAGCTTCAGTATACATTACTACCTCCCAGCCATCTTTGTCTGCCTCCATTGTTTCTTCTCTTCATTCAGGTTTGCTTAGGTCTTCTTTAGGATCGGATGTCCAAGTAACAGATTGAGACTAGCCGTAGAGTTGGAGACCTCTATGTGGTGGATAGCTTGCATCTGCCTATGACTACTTCTCTGACTGCCTTTTTTTCTTTTCAGTTAGATTCTCTGTCAAGTCCTTTTTATTTGTGGCATTCCAGGTTAGGATATTTGTCTTCTGACTGCTTACGGTCTTTAGCTTAGTCAGGTATATTAGGTAAAGTTTCTCCTAGTCAACTTACCGAGTGTCGGGGGTGTAAACTTGCCAAAATGACAGCCTTACCTTTCTGTAAAAGTGCTTCTATATATGCTACACCATTTTCTTTAGTTCATACTAATGTCTGGGGCCTTTCTCCTGTTCTCACCAAAGGGGGTTCTGCATACTATATATCATTTGTTAATGACTGCACTCGTTACACTTGGGTTTATCTTATGACTCGTAAGTCCGATTTCTATCAAGTATACCATACCTTTCAATCTATGATTATTACTCAGTTTGGGTCTACAATTAAAGTGTTACGGTTTGACTTGGGTGGGGAATATTTTTAAAATGAGTTCTGTGAGTATTTAGCCAATTTGGGTACCATTCCCCAAACTTCCTGTACAGATACACCTGCTCAAAATGGTCGAGTCGAGCGTAAACACCGTCATCTCCTTGAGTCAGCTAGGTCTCTTCTTCTCTCTGCCTCAGTTCCGGCTTCATTCTGGGGGAAGGCGGTTCTTACTACTGCTTTTCTTCTCAATTGCATGCCTATTCTCCTTCTTTCTGGTCGGTCTCCTTATGAGGCTTTGTTCTCCCAAATTCCTAACTACTCCCTTTTTCATGTGTTTGGGTCTGTCTATTTTGTCCTTCTTCCCCGCAAAGATAGGACCAAACTTAGTGGCCGGTTTGTCCTTTGTGTCTTTTTGGGTTATAGTTCTACTCAGAAAGGCTATCGTTGTTACGACTTTGTTTCCCGTCGTCTTTATGTCTCCCGTCGTGTTCTTTTCTCGAACGTCTACCTTACTTTCAGCTTTCTCCTCTCACCGCCCTAGTTTCCAAAGAGGATTTGGTTCATATTGATCCATTTCCTTCTAAGGTCCCATTTGATGAGTACATCTCCACAGTTCCTCCTAAGTTTGTTCTATCTTCTCTTTCTGCTTCACCTCTGGCTGCTACTCCTCTTTTGGTTTATTCTCCTCCTTCGTTGTTAGTTTATTCTTGTCGCAAGGCTCTTTCTCCACTGGTTGTCTTTGCCCCTACTATTGATTCTTCTACTTCTGACGACTCTGATCCTCCTACTTCTAACGACTCTGATCCTGCTGCACACTGATATTTTACTCGAGCATGTCATCATTCAAATAGGTTGGATTGGTCTAATACATATTTTTCTACTTCCTATCGTTCTTTTTTGGTCTGCTATTTACTCTTTTTCAAAACCTCAGTCTTACAAGGAGGCCTGTTAAGATCCTCATTGGGTTCAAGCTATGGAGGATGAGTTGTCTGCTTTACAGAAAATTAGTGCTTAGAAGTTGGTTCCTTTGCCTGCTGGTAAGAATCTGGTTGGTTGCAAATGGGTTTACAAAGTCAAGACTCATTCTGATGGTTCTCTTGAGCGCTACAAAGCTCGTTTGGATGCCAAAGGTTTCTCACAGGAGTATGGTATTGATTATGAGGAGACCTTTGCTTTTGTTGCCAAGATGACTACTGTCCGTACTTTGATATCTGTTGCTGTTGTTTGTTTTTGGCCTCTTTATCAGATGGATGTTAAGAATGCTTTTCCTAATGGCCATCTCATTGAGGAGATTTACATGCGTCCTCCTCTTAGCCTTCACCATTCTTCTGGATAGGTTTGTCGCCTTCAACGTGCTTTGTCTGGTCTGAAGCAGTCTCCACATGCTTGGTATGATCGCTTTCAGACTGCTGTTACTGAGCTTGGGTTTCATCCTTGTGCCCAGGACTCTGCTTTGTTTATTCTCCATACCTCTGTTGGATTTGTTGCGTTATTACTGTATGTGGATAATATGATCATCACTGGTTCTGACTCTTCTGTTATATATGAGGTCAAGCAACAGCTTTTCTACACCTTTGAAATGAAAGATCTGGGCCCATTGCGATATTTTCTTAGTATTGAGGTAGTTTCTTCTCCCAAAGGCTACTTTCTTTCTCAGGCCAAGTATGCCAATGAGGTTATTCATTGTGCCGGTCTTCTAGACACTAAAATTTTTGATACCCCTATTGAGCTTAATGTAAATCTCAACACTACTGATGGTGTTCTTTTGGATGATCCTCCTCTATATCGAGAGCTTGTGGGTTGCTTAGTCTATCTGACGGTTGCTGGTTCTGATCTTGCTTATGCTGTTCATGTGGTTAGGCAGTTTGTCTCTGCTTCTTGCTCTATATATTGGGCTGCCTTGGTTCAGATTCTTCGCTGTCTCTGAGGTACTATCTTTCAGGGTTTACTATTGTCCTTTACTTCCTCTCTGGATTTGGTGGCCTATGCTGATTCTGATTGGGTTGGTGATGTTATTGATCGCAAGTCCACGTTTGGTTTATGTATGTTTCTTGGCGATTCCTTGATCTCTTGGAAAAGCAAGAAATAAACTGTTGTTGCTCGCTCTACTATCGAAGCTGAGTATCGTGCTATGGCTCATGCTACTATTGAAGTTGTCTGGCTTCGTTGTCTTCTTTCTGACTTGGGCATCCCTTAGTCTTCCCCGACCTCCCTCTATTGTCATAACCGCAGTACTATTCGGATTGTACATCTGCGGTTGTTCTCTGATATCCTGCGGCTGATGGGCCTCACCAGACTTCAAAAGCTGTCGCTTTTCGACCAAACCTTGTTAGGAATAGCGGCTTTTAGGTATGCAAAGCTAGAAGACTCTGTGAAACGAAGCTAGGAGGAAATGGCTGAGGCCTTCATCGCACAGTACTCCTACAATACCTAGATCGAGGTCACAACCCGTGATCTTGAGGCAACCTGTCAGGAACCAAAGGAGGGCTTCTTGGACTTTGTGACCCGGTGGAGGGCCAAGGCTTCGATGATGACTACCAGGCCATCCGAGAAAGATCAAATCAGGATGGTGGTTCGCAATCTGCAAGGGAAATTATTGCAGAAGATGATTATCTTACCATTGTTCACATTCACTGAGCTCCATGAGATAGGGGTTCAGATTGAAGATGCAATGAAACAGGAGTTGATAAACGATGAGAAGGAGCATCCTAAGAGGCTTTTCACACACAGTTCCAATGCAACCACAAGTGGAAACACAACTGCGCGACCATCTATGTGAATGTTGTCACCACTACAGCCAAGACTGCTAACCCATTCGCTAGTACAAATCCACAAACCTCAAACAACCAAGCCCGATCTCAAAGGGTCTTTACCCCGCTCTATATATCTTTGTCCAAAGCCTTGGGGGTACTGATCAAAAAGGGGCATCTTAAGTCGTTAGAATAACGCCCACTGCCCGATCCTTTTCCACTTAAACACAACCCAGCCAAATATTGCGCTTTTTACCAATAGCACGGTCACGACACCGACCAATGCTACAGGCTGCGTCATGAGATTCAAGATCTCATCGACAACAAGGTGATAGCACCACCCCAAAAGCCAAATGTGACCACCAACCCTCTCCCAGCCCACAACCAAGTTCTTCCACCCCGGCATTTAAATCTAATACATTCACTGGCCATCCCCTATGACCCCAGCGTATACATTACCCCTTCTTACCTATCCAAACTGGTTGTGTTCATTCCTAAAAGCACAGATTTGTGTATGATGGACACATCCATACTTCAACCTGAACCCATGGTGGTGACAATGACAGAAGGAAGGAAGTCGGCCTTAGAGGGAAATGTCAGTCCATTGCCCAAGAGCTTTGCGAACTTAACTGAGGGAGTGTATGACCCGTGCAGTTACATTGTACCGGTTGATTAAGCCAAGCCCAAATTGGCATTGCCAACAACAGCGGAGGTCAATGTGATTCGGGAGGATGGCCCAAGCCAGGGTCTAGATGATCTGGCAGAGCTGGAAGAAGACTTAAACAATTTGTAGTTCTATGATGAACAAGATCAGGGGGACATGCAGATTGACTGGTTTAATCTGAATGGGTCGACAAACAACTCTGGGTGGCTTAGTGACAAGCCTGACAAAGAGGAAGGAACTGAATCAAAACCTGAAGAAAAGGGAGCAAGAACAGCTGCAGTGGTCGAGGAAAAGGGAAAACTACCGGAGAGCACCGACATCAAGAATTTAGCTCAAGAACTAGGCGCCGTGAGAATTGCGGATACTGAACAGGAAGCTGCATTGAAACAGTTTGTGCAAGAAAGGGATCAAGATAAATAGGAAGCTGGAACAGCTCAACACCGTGCGGGGGATACTTCTGATAAGGGAATGATCAAAACGAAGTCAGATAACTGTTTGTCAGCTACTAGAGGTGCATGGTGGGAGGATGATGATCTGTTTTTGGCTCACACCGATGACAATTGGGGTGAAGACCTACTAGACAATACCTGGTACTCTGAAGAGATTAACTATATGACGAGGAGTGGGCGGTATTTCAAATCCCTGCACTTGGACCAAGCTGAAGCCTCCGGGAAAGATAAAGAGGTAGAGAAATAGAAATAAAAATAGTGAAGAAGAGGTGGTGCTGAGACAACGGAAGAAAATTCAAGCCGATATTTGAATTTGGGGTCTGCTTATGGCTTCTCGAGTGCATCGACAAGCTGTATTATTAGCGATGGATAGGGCCAAATTGTCCATTGATATCACTCCTAAACAGCTCGTGGGACTAGTTTTCCCGGGAGGCGTTGCGCCAACTTTAACCTTCTCGGACAAGGAATTGTCGCCAAAAGGCTTAGTACACAACAAGCCTCTGTACATATCAGTGGAGTGTAGAGAAAAGTGGGTGTTGGTGGTATTGGTCGACACCAGGTCAGCAATCAACGTCTTCCCATCTCGCACAGCTTAGGCTATTGGCTTGAAATCAGCAGATTTCGTGCCTATAGACCAGGTGCTTTGTGCGTATGACAATACCAACAGAGAGGTTATGGGCACGTTACAGATCAGAGTTCAAGTGGGCCCAACTCAACAGGATATTGAGTTCCATGTCCTGGATGTGCTGGCCACTTTCAATCTACTACTAGGGAGGCCCTGGCTACACCAGGTGAAAACTGTCTCTTCTACCCTCCACCAAATGCTGAAATACCCTCATAGGAAGGGGGTGGTTATTGTGTTCGGGAATTCATCTATCTATCCACTACCAGAGGTAACTACACCTGTGCTGGAAATTGTTCATGGCGAGGAGGATGTTTTCCTTTCAGGATTTACCCTAGCTGAGGCTTGGGCAGTGTAAACCATCTTGGCAGCTAATGAGGGCTTGTATGCCAGCGCCTAATCCATCTATTTCATGAACAAGCTCCAACATGTGCCAGGAATGGAGTTAGGGAGAAATGGCCAGAAGGGCATCACAGCATTGGCCGATGTGCCACGTAACCCACATGCTTTTGGTCTTGGCTATATGCCCACCAAAGAGGATTGGGTTAGGAAAGCAAAAGAGATGGTCGGTAGAGCCAAAGCTAAGCAGACTAGGAAGCGTTATGAGCTTGTGCACAGACCAATCTGGGGAACCCTGAATGGACATTTTGTTCAGGAGGGTGAAGACTTCCCATTTTGCGGTTTCCCCGAACCTTGGTTCAACTATGAGAATCAGCATGTTCCCAGTTTTGAAATCTTCTTTGACTTGTAACTACAAGATAGTGATACAGAGGAAAAGGCTGAACTAACTGCTGAAGTTGAGCAGAGCATAGAAAGTGACCCAGACAGTAGCGAGCTTGAAGTAAGAGTAGCACTGGCATGTCTCCTTCCAGATCCTTCGATCGACTCAAAGAGCTTGGGGGATAACCTGACTATTTCCATGATCGGGGACCAACCGAGTGTGAACCCTTCTAGCAGCATTTTGGATGCATCTAACACACCATCTCTCATTTGGTAGCTGGAAGAGGGTTACTTGTCTAGTAGTTTTGAGTCGGGTAGTGAGCTAGAATCTGATTCCATAGAGTTCGTGGAGTTGGAGTTAGATTTCGATGCTGTTGAGTCTGAGTTCGGTATTCCTGGGGGTGATAAGCCGAATGCCAAGGTCTTTTCCAGGTCGTCACTTTCTTTTGCTTTTAAGTCGGTTGTAATCGAAGAACTGAATGAGCTAGACTTGATGAATGAGAATGCCACTGCAGATTCTAAGTATTTCTCTATGCTGCTTGTTTATTGCATTGATCAGGACTTTCAAAATTTTAATGAAAACGAAGAGGAAGGAATTCCTCTAGTTTTGAAAATTTTGATTAATCGGGAAGAGGAGAGGTTTGCAGAATTCGTATGTGTGTGGACTTCAGAGATCTGAATAGAGCCAGTTCGAAGGACAACTTCCCTTTGTCGTACATCGATGAATTGGTGGATTTCACTGCGGGTCATGCGTTGCTTTCCTTCATGGATGGATTTTCTGGGTATAACCAGATTTTAATGGCTCCCGAGGGCAGAGAGAAAATCGCTTTCACTACATCATGGGGAACCTACTACTATCGAGTGATACCGTTTGAGCTGAAGAATGCTGGGGCTACTTATCAAAGGGCTACAACCACTGTTATGCATGATATGATCCATAAAGAGGTCAAGGTATATGTGGACGACATGATTGTCAAGTCCAAGGAAAGAGAGGGCCACTACACTGCCTTGAAGAAATTTTTCCAACGGATTAGAGAATACAGACTGAGGTTGAATCCACAGAAGTGTACTTTCAGTGTAATAGTAGGGAAAATGTTGGGTTTCTTGATAGGGGCATCGAGGTAGATCCTTCCAAAATTAAGGCCATCCTAGAAATGCCACCACCAAGGACTGAAAGGAGGTGCAAGGCTTTCTGGGTAAAGTGAAATTCATGAGACGGTTTATTTCAAAATTAACCTTGACTTGTGAACCACTTTTTGGTCTCCTGAAGAAAGGAAAGAAATTCCGATGGGATGATCGATATCAATTCGCTTTTGAGCAGATCAAGCAGTACCTTCAGAATCCACCTATGTTGTCGCCGTCGGAGCTAGGGAAGCCTTTGATTCTGTATTTGTTAGTAACAGACACAACGATGGGATGCATGCTTGCTTAGGAATCTGAGGATAAGGTGGAGAAAGCCATTTACTATTTGAGCAAGAAAATGCTAGATTAAGAGACTTGCTACACTCCGTTGGAGAAAGCTTGCCTAGCCTTGGTATGGGCTACTAGGAAGTTGAGGCACTACTTATTAGCTCATACTAATTGTTAGCTCACTCCGTAATTCTAGTTTTGAGATTAGATTCCATCAAATATCTCTTTGAAAAACCAACACTTACGGGTAGGCTAGCTTGTTGGTTGCATCTTCTTTTTGAATTTGATCTAAAGTATGTCACTCGCAAGTCGGTCAAGGGGAGAGCAGTGGTGGAGTTCCTGGCAGATCACCCAATAGAAGGGGATGAAGCGGTATAATACCTATTCCCAAATGAAGCTATTCTGCAAGTTGAGGAAGAGATTTGGACAATGTACTTTGACGGAGCGTCTAATCAATACAGTTATGGGATAGGTGTGTTGCTAATAGCACCTGACGATTCCCATATACCTTTAGCCTTCAAACTCTGGTTCAAGGTATCCAATAACGAAGCAAAATACGAGGCGTGTATTGCTGGTTTGGAAGCCGCCCTGGAACTAGGGGCAAAAAGGTTGGACGTGATTAGGGACTTGAACCTAGTTGTTTCTCAAGCAAAAGGAGACTGGAAAGTGAAAGAAGAAAAGATGAAGATCTATCACTAAACCCTAGACGTTCTGATTCGTAGGTTTGAAAAGCTAACTTTCACGCATCAACTGAGAGAGAACAACAGGTTTGCTGACGCCTTATCAACTCTATCTTCTATGATAGACATCCCACTTGGAGTTCGGATGCGTCTGATCATCATTGAGCAGAGATATACGCGGGCCTACGAGACTATCGCCGCAATAGATAAATCGCAAGATCAAAACCCTTGGTTCTATGATATTTGGAACTTCTTGGAAAATGAGGCTTATCCACCAGGGGAAAATGCCAAAGATAAGAGGGCAATACAATGGATAGCCGTTCAATTTATCATCTGTGGGGTAAACTGTACAAGAGAGGTCATTTGGGAATGCACAAGTTGTGTGTTGAAGCAGAGGAATCAAAGCGCCTAATGGAGGCCATCCATGGAGGAGAGTGTGGAGCACACATGAATGGAGTAATGTTAGCTCAGAAGATTCTTTGGCAGGGTTACTACTGGTCTACTATGGAGGACGATTGTATTGGTTTTGTTCGGCGATGTCACAAATGCCGAATTCATGCTAATCGCATGAACATCCCGCCGTCAAAGCTATACAACATGACTTCGTCATGACCTTTCTCAGTCTGGGGAATAGACATCATCGACGCAGTCACGCCGAAAGGGTCGAATGGGCATGAATACATTTTGGTGTCAATTGATTACTTCACAAAATGAGTGGAAGCTTAGTCCTACACAATGTTGAAAGTAGCGTATGTGGCTAAGTTCATCCGAAACAACATTATCTGCCGATATGGAGTCCCAAACAAGATCATCTCAGATAATGGCTCTCATTTCAAGAAAGAAGTGATAGACTTGTTGGAGAAATACAACGTGATTTTCTATAAGTCATCTACATACCGGTTGCAAACCAACGGAGCTGTTGAGGCCGCCACCAAGAACATCAAGCATATTTTGCAGAAAATGGTTGAGACCTATAGGGACTGGCCATACAAATTGCCATTTGCACTATGGGGTTATAGAACTTCAATCCGAACGTCTACAGGGGCAACTCCTTACTCTTTTGTCTATGGGATGGAAGCTGTTCTACCAATCGAAATAGAAGTCCCGTCATTGCGAGTTATGGCTGAGTGTCAAATAACAGAAGCGGACTGGCAGCACAGCAAGTTCAAAGAACTGATGTTGTTTGATGAGAGAAGGCTGAAAGCATTGTACCATGTTCAGGGTTATCAACATAGGATTGTTAGGGCTTTTAACAAGAAGGTTAAGTCTCAGAATCTTAAAGAAGGAGATTTGGTACTGAAAGACAACCAAGCTCCCATCCATGACCCTAGGGGCAGGTTCAGACCTAATTGGTCTGGCCCTTACATCGTCAAAACTATCTGGTCGAGTGGAGCTATTATCCTTATGGACTTGGATGGCCTAGAATTTTTCCAACCGATCAACATGGACAAGTTGAAGAAATATTATCCCTGAGAGGCTCGCTAGGCCGAAAACCTGAAAGGGCGACCTAGACAAAAGTCAGAGCACAAAAAATTGGAAATAAAGAAAAACTGAGCTCGCAAGGCTGAAAACCCTAAAGGGCAGCGTTGGCAAAAGTTAGAGCGTAAAAAAAGAGTGTTAATACTCGAGTGAATCAGAACCAAACTACGTAAGGCCTAATTCCCATTTTCGGGATACGTAGGCAACTTCATCCTGAAGTTTAGCTGTAAACACCTTCAAATCAACTGTACTGTCCATATGTCTGATCAGGTCATCTTTGTCTGTTCTTTACCTGAAAGTTCGGTTGTGATCTCTACTCTGAGAGAAGAGTTGGTTACAGTGCTGAGCGGTGTTATTCAGTCAAGGGGCAATTTGTGATCTTTGGATTCAGGGTTGTACATCTCGAGGACTGATTCAATGCGTGTCAAGTGGTGATCCTTATCGAAAACGGTTTTGAAAAGTTTTGATAAAAGATAATTTTTGCTCAAATTTTACCTTTTACAACTTAGACTATTTTTGGACCAAAATAAAAATTTTCAGTGCTCACAACTTTAATTTCATTGATTTCAATACAAAGTTCTTCGACTCTCGATACAAATCAAAGTTGCTTTTATTACATTCATAAAACTTGAAAAGTAAGATCAAAGCAATAAACTAGAGGCATAGATGAGTTAGGTGTCCTGCGTCCCTCGCTCGTGCTTGTGGAAGCTTCTGAGGCCAAAGTGGGCCTGGTTTGTGCTTCGTCGCCAAGCCAAGTCAGGTACTCGCCAAAAAGGACGCAACTGAAACTAGGGGCAGGAGCCAGAAGCTCTCTTGTTCTCCAAGCAGCGAGGTACCTAGCCAAATGTGAACCTCGGATGGGGAATGAAACTGGGTGCTCTACCCCCTCCTCTGGGCAAGTCTGATCATGTCCAAACTGACGTTTGAACCGGAACAGAAAGTAGAATACACAGTGTGTCAGGCCGATCAATTGAATGCCAGGTTATCGAGTCATGCTGTAACTTATTTCGGTCAGATTAAGCCAGGGGCAACGCCAAGCAATGTCAGTGGCAGACCTGTTGCACATCCAGTGGCACCACCACCCTTTATTTGGGAAATCCACAAGCTGTTGAAGGAAGAAATAGCCTCGAGCTGAGTACTCAGGGCAAGAGTTCACTACTTCAGCTTATCCATAAGCCACACTTGGGGAGGGATAAAAAAAAAGAGAGATTAAATAATATAGAGATGTATGTTGAGAGAAAAGTGAGAAAAGAGCTTTGAGAGAAAAACAGAGCACGAGTGTCGAGTGTTGTGAGAAACACATATGAGAGAGGATGGGAAACATTACCTGAAAAAGTAGTGGACTCCCTACGAATTTGGTAGTCTCTCGTCGATGGAAGGCGTCTAAGCCTATCAAAGTCTCGGCCAGCACCAAGCCGATGCAACTCTTGCCTTCTTTCAAACCTTGGGCCACTTCAATTAGCCGAATGCTAGACCTACCAAAACTAGGGGTAAAAAGGAAATGCGCTAGCATACATAAGCAAAGAGCGTGCTATCGAAAACTTCGCCAAAGAAGATTAGCTTGGTCACCAACGTCAGAAAATCAATGAATCAGACTGGGAATATCCCGCTTTCCATTGTGGACCAAGGATCGAGCCTCGTGTAGAGTGAGCCAACACATCCGTCCCAAAGCTTGGATGTGGTCCAAACGGGGCTGAGGTATGATTTCCTCATTTCACTGGGATTCCATTAGCACCTGAAATTCTTTAATTATTGGGCATTTCTCTTGTCCCTCGAAGCTAAAGACGTGTGTAATCTGGTTCCAACATCTAGCCGTGGCATGAAGGAATGGAAAACAAAGCGGAGAATAGCTCAGTGGGAAAAGTGCATTTATGCTGAAACTCCGAAAATTCATCTTTTTCGAGTTGTCTAAAGTTGCAATCCAATTCGAGAGTTTTTCAGCGAAAAATGGCTCCATTTTTGAAGAATTTGCAGTTGAAATGAAGAAACCTATAGACATCCCATTTTTAACCGCCCTTAAGACTTGGGCACCACTGATCGCTTACTTGGTGATGAAAAGTGTGCAGTGCAAAGTTCGATTTCTTTGGCAATGAGAGCTTCAAATCCTAACCTCACAACCCATTTTTGGACCAAAACTATTTTGACCAAAATGATTTTAGACCTTAAAACCCTCTCTTTCAAAATATTTTGAAAAAAAAGTTCCTACGATGTTCCGAGGCTCACATTTCGTTAAATGTTGCGCTTTTTGGTAAACTGAGCAAGGACAAAGTGGGAATAAATGAAAGAGAGGTGAAATCTTTGAAAAATCTTTCAAAACATCTTAGTTAGAGGTTTGGAGTTGAAGAAAATTGGAGGAGAGGGCAGAAACCAAGTTAGGGAAGAAGATGGGCATGAACCGTTAAGAGAGAGTCGAGCGGCCCTCGCTAAATCAGGTCTATCCTTTTGTACACTTGGATTTCAGCTATGAGGCCACCACCATTGGAAAGTGGACTTCCGGGGCTTCATTTTACATTCAAAAATCTCCTAAAGGCGAGTCCGGATGAGGGAGCTATAGCTGGTTGATGTTGGGCATGAATTTGGATACGACCGGAAATGAGCAATGTAGACACCCCATTTTTGACCGTTCTCAAGACTTGGACGTCATCGTTTGAACACTCGATGATCATCCATGCTCGTGTTCGTTTTGAGTTTTTGAATGTCTCGGCTGCGCACCTTGCCTTGGAGCCTCTCAACTTGTTTGTTTTATGCTTGGTCGTGGACCAAGAGCTTGTGGTTTGCTTCTGAGGGAATGGGGTGGCCTTTTGGCCAGCCCTCCAACTCATCGGCCAGGCCCTATGCCTATTAGCCTCTTATTCTTTCCATCGGCCATAAGTGTTGGCCGATCGGCACTCTTTTTGGCCGGTCGGCACTCCTTTTGGTCGATCGGCCATTTTTTTGGCCGAGACCCCTTTTTCTGCTTTTGCAGATATTTTGCTTCCAGTTGGTGCTAGCTGTTGGTCACCTGGTGTATCCTTTATACACATGTATGGATGGATTTGAACCAAGCTTTAGCTTGCTAAGGAAGCTTGGGACTTCATTTTCTATAAGAAGGGAGGCTCCTCTCCCTTTCCAGAGGTTCTGAAAATCTGATATAGAAGATATATATATCTCTCTCTATATTTCTTCTTCTCTCTCTCTCTATATATATATATGTTGTGTTAGTTTGTGCCTTAAAGTGTAATTTCTCTTCATTTTTGCACTACAACACCTAGCAACACACCACCATCTTTGAGCTGAGGTTCTTGGGATTGTTATTTGAGCTCTGAAAGTTGGTTTTTGCCTCAGAGGTTGTTGGTTTCAAAGTTGTGCTTCAAGGGTGAGTGTATTCTCCTTTTAAGCCTTTGTTTGTATACCATATTGGCCATCCTTGCATATTGTTTTAGGTCTTGCTTTCAACTTAAAAAAGCTTCATTTTCAAGTGTTTAAGATGTTGGTTTGAGACCTCTTTGGTGTTGGAGGTGGTCTACCCCTCCCCCTTTGTGCCTTGTTTTGAACCATCATTTTAGGCCTTTGTTTTAGCCTTTGTTTGGCCTCTTCACCACTGAATTCCAGAGGAATTTTAGTGGTGGAAAGTGTGTTTTGAGGTCTTAAATAGGAGGGGGTTGTCCCCACTCCTCTTCTCTTGTATGCTTGTGTTGATGGCTCACCAAGTTGGCATGTTTTTATACCTCTTTGTGGCTCCATTTCAGCATGTCTTAGGCCTTATTTTGCCATGATATAACATTGTTTTGGCTTGGTTTGATCATATCATGCATGCTCCTTGCACTTGTAGTGCAAATCCTCTCATTAGCCTAATGTACATCATGCTGTTGACCATCATTCTAGCATGCTTTTGGCTCTACTCAAAGAAGCTTTTACTCGTGTTTTAGCATGCTCAAGCTCTGTTTTATATTATTTTGGTCATGCATGCTATGCTTTGTATAGCCATAGTGCATTCTAGCTCACTAGCTTTGAGTTTCCAAGTCACTAGCATGCATTGCTTGGGCTATTTGCAAGATTTGACATCATTTGATATGTGATTTCAGTGCATGTAGTATGGCCATACACTCACATGTGTCACTCTTTCAATGCTTTGGAGGGGTTGTGCTCTATGCCTTAAATATGAGCCTATATGCATGCCATATTGCCTAAGCTTGTGGGCTGCCATATCAGTGCATTTTTTTGTGTTATTTTGACATTCCATAACTCTAATTTTTGTTGGTATAGTCATCTCATGCTTGGTTTTGGTGGGTGTAGTGTAATCCTCCTCATTGGCCTTGTATGCGTCATGTTTTGTGCTTACCATGCTAGCTTGTTTTGGCCTCATTCCATGCATGTTTTGGCCTTATTTTGACCCGTCTTAGGACTGTTTTGAGTCACCTTGGCCCTTTGGGGCTTGCTTGATATGGCCATGGTATAAGTCCCTTGGCTAGCTTTAAGCTTTAAGCCCACTAGCATGCTTTGTTTGTCACATGTGCATGATTTAGCATACTTTGGAATGTGATTTTAGAGCCTATTTCATTGCCACACTCTCATATTTTCCACTCCTTCTATGTGCTTGAGAGTTGGTGCCTTCATGCCTTGCTTGTGAACCAATTGGCATGCATGCCTGTATATACTTTCGGACTTCATTTTCAGCATGCTTTGGCCATTGTCTTGGCATGCATGAGGCTTGCTTAAGTTTGGTTTGGTCCATTAAGTGTTGCATTACATAGCCCTTGCCATTGCATTGTTGTTTGCATGTTTGTTGCATTGCATTGTGTTTGGATGGGATGTTGATCCAAACACGGAGAACAAGGGGCATTTCATACTTGAAGTAATGAAACGCGCCTCATTCCTTCGGTCACCGACACCTTTGATCATGCATGATAAAGTGGAGGTTCATTGAGTCTTATGTGGTATTTGTGTGCATTCATTTGACATTGATTTGTGCAACTCGGCCTCTTTGGCCATCATGCATTGAGATGCGTGATTGATGGCTCGAGAGCCGAGCACTACACTCCTTTGAGCTTTAGATAAGGAGTGTGGTTGCACACACATTTTCTTGCAAATACACTGCCATGCCTCTGTTAGTGCTCTATTGCAGCAAAAGGGAGAATTTGTAGAAATCCGTGGCCGATCGACCACTTAGTCTGCCGATCAGCTATCAAATTTGGCCGATGGCCATTAACCTTGGCCGATGACCACTCCTCTTGGCCGACCACTTCTCAGCATGTACATGAGGTGGATCAGAAGTATTTTGGAGGTTGGCACAATTTTCAGAAGTCCAAAACAGTACAAACAGAGGCATCACGAGGCACGACAGTGGATTTCCGGGAGGACGCGACCGAGCATGCATCATTCATCATTCTGAGGCAGAGCTGTGGCAGCCTATTTTAGTTTCTTACTTAGTCGGTTTTGTAACGTAACTAATTTGTTTAATTAATTAAGAGTTTTGTAATGATTAATTAGCTAGGATAGTTAATTAATTAGTTGGTTTGTATTATTTATTCGGACCCTCCTCCGAGAGGGCGATGTTGTAAATAAGTGTGCGTGTGTGTGATGCATGTCTTCCAACCCCCATTTCTTTCTCCCTTTTACTTATCCGCTTTCAGTGGTTAGTTTTAGGGCATATTTAAACTAGCATCCTTATGCTATCATGATTGCATTCATTCATTCGTATTGCATGCACCAGGCTCGGCGCATCATTCAAACTACATTGTATTTCGATTCCTATTTGATTACATGTTATCTAAATGCATTCACATGACATCTTAGAATAGCCGAGCCTATCTTAGTTGCATTTTGCATGTGTTGTATTAGGCATTCTTGACATAACTAGGATCATGCATGGATTTCTAACTAGCTTCTGTTTTGGCTCGGAGTACACTGTGAGTGTTTATGCTTTAGCATCCTTGTATGTGTGTAAGTGACTGCCATGATAGCATGCTTGCCATGAGGCTAACTGCTTAACTGCTATAACTGTTTGAATGCCTATGGATGAAGGCTTGATTGCCTGGATTGAAACAACTCGATGATTGTGAGTTTTAAGCCCACTTGAAGTGGCAAAATCATGTTTTTCCAAGTCCACTTGAGGGTGGCAAATCCACGACTTAGCCTACTTGCGAGTAGCACTTTCAAACCATTTTCAAAAATAAACATGAGTTGTTTTGTTCCAATCCGTGTGATTGAATCTATACTTGTATGCTGTGTGCATCACATAGTAAGCTAGCTAATAAACTGGAATAAGAACATATGTGTTTTCAAAAATAACATATCATGTCAGTAGAGGCCGATCCTTTGATCGGGCGAGTGGGGGTGCTCATTTCATGACCTTCCCCCTTCGTACCCAAGTTCCCGAGCCGAGGTAACTTTGGTGATGACGGACACGTGGCCTTAGGCACGAGTCAGGGTTTCCTAAATTTCCTAAAACAAAATATTTAGGTGGCGACTCTGAAATTTGGCGAAGCAGTTCAGTTTGGCACTTCTTAATCAAAATCAGTTTTCCAAAACGATTTGCCGGATTTGGACTCTTTCGTAATTTATCAGTCTTACATTACACCTTGTAAGACTAGATTCAGAATCGTGACACGAGTCCGAACTGTAGCAGCTAAGAACAACGATTCGCACCCTCGCGCGCGGAGCGGAGTTCCGGGCGGTCTACAAGCAACCATCACTAAAAGAGGAATATCTTTTTTCATACTTGGAATTTTGATGTGAGGCTTCGACCATTGGAAAGAAGACTTCCGGAGCTTCAATTTAGGCTCAAGAATGACCTGCAAAGGAGTCTAGATGAAGGAGATATGTCTGTTTGAAGTTGGGGTCAGGAACCAATTTTTGCTGTCGGCCACTGGTGGAGTGTGTCGGCCACAAATGGAGTTTGCTGGCCATAGGTCGGCCAGGAGTGACCCTTGTCGGCCACCAATGGTGGCCGGTCGGCCACAAGTGTCTAGAAAGCTCAGATTTTGCAGATATTTCTCCTCTAGCTGTTCTACACTGTGCCAGTTGTCTTGTATTCAAATATTTTCGACCTAAAGCCATATTTTTCTATATATAGAGGCCATTCTCTATTGTTTTCAAGGTTAGCAAATTTTGGGAGCTTCTCTCTCTAAAAATCCTCTCTCTCTCTGCAATTCTCTCTCTCTAGATTTCTCTCTCTCTTACCCTTTTGTGCATACAAGTAAAGATACACCTCTTCTTTGCCTAGACATCTTTGATCAAAGTGGTTCATCTTTGGGCTGAGGTTGCTTCAAGCTCTCTTGGAGCTTCCTTTGACCTCTAGAAGGTGGTTTAAGCTCAGATTGTTGCTTAAGTTGTGTCTTTCCTTCAAGAGGTAGAAACTTCTCTTTGCTAGCTTAATTTCCATACTTGTTTTGCCATCTTTTGACACTGTTTTTGAGCTGGTTTCTACTGTAAAAATCTCTGTTTTTCAGTCCTAAAAATGGTGGTTTGAGCCTATTTTGTGTTAGGAGGTTGTCTCTCCCTTTTGTTCCTTAGCTTGTATAGCTTTTTGTGCCATCTTTCAAGGCTTTCAAATCAAACTTTTTGGGCCTTTAAACCACTAAAATTTAGAGTTATTTCAGTGATGGAAAACATGTTTTGAAGTCCAAAATTGGAGGGGTTAGCCTCCCCTCCTTGTGTCTTACTTGCATGCCTAGTTAACTTCACATGGTAGCATATTTTTGTAGCCTAACTTAGTTTATTTCCATCATATTTTTGCCTCTGATTTGGACTGTTTTGGTCTATTTTGGGCTGCTTTGGTCATATGAGTCTTGTTTTGCATAGTTGTAGTGCAAATGGCTTCACTAATTTAGTGCTTTAGGCCTTTAAAGATGCTTTGCTTGAGTTAGTTGCATGTTGTAGTGTCTTTTTACATGTAATTTCAGCATATAAAGCTCTGTCACATGCTTATTTGTTTCACTCTTTCTTTGTTTTTTTTAGAGTTGCTCTTGAGTCTTGTTTGCAAGCTAACATGTGAGCATGTTTTTCTAGCACTTTGTACCTTAATCTCAGCATGATTTAGTCACTATTTTGACTGGTTTTTGCTTTGTTTTGAGTAGGTTTGGCCCTTTGAGGCTTGTATTGTGTGGTTGTGGTGCAACCTCTTTCAGTAGCTTAATGTGTTAGGCTTTTTAGCATGAATTGCATGAGTTGCTTGCATGTTTTACTGTCATTTTGCACTCCATTTCAGCACTAAAATCTCTGTAATCTCCCTCTATTCTTCACTCTTTCATTTGTTTTGAAAGTGACTTTGAACCTCTTGTTGGCTTGAGTGTGAAATTGAGACACTTGTGCTTAATGGTTTTAATCCTCTCTTGAGAGTTTCTACTAACCAACGGCATGAGGTCTCTTTCATGCTCAAGGCACTTATGATTTAAGCTTTCTTTCCATTAGAGGACACTCACTTTTGGACTAATCAATTAAAGAATGGATTTGTAAGTTAAAATGAGCAAGTAAAAGAGGCAAGATAAAGCATCTTTCGTGTTGTATTGCTTCTGTTCGAATTGGACATTAATTCGAACATGAGGAAAATGGGACGTTTCATACTCAAAGTGATGAAACGTGCCACTTTCCTTGGTCACCATCACCCTTGATAGGGTAGTGGTTTTATTGAGTCATGTTTTGCACTCATTAAACTTGTACAAGCTTGGTTCTTTGGCCATCATGCATGAAAATTGCTTGGTTGATGGTTTGAGAGCCAAGAGTTACACTCCTTTGAGCTTGTGTGATGATAAGGAGGGTAGTAGTACATGCATTCCTTGAAAATACATTACTTTGCCTATGTTTGCTCTCTGTTGCAGCAAAAGAAGAAGTCCAGGGATGTGGTGGTCGACCGGCCAGTTTTAGTGGCTGACAGCCACTTGGAGTGGCCGACCGGCTAGTTGAGGTAGCCGACAGGCACTTTTTGCAGCCGACCGGCCACCAGCCAATTTTTGCACAAATGTGCTCCTAAGTTAGAGTAGAGGCATTTTGGGAGTTGGCACAATTTTCAGTGATCAAAACGGGTGCAAACAGAGACATCTGATGGCATGACAATGGCATTTTTGGGCAGAGCAACTGAGCATGTATGCGTCCCTCGCCCTCGAGGCCATTTAGTTGCTTTTGTTAGCTTAGAATAAGTTATCTAATTCATTCATACAAGTGTTGTAATTAATTAGCTTAATTCGTTTTGTTGTAATTAATATTTTAGCTAGCTTAGAATAGTTAGTTAATTTATTTCAATTGTTGTAATAATTAGTTAACTAGAATAGTTAATTTGTTTCGTGTTGTAATAGTTAGCTTAATTAGCGTAGCTAGTTAGCTTATTCATTCGGACCCTCCTTCGCGAGGGCATAATGTTGTAATAAGTGTGCGTGTGTGTGTGTATGTTTTCCAACCCCACGTCTTTTTCCCTTTTATTTAATCGCTTTCGATGGTTAGATTAGGGACATGTTTTGATTAGCATGCCTTATGCTCGCATGTTTGCATCCATTCATTTGTATTGCATGCACCGAGTCTCGGCATATCATTCAAACTGCATTGTCGATTCAATACTTTTCTTGAATACGTGTTTCAATGCATGCTATCAAAGTATTGAATATACCATGATTAGGTAGCCGAGCCTATTAATTGCATTATTGCATGTGTTGCATTAGATATCTTGCATAGTTAGGATCATGCATCTTTTTAACTAGTTTTTGTTTTAGCTTGGAGTACTCGGTGAATTTATGCTTTAGCATGCTTGCATGAGTGTGATTGCCATATTGCCATGTTTTGCATGCTTGCCATGAGGCTATGTGCTTAAATGCTAAACTTTATGAATGCTTGTGGATGAAGGCTTTGTTGTTTGAATTGGAACGAATGCAACGAATGCACGTTTTAAGCTCACTTTGAGAAGTGGCAAATCATGTTTTAAGCCCATCATGTTTGATGGCAAATCCGTGTTTTAGCCCATTTGAAGGTGACAAATTCAAACCATTTTTACAAACAAACATGAGTTGAATTTGTTCTAAATCTCGCGACTTAGTCTATACTTGCTTGTGTGCATCACATAGTAAAGTTAGCTAATAACCGGAACAAGAACACATATGGTTTATAAAAGAACATATCATGATTAGTAGAGGCCGATCTTTTGATCGGGTGAGCGAGGGTGCTCATTTCATGACCTTCCCCTCTCATACCCAAGTTCCCGAGCCGAGGCAACTTTGGTGATGAAGGACACGTGGCCTTTGGCACGAGTCAGGGTTTCCTAAATTTCTCAAAAATAAAATATTTAGGTGGCGACTCTGTAATCTGGCAAAGCAGTCCAGTTTTGGCATTATTTGATCTAAAATCAATTTTCCAAAATGATTTGCTGGATTGGACTCTTTGGTGTTTATCAGTTTCATATTGCACTTTGTGAGATTAGATTCAGAACCGTGACAGGAGTCCGAATTGTAGGACCAATTCGAGCTCTCCAAAAAGGGGGTGCGAAAAAGTCAAGCTACAGTTTTTGGCGACTCCGTTGGAGATTTAGAGAACTTGACTTGAACTCATGATATGTTGTATCTACACTTATGTGTTTCTTTGCATTGTATTTGCATCGGTGCGCCTAAGTCACAGTGTTTGTCATCTGCTATTCTTGAGCGGTTTGCTGGAGGCTTGCTTGGAAAAGCGTGCCATAAGGCTGATTGGTTGCAGGCTCTGCCACGATGGGAACACAACCCTTGGATCTGGACTACCGCTGTACCGTTTGATCCTCCTTTCGCTTCTCGGTATTAGGTGTGAGAGGTATATTAGGTAGTCTTGCTGAGGCACCCTTTTTGACCAATTGACCTAGTTGCATATCGGAAGCCATAGAGACTGTTCCAAACGAGGACAGGTTGCTTACCCGAATGTAGGATTGTGTGAAGCCACTTGTTGTGCATAGTGAAGCCCTAGCTCCTTACGAGACTAGGACAGGGTAACCCTACCCCCTCATAGGGGTGTTTTTGCTCTCACTTAACTGGTATGTGTTTTACAGTGAAACTGTACAGGGATGTGCATATTAGTTGCCAAGTTAGTATCTGTTTTGGGGGCATAATTCAGTATAGAGAGTACAGTCATTCAGCTGTGATCATATCCGTCTTAGTGAAATTGGGCTGAGATGCTGTTTGTTTTCTCTTTTGCAAGGTAGTCCTAAAACCATAGCTTCAGAATGCTCTGATATCCCCCGGGGTACATTGGAGTTGTGTTGATAGACTTTGTTAGGTCGGAGATTCAGTTCAAAAGAGCAACTAGTGTTTCTTTCGCCGGTGGCAGGGCAAAGAAGGGCTAGATAGGGCTCATTAGTTCAATTGATCCGACAGTCACCAGTTAGATCACCTTTGTTCAACTCAGCAGACCCGTGATGGCACAGAGTCCGGAAGAAGTTGTGGCCATGATAGCGGCATTAAACTAGGGAATTGCCATACAGGATGAGACCAATGCTGAAATGCAATGCCCATCTGGGGCATCTGCCACATATTCAGTCTCGGGACCCCAGCGAAACTTTGACCCAGTTCCACCAGTTGAAGATTCGCATGGTCCGGATTCCCAAGAAGGGTTGGCTCAGGCCCGAGTTTTTAGACCCCTGGTGTAGCCTAATGAAAGGATTTATCTCCTTGATATTAATGATCTCGATCCAACCTTGGTGAAAATTATGAACCTTGAGAAGCAGTTCAAAAAGGCATAGGGCCTTAAATCCATTCCTGACCTTGAAGATGGATACACCAAGGCTGCTGTACGACTCCCAGATAGATTCAAAATGCCATATATTGACCGTTTCGACGGGTCTGGAGATTCTATGGTACATATCCAGCCTTTCTTGGACGTCCTGAAACCGATGGGTCTGACTAAGCCACAGAAACTCTCTCTGTATGGAAGAACCCTGTCGGGCATAGCAGCCACTTGGTACGCCAAGTTGGAGGGTAAAGTGAAGTAGAACTGGGAAGAGTTGGCTGAGGCCTTTGTCAATCAGTACTCTTACAATACCCAACTTGAAATAACCACTCAAGACCTTGAAGCAACCTGTCAGAATCCTACAAAGTCTTTTGTGGAATTTGTTGCAAGGTGGAGAGCAAAGGCAACACAGATGACAGATCGCCCTTCTAAGAGGGATCAAGTGTGAACAGTGGTGCAGAATCTTGAGCCTGATATGTTACAAAAGTTAATAGTTGCTCCACTATTCACTTTCAAAAGTTTGCATGAATTGCGGGTTCAGATCGAGAGTGCATTTAATAGAGGGGTTATTCCCAGAACAAGTGAACTGATAAGGAGGGTGATTTTCGAGAGTACCAATACTGGCGGTAGCACTATTTCCAAATCCACTGGAATCAATTCAGTCGCCACAGTCGACCTTTTTGCCAAATTAAGCCTACAAGCAGCCAGTCCGACCCGAGCTTAAGGCAGAACTTTCATCCCCCTCTGTATGAGCCTAACTAGTGCACTAAAAATCCTGACGGAAAGAGGGTATCTCAAACCCCTTGATCCTTAACCTCTGCCTGACCCACTCCCTGTTAGACATAACCCTACCAAATACTGCGTGTATCATCAGCAGCGCGGTTATGGCACCGATCGTTGCTACCGCCTTCGTCATGAGGTCCAGAATCTCATTGACAACTAGACGATAGCTCCACTTCAAGACCCCAATGACCAAGTACCTTATCTACACCTCAATCTAATCTATATACTGCCATCTACCTACAACCCCAGCATATACATCACCCCGGCCCATTTACCTAGGAATGGCAACGGGGTGGGGCGGGGAATGACCTTCGCCCCGATCCCGACAAGAATAAAATCCCCGCCCACTCCCGATCCCGAGGAACCCTTTACTCTCTCTGCTCGCCTCTAACGGGATCAGGTTTCCTCGACCCCAAAAAATCCTCGACAAATTTGTTTAACACAGATACAAACACAAGAAAAAAAAAGAAAAAAAAAATAATCTGTATGTATACAGATCTGTTCAACACACACACACAACAGATATAATATTGTTCATCAATAATAACAGACAATAACAGATAATATAGATAACAACCTGGAAAAAAAAATTTGTTCATTAATTAACAACATATATATATATATATAGAGAGAGAGAGAGAGAGAGAGAGAGAGAGAGAGAGAGAGAGAGAGAGAGAATGGAGGCTTCATAATCGGTGGCTTCAGATCAGTAGCTTCTTATCAGCATCAAGACATCGATCAGTGGCTTCACGGTCCTGGTCATGGTCGTGGCTTCAGATCGGGTGGCAACGGGAGGGATCGGTGGTGGTGGTGGCTTCAGATCGGTGACTTCTGATCAGTGGCTTCACCGATCTGTTCAGATCGGTGGTGGTGGTGGATCTGGATGATGTTGATGTTGATAAGAGATGAGAGAGATCTGAGTGAGTAAGGAAGAGAGATAAGAGAACTGGTGGTGAGACTCAGAGAGATGAGAGCCTTGAGTGAGAGAGAGAGAGATGAGAGCCGTGAGACTCAGAGAGAGAGTTGTTTGGTTTATATATATAAAGGGGTAAAATAGTAATTTTGCTTCGGGGATAAACAGGAACGGGAACGGGGACGGAGCCGGGCCGGGTACAAGGCTAGGACACTTATCCCCGTCTCGGCCCGAAACTGATCGGGGATTGATTTTTGAATACCATTCCCGTCCCGTTGGGGATATTTTTTGGGGAAAAACTGCTTAAATCGGGGTCGGGTCCCCGTCGTGCCGAGTTCAAATTGCCATCCCTACATCCACCCAAGCTTGAGGTGTTTATCCTAGAAAGCATGGACTTATGCATGATGGATGCACTTGAACCCCAATCATCTCAAACTCGTGAACCCACTACTTTTGAGCTGATGAGAATGATTGAAGATCTTCAGAGAACTGTGGCAGATTTAGCCTTTGGGATATTGGCTTCGTCATTGACCACATCACATGCCAGAAATTTCACACCAAAAGGCTCCCCAATCTTGGGGCGAGTTGCAATTGAAAATGGCCAACCTGAAGCCATCCTAGGTCTGGGCAATGACATGTCGACAACAACTGGGCTTCGCTCTCATATGGCGACACCAATCCCTTGGCAAAGTGGAGGCAAATGGAAAGAACAAGGTAAGGGCAAGCATTGGTCCCTATGAACATCTTTAGTGGGCTATTGAGGCTTTGAAGGCTGAAGGGCTGAACAAACAACAAGTGCTCGCAGTTGTTACAAAGACTGTGGATGACACTTTTGCCACTCGAGATGAGAGCATTATGAATCAAGGGGCAAGACGAGAAAAGGGATGTCGTACTAGAAATGCTCATTTCAGCTCCAATCCTACACTCGGAAGAGATCATCAAACCTAGTCATCACCTGCCAACCCCTTTGCCGGTACATCCAACACAACTCCACAAACCTCGAAGCACCAACCCCGAGGCCAGTGGGTCTTTGCCCCACTTTATGTGACCTTGTCCAAAGCTCTCCAAATCCTTATAGGACAAGGCCATCTCAAACCCTTTGAGCCTCGGCCTCTCCCGGATCCCCTTCCAGCTAAGCATAATCCAGCCAAGTACTGTGCCTTCCATCAATAAACCGGCCATAACACTGACAGTTGTTTTCATCTTCACCATGAAATACAAGATCTGATTGACAACGAGGTCATCGTCGCACCAGGTCCTGTAAAGTCTATCAGTACTGGATCGATGAACTTGAGGGGATAATATGATTATGTGATCGAGAGATGAACCACCTACTGATGGCGTTCATTTTACTTCAGATATGGTGGACGGCACACACTGTTTTGAGCGACTTGAAAATATTGTTTATTGTACTTTTTGACTTGGGTTTTGAGCCAGTTCTATTATGTTGTATTGAGTCAGTCTTGTTGTATCGAGTCAGTCTTGTTGTGTTAGAGTCGGGTGATTTCGGGGGTGTTACCTCGGACATCACTATCTTGTTTTGTGTTTGTCTTTTACACTCTCTCTTTTGCGTCTGTTTCTGTCATTGAGCCAGTTGCGCCGGAAGTTCTGAATGAAATAGCAGAGATTTTCACCTACTATTCTATGCCTTGAAATCATTGCATTGACCTAAGTTTTTCAAAACTTTTCAAACACTGTGATGAAAACAAAGAAGAAGGAATTCCTCGGGATTTGCAAAAATTTGATCAACTGAGAGAATGAGAGGCATGCTAAGCCCTTAATGAATAAGATCATGTTTGTTAATGTGAGTATTGAGAAGGATCCTGGCCTGATCCAGATTGGTTCTACAATGTCTTCCTAAGAGCCTGAGCGACTAGTCGCTTTCTTAAAAGATTTGAAAAAATATTTTGCGTGGCCCTGCGAAGACATGTATGGAATTGATCTCGAGATTATGCAACATAGGATCGCTCTTGGCCTTAAGACTCAACCCCTTTTGCTTTCAAACCTTGAACCTTGACTCAGAATGTTCAAACAAGCAATCACAATATAAGGCTTGTATGGCCGGATCGGAAGCAACCCTTGAACTAGGGACAAGAAGGTCAGATCAAGAAGGTCAGATGTCGTCAAAGGAAGCTTACAAAGCTAGATCAGAAGTAGCCCTTGAACTAGGGGCAAAAAGGTCAGATGTACTCGAAGATTTAAAATTGGGTCATCTCTCTAACTAATGAAGACAAGCGAGAAAGCCAAATTGCAAAAATGGAGAGAAGAAAGTTTATTGCTGAAGGACAACTAAGTTCCTCTCCACAACACTAGGGGCAAATTCAGACCCCAAACGGATGGGCTCTTACATCATCAAGACTATTTAGTCAGCAACAACAACCATTCTCCTGGATTCAGGTGGCTTAGAGATCCTATGACCGATCAACATGGACCAGTTAAACTTTTCTACCCTTGAGAGGCTCGCTGGGCCGAAAAACCAGAAGGGCAACCTAGGCAAAAGTTAGAGCAAGAGAAAAAAAAAGAAAGAACAAAAATGAAAAAAAGAAAAGAAGAAAAGAAAAGAAAAGGAAAAGAAATGAAAAGAAAAGAAAAACAGAGCTCACAAAGTTGAAAACCCGGAAGGGCGACCTTGGTAAAAGTTAGATCACAAAAGGAGAATGTTAATACCTAAGTGAACCTTGACCCGGAACTACGTACGGCCTGATTCCCATGTTTGGGATACTTAGGCAACTTCATCCTGAAGTCCAGGCCCAACCATTTTTGGCCTGCTTGGCTCATCCATGTTGATTGGCTTATCAAACTCAACTATCTTATCCATGTGCAAATTGGCTCATCTTCGTTCAAATTCGGTTGTCCTATTCCGTTAGAAGATTCAGCTGCAAGACAATTCAAGTTCAGATCTGAGGTTGTTTATCCCAAGAGTAAATTCTATGTTGGTTGAGCAATGGCCATTTGCAAAAACAATTTTGAGGATTTTTAATGAGGTTGACTAATTCTCTCGAAAATTATTGCATTTTTCCAAAATTGGACCATTTCTTCGACCCAAAAAAGGAAATTTTTCAGTGCTCATAGCCTAACTTGCATGATTTCAAATCAAAAAGTCAAACAAGCATTTTAATCTAACTCTCATATTGATCAAAATTGTTTTAGTAGAAAGCCAAAAACAAAAAATGGTCAAAATGATGAACTAGAGGCACAGTTGAGTCAAGTTTTCTGTCTTTTCCCGGTTGTCAACATACTTGCCGGAAAGAGCACCATACTCACCAGAAAGTGCACTCTACTTGCCAGAAAGGGCACAACTGAAGCTAACAGCAAAGGGCTAAAAGCTCTCACATCCTCCAAGCAGCGAGGTACCAAGCTAAGTGTGAAACACGAAATGGAGCTGGATATCCGGTTCCCTCATTTGGGATGATCACACCCAAAATGGCATCTGACCTGGAATGAGGACGTAGAAAATGCAATGTGTGAGACCAATCAATTGTATGCCTGGCCGGTAGGACATGTTGTAATTCATCTTGATCAAGCTAAGCCAGGAGCGTCGTCAACCGATGTCAGTTGCGGATTTGCTGTACACCCAGTCGCACCACATGCCCCTCTATGGGAAAGCTCACTAGCTGTGAGCGAAAGAAGGAGCATCTAGCAGAAGACTAGGGGCAAGAGCTCACAAATTCCTGTTCATCTATCAACCACTTAAGGGAGGGATAAAAAATCAGAGAGATTCAAGAATAGAGAGATGTGAGCTAAGAGAAAAAGTGAGGAAATGGATTTTCAAAAAAAAAAAAAGAGATTGAGTGCCATAGTGATGTGAGAACCACAAACAAGAAAGGGTGGGAAACAATATCTAGAAAAACACGCTTCTCATGAATCAAGAGGTCTCCCACCGATGGATAGCAGAACATCTAAGTGTTGTGTTTGTTGTTTTTGTTTGTCTCGATTCTTGTTTTGAGTTGTTTAGTGTGTTTAGGTTGTTTTACCTTTTTTTTCCTTTGTTGAGTCGTTTTGACTATGGTCAGTCGTAGGCTCAATACCCGGTTAAGAACTCATTTCTCAATTTCAATTTCAAAAATAAATCGTTTTGTGCTCAGAGTGTTGTGCCATTCTCCACATTTGTACAAAACAAGATTCTTTCTTTCATAAACTGCAGGGTTCAACCCAGGTCATGTGAGAACAATAAAACCAGGACCTATCTAAAGCTACATAGGTTCCGGATTGCAAAGCAAAAGAAAAGAGGGAAAATTTGGAGCATCTTAGTGTATTTTAACTTCGGCAAGTTCCAAGATTGCATTCCAGGTGCACCTTCTCAGGTCTCGCCTTTTTCTGGAGTATGAGTGTATCTCGAGCCTAAGCTTAAGCTTGCTTCAAGTCAGATTGGAAGTCTAAGCTGCACCCGTGGTTTTCACATGCAGATGTTACCTCTTGCCAATATGGATGAAATGTATCCTTTTTTTGAGCTGAGCATGTTGAAAGTCCTCCGAAAGGTAAATCGGAGGCACCAAAGTACATGTTTGATGCTCTTCTATTGCATAGAGTGTGCACTTTCATATACACTTATGTTGCATGCGTGCTGTGCATCGTTCATGATTCAAGCATAGAATATGCTTTCAGTGTTGCATAGAATATGCTTTTGTCTCTTGCATAGAATATGCTTGTTTCATGCATAGAACATGCTTTCAATCAACATCATGTATCTATTGCACAATAATCTCACTCAGTGCATCTATTTCACAATTTCATATCACTCACACTGTCTTGTGCACCTTGTGGCTGTGCATCACTCGCATTGTCTTGTGCACCTTGTGGTTGTGTATCACTCGCACTATCTTGTGCATTCTTTGGTCTAGGAGACCTTAAAATCCTGCATTTACACTCGCGCTTTCTTGCGCATCGCACTTTTTTGTGCAGTTTACACTCGCGCTTTCTTGCACATCGCACTTTTTTGTGCATTTTACACTCGCGCTTTCTGGCGGATCACACTTTTTCGTGCAGTTTACACTCGCACTTTCTGGCGCATCTCACTTTTTTCTGCAGATTACACTCGCGCTTTCCTGCGCATCGCACTTTTTTGTGCAGTTTACACTAGCACTTTCTTGTGCAATTTACAATCACACTTTCTTGCGCGTCGCACTTTCTTGTGCAATTTACCCTCGTGCTTTCTTGCGCATTTATTCACTTTTTCTCCACTCACGTGAGGCGTGTTTGGATGTATTCGCACTTTTTTGTGCATTACACTCGTGCTTTCTTGCGCATTGCACTGTTTTGTGCACCTAGCATATTGCATTGTCTTGTGCATTCACATCTGTTTCATGCATTCACTTGCATCGCACTATTTTGTGCATTTAACCCATATTGCACTGTCTTGTGCACACCTGCATCGCACTATCTTGTGCATTTACCCTCACTCGCACTGTCTTGTGCACAATGTATTTTTGTATCATTTGCACTTTCTTGTGCATTACAATTCAATCGCACTGTCTTGCGTATCTCATTGTCTTGTGCACCTGTATAGCACTGTTTTGTGCATTCACTCTGCATCGTACTGACTTGTGTATTCATCTGG
Organism: Camellia lanceoleosa; assembly: GCA_025200525.1. Classification (NCBI taxonomy): domain Eukaryota; kingdom Viridiplantae; phylum Streptophyta; class Magnoliopsida; order Ericales; family Theaceae; genus Camellia; species Camellia lanceoleosa. Next base: position 104,962,998 of record CM045763.1, on the reverse strand, counting down.
TCTAGGAGACCTTAAATCCTCTAAAGGTGCAATTCCTTTGGTGTTTGTCGTGCCCGAATGACTTTCAGTGGTTTGGTATAGCCACCTGCATGTGTTTACGGTGAGTTCCTAAGAGATCAACTGAGACGGTGGAAACTAGAGTTCGAATGGCTGATGCCTAGAACACAAAGGTTCGGAATTTCTGAGACTAAAGTCTGGTTTAAATACCCAAGGGTGTAACCTTCGCTTGAAATCTGCATGGAAGCCCCATAGGTTGAGGTGTTGTATATGCGCCTCAATTCTGGATATTGGAACAACTTAGTCTGTCACCCTGTTGGAGAATAGGGAAAGCTGCGACCATAGCCAGGGAGAAAAGTAGTACCTATGGTTTGGAAACGCAAGATACAAAAGCGGGAGATCCCCAACAGCATGAGGTGAGTCATTGCCAATTGCCCCTGTAAGGTACTTTCACTTCCCAGCTACATTTCATTTTATTATATATTAGGTCTATTGCATTGTATATAGCATCCATCGCATGCATCTACTGCATTGTCCATTTTATCATGCATCTTTTCCATGTTAAGCTTAGTCTGGCATGTGCTCATACATTTCCTTTGTTGAAGCATGGTTCTGTGATAATGTGTACGCGCCTATTTGTAGACTTGACTTTCTTCGCGCGCCCCTTTTTGGAGAGGCTCGAATTGGTCCTACAGTTCGGACTCCAGTCACGGTTTTGAATCTAATCTCACAAAGTGTAATGTGAAACTGATAAACACCAAAGAGTCCAATCTGGTAAATCATTTTGGAAAATCAGATTTTAGATCAAATAATGCCAAAACTAGACTGCTTTGCCAGATTACAGAGTCGCCATCTAAATATTTTATTTTTGGGAAATTTAGGAAACCCTGACTCGTGCCAAAGGCTACGTGTTCGTCATCACCAAAGTTGCCTCGACTTGGGAACTTGGGTACGAAGGGGGAAGGTCATGAAATGAGCACACTCGCTCGCCCGATCAAAAGATCGGCCTCTACTAATCATGATATGTTCTTTTATAAACCTTATGTGTTCTTGTTCCGGTGGGCTGAAACGCAAGAATTGGAACATTTCAACTCATGTTTGTTTTCGAAAATGGTTTGAAATTGCCATCCTCAGGTGGGCTAAAACGCGGATTTGCCACCCTCAAATGGGCTTAAAACATGATTTGCCACTTCACAAATTGGGCTTAAAACTCACAATCATCGAATTGTTCCAATTCAAGCAACAAAGCCTTCATCCACAGGCATTCATGCAGTTAATTATGTAAGCAAATAGCCTCATGGCAAGCATGCGAAACATGGTAACACTTATACTTATGCAAGTATGCTAAAGCATAAAACTTACAGTGTACTCCAAACCAAAACAAAAGCTAGTTAGAAATATGCATGATCCTAACTATGCTAGATGCCTAATGCAACATATGCAATAATGAAATTAATAGGGTCGGCTATCTAAGATGGCATATGAATGCAACAATTTGATAACATGCTTTGAAACACGTATTCAAATAAGTCTTGAAATATAATGCAGTTTGAATGATACGCCGAGCCTCGGTGCATGCAAGACAAATGAATGATGCAAACATGCAAGCATAAGGTATGCTAATTGAAACATGTCCCTAATCTAACCATCAAAAGCGGATAAATAGAAGGGAAAAAGAAGTGGGGTTGTAAGACACACACATACACACACGTACACTTATTACAACATTGTGCCCTCGCGAAGGAGGGTCTGAATGAATAAGCTAAGCTACACTAAGCTAAGCTAATTATTACAAAACGAAACTAATTAACTATTCTAGCTAATTAATTATTACAAACCGAATTGAGTAACTAGCTATGCTAAGCTAATTAATTACTACAAACCGAATTGAGTAACTAGCTATGCTAAGCTAATTAAGATATTACAAAATGAATTGAATGATTAACTATGCTAACTAACTAGTAAAGCAATTTAAACGGCCTCGAGGGACGAGGGATGCATGCATGCTCGGTTGCTTTCTCCCGAAAGTGCTCTTGCCTTGCCATCGGATGCCTCTGTTTGCACTCATTTGATCTCTGAAAATTGCACCAACTTCCAGATTGCCTTTGCTCCAACACAGGAACACACTTGCACAAAAATTCACTGGTGGCCGGTTGGCTTCAAAAGTGGCTGTCGGCCACCTTAACTGGTTGGTCGGCTAGTCTAAGTGGCCGGCCGGCCACCCCATTTTTTGGACTTCTGCTTTTGCTGCAACAGAGAGCAACAGAGGCAAAACAAAGCATTTTCAAGGAATGTGTGTACTGTTGCACTCCTTGTCATTTCTCAAGCTTAAAGGAGTGTAGCTCTTGGCTCTCAAGCCATTAACCAAGCATTTTCAATGCATGATGGCTAGAAAACCTAGCTTGTACAAGCTTAATGAATGCACAAATAAGACTTGAAGGACCATCACCCTATCACGCATGATCAAGGGTGTCGGTGACCAAGAAAAATGACATGTTTCATCACTTTGAGTATGAAACGTCCCACATTTCTTGTGTTTGGATTAACGTCCGATCCAAACACATGCAATGCAACACAACACAACACGCTTATCTTGCTCAATTTTTACTTGGTTCATTTTATTTACACATTTTACATTACCGATTAATCCTTTAACCGATTAAGTCCAAAATGAGAGTCCTCTAATTGGAAAGAGGGCTTAAGCCACAAGTACCTTGAGCATGAAAGAGGCCTCATGCTGTTGGTTAGTAGAAACCTTGAAGAGAGGATTAAAACCATTAGGTATGAGAGCCTCAATTCCACACTCAAACCAACAAGGAGCTCAAGGCCACTTTCAAAACAAAGTAAAAAGTGAAGAATAGAGGGAGGTTGTAGACTTTTTAGTGTTGAAATGGCACGCAAAAAGACACTTAATCATGCAAGCAACACATGCAAGATATGTTCAAAACCCAAAAACACTAAATTAGTGAAGAACACTACACTAGAGGCATGCAATACCAAGCTCAACTAATCAAACCAACTCAAAATAGAGCTAAAACATGCCAAAACAGTGGCTAAAACATGCTGAGATTAAAGCATAAAAGGCTAGAAAAACATGCTCATATGTTAGCTTGCAAACAAGACACAAAACACAACTCTCAAAAACAATGAAAGAGTAAAATAAGTGAGAGTGTGACAGAGCTATATGCACTGAAATCACATGAAAAATGATGCTACAACATGCAAGCCACTCAAACACTTGATGCTTAAAGCCTCAAAATAATGAGCTAGTGAAGACCATTACACTATAGCCATGCAACACAAGCCTCGAAGGACTTAACTAGCCCAAAACAGCGTTAAAGTAGGCCAAAATAGTAGCTAAAACATGCTGAAGTTAAGCCAACACAAGCTACAAAAATAGGCTAAACCATTAAGCATGCTAGACTAGTAAGCACAATAGCACTACAAGTACAAAAAGCAAGCAACAAATGCTCCAATCAACCCAAAACAGAGTTGAAACATGCAAAAACAAGTCCTAAAACATGCCGAGATTAAGCTAACACAAGCTACAAAAATAGACTAATATGTAGTGCTAACTAGGCATGCAAGAGAGACATAAGGAGGAGAGGCTAACCCCTCAATTTTTGGATTTCAAAACATACTTTTTACCATTGAAATAACTCTGAATTTCAGTGGTTTAAAGGCCCAAAAAGTTTGATTTAAAGGTGGTAAAAAATGGCACAAAAGGCTTCACAAGCCAAAGAGCAAAAAGAGGAGACAACCCCCTAACTCAACAAGACTCAAACCACTATTTTGAAACCTTAAAAACAGAGTTTTTTATGGTTGAAAAACCAGGTCAAAACAATGTAAAAAGATAGCCAAGCAAGCAACTAAAACAAAGCTTAAATGAGGTAAGCCTTATACCTTTGAAGCACAACACTAAACATGTCAAAATTCCAGCTCAAAACCACACTTAGAAGCTCAAACCAAGCCTCAAAGAACCTCAGCTCCAAAATGAAGATGTTTGGTCAAGGGTCTTAGTGCAAAAGTGTAGAGAATTCTCATTTTCAAGTATAAAACAAGAAGAGAGAGAGAATTCTAGAGAGAGGGGGAAAAATTTGCTCCAAATTGTGTAACCTCTCAAAATGGAGGAGAGACCTCCCCTTATATAGAAAATCAAGCTAAAAGCTTGCATTCATCCCTCCATACACGTGTATGGAGATGAGCATCAGTGAACAACAGCTGGCATAGCTAGCAAATAAATATCTGAAAAAGGAGAAAAATGGCCGTCGGCTATCATTAGTGGCCGACCGGCCATCAATCTAGCTGACCGGCCACCACTGGTGGCCGATAGGCACAAGTCATGGCCGGTAAGCTAGGGGGATGGCCGACAAGTCACCCTCTCCTCTAGAAGTGAAGCAACAAGCTCTTGGTCCACAACCAAGCACAAAACAGACAAGATTAGAGGCTCCAAGGCAAGGCGCTCAGTCGAGACCTTCAAGGACTCAAAGTGAACACGAGCGAGCACAATCATCGGGTGTTCAAACGGTGACGCCCAAGTCTTGAGGACGGTAAAAAATGAGGTGTCTACAATTGCCTCTCTTTGACAGAACTTGGAAGTCATGAAATGACGGGAGTGAATGTCAAAGCCTAGAGACGACCCATTTTTGACAAGGCCGAAAACTTAGACAAACAAGCAATCAAAGTAAAGAACGGTTGCGCCCACAGGCTGTCTACGTATCCCTTTGGAAAGAATCAAACCAGCGTAGTTTTAAGGCAAGATGCAAATGATACGCACGATGCGGAACATAACTTATAATCATGCAATGAGATTGTAACGAAACATCTAGATGCAAATGTTATGCAAAGAAACGCTACAGCATACTTGTACATAAGCAAGTAAACAAACATGTTACGCAGGGGAATTACGGACCAAACCACATTTCATGCGGAAAGGATGTAAGAAAACTATGCAATCTTAACTACGCATCACAAAGGAAAGGTAAAGAACCGCAACCGTCGGGTGCACCCGAGGTGACAAAGAAGATCCCAACGCATGGCACACGCGAGGAGCGAGATGGTGTGAACCTAGGGTCACATCCTAAGGTTCCGAACCACAGAGAACAACAATAACAAATGAAACACATCCAACCAATGTGTAGCCAAAACAAAGAGCGGTATAAGTATTGGAATCTATCTGGATGCTTTTAACCAAAGCGTCCTAACACACCGCGCGCGAGAGGGAAAAGAGAGCGGTGCAAACATCGAAGGGTGGTATAAACATCAGAGCACGTTCCAATATTTCTAACCAAAACAAAGAGGTATAAGCGTCGGGACACGGTCCAAATGCTTCTAATCGGAGAGGTGGTATAAATATCGGGCACACGACCCAATGCTTCTAACCGGGGAGTGGTATAAACATCGGGCACACATCCCAATGTTTCTAACCAAAGCAAGGTGGTATAAGCATCGTACACACGTCCCAAACGCTTCTAACCTGGGAGTGGTATAAACATCGGGCACACGTCCTAATGTTTCTAACCAAAGCAAGGTGGTATATGCGTCGGACACACATCCCAAATGCTTATAACCGGGGAGGTGGTATAAACATCGGGCACACGACCCAATGCTTCTAACCAAAGCAAGGTGGTATAAGCATCGGACACACGCCCCAAATGCTTCTAACCGGAACAAGGTGTGGTGTAAGCACCAGGTGTACCCGAATGCTTCTAACCAAAACAAGGTGTGGTGTAAGCATAGGGCATACCTGAATGCTTCTAACCAAAACAAGGTGTTCAAAGGACATGAATAATCTTACTCGGAATTCCTCTTAATGAACGTACATACAATATCGTGCCTGCATAAGAAAGAGACTTAATAGATACAGCAAGATAGGAATGTATGTTCCATGCAAGATTGACAACATGTTCTAGGCGAATGTGAGAATTGCATATTCTATGCAAGCGTGTGAAGTGCATGTTCTATGCAAAGGAGACAAATGCATGTTCCATGCTCGATTAACAAATGCATGCTCTATGTGGAAACACAAGACGCACGCTTTATGCGGATAAGAAACAATGCAAAACCTCAAGTGAAAGGCATGTTCCATGCAATGACAAAGAGGCATGCGCCTTGTGTAATGACTAAAACGGTGCACGGTAAAAACGACTTGACCGCAACCTCCACCCTACCTCTCGGAGGAGTTGCAAGAAGTTAAAAGGGTACACCTCGTTTGTGTTGAGTACCACACACTGAAAACACAGTTCGGAGCTTCCGCAGAGGCCACTTGAGCTTAAAAAATGTACTTCCCTTGCATTTTCTTGAGGGATCAAGGCAAAAAAACAACAGAACAACATCCAAGGAGAGCACCAGAGGCCTGCTGGCCACTCTGGAAAGCCACCGGCCACCCATCGGCCACAAAATGATGTCATTGGCCACTAATGGCAGATTCGGGGTGTTTTTTGGCATTTCACTACGGGTCTTTAAATATAGGGTTCCAAACCCTATCTTCTCACTACCTCAAGTCCGAAAATCCTTCCCCTCTTGCTCTAGACCATTTTCCCCTTCCGATCTGCACTTTATACGCATTTTCAAACATCCCATGAACGTCCGATTCGCTAAAACCTCTTTGCACACTCCGTTTTGAACTGATTAAAAAGTGATTTCGGTACTTCTTTCTTGACTTCCATCACTCAGGGTTTGTTTCCCTCGAGTTACCCTTGATTTTAGTGCCCTCTTCCGAGCCCTGACCTTTTCTTCCATTTTTCCTCTCTCGAAGTTGACTTTTTGTTGACTTTTGACATTCCCGCCCATTTTTCACATTTTCGACCATTTTCTCATCCTTCCTCGAGATGGCGGACGACATCCCACACGACGGAGCTCCTCTGGGGATGGAGATGGATCCAGAGTTCGAGCCATTGCCGCTCAGTATTTGACTGTTCGACCCGGGGACGTACCATCCTGAGGTACACGTGTTACCTCCCGATAGCATCTGCCAGTTCAGGGGGTTTGCGCGAGGTGCACTAGAGGACCTCCTGCTACGCGAGCCAGAGTCACATTTATCCTATGGTGCCTCTGAGGTATACATTTTCTCTTTTTCTGCACTGTAGATTGCATTTCTTGTATAGTTCACACTGTTTTTCATCTATTCATCCCAAACACATTTTTTTGCACTGCATTTCTTGCACTGCCTTGCATCTGCTTATCCTGAACATACCCTTGCACTTTATTTCTTACACTACCCTGCATCTGCTTGCCCTGCTTACCGGGGGATTCTCATGCCATTCGAGGATATGGGACCACCTCCGCGAGGGAGTGATATATGGAGCTTCCCGACGCCGTCTATCACATCATCGACGAGGCCGGCTTTGGCGCATTTTGCATGGGGCTTTGTAGACACGCCATTTTGACGGGCCCTAAGACTTGGGCGCTTTCTTTTGATTACCCAATGATGACAATCAGAATATGTTCTCCAGCAGTCCTCGACAAGAAAAATGGAATTTGAGCTTTAATCCCAACCTTCACACATTTTTGGCCAAACTATTTTAGACCTTAAAACCCACTTTTCAAAATATTTTTCCAAATGTTTCTACGATGTTTCGAGACTCCCATTTCAATTAAAATATTGCACTTTTTAGTAAACCGAGTAAGGACAAAGTAGAAATAAATGGAAGGGACATGAACAACCTTCACTAAATTAGGCATATCTCTTTGTACACTTGGAATTTAAATGTGAGGCCACCACCATGGGAAAGTAGACTTCTGGGGCTTCAATTTAGACCTAAGAACCACCTAAAACCAAGTCCATATAAGGGAGATATGCCCATTTGTAGTTAGGCTTGAGAGCAGATTTTGTTGACTTGGCCCAAGAGAAATGAACAGCCTTCACTAAATTAGGCATATCTCTTTGTACATTTGGAATTTAAATGTAATGCCACCACTATTGGAAACTAGACTTCTGGGGCTTCAATTTAGACCCAAGAACCACCTAAAACCAAGTCCAGATAAGGGAGATATGCCCATTTGAAGTTGGGCTTAAAAAATAGATTTTGTTAACTCGGCTTAAAACGGCAGCAGTCCCATTTTTCTTGGTTTTGGTTTGGTTGGGAGACCCCATTGACCCATTTTATGATCCATTCAAGTGCACCCACTTATCCTCCATTACACCTAATCATCCCTCATTGTCAAAAAGAGGTTTTGTTTGCATCCATAAAGGAGTATCTCATGCAACCACCTTGAAAATTTGCCCTCCTATCACATTCTTGTCTTCCACCTTGTCTCCCACTTTCTTTTGGACCTTTGCTCTCCCTCATTGCCTATATAGAATGATCGTATTGTAAGAGAGAAGGAGGACCACGAAATTGAAGAGAAAAGAGTGAGAAATGGTGAAAAAAGAGAGAAAAATTGAGTTTTTGAGCAAAAAACATTCCCATCTTCCATATACACCCCATACTTTCCATACAAACTAAAATTCCATCTTTCCTACACCCAAAACTCCTTCAAAAATTCTTAAATGGCTAAATTTCAGTAGTGATTGATCAAAGGAAAGAGTGAGTGTTGTTGAAAGTGAGAAAAAAAATAAGAGAGTTAGCCACTTTTCCACCATAGATACCCAAAGTTCCATTCTAGTTTCAAATTGAGGATTGAGAACACACTTCCTAAACTTGAGGGTGATCAAGAGGAAGTTTGGAAATCAAGAAGTTCAATCTTTCTTTGGAAGGTGAATTTCTAGTCTTTCATTTTCTTATATTTTATATGTCGTATTTATTTTCTTGTTTCTTATTTCATAGTGTTTTGTTATAATCCAAGTGGTTTGTTTATCTCATATTTATTTTCTTACTTTATATTTCATAGTGTGTCGTTGTAATCTAAGTGGTTTGTTTAGCTCATAATTATTTATTTATTTATTTTTATTCGCTTGCTTTAATGTCATGTTAGTTTTGTTGTAATCTTGCATGTTCTATCTTATATTTGCTTTCTTGTTTTAGTTTCATAGTAAGTGTGTTGTAATCTTGTATTTTATAGCTTATATTTTTCTTGTTTTAGGTTCATGTTAGTTTTGTTGTAATCTTGTATGTTCTATCTTATTTTTGTTTTCTTATTTTAGTTTCATAATAATTATGTCGTAATCTTGCATTTCCTAGTTTATATTTTTCTTGTATTAGTCTCATATTAGTTTTGTTATAATCTTGCATGTTTTACCTTATATTTGTTTTCTTGTTTTAGGTTCATGTTAGTTCTGTTGTAAGTTTGCACTTTTTTATTTTATATTTGTTTTCTTGTTTTTAATCTAACTGATAGTGATTAGTTTAGCCACCTACATATTTTTTGTTTGTTCCTTTTTCTTGGTTTCGCAATAAGACAAGTTTTGCTAGGCCTAGTTGGCCGGCCGGTTAGCTTCTTTTGGACAAGACGGCGTTGTCTCCCAATGTTGACCAATTTTCGCTGATGATTCTAAGGAACATGAAGCTTTTATTTTATCTATTTTTTTATTTTGAGTGTTTTGCGAGGTTTTTATTTTGATGTAATATTCTCCTCATCCCTCTCTATTTGGTTTGTAATTATTCTTTAAATTGTTGTAATAATTCCCCGCCCCGCTTTTTTCTATCTTGTTCTTTTATTTGCTTTCTTTATTTGTACATAAACATCATATTTATTTTCATCATAATTATGCTTTGCATCTATGTTTCATGCATCTTGATTCGGCTAAGTTTGCATTTGTGAATTTAATCAATTCCTATGTGATTATGTGCGCTATCTCATGTTCTTGAGATGATTCACATATCATATTTTAGAAGTTGAATCTTTAGTTGCATCTCATGAGTGAATTGCATTAGGATTTTGTATATAAGATCATGCATATTTTACTAATTTTGTTTTGTAGCTTGTTCGTGGGACGTCAAACATGTAAGTTTTTATGCTTTAGCATCCCGTTTGTGTGTGTTTTTTTTCTTATTATGTCTAGTATTCTACCATGAGGCTATTTGCTTATGTGATATAACTCTATGAATGCCAGTGGATGGAGGTTGTGTCATTTAATTTGGAATGATGTTGATTTTTATGTTTGTAAACTCAATTTATTTGGGTTGTACATCTTCGAAACTCTTTTAAAACTACATGAAATCAAATCGTTCCAAAGTGGATGACATAGTCTATACTTGTATGTTTCACATAGTAAATTGTAGGATTTATTAAATAATCAGAACAAGAACATATAAAGAAAATAAAATTCATATCATGGTTAGTAAAGGTCGATCTTTTGATCGGGTGAGCGGGGCTGCTCAATTAATGACCTTCCCATCTCATACCTAAGGTTCCGAGCCAAGCATCTTCGGTTATGACGAACAATGGCCTTGGCACGAGTCATGGGTTTCCTAATTTCCCAAAATATTAGGTGGCGACTCTGAGATCTGATGACGTAGTCCATTTTTGACAAAGATTTTGTAATAAAATGGATTTTCAATAAAAGTTGCCAAATCTGAACTCTCATCTATGTTTCACATTGCACTAGTAAGACTAGATCAAAGAGATCTTGAGGGTCCGAACTGTTTAAAGCGTGAGGGTCCCCCCCGGGTATGTTACAGTTTTTGGCGACTTCACTGGGGATTTTATGAAACCTTGACTCGGACTTCAAGTCCCTGTGTTGCCCAGATACTGGTGGGAGCACAGGCAAGCTTTTTATGACGCTATACCTATCTTTACGATACTTTAGAGGCCTTGTGTTGTAACCTTTTGAGATTTGTCAAAAGGGTAGCTTTGCTATGTAGCTCTGCTATGTAGCTTTGCTTTCTAAGGTTCTCAGACTCCGAAGAGAGGCTATTTGACTCTTCTGATTTCCTGGGATCTTTATTGGTTATGACCCGAAGGACTCTTTGGTAACGTCACCTTGACTTCAACCCTTAGAGTAGAGCTAACCTTGTGCATATAAGGAGCTATAGTACCTTCCAAAATTAGGACAGGATGCTCTCCCATTTCTAGGATGTATGATGCCGCTTGTTTGAATAGTGAAACCCTAGATCATTTCAAAGTTAGGACAGGGTAACCTTAGCCCCCATAGGGGTGTTTGTTCTCTTTCCTGCTATGTGTTATGTGCAATGTATGAGAATTCTCAGATTCAGATGAGTGGTTCAGTCATTTCAGTTTGTGGGGTTGAGTTCAGTTTTTCAACATGAGTTAGCAGTAATCAGTTGAGCTAGGATGCTAATGAAATTCTGATTGGGGGTCCAGTTTTGCTTCAGCAAGGTAGTTGGGCAGTATAGTTTTCGAAAGGTCTGATATCCCCCAAGTTCTGTGGACTCCCGTTGGTAGACTTTGCAAAAGTGCAGATTTGGTTCAGGTTCAGCCAGTGTTAGTTTCTTTGCCACCAGTTACACGAAGAAAAGCAAAAGCTTCATCAACTGTCTAGAATACCCCTTCTTCACCTGCTAGATCATCACCCCTTAACTCACCAGCATCAGTGATGGCTCAGATTCTAGAAAATATAGCAGACATACTATTGGGCCTTCAACGGAGCATGGATACCGTTGCCACTACGGTTGCTGCCCAAGGCACTACTCTTGCCGCTTAAGGTAATACTCTTGCTGAACTGCAACGCTCATCTGGGGCATCCATTACTCAACCAGTGACTCATCCAGTTCCACCTCCACCTCCACCTCCACCTCCACCTCCACCAGTTGACGAGTTTCCCGAACTTAACTCACCAGAAGACCTGAGGGTTCCTGCACAAACTTAAGGAGGATCATTTCCTCTTCCACAACCAGTGGGAGGGCTCCTTCCCTCTGAAGCACCTAAGTCTGACTCAACTATGTTGAAGCTGGCCAAGTTGGAAAAACTTTTCAAAAAGGCACAAGGAGTTAATTCAATCCCGGACATTGAAGACGGGTACACTGAGACAACTGTGAAGTTGCCAGAACGATTCAAAATGCCACACATTGATAGGTTTGATGGCTCCAGTGACCCAATGGTGCATATTCGCATGTTTTCTGATTTCTTAAAGCCTATGGGTTTGACTCGTCCGCAAAAGCTCTCTTTATTCGAACGAACTTTGTCAGGAGTGGCTGCCATTTGGTATGCCAAGTTAGAGGACTCGATAAAACAAAGTTAGGAAGAGTTGGCCGGGGCCTTTATCACCCAGTATGCTTATAACACCCAAATTGAAGTAACTACTCGGGAATTAGAGGCCACTCGTCAAGAGCCCAATGAAAGTTTCGTGGCCTTTATCACTAGATGGAGGGCAAAAGCAGCAATGATGACCAACAGACCACCTGAAAAAGACCAAATCCATATGATAGTTAGAAATCTGCATGAAAAGATGTTACAGAAAATGATAGCCCTCTCGCTCTTCACTTTTAATGACTTAAAGGAGATAGGGGTCCAAATAGAGGATGCCATCAAACAGGGATCATTGTGGATGATAAGGAACTTGTTAAGAAGCCTTTTGGTCGTAGTTCCAATGCTACCACTAGTGGTAGCACAGCTATGAAGCCCTCTGAAATCAACTTGGTTGCCACCACCACTAAAACAGCCGATCCCTTCGCTCATGCTGGCCCACAAACAACGAACACAACCCGAGCCCCAAGCAGAACATTCACGCCTCTCTATATGTCACTTTCCAAAGTAATGAATATCTTGACAAAAAGAGGATATTTGAAGCCTTTGGACCCCTGACCTCTTCCCGAACCTCTCCCAGCCAAACATGACCCTACCAAACACTGTGCTTTCCACCAACAACCCAGACATGACACAGACCGTTGTATTCGTCTCTGTCATGAGATCCAAGACCTTATAGACAATACCTACCCGTTGCCACCCCATGACAGAATTCCACCACCTCCTCATCTTAACCTCATCCATACACCTTCATCCACCTTTAACCCCAGTATCTCTATCATACCTACCCATTTACCAAAACCTGAGGTACGTATTCCTAAAGGCACCGAGTTGTGCATGATGGATGCACCTCCAACCCAGCCAAAACCCCAAATCCCTATGGTGGTAATAACCGAAATACCTATGCTTGAGGTTGGCAAATTATCAGAGAAAAAGTATGATCCTAGCCAGTATATTGTTCCCAGTGGTTAACTAACGCTTGAGGTTGATCTGCCTGACTCATTTTCTATCAATGTTGTCAGAGAGGATGTGCTTGAACAGGGATTGGATGATTTGGCCGACCTAGAGGAGGACTTGGCTAATCTCTATTTCTTTGAAGAATTAGACCTTGGGAATGTGCAAATGGGATGGTGGGAACTGAAGAATTACCGTCACAGTTGGTCAAGCGGTGACGAAGCTTTTGATGAGGAAACTGAAAGAAAATGGGTTGAGCTGAGACTTGATTTTGGAAAACCTGTTGAATGTGGTAAAGGAAAGAGTTCCAAAGGAAAAGAAAAAGAACCAGAAAGCCATCCAAAGCATACTATGGGAATGATTCAAGCGGCGTTAGATAATTGCCTTTCGGTCAACAAAGGCGAATGGTGGGATGATAATAACCTATAGCTTGCCCACACTAATAGTGAATGGGTAAACAATGTGCCAGATGAGACTTGGTATGCAGATGAAATTGATCATTTGACCAGGAGTGGGCGCTACTTCAAGCCTCCACATTTAAACCAATGAGAGCCCTCTGGCAAAGATAAAGAGGTAGAGAAAGAGAAAGAGAAAGAAGTAGAAGTAGAAGAAGACCTGGTTCTAAAACAACTGAAAAAGATCCAGGCAAACATTTCCATTTGGGGTCTTCTCATGGCTTCCCGAGAACATCGATAGGCAATATTGTCAATGTTGAACAAGGCTAAGCTATCAATTGACACCACTCTCGAGCAATTAGTGTCGTTAATCACCCCAAGAGAAATCATCCCAACAATAACTTTTGCTGACAAAGAGCTGCTAACAGAAGGATCAGAACATAATAAGCCTTTGTAGATATCACTGGAATGCAGAAAGAAATGGATCCCAATTGTTCTAATTGACACCAGATCAGCCATCAATGTATGTCCTACACGCACTACTTATGCAATCAGGTTAAAGCCGGCAGATTTCACGCCGCTACTCAATTGATCCGGGCCTATAATAATACTAGTCGGGAAGTGATGGGGACAATCAAAGTACAAATAACAGTGGGTCCATTTGAGCACGAAGTTGAATTTCATGTCATGGATGTTTTCGCAACATTCAACTTGCTATTGGGAAGGCCCTGGCTTCATCAGATGAAAGCTGTATCATCCACACTACATCAATTGGTAAAGTATCCATATGGCGGAGGAATTGCCACTGTCTTTGGAAATTCATCCATTCATCCTCCCCCAGAAGTCTCAACACCACTGCTAGAAATACAGCATAGGGAAGAAGATGTGTTCCTATTAGGTTTTACATTGGCAAAGGCCTAGCTAGTTCAAATGCTCATGGTAGAAGATGAAGGTGTATATGTCAGTGCCCAATCAATCTATTTCATGAGTAAACTAGGTCACATTCCAGGGATGGGATTGGGACAAAGTGGTAAGAAATGTATTACTACAACCAGTGAAGTACCTCATAACCCACATGCATTCGGACTAGGGTATACACCCACGGCTGATGACTAGAAAAGGAAAACTGAAGAGATCAGGGAGAGGATCAAGGCCAAGAGAACTGGGCAACAGTTTGAGTTAGTTCATAAGCCAATTTATGGGACCTTGAACGGGCGCTTTGTCTGCCAAGGAGAAGACTTCCCTTTCTGTGGTTTCCTTGAGCCCTGGATTGATCAAGTGGAGAAGAAGAGATACCCTGGGTTTGAGATCTTCTTCGATCATGAGCTCTTCGACAGTGATGGGGAATGGGTAGATCCTAGTATTGACATCAAACAAGACATAGAAGTCAGCTCGGAAAACAGCACAGAGGAAGTTCTAGGTCTAACACTGTTTGACTTACTGAAAGAATCGCATACTAGCGCTAAACCGATGAATTTGGGAGACATGACCATTGCCATGATCGGGGAAGAGATACCTGCTGACTGTTCAAGCTTCATCATGGATGCAGTGAATGGCTCTCAAATAAATTGGCATTTTGAAAAGAGTTGTATTGGGAATTCTGAATTGGCTATTGAGTTTGAGTCTGGTAGGCCTGTGGGGTTAGAGGCAGATTTAAGTTTGTCTAAGATGTTTGAGTCTTCTTTTTCTTTCTCTTTTGAGTCTGTTGCAACTTGTGAGTCCGAGGCTTTCAATGAAGATGTGATTTTCGTTTACTTTTCTGTGCCCATAGTTCATAACATTGACCAAAATTCTCAAGATCTTGATAAAAACGAAGAGGAAGAAATTCCTCGGGTTTTAAAAAATTTAATCGACTAGGAGAAAGAAAGGCGTGGTAAGCCATTAGTGGATGAAATTGTTTCTGTAAATGTGGGTACTAAAAAAGATCCTCACTTGATCCAAATTAGTTCTACATTGTCTTCAGAGGAACGTGAACAATTAGTTGCTTTATTAAAAGAATTCAAAGATGTTTTTGCATGGTCCTACGAAGACATGCCAGGAATTGACCCTGAGATTGTACAACATAGGATCCCTGTCGACCCTGAGGCCCAACCTGTCAAACAGAAGCTTCGCAGAATTTGTCCGGATTGGGCCTTGAAAATTAAAGAAGAGGTTACCAAGCAAATCAATGCTGGATTTTTGCTTGTATTAGAATATCCTACTTGGTTAGCCAATATTGTGCCAGTTCCAAAGAAAGATGGTGGAATCCGAGTTTGTGTTGACTTCCAGGATTTGAATAAGGCTAGTCTGAAAGATGATTTCCCATTGCCATATATTGACGAATTGGTAGACTTCACTGCAAGGCATGCCTTATTGTCATTCATGGATGGTTTTTCAGGGTATAACCACATCCTTATGGCTCCAGAGGACAGAGAAAAGACAACATTTACCACACCATGGAGGACATACTACTACAGGGTTATGCCATTCGGTTTGAAGAATGCCGGGGCCACTTATCAGAGAGCTGCTACCACTCTTTTGCATGATATGATCCACAAAGAAGTTGAGGTGTATGTAGATGACATGATTGTCAAGTCCAAAGATCAGGATAGCCATTACACTGCATTGAAGAAATTCTTTGAGAGAATTAGGGAATACAAGCTAAGGCTGAATCCACATAAATGCACCTTTGGGGTAACTGCGGGAAAAATGTTGGGATTTCTGATCACACAGTAGGGAATCGAAGTTGATCCATCTAAAATTAAGGCCATCTTAGAAATGCCGCCACCAATGACTGAAAAAGAGGTGCGGGGTTTTCTAGGAAAGGTGCAATTCATAAGGAGGTTTAATTCAAAGCTAACCTTGACTTGTGAACCACAGTTTGGTCTCCTAAAGAAAGGGAAGAAGTTCCAATGGGATAATCGATGTCAGTTTGCATTCGAGCAAGTTAAGCAGTATTTATAGAATCCACTTGTGTTATCACCGCCTGAGCCAGGGAACCCGTTGATCTTGTACTTATCAGTGACTGAATCAACTATGGGATGTATGCTTGCACAAAAGTCAGATAAGAAAGTGGAGAAGGCCATCTACTACTTAAGTAAAAAGATGCTTGAATATGAGACCTGCTATACTCCTTTGGAAAAAGCTTGCTTAGCTTTGGTATGGGCCACCAAGAAGTTGAGACACTACCTATTAGCTCACTAGGTAATTCTGGTTTCAAGATTAGACCCAATCAAATATCTCTTTGAGAAACCAGCACTTATCGGTAGGCTAGCTCGTTGGTTGCTTTTGCTTTCCGAATTTGACCTTAAGTATGTCACTCGCAAATTTGTCAAAGGAAGGGCCATAGCAGAATTTTTGGCTGATCACCCAATTGAAGGAGGAGAAGATATGGAGTACTCATTTCCAGATGAAGAGGTCATGCAGATGGAGGAAGACACTTGGAAATTGTACTTTAATGGAGCGTCCAATCAATTTGGCTATGGGATAGGCGTGTTGCTCATAGCGCCAGATGATTCCCATATCCCCTTAGCTTTCAAACTCTGATTCAGGGTATCTAAAAACCAAGCAGAGTATGAGGCGTGCATTGTTGGATTGGAAGCAGCCTTGGAACTAGGGGCAATAAGGTTGGATGTGATTGGGACTCAAACTTGGTCGTCTCTCAAGCCAACAGAGATTGGAAAGTTAAAGTGGAAAAAATGAAAGTCTACCATCAGACCTTGGACATGTTGATCCCGAGGTTCGAAAAACTAACTTTTACACACCTAGTACGAGAGAACAACTGATTTGCTGATGCATTGGCAACCCTGGCATCAATGAAAGATATACCGGCCAGGATCAAGATGCGCCCGATCCTTATAGAACAAAGGTACACCCCCACGTATGAAATGATAGCCACAACGGAAGAACTTCAAGATGAAAACCCTTGGTACTTTGATATTTGGAATTTTCTGGAAAGAGGTACATACCCACAAGGGGCAAACATCAAAAACAAAAGGGGGATACGGTGTCTAGCCACTCAGTTCGTCATTTGTGGAGATAAGTTATACAAGAGAGGGCATTTGGGAATGCACAAGCTGTGTGTAAAGGAAGAAGAGGCAAAGCGTATCATGGAAGCTGTGGGGGCCGAGTAACTAAGGGGCCGAAGCCTAATGCGCACAGGGAGCCGGGTGTTGAACGGCTCCCTTCTGCTCTGCCGAGATGCCGAGTAGGATATTTGGGCCGAATATACCGGAAGAAGCGTGTTAGGATAAATGGAAGAGTACACAAACAGAAGGAAAAGTAGACCCAGTCCGAGGTGAAAAATGACTATAAATATAAGAGCTTCGACTAATAAAGGTATGTAAGAAAACACTTCTAAAAACTTAGTAAGCAAGCTTTACGGAGGCCCGGCTTGTCGTCGAGTGCTAATTCGGCACCCCGACGGAGTTTATATTTTTGCGTGACTAGCGAGAGGATCATTGGCGTCTTCGATTCAAGAGTATTTCCAAACCACATCTACCACAATTGGCGCGCCGTCGTGGGAATACTCAAATATATCCATGAAAGACGTGACTAAAGATCCCCGATAGCCACCGACGAGACGGACGAAGAGACGATGTCGCCCGGTATTTACACTCGGGAAGCAACCGTCAAATGACATGCCCCGCACTCTAGCTCACCAACGATTCCAACACGAGACGATGCTGGCGACCATGGAACAGGCGAACCAGACCAAAGCGAGTTTGGGCGGCATCATCGGCGAAACGAACGCTTCGCGACACGGCCTTAGAGAAAACAAAGTCCCACGAGTAAGACTCAAGGTTGGCGATCCCCAAAGCGGGTCCTCGGCGACCTCGCGACCAACGGCGCCATCTGCGTGACGCGCGCCTCAAGGACTACGTTGAGGAAGTGACAGAGGACGCGTGTC
This sequence comes from Camellia lanceoleosa, assembly GCA_025200525.1. NCBI lineage: Eukaryota > Viridiplantae > Streptophyta > Magnoliopsida > Ericales > Theaceae > Camellia > Camellia lanceoleosa. The sequence continues at coordinate 104,944,677 of CM045763.1, read as the reverse complement.
GTCCAAAAGGCATCCCGCTTGATACCGTCCATATGATATACAGCCTGCCGATGGCCCTGACGGTACATACGGTCCAATCACTTCCAAGCCCTCAAAAGCGGCCACCACCAGCAAAGCGTCCCCGGCTCCAAGAAGCGGCAAGCATCACCTTCGACGACTCTGATTTGAGCGGTGTCACACTCCCTCACGTAGATCCTCTGGTTGTTACGCTACGCGTACATAGGTTTATCGTAGAACGCGTCCTTATCGATCAGGGAAGTACTTCAGAGATTATGTACTATCGAACCTTCGTCAAACTCGGGTTCAACGATTCGGATCTAACTCCAGCTCCCTGCCCACTATTCGGCTTCAACGCCAACGGAGTACCCGTTGGGAAAAATCAGCTTACCGTCATGGCTCGAAGCGGTGGTCGCGAATTCTTGGTTGTCGCTACCATCGCCATACAATCTCATCATGAGGCGATCGTGGTTACATACCTGCGCAGCCGTCCCAAGCACCTACCACCGGTACGCGTTTCCCAACAGAGCATGGCGTTGAGCGGATCCGTGGCTCCGGTGATACGCCTAAGCATGTTACCTTCTCGCCGCCAGACGCGAAGGCGCAAGTAAACTCCGTCGAGGTACCGGTCGGAAGTCACGGAAGACGTTGGCGTCAACCAAGCGAAAAAGGCCACGAAGGTTTAGACCGAGTCGACATCGATGGAAGCCCGAAAAGTTTTTATGACGGCGCCTCCTAAGCGGCCGACAAGCGAATCGATCACTTTACTCGGCCACCTCGACGTCTTTGCGTGGACCCCGTATGAAATGCCGGGAATAGACCCAGCGGTCTCGCAGCATCACCTCAATGTCGACCCTCAGTGCAAGCCGGTCATTCAGAAAGGCCGGCGATCCTCCGCAGAACACACTGCCGCCGTTGTCGGGGAAGTTGGCAAATTGCTTGGCCGGCAATCAGAGAAGTCACCTATCCCACGTGGCTCTCCAACACAGTGGTGGTGAAAAAGAAGAATGGCACCTGGCGAGTGTGTGTCGATTTCACGGATCTGAACAAAGCTTGCCCCAAAGACTGCTTTCCCTTGCCTAGAATTGACCAACTCGTCGGTGCGGCGGCACGCCACCGCCGCATGAGTTTCCTCGTCGCCTATAGAGGCTACCATCAGATCGCCATGCATCCAGATGATCAGGACAAAACTGCATTCCTCACTCCAAGAGGAACCTACTGCTACAGGGTTATGCCTTTTGGACTAAAGAATGCAGGGGCGACTTACCAAAGACTGGTCACCACGATGTTCAAAGAACAACTCGGACGCACTATGGAAGTATACATCGACGACATGGTGGTCAAATCTAAAGAAGAACAAAACCATATAGCCGATCTGGAAAGGACATTCAACACCCTACGCAAGTACAGAATGAAGCTGAATGCTTCCAAATGTGCATTCGGAATCGGCTCTGGCAAATTCCTGGGCTACATCGTCAACCATCGAGGAATCGAAGCCAACCCGAGGCAAGTCACAGCAATTTTGGAACTCACTTCCCCCCGTTCAGTCAAAGAAGTCCAAAAGCTGATGGGAATGGCCGCTGCACTCAACAGGTTCATCAGTCGATCCACAGATCGTTGCAGACAATTCTTTCAGACATTGCGCCAGGGCAGAGCTTTCGAATGGTCCGTCGAATGCGAGGCAGCTTTTAACGGCCTCAAGACATACCTCCGGACAGTACCGCTTCTAACAACACCCGCCACCGGTGATCCCCTTATTTTATACTGGTGTCTCGGCAGGCGTCGGCAAGTATTGTTAAAAAGAGGAGGAAAGGCGACCAAGATATACTATGTGAGCAAAGGCGATGGTGGGCCTTAAACACGCTACCTACCGCTAGAAAAACTCGTCCTAGCCACGGTCATGGCAAAGAAGAAAAGCGATGCACTACTTCCAAGCACACAACATCAAGGTGCTATGATTTCCCCCCGATCGATTACTCGGAATGCGAAGCATCGAGCGTGTCGAAATGGGCTCTCGAACTCGGCCAATATGACATTCGGTTTTTAAGCGCAATCAAAGGCGGTGCTTGCCGACTTTGTGGCGAATTCACGGGAGGACTTGCCGACCTCAAGCTCAGGGACCTCCGGCCAAAAGGCAGTTCGGTCAAAACCAGTTGGAGAGTCTACGTTGGGGACATCAGCAATTATCTGCGATGGATCGTCTAACCAGCGAAGCGTGGCGGCGTCGTAATTATGTCCCGACGGCGCGATCATTGAACAGCCGTCAAGCTCGGCTTGAAGCATCAAATAACGAGGCGAATATGAAGCCCTTTAAGCATGAACGCACATGTTCTCGGCGCGGCAATTGGTGTTTTGTGACTCAAAGTTGGTAATCAACCGGTGAAAGGGAATATCGGCGAAGATGAGCGTATGGCGGCCTATGAAACGGCTAACTTCGTTCTTTGGCGAATTCGACCATCACGAACTAAACCAAATAACACGCGATCAAAATACACCGCGGATGCCACTTGCTTGGCCTCCGCCATCAACTCCGAACTCAAGCGTACCATCGAAGTGGGCCGTCCCGAACCAAGTATCGGCCCTCGGGAAGACCCACATCAATATCATAGAATCCGCCCCAAGTTGGAAGGACCCCATTCTGCATTCCTTTCTTCCCGAGCAACTCCCGGAGGATAAAAAAGAAGCACACAAGCTGCGAAACAAGGCTCTGCGATACTACCTTGATCCACAAGGGGGACTTTACAAAAATCCTCTCTCGCCCATACAGGTCGTGCACGGACAGATGAAGGCTGCTCAGAGATACATGAAGGCAGCTGTGGCGCACACTCAGGGGGGCGCTCCCTTGCCCATCGAGCGATAACGCAGGTATATTACTGTCCGACTATGAGAGCCGACGCACAAAATTATGTCAAGAAATGCGAACAATGCCAAAAGTTTTCCCCACTAACCCATCGGTACGTGAAGCTTTGAATTCAATCACTAGCCTGGACGTTTGCTCACTAGGGACTCGATATTGTAGGCCCTTGCCGGGGCCCGAGGAACAAGCGATTTCTAATCGTAGCAGATTATTTCACAAAGTGGGTGAGCGAGGCTCTAACCCATATCTGAGGTGACATTAAGCGTTTTGTGTGGAGGAACATCATTACACGATTCGGCATTCCAAGAGCATTGATCTCGAGATAATGGCACTCGGTTTGACGTATGGCGTGTCAGAGCTATCGGCAAATCTGATTGTACCTTACTTTTCTCTGGCTTACCCCCAAAGTAACGGTCAGGAAGCTTCAACAAGTCCATCTTGGGCGGCATCAAAAAATTTGGAAAGTGCCAAGGGCAAGTGGGTCGAAGAGTTGCCAAGTGTACTATGGGCCCATCGAACAACACCAAGACGATCCACCGGAGAAACACCGTTTGCCTTGTGCTTCGGAACCCAGGCAATCTTACCCCCAGAGATCGGCCTACCAACCCTCAGATCGCAAGCCTTCGACACGGGTCGAAATGACATGATGCTTGCTTTGGACCTGGATCTGATTGAAGAACGAAGAGATCGTGCCTTGGCATCCATGGCTCGCTATCAGCAGCAGCTCGCCAAGTCATACAATCGGCGAGTCCAAATTGCGCCTTCTAATCCAGAGAATCGGTCCTGAAGAAGTTGCTACCGCCCGATCGGAGGCCGTCTGATGGAAAGCTTGGTCCGAACTGGGACGGCCCCTATCAAATAGATTCCGTTGCAGGAACAGGGGCATATCGGTTGTCAGACATGTCAGGGAGAAACCTGCCACGGCCGTGGAATTCAACACATCTACGAAAATTTTATCAATGACCCGACCTGTGGGCTTGATATTTGTACACAATATCCTCGTAAATCCAAGATCTCGCGTTTTCACATGTTTAAGCTCAACATTTCAAAGTCCAATAAGTCTCCGGATTCGGAGCCCCTTTGGTGCATGAAACCTCAGGGCCGAACAAGTCTCCGGATTCGGAGCGCCCTTCGTGGATGTCACGATTGGCCAGAATAAGTCTCCGGATTCGGAGCCCCTTTGGTGCATGAAACCTCAGGGCCGAATAAGTCTCCGGATTCGGAGCCCCTTTGGTGCATGAAACCTCAGGGCCGAACAAGTCTCCGGATTCGGAGCCCCTTTGGTGCATGAAACCTCAGGGCCGAACAAGTCTCCGGATTCGGAGCGCCCTTCGTGGATGTCACGATTGGCCAGAATAAGTCTCCGGATTCGAAGCCCCTTTGGTGCATGAAACCTCGGGGCGAACAAGTCTCGGTTCGGAGCCTTTGGTGCATGAAACCTCGGGGTCGAAAAAGTCTCCGGATTCGAGCGCCCGCCGTGGATGTCACGATTGGCCATAATAAGTCTCGGTTGAGCCCTTTGGTGCATGAAACCTCGGGGCGAACAAGTCTCCGGATTCGAGAGCCCTTTGGTGCATGAAACCTCGGGGCGAACAAGTCTCCGGATTCGAGCCCCTTTGGTGCATGAAACCTCGGGGCGAACAAGTCTCCGGATTCGGGCGCCCGTGGATGTCACGATTGGCGAATAAGTCTCCGGATTCGAGCCCTTTGGTGCATGAAACCTCGGGGCGAACAAGTCTCCGGATTCGGGCGCCCGCCGTGGATGTCACGATTGGCGAGAATAAGTCTCCGGTTCGGGCCCTTTGGTGCATGAAACCTCGGGGCGAACAAGTCTCCGGATTCGAGCCCCTTTGGTGCATGAAACCTCGGTCGAAAAAGTCTCCGGATTCGGGCGCCTTCGTGGATGTCACGATTGGCGAGAATAAGTCTCGGATTGAGCCCCTACGGTGCATGAAACCTCGGGGCGAACAAGTCTCCGGATTCGGGCGCCTTCGTGGATGTCACGATTGGCGAATAAGTCTCCGGTTCGAGCCCCTCTGCATGAAACCTCGGTCGAACAAGTCTCCGGATTCGGAGCGCCCTTCGTGGATGTCACGATTGGCCAGAATAAGTCTCCGAATTCGGAGCCCCTTTGGTGCATGAAACCTCAGGGCCGAACAAGTCTCCGGATTCGGAGCCCCTTTGGTGCATGAAACCTCAGGGCCGAACAAGTCTCCGGATTCGGAGCGCCCTTCGTGGATGTCACGATTGGCCAGAATAAGTCTCCGGATTCGGAGCCCCTCTGGTGCATGAAACCTCGGCCAGAATGAGTCCGGACTCCGAGCCCCCTTAGGTGCATGACACTTTGTGACGGCATCGCGCTTTGGGGCATTTCTGAACGATTACGCCACGTGATGCAAAATATTGTGATAAGTGCCTAAACATTAGAATAAAATGTATCCACACGCCGGCGATCAACGCAAGAAGCGATTTATTAACCTATTCGGCCTAATACCTAATGATGCCTCGGCCAGCCCTCGAGCGTGAACTATTCGGCTTTTAACGCACGAGCACAGTCCAACGCAAGGGCAGATTTATTAATCTATTCGGCCTAATACCTAATGATGCCTCGGCCAGCCCTCGAGCGTGAACTATTCGGCTTTTAACGCTCGAGCACAGTCCAACGCAAGGGCAGATTTATTAATCTATTCGGCCTAATACCTAATGATGCCTCGGCCAGCCCTCGAGCGTGAACTATTCGGCTTTTAACGCTCGAGCAGTCCAACGCAAGGGCAGATTTATTAATCTATTCGGCCTAATACCTAATGATGCCTCGGCGGCCCTCGGCGTGAACTATTCGCTTTTAACGCCGAGCACGATCCAACGCAAGGGCAGATTTATTAATCTATTCGGCCTAATACCTAATGATGCCTCGGCCAGCCCTCGAGCGTGAACTATTCGGCTTTTAACGCTCGAGCACTCCAAAGGGCAGATTTATTAATCTATTCGGCCTAATACCTAATGCCTCGCCCAGCCCTCGAGCGTGAACTATTCGGCTTTTAACGCTCGAGCACTCCAAAGCAAGGGCAGATTTATTAATCTATTAGGCCGAATACCTAATGATGCTTCGGCCAGCCCTCGAGCGTGAACTATTCGGCTTAACGCGCCTAGCCAACGCAAGGGCGATTTATTAATCTATTCGCCTAATACCTAATGATGCTTGACGACCCTCTAGCGTGAACTATTCGCTTCTAACACGCCCTAGCTAACGCAAGGCGGATCTAGTCCGTCGCGAACTAGACCTTCCACGCCGAGCGAGCCATCCCAGAACCGCATATTTGTTTTGAATTGATTTAACATTGTATAAATTACAAAAATAAACGATCACCATAAAACTACGGAAACATCATCACATTGCGTAAATTGCTAACATCTTATAATTACAAAAGGTATCGTCCATTCTCAGATCATAAACACAAAATACCGAAAACCACACGACAGAGAATACTGTATCATAAACATCAATCCTCCGAATCAGTCTCCAATGGATCGATGTCCACTTGCTCATACGGTATTGGCACATTCAGCGAAACGCCAGCTGCAGAAAGGGCCTTGCGCCAACCATGTTTGAATCCCCGATTCTCAAACCGGGTTACCTGTTCAACAGACTCGGCGAGCCCAGCCTCTTTCCCGGCTTCGAAAAATTTTGACTCGGCGCTCTCTTTCGCCGCTTTCACCTCAGCCAACTCGGCCTCTAGACCAGCAACGGCTTTTTTGGATAAGCAAAGTGCAGCTTCCAAGTCGTCGGCCTTCTTATCGGCCTCCGCTCTCAACCTATCCGCATCACGAGCTTTCTCCACATGACCTCTGCCTGAAAGCTTCGATTCGCTCTTAAAAACTCGTCCTCGGCCCTTTTCCTCCGGCCCTCCGCCTGCTCTCGCAAGCGACTAATCTCCTTGACGGCGTCGAGATGGCGGCGGCCCACATCGGCTATCCTACCAACGGCCTGCAAAAGAACGAATCAAAACAAGCATAACGCGAACAACGTTTGAATGAAGGAAAATCGAGAATACACCAAAGGGCGATCACGCCAACATTGTCGATTCGATCGGATCGGTTCGGCGAAAAGCCTCCGTATCAGACGGTAAGGACAAAGACGTTGCCACACCGAACGCGACCTCTAGGTCATTAAGTCGAGGCATCCGATGGGAACCGCACATTTCTCACCATCGGTCGGATCACAAAGGCACGACCTCACGATCCCACCATTCGAGGGACGTTTGCCGTGCTGATCTTCTGAACCGACCTCATGATCCCTAGAGCGTTTCTCCGACGTTCCCTCAACTTCCTGGACGGCTTCCCCGACCAGCGTGGATTCAGCACCCTTACTCGTTGCCACTTCCCCAGCAATTTGCAAGGATTTCGATTCAAGATAACTAAGGCGAGCTTAACGAGATTCAAGATGGGCGGTTCGGTTGAAAGGCCCTCCGCTACTCTCCTTCGGCCAACCTCTCCGCGTCGCCTTCTTAGCAAGCTTTGCCAGGCTTAACCCAGCCATGCCAACAGAATCTGAGGCGGAAGGGTTATCTGTTCGTTGAAGAGCGTCGTCGACAGGAACGGTCCCCCGCACCAAAGCAGGAGAATCGTCGGAATCCAATACCTCCTCAGATTCGGCCTCCGAGTGATCTGATGCGGCAGTTTCGGCTACCTCCGTATTCTCCAAATCGTACCCTTCAAATCCTATCTGCCTCAAATTTTTGAAGTCGGACAAAATGCGAGCGACGAGAAAATCTTCCCCTTTCGGAATCGGAATATTTTCCGCAGCCGAAAAGGTCGTATACGTAGGCTCGTAGCAAAGCAGAACGTGAGCCGCCCTACCCTGCTTATAAAGACTGCGACGGCCGAAATAATTAAGAGCAATTCTGATGTCGAAGAAACGGCGTCGTCGGTTGAAGCTAGGACTTTTTCAACTCGTTCCTGCATAAGATAAGCCGTGAGGTCAAGAAAATAGGGTAAAGCGGATACAAATGTTCAATATCGAGAAAGGACATTCGGCGACTGGTTCGCCCCTCGTCTAGGAATAGGATCGACGCGATCCTCCTCGCCAATTCGATTGCCACGGACAGCGACCATAACGTCATCGACTTCGTTTTCAGGCTGGAAAGCATAGTGATCAACGATGATCGTGTCCTTTGCCCCGAGGAAGTAATGCGTCCGTCGACCCGGAAGATCGGCGAGCGTAATGATCTTAGAATGGCAAGGGCGCTAAGATTTATACCAAGGCGACGACAGTTAATTCCCCCATTATAATTCTAAAGAAATTTACATTGAAGTGGGAAGGAATCAAATCCCAATGGCGAAACGACCCTCGATGGCGGGTGAAGAAGCGAACTCCCCCCTCTGCGATCGACAGAAGGGGAAAGACAATCGAGGTTTCTTCCTCACTCTCCATGTCGAGAGCGCGGTCAGCCACTAACGATAAGTGGACATCGTCAGGGATGGAGAAATGACGTCTAAAATCAACAACTCGACCCGGGGAAAGAAGGTCTCTTAAATATTTTGCCATAATCTATTGATTGTAAGAATACGCGACGGAGTAAACAAATTAGGAAAAGCTTCAGAGTTGAGAAGGGAAAAAACTTACAGAAGTGAAGAGTATCGCAGATGGAGGGGGTGCAAGGATAGTTAGAAGAGCAGTCTAGCGGCCAGCGTCATAAATCATGAACACGAAGGGACGGGAGTCTGAGGCGACGATTCAAGGGGGAGTAATTAAACAACCGCGTAATAAGTCGAAGCCCCAAGAACTTCAGTATGTAGAATTTGAAAATCAGAGCCAAGCACCTCGTTCAACTGCCGTTAACAAGATGCTTGGGGGGCAATTGTGGGGGCCGAGTAACTAAGGGGCCGAAGCCTGATGCGCACAGGGAGCCGGGTGTTGAACGGCTCCCTTCTGTTCTGCCAAGATGCCGAGTAGGATATTTGGGCCGAATATACTGGAAGAAGCGTGTTAGGATAAATGGAAGAATACACAGACAGAAGGAAAAGTAGACCCGGGTCCCGAGGCTGAAAAATGACTATAAATATAAGAGCTTCAGACTAATAAAGGTATGTAAGAAACACTTCTATAAACTTAGTGAGCAAGCTTTCTGGAGGGGAACTGACTTGTCCGTCGGAGTGCTAATTCCGGCACCCCCGACCGGAGTTTGTATTTTTGCAGGTGACTAGCAGAGGATCATTGGCGTCTTCCAGGATTCGAAGAGTATTTCCAAACCACATCTACCACAGAAGCCATCCATGGAGGAGAGTGCGGAGCCCATATGAACGGTGTAATGCTAGCCAGAAAAATCCTTAGACAAGGATACTACTAGTTAACCATGGAGAGTGATTGTATTAACTTTGTTAGGCGATGCCACAAATGTCAAATCCACGCCAATCGCATGAACATCCCGCCATCAAAACTCTACAACATGACTTCGCCTTGGCCTTTCTTAGTCTGGGACATAGATGTCATCGGGGCAGTCACACCGAAAGGTTCAAATGGGCATCAGTTTATCTTGGTTGCCATTCATTATTTTACCAAGTGGGTTGAAGAACAGTCGTATTCAGTGTTGAAAGCATCACATGTGGCCAAATTTATCAGGAACAACATTATCTGCAGATACGGGGTGCTAAATGAATTAATTTCAGACAATGGCTCACATTTCAAAGGAGAAGTGGCAGTTCTACTTGAGAAGTATAACGTGGCTTCTCAGAAGTCATCAACCTACAGGCCACAAACCAATGGAGCCGTTGAAGCTGCAAATAAGAACATCAAGAACATCCTATGTAAGACGGTAGAAACTTATAGAGATTGGCCAAATAAGTTGCCTTTTGCACTTTGGGGATATAGGACATCAATCCGAATGTCTATAGGGGCAACCCCTTACTCTTTGGTATATGGAATGGAGGTCGTTTCGCCTATTGAGTTGGAAGTGCCTTCATTGAGGATTATGGCTGAATGTCAGATAACATAAGTTGATTGGCAACATAACCGATTTGAGGAACTGATGTTATTTGATGAGCGACGATTGAAGGCGTTATACCACATTCAGGGATATCAACGCAGGATTGCCAGAGCATTCAACAAAAAGGTTAGATCCAAGAATGTGAGGGAAGGGGACTTAGTGTTGAAAGACATCCGAGCTCCTATTCACGACCCTAGGGGTAAGTTTAGACCCAATTGGACGGGCCCCTATATCATTAAATCAATTTGGTCAGGAAGAGCAGTCATTCTCATGGATTTGGATGGTTTGGAGTTCTCATAACCAATCAACATGGACAAGTTAAAGAAGTACTACCCTTGAGAGGCTCGTTGAGCCGAAAACCTGAAAGGGCGACCCAGGCAAAAGTTAGAGTAGCCAAAAAACAAAAAAATAAAAAAACAAAAATAAAATAAAAAGAGGCATATCTTTTTGCACACTTGGAATTTTGATGTGAGGCTGCCACCATTGGAAAGAAGACTTCTGAGGCTTCAATTCAGGCTCAAGAATGACTTACAAAGGAGTCCAGACGAAAGAGATATGTTTGTTTGAAGTTGGGGTCAAGAACCAGTTTTTGCTGTCGGCCACTGGTGGAGTGTGTCGGCCACAAATGGAGTTTTTCGGCCATAGGTCGGCCATGAGTGACCCTTGTCAGCCACAGTGGTGTCTGGTCAGCCACCAATGGTGGCCGGTCGGCCACAAGTGTCCAAAAAGCTCAGATTTTGCAGATATTTCTCCTCCAGCTGTTCTACACTGTGCCAGTTGTCCTATATTTAAATATTTAAACTTGAAGCCATATTTTTCTATATATAGAGGCCATTCTCTATTGTTTTCAAGGTTAGCAAATTTTGGGAGCTTCTCTCTTTAAAAATCCTCTCTTTCTACAATTCTCCCTCTCTAGATTTCTTTCTCTCTTATCCTTTTATGCATACAAGTTGAGATACACCTCTCCTTTGCCTAGATATCCTTGATCAAAGTGGTTCATCTTTGGGCTGAGGTTTCTTGAAGCTCTCTTGGAGCTTCCTTTAAGCTCTAGAAGGTGGTTTAAGCTTAGATTGTTGCTTAAGTAGTGTCTTCCCTTCAAGAGGTAGAAACTTCTCTTTGCTAGCTTAATTTCCATACTTGTTTTGCCATCTTCTGACACTGTTTTTGAGCTGGTTTTCAATTGTAAAAACCTTTGTTTTTAATTCCTAAAAATGGTGGTTTGAGCCTACTTTGTGTTAGGGGGTTGTCTCTCCCTTTTGTTCCTTAGTTTGTATAGCTTTTTGTGCCATCTTTCAAGGCTTTCAAATCAAAATTTTTGGGGCTTTAAACCACTGAAATTCAAAGTTATTTCAGTGATGGAAAACATGTTTTGAAGTCCAAAATTGAAGCGGTTAGCCTCCCCTCCTTGTGTCTTACTTGTATGCCTAGTTAACTTCACATGGTAGCATATTTTTGTAGCCTAACTTAGTTTATTTCCAGCATATTTTTGCCTCTGATTTGGACTGTTTTGGTCTATTTTGGGCTGCTTTGGTCATATGAGTCTTGTTTTGCGTAGTTGTAGTGCAAATGGCTTCACTAGTTTAGTGTTTTAGGCCTTTAAAGATGCTTTGCTTGAGTTGGTTGCATGTTGTAGTGTCTTTTTACATGTAATTTCAGCATATAAAGCTCTGTCACATGCTCATTTGTTTCACTCTTTTTTTGCTTTTTTTAGAGTTGCTCTTGAGTCTTGTTTGCAAGCTAACATGTGAGCATGTTTTTCTAGCACTTTGTACCTTAATCTCAGCATGATTTAGTCACTATTTTGACTAGTTTTAGCTTTGTTTTGAGCAGGTTTGGCCTTTTGAGGCTTGTATTGTGTGGTTGTGGTGCAACCTCTTTCAGTAGCTTAATGTGTTAGGCTTTTTAGCATGAATTGCATGAGTTGCTTGCATGTTTTACTGTCATTTTGCACTCCATTTCAGCACTAAAATCTCTGCAATCTCCCTTTATTCTTCACTCTTTCATTTGTTTTGAAAGTGACTTTGAACCTCTTGTTGGCTTGAGTGTGAAATTGAGACACTTGTGCTTAATGGCTTTAATCCTCTCTTGAGAGTTTCTACTAACCAACGGCATGAGGTCTCTTTCATGCTCAAGGCACTTGTGATTTAAGCCTTCTTTCCATTAGAGGACACTCATTTTTGGACTAATCAATTAAAGAATGGATTGGTAAATTAAAATGCATAAATAAAAATGAGCAAGTAAAAGAGGCAAGATAAAGCATCTTTTGTGTTGCATTGCTTGTGTTCGGATCGGACATTAATTCGAACATGAGGAAAATGGGACGTTTCATACTCAAAGTGATGAAACTTGCCACTTTCCTTGGTCACCGTCACCCTTGATACGGTAGTGGTTTTATTGAGTCATGTTTTGCACTCATTAAACTTGTACAGGCTTGGTTCTTTGGCCATCATGCATGAAAATTGCTTGGTTGATGGTTTGAGAGCTAAGAGTTACACTCCTTTGAGCTTGTGTGATGATAAGGAGGGTAGCAGTACATACATTCCTTGAAAATATATTACTTTGCCTCTGTTTACTCTATGTTGCAGCAAAAGGAGAAGTCCAGGGATATGGTGGCCGACCGGCCAATTGAGGTAGCCGACAGCCATTTTTTGTAGCCGACCGGCCACCGGTCAATTTTTGCACAAATGTGCTCCTGAGTTGGAGTAGAGGCATTTTGGGAGTTGGCACAATTTTCAGTAATCAAAACGGGTGCAAACAGAGGCATTCGATGGCAAGGCAATGGCATTTTCGGGCGGAGCAACCGAGCATGCATGCGTCCCTCACCCTCGAGGCCATTTAGTCGCTTTTGTTAGCTTAGAATAAGTTAGCTAATTCATTCATACAAGTGTTGTAATTAATTAGCTTAATTCGTTTTGTTGTAATTAATATTTTAGCTAGCTTAGAATAGTTAGTTAATTTATTTCAATTGTTGTAATAATTAGTTAACTAGAATAGTTAATTAGTTTCGTGTTGTAATAGTTAGCTTAATTAGCATAGCTAGTTAGCTTATTCATTCGGACCCTCCTTCGCGAGGGCATAATGTTGTAATAAGCGTGCGTGTGTGTGTGTATGTTTTCCAACCCCACGTCTTTCACCCTTTTATTTAATCGCTTTCGATGGTTAGATTAGGGACATGTTTTGATTAGCATGCCTTATGCTCGCATGTTTGCATCCATTCATTTGTATTGCATGCACCGAGTCTCGGCGCATCATTCAAACTGCATTGTCGATTCAATACTTTTCTTGAATACGTGTTTCAATGCATGCTATCAAAGTATTGAATATACCATGATTAGGTAGCCGAGCCTATTAATTGCATTATTGCATGTGTTGCATTAGATATCTTGCATAGTTAGAATCATGCATCTTTCTAACTAGTTTTTGTTTTGGCTTGGAGTACTCGGTGAATTTTATGCTTTAGCATGCTTGCATGAGTGTGATTGCCATATTGCCATGTTTTGCATGCTTGCCATGAGGTTATGTGCTTAAATGTTAAACTGCATGAATGCTTGTGGATGAAGGCTTTGTTGTTTGAATTGAAACGAATGCAACGAATGCACGTTTTAAGCTCACTTTATGAAGTGGCAAATCATGTTTTAAGCCTATCATGTTTGATGGCAAATCCGCGTTTTAACCTACTTGAAGGTAGCGCATAAAAAAGTTAGCTAATAACCGGAACAAGAACACATAAGGTTTATAAAAGAACATATCATGATTAGTAGAGGCCGATCTTTTGATCGAGAGAGCGGGGGTGCTCATTTCATGACCTTTCTCCCTCGTACCTAAGTTCCCGAGCTGAGGCAACTTTGGTGATGATAGACACGTGGCCTTTGGCACGAGTCAGGGTTTCCTAAATTTCCCAAAAATAAAATATTTAGGTGGCGACTCTATAATCTGGAAAAGCAGTCTAGTTTTGGCATTATTTGATCTAAAATCAATTTTCCAAAATGATTTGCTGGATTGGACTCTTTGGTGTTTATTAGTTTCACATTGCACTTTTTTTAGATTAGATTCAGAACTGTTATAGGAGTTCGAATTGTAGGACCAATTCGAGCTCTCCAAAAAGGGGGGTGCGAAAAAGTTGAGCTACAGTTTCTGGCGACTCCGCTGGGGATATTGGCTCCATCATCGACCACATCACATGCTAGAAATTTCATGCCAAAAGGTTCCGCAATCTTGGGGTAAGTTGCAATTGAAAATGGCCAACCTGAAGCCAACCCAGGTCTGGGTAATGACATGTCGACAACAATTGGGCTTCGCTCTCATATAGCGACCCAATCCCTTGGCAAAGTGGAGGCAAATGGCCAGAACAAGGTAGGGGCAGGCATTGGTCCCTATGAACATCTTCAGTGGGCTGTTGAGGCTTTGAAGGCTAAAGGCCTAAACAAACAGCAAGTGCTCACAGTTGTTGCAAAGACTGTGGATGACACTTTTGCCACTTGGGATGAGAGCATTTTGAATCAAGGGGCAAGACGGGAAAAGGGATGTCATACCAGAAATGCTTTTTTCAGCTCCAATCCTACACTTGGAAGAGATCATCAAACTCAGTTAGCACCTGGAAACCCCTTTGCCGGTACATCCAACACAACTCCACAAACCACGAAGCACCAACCCTGAGGCCAGAGGGTCTTCGCCCGCTTTACATGACCTTGTCCAAAGCTCTCCAAATCCTTATAGGACAAGGCCATCTCAAACCCTTTGAGCCTCGGCCTCTCCCGGATCCCCTTCCAGCTAAGCATAATCCGGCCATGACACTGACAGTTGTTTTCGTCTTTGCCATGAAATACAAGATCTGATTGACAAGGAGGTCATCGTCGTACCAAGTCCTACAAAGTCTATCGATACTGGATCGATGAACTTGGGGGGATAATATGATTATGTGATCAGGATATGAACCACCTGCTGATAGCGCTCATTTTATTCCAGATATGGTGGACGGCACGCACTGTTTTGAGCAACTTGAAAATGGTGTTTATTGTACTTTTTGACTTGGGTTTTGAGTCAGTTCTGTTGTGTTGTATTGAGTTGATCTTGATGTATCGAGTTAGTCTTGTTGTGTTAGAGTCGGGTGATTTCGGGGGTGTTACCTCGGACATCACTATCTTGTTTTGTGTTTGTCTTTTACACTCTCTCTTTTGCGTCTGTTTCTATCATTGAGCCAGTTGCGCCAGAAGTTCTGAATGAAATGGTAGATATTTTCACCTACTTTTCTATGCCTTGAAATCATTGCATTGACCTAAGTTTTTCAAAACTTTTCAAACACTGTGATGAAAACAAAGAAAAAGGAATTCCTTGGGATTTGCAAAAATTTGATCAACTAAGAGAAAGAGAGGCATGCTAAGCCCTTAATGAATGAGATCATGTTTGTTAATGTGAGTATTGAGAAGGATCCTGGCCTGATCCAAATTGGTTCTACAATGTCTTCCGAGGAGCCTGAGCGACTAGTCGCTTTCTTAAAAGATTTCAAAAAATGTTTTGCGTGGTCTTGCGAAGACATGTATGGAATTGATCTCGAGATTGTGTAACATAGGATTGCTCTCAGCCTCAAGACTTGACCCTTTTTGCTTTCAAACCTTGAACCTTGACTCATAATGTTGAAACAAGCAATCACAATATAAAGCTTGTATGGCCGGATCGGAAGCAACCCGTGAACTAGGGGCAAGAAGGTAAGATCAATAAAGTCAGATGTCATCAAAGGAAGCTTGCAAAGCTAGATCAGAAGTAGCCCTTGAACTAGGGGCAAAAACGTCAGATGTGCTCAAAGATTCAAAATTGGGTCATCTCTCAAACTAATGAAGACTAGAAAGAAAGCCAAATTGCAGAAATGGAGAGAAAAAAGTTTATTGCTGAAGGACAACCAAGTTCCTCTCCACAACACTAGGGGCCAAATTCAGACCCTAATCGGATGGCCTCTTACATCATCAAGACTATTTAGTCAGCAACAGTAGCCATTCTCCTGGATTCAGGTGGCTTAGAGATCCTACGACCGATCAACATGGACCAGTTAAACTTTTCTACCCTTGAGAGACTCACTGGGTTGAAAACCCGGAAGGGCAACCCAGGCAAAAGTTAGAGCAAGAGAAAAAAAGAAAGAACAAAAATGAAAAAAATGAAAAAATGAAAAGAAGAAAAGAAAAGAAAAGGAAAAGAAATGAAAAGAAAAGAAAAACAGAGCTCGCAAGGTTAAAAATCCAAAAGGGCTACCTTGGCAAAGGTTAGAGCATAAAAGGAGAGTGTTAATACCCGAGTGAACCTCGACCCGAAACTACGTATGGCTTGATTCCCATGTTTGGGATACGTAAGCAACTTTATCCTAAAGTCCGCCCCCAACCATTTTTGGCCTGCTTGGCTCATATATGTTGATTGGCTTATCAAACTCAATTATCTTATCCATATGCAAATTGGCTCGTCTTCGTTCAAATTTGGCTGTCCTATTCCGTTAGAAGATTTAGCTGCAAGACAATTCAAGTTCAGATCTGAGGTTGTGCATCTCAAGAGTAAATTCTATGTTGGTTGAGCAATGGCCATTTGCAAAAATGGTTTTGAGGATTTTTAATGAAGTTGACTAATTCTCTAAAAAATTATTCCATTTTTCCAAAACTGGACCATTTCTTGGACCCAAAAAAAGGAAAATTTTTAGTGCTCATAGCCTGACTTACATAATTTCAAATCAAAAAGTCGAACAAGCATTTTAATCTAACTCTCATATTGATCAAAATTGTTTTAGTAGAAAGCCAAAAACAAAAAATGGTCAAAATGATGAACTAGGGGCACAGTTGAGTCAAGTTTTCTGTCTTTTCCCGGTTGTCAACATACCTGCCAGAAAGAGCACCATACTCGCCAGAAAGGGCACTTTACTTGCCAGAAAGGGCACTCTACTTGCCAGAAAGGGCACAACTGAAGCTAACAGCAAAGGGCTGAAAGCCGGCACATCCTCTAAGCAGCGAGGTACCAAGCTAAGTGCGTATCACGAAATGGAGCTGGATATCTAGTTCCCTTATCTAGGACAATCACACCCAAATTGGCATCTGACCCGAAATGGGGACGTAGAAAATGCAATGTGTGAGACCAATCAATTGTATGCCTGGCCAGTGGGGCATGTTGTAATTCATCTTGATCAAGCTAAGCCAAGGGCGTCGTCAACCGATGTCAATTGCGGATCTGCTGTACATCCAGTCGCACCATAACCCCTTCTGTGGAAAAGCTCACTAGCTGTGAGCAAAAGAAGTAGCATCTGGAAGAATACCATGGGCAAGAGCCCACAAATTCCTGTGTACCCATCAACCACTCTGAGGAGGGATAAAAAATCAGAGATTCAAGAATAGAGATATGTGTGCTGAGAGAAAAAGTGAGGAAATGGCTTTTTAGAGAAAAAGAGATTGAGTGCCATAGTGATGTGAGAATCACAAATAAGAAACGGTGGGAAACAATATCCAGAGAAATAGGCTCCTCGTGAATTGAGAGGTCTTCCATCGATGGATAGCAGAACATCTGAGTGTTGTGTTTGTTGTTTTTGTTTGTCTTGATTCTTGTTTTGAGTCGTTTAGTGTGTTTAGGTTGTTTTACCTTTGTTTTCATGTGTTGAGTCGTTTTGACTGTGGTCAGTCGTAGGCTCAATACCCAGTTAAGAACTCATTTCTCAATTTTAATTTCAAAAATAAATCGCTTTGTGCTCAGAGTGCTGTGCAATTCTCCACATTTGTACAAAACAAGATTCTTTCTTTCATAAACTGCCGGGTTCAACTCAGGTCATGTGAGAACAATAAAACCAGGACCTCTTTGAAGCTACATAGGTTTTGGACTGCAAAGTAAAAGAAAAGAGGGAAAATTTAGAGCATCTTAGTGTGTTTCAACTTCGGTAAGTTCCAAGACTGCCTTCCCGGTGCACCTTCTCAGGCCTCACCTTTCTTTGGAGTATGAGTGTATCTCGACCCCAAGCTTAAGCCTGCTTCAAGTTAGAATGGTAGTCCAAGCAGCACCCATGGTTTTCACATGCATATGTTACCTCTCGCCAATATGGACCAGATGTATCCTTTTTTTTAGTTGAGCATGTTGCAAAGTCCCCCGAGAGGTAAATCGGAGGCACCAAAGTACATGTTTGATGCCCTTCTATTGAATAGAGTGTGCACTTTCATATACACTCATGTTGCATGCGTGTCGCGCATCGTTCGTGATTCATGCATAGAATATGCTTTTAGTGTTGCATAGAATATGCTTTTGTCTCTTACATAGAATATGCTTTTTTCATGCATAGAACATGCTTTCAATTAACATCAAGCATCTATTGCACAATAATCTCACTCAGTCCATCTATTTCACAATTTCATATCACTCGCACAGTCTTGTGCACTTTGTGGTTGTGTATTACTCGCACTGTCTTGTGCACCTTGTGGTTGTGCATCACTCGCATTGTCTTGTGCACCTTGTGGTTGTGTATCACTCACACTGTCTTGTACATTCTTTGGTCTAGGTGACCTTAAAATCCTGTATTTACATTCGCGCTTTCTTCCAGATCGCACTTTTTTGTGCAATTTACACTCGTGCTTTCTTGCGCATCGCACTTTTTTGTGCAGTTTACATTCGCGCTTTCCGGCGCATTGCACTTTTTTGTGCAGTTTACACTTGCACTTTCTTGCGCATCGCACTTTCTTGTGCAGTTTACACTCGCGCTTTCTTGCGCATCGTAATTTCTTGTGCAATTTACACTCGCGCTTTCTTGCGCATTGCACTTTCTTGTGCAATTTACACTTGCACTTTCTTGTGCATTTATTCACTCTTTCTCCACTCGCGTGAGGCGCATTTGGACGTATTCGCACTTTTTTATGCATTACACTCGTGCTTTCTTGCGCATTGCACTATTTTGTGCACCTTGCATATTGCACTGTCTTGTGCGTTCACATCTGTTTCGTGCATTCACTTGCATCGCACTGTTTTGTGCATTTAACCCATACTGCATTGTCTTGTGTACACATGCATCGCACTGTCTTGTGCATACCTGCATCGCACTGTCTTGTGCATTGCAATTCAATCGCGCTGTCTTGCGCATCTCATTGTCTTGTGCACCTGTGTAGCATTATTTTTTGCATTCACTCTGCGTCGCACTGACTTGTGCATTCATCTAGTCTAGGAGACCTTAAATCCTCTAAAGGTGCAATTCTTTTGGTGTTTGTCGTGCTCGAACGACTTTTAGTGGTTTGGTATAGCCACCTACCTATGTTTACGGTGAGTTTCTAAGAGATCAACTGAAACGGTGGAAACTAGAGTTCGAATGGCTAATGCCTAGAACACAAAGGTTTAGAATTTCCGAGACCAAAGTCTTGTTTAAATACCCGGGAGTGTATCCTCGACTTGAAATCTGTATGGAAGCCCCATAGGTTGAGGTGACGTGTATGCGCCTTAATTCTGGATACTGAACTAACCTAGTTTGTCACCTTGTTGGAGAATAGGGAAAGCTGCGACCATAGCTAGGGAGAAAAATAGTACCTGTGGTTCGGAAACACAAGATACAAAAGTGGGAGATCCCCAGCAACATGAGGTGAGTCATTGCCAATTGCCCCTGTAAGGTACTTTCACTTCCCAGCTACATTGCATTTTATTATATATTACGTCTATTGCATTGTATATAGCATCCATCGCATGCATCTACTGCATTGTCCATTTTATCATGCATCCTTTCCATGTTAAGCTTCGTCTGGCATGTGCTCATACATTTCCTTCGTTGAAGCATGGTTCTGTGATAATGTGTGTATGCCTATTCCGCTAAGAGAATTGTGGTCTAAGGGTTTTGGCACCTTTTCTGTGTTAGACATGGTCTGTTTTGTGTCCATGACTTTTCTAAGCAAAATGTGGTTCGGCTTATGCCTTATTCACTATATCCATTGCATCCATCACATCGTAGTTTGTTTTGTTGCGTTCAGCATGTAGGATCACAATCTTTCCTCAGTAGATCATTCCTCAGTTATATCATGCCACCCAATTACTTGTATTCTTTTTGTGAAACACATATGAAGCTCAACCTTTTATAGAAGATAAGGCAGTGAGTGGAAGCCATGTGTCAACAATCTGGAGGTTCTGCACATTGGTGGCCAGTGGGCCACTGCTGGTGGTCGACAGGCCATTTCTTGTAGCCGGCAGATGGCCAGCAAGTTCCTAGTCTGGCCAACAACCTTCCTCTCAAGTTGCTGCCCACCTTTGTGCTGAACAAGTGCTGAAAGCATGTGTTTTGTTATACCCTTTGTGTGTTTTAAGGTCTTGTTTTGAGTCTTTTTGGTTTTAGCACATTTGTCGAGTTGTATTTGTAGTTGTTTTGTTTATCGAGTTATTGTTGTGTTGCTTATCGAGTTGTATATTGTATTTTGTATGTTGGTTGGTTTGTTACCCGATTAAGCGTCTTGTTTTAATCAAGCACTCTTGGCCACTTCAATTCCCTGTCCATGTCATGCTATGTGGTGCTCATGATGCAAAAATAACAACATTTTTTCCATAGAAACTGCTGGTTTTATTTTGATCATGGCTTTTTACAAAAAAGGAGTACAAGTTTTAAAGCAAAATAGAACTTCCTAAAGCTATACATGTGCTAATGCTGCTAACAAAAAGAAACTAAGCAAAATACAAAAAACTAGTGCCAGTCATCTCAGGCTCGAGAGGCCCTCTTCGTCCTCTTCCTCGGAGGAGAAGACTCTGGGGCACTGTTGCCATCGGCTCCACTATCTGACTCCGATGCCGAGCCAGAATCGGAATCATCACTCTCTACTCCAGAGCCTAACTCAGCATCACCTTTACTCTCAGATCTCGAGCCACTGTCATCTCTACTCTTAGAGGACTCAGACTACGGAATCACCGCCTCCTCGAAGCCACTAGTCTCAGCATCGTCGTCACTCAACACTGGCTCCGAAGGGCTCTTCCGACCTCGACCACGACACCCCTCTCGGCTGTGTGCTAGGGCCCGTCTCTCTCTCCTCTCTGCTGCTGGAAGAGGTGGTGATGGTGCAAGCATAGTTGCCGTTGTTGGTGCTCTCGGTATGGCTGGAACCTGAAAAGATACAGTATTGACACATTAGATACAAGGTATAGTTGCAAACACAGTATGATGAAAGTGAAAGAATGTAATGAGCTAGATACAGTGCAAATACAATATAGTGTGTCAATGCATCATATTAGTATGATGTGACAAGGGACAGAATGTATACCGTGGTATGAGTATCAGTGCCTCAGTGAGAATGGTGTGCATAACAGTGTGGAAAATACTGAAATGCGGGCAGAGAATAGAGAAAATTACCTGAATACCATAGAGGCTGAGCAGCACCTCTCTTCGCTGCACCATGTCCATCAAGGAGGCAATCAACTCAAGAGCCCTCCTCGTGTACTCTGTAGAGGCCTACAAATGTATCTAAGTGATCAGTATCTGCAATGAACATATCTGAAACGAAATCTAGAATGTGTACGTAAAGAATGATCCATACCTGAGTCATGCCTCGAACCTTGACGAGTGCATGCTTGGCCGCTGTGGGATCAATCGAGACCTGGTAAGGATCCTTGGTATGCCTCCAGCATGTCAACTCGGTCAGAAGCTCTGGCCAACCGGTGACCTGCCCAGCAGGAGGGCCCCTCCAGTCCTGGCCTCGTCGCTCGAGTCCAACCTAACATAGGGGCACCTGCTACTCTGCTTGTATGAGTGTAGACACCCCATTTTTGACCGTCCTCAAGACTTGGACGTCACCATTTGAACACTCGGTGATCATCCATGTTCGTGTTCGGTTTGAGTTCTCGGAGGTCTCGGCTACGTGCCTTGCCTTAGGAACTCTCAACTTGACTGTTTTGTGATTGGTTTTGCACCAAACACTTGTTGTTTTGCTTTTGAGGGTAGAGGAGGGCTTGTTAGCCATCCCTACACCTCACCGGCCATGGCTTGAGGCCACCGGCCCTGTTTTGTTGCTACCAGCCATTGGTGATGGCCGGTCAACACTATTTCTGGTCGGTCGACCATTTCTTTGGTCAATTTGTCATTTTTGGCTGGCTGACCACTGTTCACCTGCTTTTGGCAGATATTTTGTGCCAGCTGTGATAGCTTGCATCCACAATGCACCCCCTCCATACATGTATGGAGGGATTTCACTCTTGCTTAGCTTGTTTTGTAAGCTTTGCAAGATTGGAATTCCTATAAAGGGAGGGCTTCTCCTCCTTTCCCAAGGGTTCCAAGAAGTTCCAGAGGTCTGGTTTTAGGGTTAGGATTCTTGTATCTATCCTATCTCTATATCTCCCTCTCCTTTTGATTTGTGTGTGTATAAGGTGTGTTTGTTCTTAGTTTTGCACTAAGGCACCTAGTGTTACACCATACCTTGGTTGCTGAGGTGCCAAAGGGTTGTTCTTGGAGTTCTTGGGCTGGTTTTGACCTAAGGAAGCTGCTGGAGCTCTCCTTTTGAAGAAGGTCTTCAAGGATAAGAACCTTACCCCTTTATTCCCCATTTTTACACAAGGTTTTGACCTATCTTGCATCTGTTTTTAAGCTTAGTGTATAACTAGTAAAAGTTCTGATTTTACTTGCTTTTAAACTTTACTTAAGGTTGTTTTGAGGTTTGGGGTTGTTTCCCCCCTCTTAGGCCTTGTTTGGCCTCCTTTTTGTGCTATTTTTGGTGAGCTCCGGGACCACCTTGTATTGGCCTCCTCACCACTGAAATCCATAGGAATTTCAGTGGTGTGGATGGTGTTTTGAGGTCCTAAGAAGGAGAGGGCCATCCCCTCTCCTTGTTGTCTTCAAAACTTGTCATTTTAGCCTCATGTGTGAGCACCTTGATTAAGTCCATGTTGGCCATGTGTTAGTTGGTATTTGTGGTTATTTTTCCATGTTATAGCACTGTTTTAAGTTGGTTTAGACACATCATGCATGCTTTGCATACTTGTCCTGTAATGCCATAATTTGCTTAACATGCATCATGATATACCATGACTTTCTAGCATGATTTTGGCTTAGTTTTGTGAAGCTTTTATGCATGTTTTGGTGTGCTTAAGGTCTGATCTTGGTTATTTGGATCATCCATGACTTGCTTTGTATAGCTACCATGCAATCTCCCTTGTAAGCTTTGAGTATTGGATTCTCTAGCATGCTCTATTTGCATCATTTCAGTGGTTTGGCACCATTAGTTATGTCATTTCAATCCGTATGGCATGCTTGTATGCTTGCATTTGATGCTCCTTTAGTGCTTTAAAAGGTTGATGTCTTATGCTCCATGTTTGGACCCTTGTGTATGCTATCATGTGTAGGACATTTAGATGCCATCTAAGTGTGTCTTTGACCTTATTTTGGTCTGCCTTGGGACTATTTTGAGTCCCTTTGGCCCTTTGAGGCTTGGTTTGTATGGTCATGGCTTGAGCCCCTTGGCTAGCCTTGAGTTTTGGGCTTGGTTGCATGCTTTGCTTGATTTGTTTAATTGGTTTGACACCTTTTCTAACATGATTTCAGAGCTTACAATGCTTGCCATTTGTCCATGTTTGCCTCTTTTGAGAGCTGCCCAAATTGGTTTAAGACCATCCTTCGCATGTTGTTGCATGCTCGCCTTGCATGTTGTCACATATTTGGCCTATTAACATGTTGTTGCATGTTTAATTGCATTTGGCATGCTTTTGTTAAGTGGCTTTGCATATTCGCATGCATTGTCCCTCACATGTTGTTACATGTCTTGCATGCTTGCATGCTTAAGTTGCATTTTGCATGCTTGTTAGCTTGCATCTTGTCATATGCTTGATATGTTGTCACATATTATTGCATGCTTGTTACATGTTTGAATTAGTTGCATGCTTGTTCACATGTTCATGTTGCATGCTTAGCTTGCATGTTTAGGTTGCACATCATTGCATGCATCTCTTGCCTCTTGAATCAATTATGATAGGGGTTGGAGGCCTTTTATTTGTTTGGTGTGCATCTCATTTGATATCAAGATGCACAACTTGACTTCTTGGGTCATCATGCATCGAAATGTGTGATTGGTGGCCCGAGGGTCGAGTACCATACTCCCCTGAGTCTTAAACATGATAGGGAGGGTGGTTGTGCAAACATTTGCTTGAAAATGCATTGCCATGCTTTGTCTGCCCTCTGCTGCTGTCAAAACAGGGTTCTGCAGGAAGAGATGGTCGACCGACCATTCTCAGTGCCGGCCGGCTACAATTATTTGGCCGAGAGCTTCATTTGTGGTCGATGACCACTTTTCCATGGCCAGTGACCATTCCTCTTGGCCGGTGGTCTCCGACAACCCTCAGGGAGTATTTCAGAAGCAACTTTGGGACTTGTGCAGTCTTCAGAGGCATAAAACAGTGCAAACAGAGGCAGCTTGTGCATGGTGGTGGATTTCCAAGCGGAGCCGGGCACGCATGCATTGGACCCTCTTCCCAAGGCTGTTTTACCGCTTTATTAGCTTAGTTAATTTGCTTAACTAGTTAAGTGGTCTGTAACTATTTAATTGGCTTGTTAGTTAGCTAAATTTGTATTATCCTTTTGGTCCCTCTGAGAGAGGGCGAATTGTGTAATAAGCGTGCGTGTGTGTGATGCATGTCTTCCAACCCGCACTTCTTTCTCCCTTTTACTTATTTACTTTTGATGGTTAGTATTAGGACATGTTTTGATTAGGATACTTATGATAGCATGTTTGCATCCATTCATTTGTATTGCATGCACCGGGCTCGGCACATCATACTAATTGCATAGTATTTCAAATCTAACTTGAATACATGTCATATGCTGCATTTCACATGCCATTCATAGATTAGCCAAGCCTATTCTAGTTACATTTTGCCTACGATGCATTAGCCACCTTAACATGGACTTGGATCATACATTTGATTACTAACATGTTCCTTGTTTTGGCTTGGAGTACTAGGTGAGTGTTTATGCTTTAGCATCTCGCATGAGTGTGAATGTTAACATGAAAGCATGCTTGCCATGAGGCTAACTGCTTAGTTGATTTACTGCCTGAATGCCTGTGGGTGGAGGTTGGATTGCTTGAGTTGGAACAACGCGTTGAAATTCGTGTTTTAGCCTACTTGCGAGTAGCAAATTTAAAACTATCTTTCAAACGGGTGGATATGCAATGCTTTGTTCCAAATTAGGTGATCTAGTCTATACTTTTATGTTGTGTGCATCACACAGTAAGATTAGCTAATTAACCGGAATAAGAATGCATAATGTTTTCAAAACTAGATATCATGGTTCGTAGAGGCCGATCTTTGATCGGGCGAGCGAGAGTGCTCATAGCTGACCTTCCCCAATGGTACCCAAGTTCCCGAGCCGAGGCAACTTTGGTGATGACGGACACGTGGCCTTAGGCAACGAGTCAGGGTTTCGTAAATTCCTCCAAAATAAATATTTAGGTGGCGACTCTGTATCTGGCAACGCAGTCCATGTTTGGCACTTCTTTACAAAAATCTGTTTTCCAAAACGATTTGCCGGATTTGGAGTCTTTGGTGATTTATCAATTTCACATTGCTGCTTTGAGATCAGTTAAACCGTGACACAAAAGCAGTCTGAGCGTGGAAGAGCATGGAGGCAGAAGGCGCGTCCTATGAAACGAACACCCGTCAAGGAAGGCATGAGGTGTGTCTGGATGAATGTCAAATAATCCCCCTCCCCGCGAAAGTAGTCGGCATCTAAGCCCTCTGTGAACTGAATCATCTCCTAGAAGGAGAGGCTCTTCGTGGCCCTCATAGATACTGGAGGAGGCATGGGCACTACTGGCTCAAGCAAGCCCATGGTCTGGCGTATGAACCACTCATCTAGAAACCAAGCTCGGCAAGCTGGGCCCTCTAGGAGAAGTCGAAAATGGGAAGCCCCCAAGGCACCAGCATACTGGTCCCTGACTCTGGCTGGCATCATCACCTAGGGCTGCCAAGCGATCTGTAAATAAGGGATATGTAGGTTGTTAGTTGTTGTCAGTTGATAAAACAAAAATAACCGTGAGTTTGGGTTACCTCCCCAGCAGCTACTGTGTCGAAGTACCGGCGAAAGAATGTGAAAGTCTCACGGGCCTCCACAGGCATCTGTCGTCGTATCGATGAGAGTATGGCACAACAGAGGGCATCTCCACCTTTGGCTTTGGAGCGAGGGTCGAGAAATATGCATATATCCAAAGCTGCAAGGGAAATACAATAGTGAGTATACAGTGTATAGATACAGAGAATGCATAATGCAGAATGCACAACGCAAAATATGTACACAGTGTACAGAAAATACAAGTGCAAATGTAGAAAGCAAAATGTGTAGTATAGTGTACAAAGAGTACAGATGTAGAGAATGCAAAATGTGCGATGCAGAAAGTGCGGAGTATAGATGTAAACAATGCAGTATTCAGTGTACAAAAAGTGCAAAGTAGAAAGCGCAGGAATGGAAGACAGAAAATGTAAAGGAAAGACGTAAAGTATACCTCCCAGGCTCTCCAATAGCCTCTGACCCTATCCCCCCTCATGCGGGACATCGAGCTCATATAGCCATGCAGTGTAGCGAGGCCAGCTGCTCTCCAATCATATAGTCGAACCTAGGTAAGTCCACTAGGGCGCTTAGGAGATACAACCCTACGGTGTTCCACCTATTCGCAAACAAGGTGGTACCGAAGAGGAACATGAAAAAGCCCCGGGCGTAATGCTCTGTCTCCTCTGGGGTCTCTGGCTCTCTTCCTTAGAAGTGCTCGGCGAACTAGCTACATCGTACCATCCCCGGTCAGAAGAGAGGTAGGTGCGCTCCCAGCAAGTGTAGCCAAGCAGCCTTCCACTTGCCTATGTCCATATCGTAAGGGATCGGATTACCCCCTACTTCTATGTTGGTGAGCATGGCGAAGTCATAGGGAGTTATCGTTATCTCCCTGGTCGTGGAGAAGTGGAAGGAGTTGGTGGTATCCCACCGCCGCTCCACCAATGCACCGAGAAGCGGTCGACTCGTGATATGATGCGATAGCCCCATGTAGAATAAGCCAAAGCCGGCCTCATCGATAATGTAACAGATACCGGCAAGGAGCTCCATATACCAGTCCCTTGCGGACATGGCTCCATAGCCCCTAATAGAGCGAGAGTCCTCCTGTGATCAGGACAATGATATACAGTGGTATGAGGATAGGCAAATAAAAAGGCAGTGTAAGAAATACAGTGCAAGAGTGTGATTAAGGCAAAAAATGCAGTAAGAAGCAAGAAATGTAGTGCAGCAATGCAGTTGAAGCAAGGGACACAGTTAAAGTAAGAAATGTAATGTATAGTGAAGAAAATGTGAGAATACAGTATATACCTCGGTGGTGCCGTAAGACAAATGGGAGTCTGGCTCCTGTAGCAAGAGGTCCTCTGGTGCGCGTCACGCAAACTCTCTAAAGTGCCTGATACCCCCGGGTGGTAGCACACGTGTCTGAGGATGGTATGTTGCCAGATCAAAGGGGCGTACTCCTAGTGGTAGTATCTTGAGCTCAGGCTTGGCCTCCGTCTTTGCCAGAGGTGATAACTAGGGTGAAATCTCGAATGGAGCTCCGTTATGGGGTATATCATCTGCCATCTAGAAAGAAGATACAAAAGTGGTGAAAAATGAAGAAAAACGAAGGAAAAAGGGCAAACTTGAAAAAAGTCAAACCCTAGGAGAGAGAGAGAATGGAAGGAAAAGTCAAATCTCGGAAAAAGGCACCAAACCTGAGAGAAACTCGAGGGGAACAAGCCTCAAGTGGTGAAGCTCCAAGAAAAAGCACCGAAATCAAATTTCAATCGGTTCAAAACGAAGTAAACAAAGAGGATTTAGCGAATAAACTTCACATGGGGGTGTTGGAAAATGCGTAGAAAGTGCGGATCTAGAGAGAAGCAGCACCGAGAGAGAGAAAGATGGAGTAATTTTGGGCATAGGGTAATGAGGAAATGAGACCTCATGCCTTATATTTAAAGACCCAAGCCAAAAAGACCCAAATACCCCAAATCTGCCACGGGTGGCTGGCAAAAGTTATTAAAGGCCGGCAAGTGGGTGGCAGCTTTCTCCAGTGGCCAGCAAGTGGCCCACTACTTCCCTCTGAGTCCTAATGCTGTTTAGTGTCCTTGGTTTCCAAGAATTGAAGGAATTGTTCACTGTTGAGTTCAGAATGTCTCTACGGGAGCTTAAAATCATGTTTTTAGTGCACGATGTTTGTCATTTGTCAACATGAACAAGGTGTATCCTTTAAACTTATGGTAACTCTTCCGAGAGGTAAATCGAAAGTTGTTACCAAATTTGTTTTTGTCAAATTATGCTTTTGTACCTGCGTTTCACATTGTTGCATGAATATGCATTTCTTGTTGTTGTATTTCACCTTGTTGCATCAATATGCATTTCATTTCGCTTCCTTGCGTAAGATATGCATTTCATGGGTATTGCATACACATCTTGCATCATGTTATGAGTTACACATAGAATATGCTCTCGCTATCGTTTTGCACATAGAATATGCTTCCGTTACGAATCACGCATAGAATATGCTTCTGCTTTTGTTTCTTGCACATGCCATTAACATTGTATCTTGTTTGTTTGTTTTGCATAGAACATGCATTCTTACCATATCACACTTGTTAAATCGCTTTCTTACACAAGCACGATATTGTATGTACGGTTCATTCGAAGAAATGCATGGTATTGTATTTACGGTTCATTCAGAGGAGTTCTAGTTAAAGTTATTCGTGCCATATTCGAATCACATCCTTTTTCCAATCAGTTAAAAACATTCGGGTGTGCCCGGTGTTCACACCACCCTTCCTCCTCTCACATGCAACGCGTTAGGATTGCAAATTGGTTAAAAACATTCAGGTGCACCCGGTGTTCACACCACCCTTTCCTCCTCTCGCGGGCGACACATTAGGATTGCAAATCGGTTAAAAACATTCGGGTGCGGTCGGTGTTGACACAACCCCTTCCTCCTCTAGTGTGTGACGCGTTAGGATTGCAAATCGGTTAAAAACATTCGGGTGCACCCGGTGTTGACACAACCCCTTCCTCCTCTCGCGTGTGACGCGTTAGGATTGCTAATCGGTTAAAAACATTCGGGTGCACTCAGTGTTGACACAACCCCTTTCTCCTCTTCTGTGCGACATGCGTTAGGATTGAAAATTGGTTAAAAACATTTAGGTGCGCCCGGTGTTTACACCATCCCTTCCTCCTCTTACGTGCAAGGCGTTAGGATTGTAAATTGGTTAAAAACATTTAGGTGCGCCCGGTGTTCACACCACCCCTTCCTCCTCTCGTGTGCGATGCGTTAGGATTGCAAATCGGTTAAAAACATTCGAGTGCGCCCGGTGTTCACACCACCCCTTCCTTCTCTCGCGTGTGACGCGTTAAGATTACAAATCGGTTAAAAACATTTGGGTGTGCTAGGTGTTCACACCACCCCTTCCTCCTCTCGCGTATGATGCGTTAGGATTGTAAATCGGTTAAAAACATTCAGGTGAGCCCGGTGTTCACACCATCCCTTTCTCCTTTCGCGTGCAACGCGTTAGGATTGCAACTTGGTTAAAAACATTCGAGTGCACCTGGTGTTCACACCACCCTTTTCCCTTCACGCGGCAATGCGTTAGGATCTTGGTTGAAACCTCGAGTGCGCCTGATGGTTACGTCGCCCTTTGCCTTTCCTGCGCAATGCCTAGTTAAGGTTGTATAATTTTCTTACATCCTTTCTGCATGAAATGTGGTTTAACTCGTAATTCCCATGTGTGGCGTGTTTATTTACTTACTTCCTTTCATGATTGGAATTGCTATGCCTTGTTTCGGTTTGTTTAAAATGCGGCATTTTCTTTGCATTGCATGTGCATTCAAATGTTTTATTGCACAGCCTCATTGCATGATCATAAGTTATGTTCTTGCATTTTGCATATCATTTGCATCTTGTCCTAGAACTACGCTGGTTGATTCCTTGCAAAGAGATACGTAGGCAGCCTGCGGGAGCAACCATTTGTTTTCTGTCTTGTTTGTCTGTCCAAGTCTTTCAGCCTTGTCAAAATGGGTCGTCTCTGGGCTTTGACATTCACTTATGTCATTTCATGGCTTTCGAGTTTTGTCAAAGAGAGGCAACTGTAGGCATCCCAATTTTGACCGTCCTCAAGACTTGGATGTCATTGCTTGTAAACTCAATGATTGTGATTGCATGTGCTCATTTTGGTACCCAAAATCCTCGCTGAATGCCTTGTCTTTGAGCCTTCAAACCTGATCCATTCCGTGCCTCGTTTTGGACCAAAACCTTCAAGCCTGCAACCCCTGGTGGCTACCGGCCATCAGTGTCATTTTTCAGATATTTTGTTGACAATTGTTCCAGCTGTTGGCACCATGAGTTTCATCTCCATACACGTGTATTTCTCAGCCAAATGCTTGTTTATCTATATATATGGGGTCTCCTCCCCCATTTTTGAGGGTTAGAAACTTTAGAACAAAAATCTCTTTCTCTCTTTACATTTCTCTCTCTCTCTCTCGCAAATTTGTGCATACTTACCTACTTACACTACACTTTTGCTTGCATTTCCATAACCGAAGTTGATCATGTTTGAGCTGAGGTTCCTTGAAGCCTTCTTGGAGCTCTTGAAGGTGGTTTTGGCTTAAGTTAGTGCCTAAAATTGTTCTTTGCTTCAAGAGGTATACTACTTCCCTTTTAAGCTTACTTTGCATACTTGTTTTCCTATCTCTTTCCACTGTTTTTGGGCTATAAAAAACTATGTTTTTGTGGGCTAAAATTGGTGTTTTAGGCCATTTAAGGTTAGGGGTGTATCTCACCCTTCTTTATTCCTTGCTTGTAAGGCTTTTCCACCTTTGTTTCCTACTTTCAAGCTATCTCTTTTGTAAGGCTTTTCCACCTTTGTTTCCTACTTTCAAACTATCTCTTTTTGGGCTTTTGAGCATTAAATTTCAAACTATTTTCAGTGGTAAAAATCATGTTTTGATGTTCAAAATTAGAGGGGTTAGCCTCCCCTACTCGTATCTTGTTTGCTAGCCTAGTTAGCTCTATTTGTTAGCTTATTTTTCTAGCATTTTGTAGCTTAATTCCAGCATATTTTAGGCTCTATTTTAGACTGTTTTAACTCTATTTTTGGCTGGTTGTTGCATTTGAGTCTTGTTTTGCATACCTCTAGTGTAATAATCCTCACAAGCTTGGTGTTTTAGGCCTTTAGGCACTACTTGTTTGAGTTGATTGCATGTTTTAGTGCTTTTCTCAGTTCATTTTCAGCACTTCTAATCTCTGCAATCTCCCTCATTTCTTCACTCTTTATTTTCTTTGAGGGTTGTTTCAACCTTAGGACAGTTTAAGCTTGAGATTGAGATTCATTGCTTAATGGTTTAATCCTCTTTTGGGGGTTCATTACCAACGGCATGACATCTCTCTCTTGCCTTAAACTACCCCTTGTTTGACACTTCCATACTTTTAGAAGACTTCTCGCCAATGGACTTAATTGGTTAAAGAATGGGTTGGTAAGTTAAAATGGGTAACTAAAAATTTGAAACTAAAAGTGTGCAAGATAAGAAAATGGTTGTGTTTTGATGTGTTCAATTGGACGTTAATTAAACACAAGGAAAATTGGGGCATTTCATACTCAAAGTGATAAAATGTGCCAAGTTTCTTAGGTTTCCATTGCCCTTGATCATGCATGATAGGGTGATGGTTTTGAGTCTTATTTGTGCATTTATTAACTTGTACAAATTGGTTCCTTAGCCATCATGCAATGAAATTGCTTGATTGATAGTCTTTGAACCAAGTGTATCACTCCTTTGAGTTTGTTTGAATGATAAGGAGGGATACACAGTACAAACAACTTATGAGAATACCCTCTTTTTGCTCTGTTTGCTCTCTGTTACAGCAAGGAATGGAGTGTCATTAGTGGTTGGCCGGACACTGTTACTAGCCGGCAGGCCACCAGTGTTGGACGACAACCCCTCAGTGGTGGCTGGCCGGCCACCACTTCTGGCCTGTCGGCTGCCAATGAATTTTGAGTAGTGTGCTTGTGAAGCATGGCAGAGTTGATCTGGAGAAGGAAATGGTGCAAGGGTTGTGCAATAGAGGCATTCGGGGGCAGACAACGTATATTCTTTGGGTGAAAACCGAGCATGCATGGGCCTCCCTCGCTTCTCGAGACTAGTTAGCTAGTTAAATGGTTTAATTACCAATTAATTATTTATTTGTTGTTAGTTGTAGCTACTTAGTTTGTGTTGTAATATTTAAACTAGCTTAATTAGTTGTAGCTAATTAGTTTATTTATTTAATTAGTTTAGATCAATCTAATTAGTTTGTGTTATAATATTTAATTAGCTTAGCCTAGTTAAATTTTTAATTACTTAGCTTAGGTAGTTAGTTAATTATTCGTTCAAGTTTTGTAATAATTAGCTTAGCTAGCTTATTCATTCGGACTCTTCTTCATGAGAGCGTGATGTAATAATGTGTATATCTTCCAACCCAACGTCTTTCTCCGTTTTATTTATCCGTTTTTGATGGTTAGATTAGGGACATATTTCAATTAGCATACCTTATGCTTGCATCCTTTCATCTTGTATTGCATGCACCGAGGCTCGGTGCATCATTCTAACTACATTGTCATTTCAATACTTCGGTGAATACGTGCTTAGACTACATGTCTCGAATTAATTCATATGCCACATTAGTAGCCGAGTCTAGTAATTGCATATCGCATGTGTTGCATTAGACATTTAACATAGTTAGGAATCATGCATATTTTTCTAACTCATATCTTCTTAGCTTGGAGTACTAGGTGAGTTTTTAGTGCTTTAGCATACTTGCATGAGTGTGAGTGATTGCCATGTCTAGCATGCTTGCCATGAGGCCAAATGCTTACTTGTTAAACTGCTTGAATGCCTGTGGATGAAAGCTTATTGTTTGAATTGGAACGATTTAATAAATGTACATTTTTTTAAGCCCACTATGTCTAGTGGCAAATTCACAAACTTTAAGCCCACTTGAGGCGGCAAAATCAAACATTTTTCACAAAACAAACATGAAATTGAGTTGTTCTAATTTGAGCAAACTAGTCTATACTTGTACGCGCCTATCACATAATAATGTTAGCCTAATAACTGGAACAAGAGCATATAATGTTGATAAAAATCATATCATGACTAGTAGAGACTGATCTTTGATCGGGCGAGCGGGGGTGCTCAATTCATGACCTTCCTCTCTCGTACTTAAGTTTTCGAGCCGAGGCAACTTTGGTGATGATGGACACGTGGCCTTTAGCACGAGTCATGGGTTTCCTAAATTTCTCAAAAATAAAATATTTAGGTGGCGACTCTATATCTGGCAAAACAGTCCAATTTTGGCATTGCAGTCCAATTTTGGCATTTTTGATTCAAAAATCAATTTTCTAAAAGATTTTCCAGATTTGGACTCTTTGGTGTTTTTCAATTTCACATTACACTTATGAGATTAGATTTAGAACCGCGGGAGTCCAAACTGTAGGGCTTTCTTTCGAGCTTCCAAAAGGGGGCATGAAAAAGCCGAGCTACAGTGTTGGGGCGGGATATTAGCCCAATCCTGTGTAGTGAGTTTGAGGTACTAGTGCGGCTCAGAGATATGCGTCGTGCAAGTTGGACGGAGTTCGTCCTCGGAAGACCAGATGCAACCGAACAGGAGCTCGGTTATGACTGTGGAGCTCGGTTGAGTCCACGATCAAGAATTACCAATGAGACCAGACAAGTAAGATGGTGATAAGGTGATGGTGTGGTGCTGCACTAAGCATAGCTCGGTGGGAAGTATTACGCAGCGTGACGGGTGTAGACACCCCATTTTTGACCGTCCCCAAGACTTGGACGTCACCGCTTGGACACTCGGTGATTATCCATGTTTGTGTTCGTTTGGAGTTCCCGGAGTTCTCGGCCAGCGCGCCTTGCCTCAGGACCTTCGAACTCGACCGTTTTGTGTTTGGTTTTGCACCAAACACTTGTGTTTTGCCCTAGAGGGGCAGGGAATGCCTTGTGAGGCATCCTTACACACCACCGGCTGTGGCTAGAGGCCACCGGCTGGCTGGAGTTCCCACCGGCACTATTTTGTGCCGGTCGGCACTCTTTTGTGCCGGTCGGCACTGTTTTGGGCGAAATGACCATTTTGCCTGCCGACTTGTGCACTTGCTCTGTGAGATATTTACTCACGGCTGTGTGGCATTGGCTTCCCCTCCATACAAGTGTATGGAGAGATGAACTCTTGTTTGCTTAGCTTGTAAGTCTTACAAGTTCTATAAGAGAGCTTCTCCTGGTAAAAAGGGTTAGATTTTTTTAAGTGTTAGACATTGTTAGAGAGTTGGAGCTCTGGTTTTCCTAGGGTTAGAATAGATATACACTCTATCTCTCTCTTTCCTTTGTGTTCTAGGTGCACAAGTTCACACTTTTGCACATAAACACCTACTCTTACTTTTTCTTGGTGTGCTCAAAGATCGAGCTTATTCTTGAAGTTTTTGGTGGTTTGGAGCTCAAGGGACCAAGCACAACAACCTTTGTGAAGGTAGTCAACAAGGGTTAGAACTTCACTTTATTTACCCCATTCTTGCAACTTGTTTTTACTTAGTTTAAAACAGTTTTTGAGCTTAGTGTTTGGCACATAAAAGTTCTGATTTTTGACCCTCTTTATTGTGTATTAAGAGTGTTTGGAGGTTTGGGAAGTTTGACCCCCTCTAGGTCTTGAAAAGGCCCATTTTTGTGCTATTTTGTGGAGATCCGGGACTGTCACGCTTGGGCCTCTTCACCACTGAAATCTTGAGGGATTTCAGTGGTGGAGATGGTGCCTTAAAGTCCTAGGAAGGAGAGGGCCATCCCCTCTCCTTGTTGTCCTTGAAAAGGGCATGTTTTGCCTCTTGAGAGAGCACCATGTTTGTTTGTTTCTTGAGCATGTCTTAGTTGCATTTTATGTTCATTATGCCCTAACATGACATTGCTATAGGTTGGTTTTGGTCTCCTATGCATGCTTAGCATAGTTGCCTTGTAATGCCTCTTTATGCCTTAACATGTCTAGGTGGTATGCCTTAGCTTTTAACATGTTTTAGGCTTAGATTTGTGAAGCTTGTAGGCTTACTTTGTCATGCTTTAGCTGCCCATAACTATTTTGGCCAATCTTAGCATGTATTTTGTAGCCCCTTTGTATTTGGCTTGTTGGCCTCAAGAGTATGAATGTGTAGTGTACCATGCTTGCTTCATTTTTGATGGTTGGAACCATCTAGCATGCCATTTCAGTCCTTCATACATGCTTATTTGATTTCCTTGCATGCCTCTTTAATGCTTCAAGAGTGTGTGTTAAGTGCTCCATGTTTTGGCTTCAATGTATGCCTTTGGTTTAATGACTCTTAGATGCCATCTAAGTAGCTCTTTGGCCTTGCTTTAACATGCTAAGAACCTGTTTTGGTTATTAAGTGCATGCCATATGTGTTTGTGCTAAGTGTGGTTTAATGCCCTATTGACTTGCCTTAAGCCTAGGTCACTTGCATGCTTTGTTTGGCATGCTTCATTGCATGATTTGGCATCATGTTTGACATGAATTTGAGAGCTTTTAATGCATGCTACTAGTCCATGTTTGGCTTCTTTAAGCATGCTTGAATGTTGTCTTGTTTGTGCCTTAGGTTTGGATCATTACATGTGTATGTGTGTGTGTGTTTTGGTCTCATTCCCTAGGCACTTTGGCCATTGATTTTAGGCCTTTTAAAGTCGCCTAATTCATGTCTAAGTCCATTATTCCATTGGATTGCATGCTTGTACTATATGCTTGTTTGTATGCTTGCATAAATGCATCATATTGTCCATCTTGCATCCTAGATAACATGCTTAGGATTGCACCACATTGATATGCATACCAGGCCTCTTGAAGTGAAGTATGATGGAGGATTGACACCTTTATTTGCTTGTTTGCATTGCATGCATTTGACATTGAAGTTGCATTCTTGGTCCTTTGGGCCATCACGCATAGAAATGCGCGATCGGTGGTCCGAGGATCGAGGCACATGCCCTCTTGAGTCCATAGCATGATGTGGGATGTGTTTGGTGCATACATGCTTTGAATTGCCATGCCATACACTTGTCCTCTGTCTTTGTCAATTGCAGGTTCTGCGGCAATTTTTGGCCGACCAAGCCTTTGTTGCCGACCGGCAAGAATTCTGCCGATAGCATGATTTGCGGCGGTGGTCATTTCCTTGGCGGTGGCCATTCCCCGAGCCGATGGTGTTCCACAAGACTCGGAGAAGCAATCCAGGACTTGTGCAAATTTTCGAGGAGTATGGCGGTAAACAGAGGCAATAGCATGCTATGGCGATCGGGTTCCGCGAATCCCGCCCAAGCATCAGATCCGCCCTCATCCCGAGGCGCAATGCAGGCGGCGTTTAATTAGATTAATTATTTAATTTAATTAATTTAGTTGATTTGTAATATTTAATTAGCTAGTTTAGTTAATTATTTATTCGCCTGTATTATTATTTTGGTCCCTCGGCGAGGGCAAAAATGTAATAAGTGTCGTGAGTGGGTGTATGTCTTCCAACCCCATTTCTTTCTAACCCTTTTATTTACACCTTATGGTAGATTAGGGGTCTACATTAGCATATCTTATGCAATGCATGCGTGCATTCACGCATTTTGTTTACATGCACCGGGCTCGGTACATCATACAAACTGCATCGCAATTTTCAATTCCAAAATTGAATACGTGCTATTCGCGCACTTCACATGCCATGTTTAGGGATTAGCCGAGCCCACTCTAGATTGCATTTCTGCCTGTGCCGCATTAGCCATTTAACATGAACTAGGTCATGCATGTTTGCTAACCAGTTTCTTGTTTTGGCACGGAGTACGATGTAAGTATTTTACGCTTTAGCATACCACATGCGTGTGAATGTTGCCATGACAGTATGCTTACCATGCGGCTAAATGCTTATGCGTTATTACTGTTTGAATGCCTGTGGGTGAAGGTTGGATTGCCTGAGTTGGCACAACTCATTGAAATCCGTATTTTAGCCTACTCGCGAGTAGCAAAAATCTAACACGTTTTTCGAGACAAAACGGATATGCAATGCTTATTTCCAAGTTAGGCAATCTAGTCTACACTTTTGTGTTGTGCGCATCACATAGTAATTCTAGGTTAATAACCGGAATAAGAACGCATAAAGTTTTCAAAAACGGATATCACGGTTAGTAGAGGCCGGTCTTGACGGGCGAAGAAGTGCTCATAGTGACCTTCCCGATCGTACCCAAGCTCGAGCCAAGACCACTTTGGTGATAGCGGACATGTGGCCTTGACCTTGAGTCGGTTTCCTAAATTTCCCAATAAAAAATATTTAGGTGGCGACTCAGTCCGCAAAGCAGTCCATGTTTGGCACTTCTTTTCAAAAAATCAGTTTTTCTCAAAACGATTTGCCAGGGTTGGACTCTTTGGTTCAGATTTAGAACCGTGACACAAATCGAGTCCGAACTGTAGAGTGAAGCCCCACGGGCGCGTCTACAGTTTCTGGCGACTCCGCTGGGGATTTTAGAGAGCTTGACTCGAACTCGTGATATCCTGTTTTGACTACACTTATGTGTTTCTTTGCATTGCATGTGCATTGGTGCACCTAGGACACCGTGTTGGCCATCTGCTATTCTGGCGGTTCTTGGGAGGCTTGTCTTGTCAAGGCATGTCCATAAGGTTGACGGTTGCGGGCTCTGCCGATGTAGAACACAAACCCCGGTTTAACCGGGACACCCCTTTTTGGCCATTCGACCTAGTGCATATCGAAATCTGTAGTGACCATTCCAAATTAGGACAGGTTGCTTACCCGATATAGGTTGTTTGAAACCGCTGCGTGCGTAGTGAAACCCTAGCTCCTGACAAAATAGGACAGGGAAACCCTACCCCCAACATAGGGGTGTATTGGCTCTTATTTACTTGCTATGTGCTTTTAGAGTGTATCTCTCTCTGAGTAATGCATATACCGGTTTATGAGTCAGGCATCGAGCCGAGGGCACCATGTCGGTGTTGTTGTGGATCAGCTATATCTGCGGGTATCGGACTCAGATTTGGGACAGTGATTTTTGGGAACAGTGTTCAGTAGTAAAGTCGATTGTTCGACTACACCGTGTTTGATCTTTGAAATTTGAAATCTTGCTTGTTTTCCGTTTGATTTAGAGGTTGAGAGAGTTAAGTCGTAGCGACTAGTATCTTCTCCTCGAGGCGGACCGAACATGATGCGTAACTCGGAAGAGATTGTGGTCATGGCGGCCGCCGTCAAGGAACCACCTCAAGATGAAGCTCTTGTTGATATGTCGATCTGCCTAGGTCGCCCTTGCACACCCATCTGGACCCTCGGTTCTATCAGCTCATGAGCCCACTACATTCGAGTTAATGGGGATGATAGGTGATCTCCAGAGGTCCGTGGCGGATCTCGCCATTTAATGTCAACTTCGCCACCGATTGCACCGTATCTTTGGAAATTCGAACCCAGAGCCCGACTTTGGGGCGGATTGTGATCGAGCTCAATCGATGGAGATGACCTCCACCCACAATGATGTACCAAGACCAACCCAAACCTCTCACGGTGAGGCGAGGCAAAGACAAAGTGAAGGTGGATGCCGATCCGTGGAACAAGCTGCGTGGGCGATCCGTGCTTTGGCCGGGAATGAGCAAACAATGTATCGCGATTGTAACCAAAATTGTGGATGATGTTTTCCTACTCACTTTGAGGCGGTTCGATCGGTCAGAGAATCGGGATAGGCCCCGTCACACTAAAAAGGTTCTTCCCGCTCCCAATCCTGCACCAGGAAAAGATCAGAAATCCAGGTCCGCGCCTGCCGATCCGTTCGCTAGTGCGTCTAGCAAGAATACACAGAGTCCCAAATACCTGCCCCGAGGGCGCAGGGCCTTCCATCCTCTTTACATGCCTTTGTCTAGGGCACTCCTAATCTTGACCAAAAAGGGGCACCTTACACCCCTCGATCCTAAGCCACTCCCCAAGCCCCTTCCAGCAGGCCATGATGCCACTCAGTACTGTGCGTACCATCAACAGTCCGGCCATGCTACGGATAACTGCTTCCGCCTCCGTCACGAGGTACAGGATTTGATTGATAACAAGATTATCCTCCCGCCTACCTCGGCCAAATCAATCACTACAGAGTTCCTAGAGTACGAGGACACAGATACCGAGGACACCGATACTGCGAGTATGTAATTGGGATTCAACTACCTGCGGGCAATATCTGGTACATTTTTGGATATGGCGTTTGGCGCGCATTTTTGAGCACCTGCCGATGCTAGTTTTGTGAAACCTGACTTGGGTGTCGAGTCAGTCTTTTGATTTGTCTTGAGTCTGTCTCATTGTTTTGAGTCAGTCCTTTTGTTTAAGGGTCTGTCTAATTGTAATGAGTCAGTTCCTCTTTTGTATAAGAATACTAGGTGGCTTCGAGGTTGTTGCCTCAAGCACCGTCTTGTTTTGTAATTACTTCTTTTGCTTTCTCTTTGGGTCTGCCTCTGCTGGAGCCAATTTACATCCGGGGAAATCTGAACGAAACAGCCGTGGCTACCGTGTTTTCATATTTATTGATCATGTTGGGCTAGTTGTGCCAGAGAATTCGAATGGGGTGACAGTGCATTCCACCTGCTCTTTTGTGCCTTAAAAATCATTGCAATGACCTGAGTTTTTCAAAACTTTTTGAACACTGCGGTGAAAACGAAGGGGAAGGAATTCCTTGGGATTTGCAAAACTTTGATCGATTGAGAGAAAGAGAGGCATGCTAAGCCCTTAATGATTCAAATCATCTTTGGTCGGCGTGAGTCTTGAGAAGGACCCTGGTTTAATCGTGGTTCCTGATCGCCTTGACACGAGCAATTTCGCCTCTTTAAAAACTTTCAAAAACAAAATGTTTTATGATCTGCGAAGACACGTAATGGAATCGCTCTTGAGATTAGCAACTTAGGATCGCTCTCGGCCTCGTGACTCGACCCTTCATTTTCCAAATCTTGGACCGGCATCGAATTTAGTTATTAATGCAAGGCTGTCAAGCGGACTCGGCGACCCTCGATCAAGAGGCACGAAATCCGAGCAAAAGATTAGACTTCACCAAAAGAAGTTTGCGAAGCAACCATGATGGAATCTCTGCGAAAGCACTGCAAATCTTTCTCCGGAAAAGGGGCGTCAATCCCAAAACCATTTGGCATGGATTTGTTATACTTTTACCCTTTGAGAG
Source organism: Camellia lanceoleosa (assembly GCA_025200525.1). Taxonomy (NCBI): domain Eukaryota; kingdom Viridiplantae; phylum Streptophyta; class Magnoliopsida; order Ericales; family Theaceae; genus Camellia; species Camellia lanceoleosa. The sequence continues at coordinate 104,904,650 of CM045763.1, read as the reverse complement.
GCTCGCTGGGTCGAAAACCCGGAAGGGCTACCCAGGCAAAAGTTAGAGCAAACAAAAAATACATACAAAAAATACAGAAAAAAAAGAAAAAGAAAAAGAAGCTCGCAAGGTCGAAAACCCGCATCGGGCGCCTTGGCAAAAGTTAGAGCCTAAAAGAAAAGAAAAAAAGAGAAAAAATGAAAAAGAATTAAAAAGAAAAAGAAAAAGAAGCTCGCAAGGTCGAAAACCCGCATTGGGCACCTTGGCAAAAGTTAGAGCCTAAAAATAGTGAAGGTTAAAATACCCGAGTGTACCTTACCCGGAACTACGTAAGGCTTGATTCCCATGTTTGGGATACGTAGGCAACTTCATCTTGAAGTCCAGCCCTTAACGCTTTCATAGCGTCTCAGTCCATGTAATGGTTTTGATCACCTGTGCCTTCTCCCGAATCTGATATCTCGGTTGCAACGACTGGAGTTACGTGGTCAACTTCCTCCTGAAACCCAGCCACCAACGCTTTCAAGGTGACTGTGTCCATATATTGTTTGTGGCCGTCTTCATCCTCTCCGTGCCCGAGAGCCTGGTCGAGATCAATCGTTGACGAGCATCTTTGCGGCATTGTCCAAACAAGGGGCAACTTTCTGTTGCCTCGCATTGCCATAAAGATTGCCCTGAGTTGCCGCCTAAACTAGGGGCAACTTTCCGTTGCCATGCGCCCCTTCAAGCAAGGGGCAATTTTCCCAAATTGCCTCCGATCCGAGGTTGCGTATCTCGAGGGTAGGTTCTGTGCTTGTTGAGCATTGACCGTTTGCGAAAATAGTTTTTGAAAATTTTTACTAAGGTTGACTATTTTCTCGAAAACAATTCCATTTTCCAAAATTGGGCCATGTCTGGACCCAAAAGAAAAACTTTCAGTGCTTGCAACCTGACTTGCATGATTTTGAAATCAAAAATTGCCCAAGCACGCTAATCTGGCGTTCATTTTGATCAAAACTGTTTTAGAAAGAAAACAAAGAATGGTCAGAGTAATGAACTAGGGGCACAGTCGAGTCAGGTGTTCTGTCTCTCCCTTTTCATCAATGCACACGCCAGAAAGACACTCTATTTACCAGAAGGAATAGCCGCGAGCTAGCTATATCGGGCACGAATCCCCCGCTTTCTATCCATCTATCAACCACCCAGGGGAGGGATATAAAATGAGAGATTAAAGAATAGAGAGGTGTGAGTTGAGAGAAAAGTGAGAAAGGGTTTTTAGAGAAAAAAAAAACGAGCCTGAAGGGTCGAGCGACGTGAGAATCACACAAATCAGAGGGGGTGGGAAACTTGCCCAGAAGAATTGGCTCCTCAAGGTCTTTTGTTTTCAAACACGTCTGTGTCGTGTCTTTTGGCTTGTTAGTCCCAACTCAGTTTTGAGTCTTTTCCGAGTATGTCTCGTTGTGTTTAGGTCGTGAGCCTTTTACTTTCTGCACTTGAGTTCTCCGACGGTGTCCGGTTGTAGGCTCGATACCCAGGTTAAAGAGCCTCTCTTTACCTCAAAATCGTCTGTGCTCAGAATGCCATGCCATTCTCCACATCCATGCGAGATAAGAGAAGAAATGGAAAATTTGGGACATCCGAGTGTGTTTCAATTTGGTCGATTCACTTTGCCGTGATCCGACTTGTCGATTTGTTTGTTCAAAGTTTCTTTGTGTGTAGAATAAAATACTGAGTTGTGAGCTGTGTGCAGAATGATCCCCAGCAGAATGCGGGCCATTTGCCAAGATTGAGCAGTGATTTGTCAGGGTTGCTTGCTGTTAGTTGGTTGGTTATCCAAGTATCACAGTGCAAATGCTTCATTTTCAGACAACAAATCAAATTTCATTTACATTGAGGTGTAATATGATGCAATGCAGTGCAAAGTAGGAGATATGTAAACATAACACTTTTCAGATAAAAAGTTTGTTTTATATATAATCTCTTTCAAAGTACAAACTTTTGAAGAAAGCACAAACACACTGCTTGGCAAAGACATAGTACTCTATCTATCAAAAAGAAAAGTACAAGAAAAGAAATAAAGAAAAAGCGAGAAAATCATCATCATCATTAGTAGGCCTCATGCCTAAGTCGATCCTCGCCCTCTTCCGGCAGAAGCACAAAAAGCATCGTCGAGCCGTCACTATCAGGCGAGCAGGCAGAGCTATCCCGGCCTCCTCCATGAATGACTCGTCCCGTCTCGACTCACCATCTCCAGGCGGAGCTCGTGAGTCGCTCCCCACGTGACCACGTCCTCCTCTAGTCTGAGGAAGATCCCGCCATCCCGAGTAGAGAGGAGGCCCAGTGGGCGGCGCCACCCTTTGGAGGGATCGGGAAAGGAGCACGAAAATACAAAAGAAACGCGCGTAAAGCCGTGAGCAGTTTATCGGTTCAAGATGCGGTGTATGAGTACAACGATGTGAATGCCGTGAGTAGTTTATCGGCAAGATGCACGATGTATGAGTCTGATGTATGAATGCCGTGAGCGGTTTATCGCTGCAAGATGCGATTGTATGAGTCTGATGTATAGCCGTGAGCAATTTATCGTGTTCTTGTGCGATATAGCGGTTATGCGAAGCAGTATGATTTGAGGCGTGGTCGATAGAACATACCAACAAGTCGAGACGCCAAAGCGTCGAGAGTCATTGCCGCAAAGATCCCCATCGAGGAGGCATTCACTCCATTCGACGGGTATACTCGGTGGAAACCTGCAAAAGTATCAAATACATCAGTATTCTGTGGGATATCTGAATGTGCTGTGATGAAATAACAATGCAAGATGCAGGAATAAAGAAATACATACCGGAGGTAAGTCAGAATCTGCCAACTCGTGACCAGCCGGAGGAGGAGCAAACGGGATCTGGTAGGCCTCCCCACTCTGTCCCCTGTAAGTCAACATGGTAGGCAGAGCAGGCCAGCCCGTCCCTCGTCCCCTCTGCACTCCCCTCCTGCCGCGAGCTCGAGCCCTCTGTGATGGCCCTGCTCCTGCTCCTGCCTCTGCCCGGGCTGCTGGCGCCGCAGGCCTCACTGGATCAGCTCGGGAGCCCCCGCTCAGAGGCCGCATCAAGAAGGTCCGGACGTACTCAGAGTAGTCGCCCTCGCCCCTGTAGGCATCTACATCTACGGCCCAGCCAAGGGTGTAGTCCTCCATCTGCTGCACAGAAAACCTCTCGGTGTCCCTCATGTGCTCGGGAGGATGGATCGGAACTATCTGCTCCGGCAATCCTGAGTCAGCAAGAAGCGCTCACCAGTACCGGGCGACAGGCCGGACCCTCCAGAGAATCCAGAGGCCGAGGTCTCGATGGCACCGGCATACCGATCTCGTATCACCGCTGGTAGTGGAGCCCACTACCGCCAGTGACTGAAATGAAATCTGATTGATTGTCTCTCGATATAGAAATGTACGCATGAAAGCGAAGCTTAAAGCGGATCATAAGTAAAACACACCTCGGTAGGGGTGATGGTGTCGAAAAGCGGCGGAAGAAAAAAAGTGTCCGGGGTCTCGGACACATCGCCCGTCGTGTGGCGAAAAAAGGGACGACGAGAGGGTCTCCGCCTCCGATCGCTCTAGCTTGGGAAAGTAGGCGTACACCACACCAAAAGCAGACGTCGATATGATTATCGAAGCGAATCTGAACAAAGCGAAATATGAGCCGTGTGTTGTGTATTGTGTTGTGCGAAGTGAGCGATTAATGCGAGCGATATAAAGCGATATGTGTGTCTTGTAAAAGCGATTAGATAATTGTAAAGCAGAGACTACAGTGTGCTGAGAATCTGAAAAATCAGAGCGAAATAAGCGAAGAAGACATACCTCGGGCTCGCCAAGAGCCTCTAGCGGTATCCACTACCACGGTGAGCTCATATAACCGTAAAGGTGGCCACAACGCGCCTCCCGATCATCTTGCACAATCCTCTCGACATCCACCAAGGCGCTAAGCAAGCGAGGGCACCTTTGTGTTCGCCGGTCGGCAAGCAGGTGGTCCCTAGCAAAAACATGAGAAAGCCGCGCGTACCTCTCAATGACCTCTGGGTCATCGGGCTGCGTCCACGGCATGGTCCGGCCGAATCTCGAAGACCCAGAGTAGCGGGACGAACCTGGACGAACAAGTGGCGGCGCCTCGAAACAAATGAACTGGCGGTAATCCACTCGTCCATATCAGTGTCGAAGGGGATCGGATCACCCCCCACCCCGATGTCAGTGAGCATCGAGAAGTCATAAGGGGTCATCGTCATGTCCCCGGTCGCTGATAAATGAAAAGAATCGGTGGTGTCCCACCACTTCTGCCAGAGCGGCAAGAAGAGGTCTCTGAGCGTAAGCACCGAAAGTCCCCTGCAGAAGGTACCGAAGCCGGCCCGATCCACGATGCGGCTAACGGCGTCAGGCAGCTCGGCGTACCACTCGCGAGCGGTAACATTCCCATACCCGCGGAGAGTATGGGAGTCTCCCTGTAGTCAAGAAATTGCAAAGCCATATGAAGATATGCAGTCGGTACAAATCTGGTATGCGTGCAGATTTTTAAAATTTAAATAAAAAAACCGGGTGCCGGTGTGCTTACAGTAAACTACAATGTGCGATGCGTCGGTGTGTTTTTTCGTTTGAACGGTACAAATCTGTGTAAGCATCGTGCACGTGTATACGTTTCTCAGATGCAAGCAAATGTCAGGTTTCGATATCGCGGTGGACTACTACTTTGTGATGTGTCAGTATGTTTTGTGAGAAATAGCATACAGGTATGGTGCACGTGTGCGCATTTTTCAGATTCAAGCAGATAACGGGTCATCGTGTGTCTGCAGTAAGTTACAACATGTAATACGGCGTGTTCGAGTGGTTCGATTCGAGGTAAATCTAGCATGTGTGCGGTTTTGATTCAAATAGGCAGGGTGTCGGCGAATTGTATCTGATGTGTGCCGTGTTTGGGTGAGTCGAGCTAGTGCGATGTGCGTGCATGTCGTCGGTCCTAAACAGTGTCGATTATGAGTTTGTCTACCATCAACTACAAGTACAAGACATCGAACTAGCGATTAATGGGTTCGATTAGCTACGGCGATTGGCGAAATCCTACATTGCGAAAATAAAAGACCAGAATGTTACCTCGGCGACGCCAGAAGACAAGTGAGAGGCCGGCTCGCGCAGCAGAAGCTCCGGGTCCAAAGCCCTATCGAAGCCGCGGAAGTGGCGGAGTCCATCGGGTGGTGCTGCGTGGATGGTAGGCGATAGGTCGCCGGATCGAATGGGCGCTCGCTCAAAGGGAGGAGCTCGACCCCGGGGTCCATCTCATGGTCCGGGGGAGTCCCGACATGTGGAACATCATCGGCCATAGCAGTGGAGATGAGAAAATAGCCGAAAAGGGAAAATGGGCCGGAATACGAAAAGTCAACCGACAAAGTCAACCTCGAGAGGGTCGGAAATGGCCGGAAGGGTCGGAATGTGAAAAGGCACGAGAATGAAGAGAAAATCGAGGGGAACAAGTCCCGAAAAGGAGAAAATGGTGAAAAATGCACCGAAACAAAGTTTTATTCGGTCGAAAATGTCCGAACGCAGCGGTAAACCGCGAATCGGACGGCGAAAATGGCGCTTCGAGGAAGTGAGCGAAAATCGAAGGAAAACACTCTAGAGAGAGAGAGGGTTGGATTTGACAGGAAATAAGAAAATAGGGTTTGGGAACCCTATTTTATAAAACCCGAGGCAAATGGCAAAATCGCCCCGATCGGCCATTTTTGGCGGTTGGCACTATTGTGCGGTCGGCACATTTTGTGCCGATAGATGATTTCATGTAGCGGTGGTAGCGGTGACCACCCACCCGGTGGTGTTCCCAAGGCCTGTTTAGGCAAGTTGAGGAGTTTTGGGTTTTCGTAGCTCAAGAAAGTGCAAGAAAGTGCATCCCCGATGCTCAACCGACCTCCGTTTGACTTCGACCGCCTCTCATGCGTGGCGGCGCTCAAATTCAAGCGAAGATTGTATCCTTTTGTATCCTTTTGTCTTTTATAAGATTCAAAGTTGCCCGTGTCGTCCGCGCATCCATCACATTGTCCGGCGCATCGTGTCGCGCCATCTTGCACGTCCCTTGCAACTTGCACCTTTTTGCATTGTCGTGTGGCATGCGTGTCATACTCCTTCATCTTGCATCTCATTTTGAGTCACGTGAGGTGTACTACCTCACGTGTTTCATTTTGCATTTCATTCTCCAACCAATGAGGTGCAGCGTGCCTCATGTGCATTCATTTGCCAACGGGTCGGCGGGACCGAAAACACGCACGGTCTGGCGGGACCAAAAACACGCGCGGTCCAGGAGACCTTAAATCCTTGGGAGGTGCAAGACCTTCGGTGCATTAAGGTGCACCTTGTTACATTCATTTCGCATATCATTGCATCTCGAGGCACGTACGCCTCGTTTTGCACTTCATTTTCCATCAAATGAGGTATGTGTGCCTCATTTCGCATTTCATTGCATCTCGAGGCATGTACGCCTCGTTTTGCACTCCATTTCCCATCAAATGAGGTACGTGTGCCTCATTTCGCATATCATTGCATCTCGAGGCACGTACGCCTCGTTTTGCACTTCATTTTCCGTCAAATGAGGTACGTGTGCCTCATTTCGCATTTTATCGCATTTCAAGGTGCGCGTGCCTCATTTTGCATTTCATTTTTCACCAATGAGGTATGCGCGCCTCATCATGGTTCATTTCATTCTCATTTGCATTGTTCTGCACCCCTTGTGGCACGCGTGTCACATTCGCATGGTTGCCCCATACCGGTCCGGCGGGACCAAAAACACGCACGGCCTAGGAGACCTTAAATCCTCGGGAGGTGCAGGACCTTCGGTGCACTAAGTTGCCCCTCATTGCATTTGGCATGCATTTCATCGCGCCGTTTGGCGCACCCTCATTGTACTTCATTTTCCATCCTTTGAGGCACGTGTACGTCATAGGAGTCCATTTTCCATCTTTTGAGACACGCATGTCTCATTCGCCTCATTTACAGCCGTGTGCGCGTCTCATTCGCATCATATGCACTTTAAGTGTTGTGTAACAGTTGCCCCCAGGTCTGGCGAGACCTAAAACACGCAGCGGTCTAGGAGACCTTAAATCCTCGGGAGGTGCAAAACCTTCGGTGCATTAAGGTGCACCTCATTGCATTTTGCATGCATTCCATAGCGTTGTTTTGCGCATTTCTTCGTTGCCCCGTCCGGTCCGGCGGGACCAAAAACACGCACGGTCTAGGAGACCTTAAATCCTCAAGATGCAATTCGCCGGTGTTTGTCATGCCCGAACGACTTCGGGTGGTCTGGTAAACCCACCCGTGTGTGTTTGGAGTGAGTTCCTAGGAGACCAATGGGGACGGTGAAAACTAGAGTTTAAACGGCTTATGCCTAGAACGCAAAGGTTCGGAATTTCCGAGACTAAAGTCTGGTTTAAATACCCAGGGGGTATACCCTCGGCTTGAAATCTGTATGGAAGCCCCATAGGTTGAGGCGGCGTGTTTACGTCTCAATTCTGGATACTGAACCAACCTAGTATGTCGCCCCGTTGGGAGAATAGGGAAAACTGCAATCATAACCATTGCATCAACATGCATCCCACGCATCATTTGTAAATATTGCATATGTCATGCATTTTAAAACCAAAACAAAACGAACCATGCATATGTCATGCATTCCATTGTAAGTATAGTGCATATGTCATGCATGTTCTGTAAATATCCATTTCTATTGCATTATAGTTGCATGCATTCACTGCATCATCTTCTAGCTATGGCTTGCACCTTTCCTTGTTGAGCTTGGTCTGGTATGTGCCCACACTTTTCGTGTTGAAACACGGTTGTCGAGCTTTTGTGTCGAGCCTTGAGGGTAGCGGCACCGCTTATGTTAAATCGGCTTGTATGCGCATATGCCTTTCCTAGGCAAAATACGGTTTGGCCTGCGTGCCATATCCATTGTATCCATGTCCATTGCATTGTAGCTTGCGTGCATCCATTGCATCTCTTCCAGCTATGGCTTGCACCTTTCCTTGTTGAGCTTGGTCTGGTATGTGCCCACACTTTTCGTGTTGAAATACAGTTGTCGAGCTTTTGTGTCCGAGCCTTGAGGGTAGCGGCACCACTTCTGTGTTAGATACGGCTTGTATGCGTACATGCCTTTCCTAGGCAAAATACGGTTTGGCCCGCGTGCCATATCCATTTGTATCCATTTCCATTACACTGTAGTGTAGTCATTGCGTCCGGCATTAGGATCATTATTCTCACCCCAAATGGTCGTTTCCACTTATGTCATTCCACCCAATACTTGTTCTTGTGTCCGTATGCGAAGTACTCATAGATCAGACATCGTTCTATGGGAGACGGACTTGTCACTTCCATCAATCTATTTGACATTTGTGTGGTTTCGAACCGTTTCGGTTTGAATCACGATTCAATTGCCCTGCATGTAGTTCGCATTAGTTTTAATTGCACTACATTTTCATTTGCATTATTCATACATAGTTTTGTATGTATTGCATATCATTCATCATTCGCATTGCATATGTCATGCATGTTGCTAATCATATTGTACCTGTTAAGTTTGTTTCTTTTCAGGCACGATATTGTATGTACGGCTCATTTACCGCTGGTGAAACCGGACGAGTCGCACAGGTATTGTATTCCTCCGAGTGAGACATTCTGAGAATTCCATAATTCTCCTACATCCTTTCGCATTATAGTGTAGATTGCATGTTAGCTTATAACTGTTGCATGTGTGCTTCATTACAGCTTTCTTTGCATGATCATAAGTTATGCTCGGCTTCTTGCATTTTCAATTGCATTTTGCCCCTGCCTACGGGCGCATATCTTATCCTTGGCACGTGTGCCTCCTGCATGAACTACGCTGGTTTGATTCCTTAAGGGATACGTAGGCAGCTTGCGAGTTCAACCATTTGCGCTTTGTATGTTTGTCCAAGTCTTCGGCCTTGTCAAAAATAGGTCGTCTCTGGGCTTTGACATTCACTCCCGTCATTGTTATGACTTTCGAAGTTACAAAGAGGGGCAACTCAGAGACACCCCATTTTTGACCGTCCCCAAGACTTGGACGTCACCGCTTGGACACTCGGTGATTATCCATGTTTGTATTCGTTTGGAGTTCCCGGAGTTCTCGGCCAGCGCGCCTTGCCTCAGGACCTTCGAACTCGACCGTTTTGTGTTTGGTTTTGCACCAAACACTTGTGTTTTGCCCTAGAGGGGCAGGGAATGCGTCAAGAAGGGAATGGATGCAGAAGCGTGTACTAAAACTATATAAACGATGCTGCGCCTCCATACATAGGTTTGGAACATTTGGTGATCAGAGCTCTCTTACCATTTTGTCTCCTCTCTTCTCTCTCTCTCTCTTTCTCTAAGTGTACTAACTTGACCGTCGGAGGGGTTTTCTGGCAACACACCGCCGGGTAGCTCACCATCTTTGAGTTCTCAGGTCAGTCGGAGGGAAGCTGTAACATGCCCGGGGGGTACCCGCGCGGGTTAAACAGTTCGGACCCCCGAGATCTCTTTCATTTAGTCTCATGAGTGCAATGTCAAACGTAGATGAGAATCCAGATTTGACAACTTTTATTGAAAATCCATTTTATTGCAATTTTGTCAAAAATGGATTACGTCATCAGATTTCAGAGTCGCCACCTAATATTTTGGGAAATTAGGAAACCCATGACTCGTGCCAAGGCCACTGTTCGTCGTAACCAAGGATGCTTGGCTCAGAACCTTAGGTATGAGAGGGGAAGGTCAATAATGAGCACCCCCGCTCACCCGATCAAAAGATCGGCCTCTACTAAACCATGATATGACTTTTTATTTTCTTTATATGTTCATGTTCTGATTATTGAATAAATCCTAAAATTTACTATGTGAAGCATACAAGTATAGACTAGTTTGCTCAAATTGGAACAATTCAATTTCATGTTTGCTTTTCGAAAAGGGTTTGAATTTGCCACTTGACAAAGTGGGCTTAAAGTTTGTGAATTTGCTACTGCAAAGTGGGCTTAAAACGTACATTTATTGAATTATTCTAATTCAAACAACAAGCCTTCATCCACATGCATTCAAACAGTTTATCGGGTAAGCAAGTAGCCTCATAGTAGAATGCTAACACATAATAAGAAAAACACACACAAATGGGATGCTAAAGCATAAAAACTCACAGATTGACCGACGTCCCTCGAACAACTACAAAACAAAGTTAGTAAAATATGCATGATCTTATATACAGAATCCTAATGCAATTCACTCATGAGATGCAACTAAAAATTCGGCTTCTAAGATATGACATGTGAATCATCTCAAGAACATGAGGTAGCGCATATAATCACATAGGAATTGATTAAATCCACAAATGCAAACTTAGTTGAAATCAAGATGCATGAAACATGGATGCAAAGCATGAATATGATGAAAAATAAATATGATGTTTATGTACAAATAAAGAAAACAAGTAAAAGAACGGGATAGAAAGAAGCGGGGCGGGGAATTATTACAACATTTTAAAGAATAATTACAAACCAAATTAGAGAGGGATGAGGAGAATATTACAACAAAATAAAAACCTCACAATACACTCAAAATTAAAAAATAAATAAATAAAATATAAACTTCATGTTCTTTGGAACCGCCACCGGAAATTGGTCAACATTGGGAGATTACGCCATCTTGTCTGGAAGAAGCTAACCGACCAGCCAAATAGGCCGGCCGGCCAACTAGGCCAAGCAAAACCTGTCTTGTTGCGAAATCAAGAAAAGGCACAAACAAAAAATATGTAAGTGGCTCAACTAACTACTACCGGTTAGATTAAAAACACGAAGACAAATATAAAATAAAATAAAAAATACAAACTTACAACATAAACCTAAAACAATAAAACAAATATAAGATAGAACATGCAAGATTACAACAAAACTAATATGAGACTAATAGAAGAAAAAAATAAATAAATATGAGGTAGAACATGCAAGATTACAACAAAACTAATTTGAGACTAATACAAGAAAAAATAATTGTAAGGTAGAACATGCAAGATTACAATAAAATTAATATGAAATTAAAAAAAATGCAAACTTACAACATAAACCTAAAACAATAAAACAAATATAAGATAGAACATGCAAGATTACAACAAAACTAACATGAGACTAATACAAGAAAAAAAATAAATATGAGGTAGAACATGCAAAATTACAACAAAACTAATTTGAGACTAATACAAGAAAAAATAATTATAAGGTAGAACATGCAAGATTACAATAAAATTAATATGAAATTAAAACATGCGAATAAAAAAAAAGTAAATAATAAATAATTATGGGCTAAATAAACCACTAGGATTATAACAACACACTATGAAATAAGAAGTAAGAAAATAAATATGAGATATAAAATATGAGAAAATGAAAGACTAAAAATTCACCTTCCAAAGAAAGATTGAACTTCTTGATTCCCAAACTCCCTCTTGATCACCCTCAAGTGTAGGAAGTGTGTTCTCAAATCCTCAATTCGAAATTATGGAGTTTATGGAGTTTATGGTGTGGAAAGTGGCTTACTCTAGTTTTTCACACTTTCAATCACTAAACACTCTTCCTTATGATCAAGGCAATTGATCTTTGGCTATATCAGAATTTTTGAAGTGGTTTTGGTGTATGGAAATGAGGAATTTTAGTAGCTATGGAAGGTATGGGATGTATATGGAAGATAGGAATATTTTTGGCTCAAAAACTCAATTTTTCTCTCTTTTTTCACTCTTTTCTCACCCATTTTTCTTCAATTTCGTGGTCTTTTTTTCTCTCTTACAATATGATCATTCTATATAGGCAATGAGGGAGAGTAAAGGTCAAAAAGAAGGTGGGAGACAAGGTGGGAGACAAGAATGTGATAGGAGGGCAAATTTTCAAGGTGGTTGCATGGGATACTCCTTTATGAATGCAAACAAAAACTCTTTTTGACAATGGGGGATGAGTAGGTATAAACGAGGATGAGTGGATGCACTTGAATGGCTCAGAAAATAGGTAAATGGGTTGTCCCAACCGAACCAAAACCAAGAAAAAATGGGCTATTGTTGTTTTGGGCCGAGTCAACAAAATCTGCTTTTAAGTCCAACTTCAAATGGGCATATCTTCCCCATATGGACTTGGTTTTAGGCGGTTCTTGGGTCCAAATTGAAGCCCCAGAAGTCTACTTTCCAATGATGGTGGCCTCACATTTAAATTCCAAGTGTATAAAGAGATATGCCTAATTTAGTAAAGGCTGTCTCGGGCTGGGTCAACAAAATCTGCTTTGAAGCCCAACTTCAAATAGGCATATCTCCCTTATTTGGACTTGGTCTAAGGTGGTTCTTGGGTCTAAATTGAAGCCCCAGAAGTCTACTTTCCAATGGTGGTGGCCTCATATTTAAATTTTAAGTGTACAAAAAGAAATGCCTAATTTAGTGAAGGCTGCTCATTTCCTTCTTAATGATTTGATACTCATTCTTTTCTTAAACCAGTTTTCTTTTATCCCCTCCTATTTCCTTTAACTCCAAACCTATAAAGAAGATGTTTTTAAATATTTTTCAAAAAATTTCACCTCCCTTCCATTTATTTCCACTTTATCCTTACTCGATTTACTGAAAAGTGTAATATTTTAATCGAAATAGGAGCCTCGGGACATCGTAGAAACATTTAAAAAAAACATATTTTGAAAAGAAAGTTTTAAGGTCTAAAATAGTTTGGCCAAAAAATGGGTAAAGGTTGGGATTAAAACTTAAATTACATCTTTCTTACTGAGAATTTTTTGAGAAACACATTCTAATTGTCATCATCGGGTAATCAAAAGAAAGCGCCCAAGTCTTAAGGTCGGTCAAAATGGGGTGTCTACAGAAGCGCAGCTTGAACAGGAGGAATACAAATAGCGTCGGATATTTGGCTCCCATACAATGTGGATGTTGGGCTACAAGATCTTTTACAACAGCAGATGATTCAAAAATTGCATACGGAGTTACAATCAGAGTATACAACTCATAATGAGGGACTTCAACATCAACAACAGTGAAAACAGTGTTTATGATTTGAAGTAAATATGCAATGAGGCTAGCTGTGGGATTATCGGCAGTTGAACCATGTGCAAGAACAGAACATGCAGATTATACAGATTCTTTGTACTTATATGCTTTCGTGTTATATATTTCATCAACGCCATCGACCACCAGTAAGTTGTACTGGATTCCATCAATCAAATTGTCTTTTGTATTCAGTACTACTTCTGTTCATGGGTTTGCTTTCCTCACAAATCAAATATATAGTTGACATTTGTACTTCTAGTCTCAGTTCAGTTCACTTTGTAGGTATAGGAGGATCTATCAACGACTATATATGTTTGAGTCCTCGGGAATGTATCACGATTACCTTATTCCATCTGGTTTGTTTGTTATTTCAACTTATACGTTTGAGTCCTCGGGAATGTGTTTCAATATTAGTGTGCCTATTTTTTACTTAAAAATTTAACAAGCTTGATTTAACTCAACCCCTTTTTATCTCTTACACTGTTCCACTACCTTTTCTAATAAATTCACTACTAGAACACAACTATACCTACATATTAATACAACTAGTCAATTTGTCTCTTTTTTGGCCTCATGTTTTTGGTGTATTATTTTACAAGAAAATAGCATGACCTATTGGAGGAAGTTTGTCACAAAATATTACAATCCCCGTACTAGGAAAAGTGGTGCAATGCCAATTGTTCTCTCGGTGCTTCTCCAGATGAAGCTGCGGTTAGTTCTTCTGAGTTTTGTGCATATTAATACAGGAGATCATGCATATATCCTTTTCTTATCTATTCTTCGAGTTAATTGCTCATATGACCTTATATTGTTATAGGTTTCTGCAATTAGAATTGGAAATACTTGCTTGCATATGAATAATCTTCTTTCTTCTTTTCCCTTTTTTCTTAGGGTGCATGGTAATGTGACGTCTGCAGTTTGGGACCGGGGAAGGGAATTGGTGAGTATGATTCTCGAAATTACTTACGATTGCTTTCAAGTATTCAAAATCATATGAGCAAAGCACAATAATGAATCATTAGAGCAAGAAAATGTTGGTCAAACTTGTAGTATGCAATTACTAACGATTGCTTCTAATTATTTTCCCTTTCGATATTTTTGTCTTGTGCAACATTGTTTAGTGCTTCAGAATTAGTTAGGCTTTTTTCACTAGAGAACAATGTATTGAAAAATAATCACAGACAGTGTTTCCATTTCAAGCAACTCAAGCCCAACCACAGAGAGCTTGATTAATATTTGAGAAACATGGACATCTAATTTTACTATGTCAAAACAGATATGAATGTTTTCATTCAATGATGACACTCTATCAAAATTTGATGATTTGGTAATGAGCACCTAGAAAACCATTAAGATGGTTTCTCTTAGTTATTCCTTCCTGGAAGCATACGGAGTCTGATTCCTAAATCCTCAGCCGCTCTGATTTCGTAGTTTCTATTATTTATTTTTTATGCTTATTTATTAAATCTAAAAGTTGGGAATTGGTTTTTTTGGGCAGAGGAAATTTTTGAGACACTTCCCAGCCTAATTAGAATCAAATTTGACAGGTGTAATTGACAATGACTTGATTTTGGACTTGCCGTGTACACAGATATACTACCATTTGGAAGGTTCAAGTCAAGCTCTGATAAAGTGGTCCAACAGAGTTCTTATAAGCAATTTATTGCTATTCGTAAGGGAAAACTCTGAGTTGTATTTACTGAGGAATTGAAGGTATTAAATTACAAGGATTTATACTAATATCTGTATAGTAGTAACTGCTAATATTTTTACTTTTCATTCTTGTACCAGATATTGTTTTGGGAATTTTGTACATATCATTACGAAGAGTTCGTGCATTGTTCACTGCTCACTCAACTGGTATGTAATTATGTCTCATTTTGTTTCAAGCTCATTGTGTTGACACGTTATGTGCACTAGCTGGAACTCTGTTGGGCAGCACCTAAGAAACACGAACATTTCTAAGAAGTTGGCGTGTTCAACGCATCATGTACTATCACTCATCAGACACTTCCCAACACATATTGAACACACGTCCAAACTCATCATATAATTTTTTTTAATTATTTTAAACTCGAACAGACTTCATACACTTGGGCATACGTATGTCCATAACTTAAACAAACACGAAACAAATTATAAGTTTGAGCAAAATAACTTAGAGAGGATACAATGATAAAAGAAAAACTATAGATTTATATCTATTAATCTCTCATCTTTTAAACTTCAGAAATTAGTGATATGTTTTTTTTTACAAAATAATAAATTATAATAATTTTATATTTTGTGTGTGTCACTCAGGTGTTGTGTCTTACATTTTTCAAAATTTTCATGTCAACATTTGTTTTGTATCCATGTAGTGTTCATGTTTGTGTATTTTGTATTTTCTAACTGATTTTAAAAATACATATATTCATTTTTGAATCAGAATCGCTGTTGTTGTTTATAAACAAATCGCTCAGATGAGGTTTCGGAGATATCCCAAACCCAAAATGCTGAAAATGAATCAGATGGAAAGGTTGTAAACAGATTACAGACAAACTACATTGTGTGAGTCAATTCAATAATCAATTTTGCTAGCATATTTGTTTTAGTGCTAATTGCAAAGTTAATTTGGCTGCTTTCGTTAATGTTTCCCATAAAATACCATATGATGACTAATGACCTGAGCATTTAACCATACCAGTGAAGCTTCAACACATGATTGATAGTTTACAAGCTGTTCTGTGATTTGCTCAAGAGGACTAAAGTTTTTTACAAATTTTCCTAGTATTGGTTAAGTGTTTTTATGATTTGGGTTTTTATATAGATGAGAGCCAGGCTATTAAAATTAGGATCGTACGTGGGACTGTTGGAAGGGGCTCCTGGATCGGATCGTAAAATCAAATCAAGAATTGTAAGATTCTGCTATTAATATAAAATAACATGAAAAATTAATAATGATAATATATGTTACGTAATTTAAAAAAGATTAAAGAAAAATGATAAATTTGATATAATGCATCTTTTATGTTAACATCAATTATAAGAAACGTTTGAAAAAAGTGTTTATAGTCAAATTTTTTTATATAGATATACACATAATGCATAAATATAAAAGAAATAAATAATAACAAAAAAAATTTGTTAGGATCAGGATTGTAGTAGAATTGGAATCATATGCTATTCCACATGATTTTATAAATAGGATCGTAGTAACTTAAAAATCCTACTAAATTTAAGATCCTAATGTAATTCAGATCATTTGATCTAATTAAAATTGTAGAATCGTAATATCCTATGATCCGGATCGGAATTCTAATAATCATGAATGAGACGTGATGTACAAATTCAAAATTCTTCAAATTGTGTAATCTTCGATTATTGACATTGGTAAACGTCCCAAGGAAATTTGATTATAAGTCAATTCATTACCAATTCATAATTAAGAAGTATTATTTCCCTGTCATTCTTCATCAATGTTTTGATACAATTTACAAAGCTAATTGATTTTGCTTCTGTCCTCTGGTGCATATTTTTAGGGAGAAACTTCACTTTACCCTTTGGTGGTTTACTCCATATGCGGTTTACTCCCTTGCATTTGGAAATAAGCATGTAACCCTTCGTGGTTTGTAGACTAAAGTGTACCATTAGGCATTCTATCCAAGTTAACAAGTGTGAAACACACGCCTGAATATAAGGGGGTTATGTGCTCATTTGTAAATGTCGGAGAGTGAACTACACATGGAGTAAAGCACAAGAGGCTAAAGTGAATTTTGTCTCCCAAAAAATGATGAAAACAACTGTGGTTTGCATGATGAGATTACTTATGTACAAGTGCATTTTAGTCTTTTCACTTAAGCCATTAACGAGTTTGACGGTACACTTCAATCCGGAGCCATTTATCTTGCTATGTTTGATTATTTTCATGTTTAATTCTAGGTCACAGGACACCATATCTCATTCAAAATATAAGTTGGTTTCCTCAACCGTCCATGGCTCAGGATTTCTGAAATTTTACTACCAGAGCTGTCAGGTACGTTGGATCATGCTTCATGTTGTTTATTTCATATCTGAATCAGATGTCACTATCTCTATATGTCATCTGCAACTTTCTCATTGCATTCATTTCCCTTTAACTCTTTACAAATATCCGTGGTTGTTCATACTATGACATTGGATCAATTGGTATAATACTGCTACTTCATGTTATTGTTTTAGGATATGTGTTTTCACTAGTTCATCAAATGAGCCAAAATTTAAAGCAGTTTTGAGTTTCCCTTTCAATGGTCTATCATGGTATTGGGAACTTTTTGAAATATTTGTATACAAGGACAATGCCTGGTGCAGTAGAAAAGCACTGCACCCCCAAGCTGTATACGACACATTTCACCCAAGCTTTTCATTTTGCTTTCCAAATTCATAATCCAAATATAACCTTATGGTCATCCAGCTCATCAGCCCTGGTGATGATTTCTCAAATCCCATTCCCTCATCTCACCCGAACCCAAAAAAAAAAAAAAAAAAAAACTTGTTTGTATACTTGATTGCACTAGGGTTTCTTTTATTAATACACAACTATGTTACACGAACTTGGATACAAGTATCAAATGTGGCTGCATGTCTGGCATAAGGATCCTCTAGAGTATAACCCTGCAGTGATCTCTTAAAGTAAACAATCCAATGGCTGAAAATAAAACTCACCAAAACGACGTCGTTTTGGTGAGTAGTTTGAAAAAAAAAAAATTCAGTCAGTTCGAAATTCCCTCCATATGGCTCAACTAAACCAGACAGCGGGAAGAAGAAAACAAAAAACAAGAGAGCGAAGAAGAGATAGAGAGGCCGCTACTTCCTGCATCCCGTCGCCCCGCCGTCCTGCCGTCGCCACTGTCTTGCCGTCGTCGACCACCTGCTCCAACCGATTGAAGAAAAATATAGGTATTTAGAACATGTTAGAACAATCCCTATGATTATATATATATACAATGAGAATTTGATTATAGAACAATCCCTGTGATAATATATATACATTATATATTATATATATATACATAGTAGTTTAGAACAACCAGTGGTATGTACATGGAGAATTTGATTATTACACAAGTTCAGAACATGTTTTTTTTTTTGTTTAGAACAGGTATTCATTGTGATTATATATATATATATATATTATGTAGATTTATACATAGTTTAGGTGTTTCCTGGATGAAATGAAAAATAATCCTTTTTTTTTTTGTATGGGTCTATTAAGTAGTTAAATTCAAAATTTCAGTCTACATAAGTTTAGAACAGGTTTTTTTATTATTGCACTTGGCATGCCTTGATTATCTTTTTTTATTATTATTATTACATATGGTTCCTTTGATGTAAGAGTATTTTCTTTTTTTTTTTAGGTATTACATTGTCGTGGTCATGGCTGTGGCCGTGGGCATGGACATGTGGATCACACGTCAATATCTTAGTGTTTATTTATTTTTTATTTTTTTTTTTGTTGGATATGGTGTTCGTGTATGTAATATTGAAAACCTTTCATGAAATGTCGTTGAAATTTTGCTGAATTTTTTGGTCAAATGTTGCTGAAACTATTGCTCAAAATTTGTTAAAAGTTTGCTTGAAATTTTGGTTCAGATGTTGCTGAAATAATGCTGAAATGTTGTTGAAAATTTGATGAAATTTTGCTAAAATTTTTGTTCAAATGTTGCTAAAACTGTTGCTCAAAATTTGCTGAAACTTTGCTTGAAATGTTGCTGAAATTTGGGTTCAAATGTTGCTGAAATAATGCTAATAATGTTGCTGGAATTTTGTTTTTTTCATGAAATTTTGGTTCAAATGTTGCTGGAAATTTTGTTGACATGTTGCGCAAATGGTGCTGGAATTTTGTTGACATGTTGCTCAAATAGTGTGCTGAAATTTGGTTGACCTACACTTGCTGAAATGGTGCTGAAATGTTGTTGACATGTTGCTCAAATTTGGTTGACCTACACCTGCTGAAATGGTGTTGCTTGGCAAACAAAGCAAAGGCTTGACCTGTTCACAAACATTGCAACCATTCTTTCAAAGCAATGCATCGAGTAATCCAAACAAACAAACAAAGCAACCAAAATTTCAAAGCACCTTTTTATATGTATTGATTCAGCACCTCAAAAGGTCTACTAATACAATCTAACCCAGATATCAAAATACTGGTTTACACAATCAACATTACAACATTGTGCATTTCAAGTCCACAATTTTACACTTAATATTTAGTTAACAAAAGAAGTCCAAATCCAAACTTAATTTACTCTTAATATTTAAACAAGAAAAGAAGAAGTCCAAATCCTATTAATACTATAACAATGGCGTAGTTCAACTTTTCCCGAAGTATACCATCCATAGATTTTCCTTTGACTCTGAAATCTTGAATGCTGCTCTTGCCCCGCAACGATATTTTCAATTTCTAAATTGAATTTCACTAGTATCACTCATAGATGCATTTGATGTTGACATTTTTTAACCTAAAATAACAACATATTATAAAGGTGAGATCAAATTAGCCTTCTTCACCCATGTTAATATCTAGGCAAGAACAATGGAACAACAAAAGGCAACAATGGAACACCAATATCTACATTTAGTTCATCCCAAATCTTATACTTCCTTTTCTTTAAAAACTAACTCATAATTTACGAGAAAATTACCCCAATCCAACACATTTCCTAGAAATTAGGTGTAACAATTCCAACACATTTTATTTTTTCTCTCATTTTCCCCCTTTTATTTTTTCATTTCAGTCCATTTGTTTCTGTTTTGTTGCAAAGGTTGTTCGCATAATTTGGTTTCTGATGGCAAGAAGATTTGATCTCTCTATTTTTGCTTTTGTGAAATCTCTTCTTTAAATGGTAATCCAATCAATCTACATTTTTAATAGGATCTCATTTCTTCTATTATGCTATTAATTTAGATGTTTTGATTTTTGTAAAGTTCTTGATCTGTTCAATATTACAAAATTATTGCTCTAATTGTATGATGTATTCTGTTTCAAGACCTCATTCGTTGTATCGACAGACTGGTGATTCAGATATCAGTATAACAAATTGAATTGATTTCAATCATCAATAATCACCAATAAACATATGTGCTTATTTACTAGCATTATTCTGTTAATTATTTGTTACTGTAAAAATGGGGGAAGGAGGGGAAAGATTATATACATAGTTTATCTAGGATAGGTTGGAGTGAAATTACTAAATTCTAGTTTTCATTTTTCTTGTTCACGTTTCAGTTGCTATGAGACTTTCACTTTTAAAACCCAGTGACAGTGTACTCTGCACCTCCGTCTTTTATAGTAGGGTCGTAACATAACCCATTGCATGTGTAGAGTATTTAATTTTCACAAAGCATCTACAGTTCAGCAGATCACACTTAAACCATGCATGTATGATTGCAGAACACAACACACTTACAATTCATTAATTTCTTTGATGATTCCAATCATCTACTGTTCAGCTCCTCTAAGCATAAATTGGAAATAAATCATGTAAAAAGTCCCAAATCAAAACCCTAAAAACATATTTTTTGATTTTTTCCCTAATTTTTGGAATCAAAGCCCTAATTTTTCAAGTTTGGAGGATGAATGAACCTGTGGTTTTTTCCTTTAATCTGTTAGAGTATGGTGAGCCAGTGGCGTGGCAACGGCACCAGCGGTGGCGCGTCGGGGGTGGGAAACTCTCAGCCCTTCTCTCTCTCTCTCTCTCTCTCTCTCTCTCTAATGCTTCATATTTGCATTTGGAGGAACCTTCGATGTTTTGAACTGACTGAATTTTTACTTTTTTTTTCAAACTACTCAGCAAAACGACGTCGTTTTGGTGAGTTTTACTTTCAGCTGTTAGATTGTTTACTTTAGAAGATCACTGCAGGGTTATACTCTAGAGGATCCTTACATGCATGTCTGAGCGTAAGTCTTCCTAAACTTCAATTTTAGGATATTGGGATATCCATAAAAAAATTAGGTATGGGTATGAGTATGGGTATGGTTATGGGGACACATCTTAAACACTTACATATATTGAATGTTGTAAAATAACATAAAATAAGATATAAATTATTTAGATATGTATTTCAAATTAAATGGGATTGATACCTCTCCTTTGAGTAGTTAGAAATATTTCTTTATTAGCAAATGCAAGCGCCTTCTTCAAACATCATAAAAATTTAAAGGATCTAAGTGTCTAAATTGGATACGTGTCTTAGACACATATTGTAAAGATCCAATAAATAAATAAATAAATAAAATAAAATAAAATGTGGTGGTGATTGTTTAGTGTGTATGATCAGCATGAGGTTAATGTTTTTGGGTTGGTGGAAAATTATTTGAGAGTAAGGCTAAGAAAAATTTGAGTGGGAAGGGTTTTTATAATATATATATCTCTCTCACTTTGGGAGAGTGGTTGCATTCCAGCTGGGACTTGCTCACTTTCGGTGGAAAAATGTTTAAATAAAAAAAAAGAGATGTGAGTGCTGGAGTGGGGTTCAAGCGTGGAAAGAAAAAAAAAATATTTTTGTGTGTAAAGAGAGGCAACCATGTGGGAGGGCTGCCCCTCCACTCCTTTCCCCTCATTCCTTTTTCTCTTTTCTTATTTTTCTTGTTTGAAGCATCCACAATGGTCTGGTCTACAAAACTAGAGAGAGAAACAAACATATAAGTCTCTCTTTCACTGGCATTTGAGCTCTCTCATGATTACCAACCAGTGTAAATTACACTCTTCTCTAAACCAAAAATGTTAGCAAAACCTAGCTTCTATAACGTTAGCAGAGAGGAAAGCTTGGTGAGTGATTTGGGTAGATGAGTTCTGGTTATGGGTGGTGCCATGGTTGGTTTGCTTTAAGGACTCGGTATGTTTTGTACCGCAGGTGGTGTTGTGTCACCGGCAATGCTGGGTTTGTTGATGTTGGAACAATCTTCACTGTATTTAAATAAATTAAATTCTGTTGTGTACTAAACAACAATCAGAATATAAAGAAGTAAAAGAAAGGAGAGAATTTTGTTTGATTACAAAAATCAAACTCGTAATAATAAATAAATAAATAAATAAAAACAGATTTTATTTTGTTACAAAAACAAAATTAAAATCTGATTTAAATAGCTAACAATAACATAATAAAGTAAATAAATAACTTACTTGATTTAATTTCTTCGAATTATAAACTGATCAAGTCCAGTGTTTGACACTGTGTCCTTAAGACAGATTCGTCATCTCCACGGTGCTTTCAGAATTTGGACGTTTATCTCCCAAGATAAAATGATCTACTACAAACAATAGCAGCACTACAAATTGTTTGCCTAACGAACACACTAAGTGTTTATATTATATAGGTGATTCTCATAGAACCGGCCCCAGTTCAACACTCATATAGGTGATTCTTATTGTGAGTATCTCCTTATACTCGTCTTGATTTTATGCCTTAATCAAGATATAAGTAATCATTAAAAGCGAAGCTTATCCTTATGCCCCTGCAGACAACATATGTTGCAGATATCACTCTCACCATAGGAATGGGTAGGGAATTTGAATCCCTTGGTGATTTCTGGTGAGCCATACATAACTTAGTTGTCCCTTTCAACTTAGTTCTTGGGATCTCCAGTCATATAAGTAGGGTTACCATTATGACCACTCTTATGTAATAGGCTTTAATCCCATCTCCTTTGATGAACTATATACTAGCTCTTTTGTCAAACCTTTTGTTAACGGATCTGCAATATTCTCTTTAGATTTTATATAATCTATTGAGATTATTCCGTTTGACAACAACTGCCTAACGGTATTATGTCAACGACGAATATGTCGTGACTTACCGTTATACATATGATTCTGTGCCCTGCTTATTGCAGATTGACTATCACAATGAATGCAAATAGCTGGCACAGGTTTTGGCCACATTGGAATGTCTTCTAAGAAATGACGAAGCCATTCTGCTTCTTCACCTGCTTTGTCTAAAGCAATGAACTCGGATTCCATTGTGGATCGTGCGATGCAAGTTTGTTTCGTGGACTTCCAAGAAACAGCAGCGCCTCCTAGAGTAAAGACATATCCACTAGTGGATTTTGAATCTTTAGTATCCGATATCCAATTGGCATCACAATAACCTTCAAGTACTGCTGGATATCGAGTAAAGTTCAAGCCATGATCACGAGTAAATCTTAGATATCTAAGAACCCGAATGATCGCTTTCCAATGGTCTTCTCCAGGGTTACTAGTGTACCTACTCAATTTACTGATAGCATAAGCTGTATCAGGACGAGTACAATTTATTAGGTACATTAGGCTTTCAATGATTTGGGAGTATTTTAACTGAGACACTACATCACCTTTATTTTTGGATAAATAAAGACTGATGTCTACAGGTGTTCTAGCTAAATTCAAATCATCCTTGATAAATTTATCAAGAATTTTCTCAATATAATGAGATTGAGATAATGCATATCCGTTAGATGTTTTAGTAATTTTCATTCCTAATAGAACATCTGCGACCCCCATATCTTTCATATCAAATCTTTTGTTAAGCATTTGCTTAGTTGATTTGATCTTGTTTTGACTGCTTCCAATGATAAGCATGTCATCCGCATAAAGACAAACTATGACATATCCTTGGTCAGTGTTTTTAACATAGACGCATTTGTCACATTCGTTTATCTTAAACCCATTAGTAAGCATTGCATGATCAAATTTTTCATGCCATTGCTTAGGTGCTTGTTTTAATCCATAAAGGGATTTTACAAGTCGACAAACTTTCTTTTCTTGTCCTGATACAACAAACTCTTCGGGTTGCTCCATATAGATCTCTTCATTTAGATCACCGTTTAAGAAAGCTGTTTTAACATCCATTTGATGTATTTCTAAATTAAACAACGCTGCTATAGCAATAAGCATGCGAATGGATGTTATTCTTGTCACAGGGGAATATGTGTCAAAATAATCCAAACCTTCATTTTGTCTGTAACCTTTAACTACAAGTCTTGCTTTATACTTGTCAATTGAACCATCTGCTTTCATTTTTCTCTTGAATATCCATTTATATCCAAGAGGTTTAGAACCTGGTGGAAGATCCACTAATTCGCAAGTATGATTTTGCATAATGGATTCAATTTCATTATTATGACCTCTTTCCACAAAGGTGCTTGAGGACTGTCATTCTTTTTAAAGCTTTGAGGTTCATTTTCTAACAAGTATGTCAGAAAATCTGGACCAAAAGATTTAGATGTTCTCGCTCTCTTACTTTTTCTTGGTTCAACATCAGTTAAATCTTGTTGGTTGAGACCATTACTAGTCTCTTGTGTTTGATTGTCATTAGTCTCTTGACTTTGTGTACAATCATAAGTTCTTTTTTGTGAACTTAATTCCTGTCCTTTCTTGTAAGGAAAGACATGTTCAAAAAACACAGCATTCCTTGACTCTATAATAGTGTTCACATTTATATCAGGTATTTCTGATTTATAAGTCAGAAACCGATATGCACTACTATTCTGAGCATAACCAATAAACACACAATCTATTGTTTTTGGTCCAATCTTTGTCTTTTTAGGAACAGGAACTTCAACTTTTGCCAAACACCCCCACACTTTTAAGTATTTGTAGGAAGGTGGTCGACCTTTCCATAATTCATAAGGAGTGCTATTGGTTTTCTTGTGGGGTATTCTATTAAGAACATATTAGCAGACAATATTGCTTCCCCACACAAGTTCTGTGGTAAGCCTAAATTTAGTAACATGCCATTCATCATTTGTTGTCTATGATGTGCTTGATTCATAAATTTCAAATCCAAAACTCCAAAATAATTATGATTACACAAATCAGAATTAATGTTGTGACAAAATCATATCCTCATAAAAATTTTGCCTAAAAAACGAACAATTCAAAAACCCAATTGATTGTATACATTCTTGTAACTCATTTATAAATAAATGTCACCATCATAAAAATATTTGTGATGAAGAAAATTAAATTATCTCAACTAATGCAAGAGATACATCCCCATAATAATAAAATGGTTTATGGTTTAACAATTTCTACATAAGTAAAATAATTATTAACAACATCTCATGCCACATAATTCAAAATAAACCAATAATCAACATAAAAGATTTCTTAAATTACTTTCCAATTAAACGGAACGATATAATTACATACATCTTCATGTTTAAATTTCTCTGGTGTTTAAACACCCATTCAAAATTGATTAGAAATATTCAAATTAACCTGCTTATAACAATTTATCATTCCAAATCACTTGAAATTATTGTTAAGAAATAACTTGAGTTGATATCATACATGCATATCAAACGCATCAACTAAAAATAATGAATTAACAAAATAAATTAAACATGCATGATCCCATCACTTGCATCATGAAATAAAAGGATTCTCAACTCATAAATAAAATCCAACGCATTTAAACTTTAAACTTCAAAATGACAAAATATACCTTCATTTAATAAAATTGATTTGTACATAAATAAACAAATTAAATATGCATTAAAATGTTCTTGTGAATATATATATATATATATATTTTTCCAACTCAAGTGCAGAAACAATTCAAGACTATGAATCCACATTGTAATAAAAATAAAATTAGTTTGTAAAACTAATATTTTACTCTAGAAACAAATTCTTCCATGTATATTCATGATGAACTATGATAAAGTCAAAAGAATTAACACATTTTCACAAAGGATTCAAAAATAAGTGGTTGTAGACACCCCATTTTTGACCGACCTTAAGACTCAGACGTCACCGATTGAGCGCTCGGTGATGTTGCATGTTGTGCTCGTTCAGAAGTCTCAGAGTCGCGGCCGTGCACCCTGCCTCCGGACTTCCGAACCCTCTTCTGTGCCTTGTCTCGGTTTGCGAACCAGACTCGATTTTCTCCGTTTTCTTTTCTAAGGGGAGGGAGTGGTCCCGTGGACTATCTCTCAATGGCCGTGGGCTACATTTCGTGCCCGTAGGCCATTTTGCCCATTTCGGAGCCCGGTTCCTAGTTTTCAGAGCCGTCAGGCCGTGTGCCTCGGTTCGGGACCGCCCAGCCATCTCCGATTTCTCCGATTTTTGGCGTGCATCTCATTTACTCCCTTTCGAGGAACACTGGGGTCTCAGATACCCACTTCGTGGCCGAACACCATTTTCGGTGCCTACAGCCAATTTTCGGGACCCCGAACTGCGTGATTTGGGCCCCGAGCATTCATTTTGAATCATTTTTTGTTCAATTTTGGCAGGTACCTCTGTTTTAGCATCAGGAAGATCACTGGAGGGTGGGAGGCCAGCAATTATCTCAAATAACCAGTTATGCTCCTCCAGCGCCCGTTTTTCTCACTTCCGGGCTAACGTTGAGCACCCTAGGGCCATTTTCTTCCAACCAAAACTACATATTTGTGATGAGGAGACCTGGGAGGACCCTAAAAGTTTATGGCCGGCCAGTAATTCTGATTTTCATTTTTGAGCCTCTCTTTCAAGTTGGGTGTTGTGTCTCCTGTTTCGGAGTTGCCAAAATCCAACCTGGGGGTCTTGTTCTACACCCCTGGGAGGACACCAAAAATTGGTGGCCGGCCATTAATTGTTGTTTTCATCTTTGAGCCCTGGCCGGCCGGCCATGGGGAGTGGCTGGCCGACCATTGGGGTGGCCGGCCGGCCATCTTCAAGAAAAGTGCATGGCCGGCCTACTTCCTCCTTTTGAACACTTTACAGCTGGGCAGCTGTGTCTCCAAAATATCTTTTCCTCCGGGGGGATATTTTGGGAGGGAAAGCTTGGGTGCATTTCCCTCCCCTTTTACACCCCTTTTTGGTCCATTTAAGGGGCTGACCCTCTTCTTTGTGAGGGTTAGCAAAATTTCTTCTCAAGACTTCATCTCCATTTGATTCCATCTCCATCTCCAAAAACCTCAAAAACCTTCAAGTCTCTAGCTCATTCCTTCATCAACACCAGGCCTCACCATCACTACTTCCATTTCAGCACCAAAGGAAGGTTTTTCAGAGGCTAAGGACCAGCAAATTCAAGCCAAGAAGCATCAAAAGACTTGTCTTCAAGGGTAAGTCTTCATTTCCCTTTTTCTAGCACATTTTTGCTTCAATTTTCTACCTTATTTTCCTATAGTTTTGGGCTCCGACCCCTACTGATTTTGTACTTATTTTGAGCCCCTCTATAACATTGTAGAAGGGCTCAACCTTGTTTGGCATCTCTATCATGCTCTTCTTTCAATACCTCTTGGAATGCCATTATTTTGCATACTTTCTTTAGCTTATGAGTGATTCATTTTCGAGCCTGATATAAAATGTGAGTGGGCCTATTTTAAGCCCCTCTTCAACATTGTAGAAGGGCTCAACCATGTTTGGCCTCTCTATCATGCACTTTCTTTGTAATTCTCCATATTTACCGTAAAATTGCATGATTTATTTGGCCTATTTTTGATCTGATTTGGAGCATCTCATGAACTGATATTGTGATTATTTTGACCCCCTCTTTAATATTGAAGAAGGGCTCAACCTTGTTTTCATGCTCTGCATGCCACTTGCTTTGAATTCATGTTTTATCCTTGCTCTTGCATGCTATTTTTAGCTCATGAGTGATCTGTTTTCGAGCATGAAATATATTGTGAGTGGGCCTATTTTGAGCCCCTATTCAACATTTAAGAAGGGCTCAACCATGTTTGGTAACTCTATCTTACACTTTCTTCACAATTCCTCCAATTTACCGTAAAATTGCATGCTTTGTTAGGCTTTCTTAGCTTCTGTTTTTGGCCATCATCAGGCCTGAAAAGTGTCCTATTTTGTCCTACTCTTCATATTTTGTTAAGGGTCCAAGACTGTTTGATGCATCCTTTTGGTATCTCATGTTATAGCCTTTATTGGCTTTATTCTGCATGCTATGTTGAGCATATCTACATACTGAATTGGGGGATGTCATCTACTGAAAATGTGCATATTTTTGGTCCCTCTTTAATGTTGTAGAACTGTTTTTTTTAGTTTGAGCATTGTATATATCATTGGCTTCATTATTCACCTCTTTTCCCCCATTTTTGCATGCTATTTTTTGCCATACTTGTGATTGTTGTTTGGCCATTCTTTGTGCTAGAAAAATGCTATTTTAGGGGCTGCCTAGCATCTTTCTTTACATGTCATGTCCATATTGCGCATGTTTGGCATAGCCGTAGGCCATTTCGGGTGCTTAGCATAGCATTTCGGGCATCGGGTGTAATTTTGTTATAATTTGGGGGCTGTTTGCGCATCATTTTGGCTGCTGAAATTTGCATTTTCCATATGCCATATGCCACGTCTCATTCCATGTCATTTCATACCTTTATGCCATCGCCTCGGTTTGCGTGCCCGTGTGCGCGCACTTCGAGGCACCTCACTTTTATCCGACGGCCTCTTATGTGAGTCTGGCTGAGGCCTTCTCATGTTAGTGTAAGTCCAATTTGCATTGTGTATGCCATTTCATTCCATATGTCATCGCCTCGGTTTGCGTGCCCGTGTGCACGCATTTCGAGGCATCTCATTTTTCATCCGACGGTTTCTTATGTGAGTGTGGCTGAGGCTCTCTCATGTTAGTGTAAGTCCATTTTGCATTCTGTATGCCATTTTTAGTCTCATCGCATTGCGTATGCCATTGCCTCGGTTTGCGTGCCTGTGTGCACGCATTTCGAGGCATCTCATTCTCACCCATTGGCCTCCTGTGTGAGTGTGGCTGAGGCCCTCTCATGTTGGTATAAGCCCATATTGCATCGCATATCTCATTTTAGTCCTGTTGCATTCCGTATGCCATTTTCTCAGTTTGCGTGCCCGTGGGCACGCATTTCGATACATCTCATTTTAGGCTCATTGTATATCATATTTCAGGCCGTTTCATGCCTTTATGCCATCGCCTCGGTTTGCGTGCCCGTGTGCACGCATTTCGAGGCACTTCACTTTTCATCCGACGGCCTCTTATGTGAGTGTGGTTGAGGTCCACTCATGTTAGTGTAAGTCCATTTGCATTACGCGTGCCATTTTATGCCTTAGGATCATTACCTCGGTTTGCGTGCCCGCGTGCACGTATTTCAAGACATCTCATTTTCATCCGCATTGTGCATGCTAGGATTGTATTTTAGTTGCATTCATGCATATCATGCATGTTGCATCGTGTTCGGGATAGGAGTTAGCCCGGGCACGGGAAACGAGGCACTCCGGATTATCCATGATGGAGTTAGGTTTTGTTGTAGCATTCATCTGCATTCATCCTATATTGAGTCGTGCAATCCGACTCCTCGGCCATCATGCATCGATATGCGTGATTGGTGGCACGAGGATCGAGGCATGCATATATTTGTGAAATACATTGCTATGCCCTTTCACGCTCTCTATTGCGACAAAATGAAGAATCAACAACTTTTTCAGTCCGCACGATTTAGAAACATTGCAAACAGAGGCTAATTGGGGCATCCCGGTGGATTTCCGCGCAAAGTAGCTCAACATGCATCATTTCATTATCCGAAGTGGAGTCAAGGCGTACAGCTTGCATGCCGATTCTGATTTTCTTACTTAATCTGTTAATTAATTAGGAATTTGTATATTTATTCGGACTGTAATATTCTTTTATTTCGGACTGTATTATTTATTCGGACCCTCTGTGCGAGGGCAAAATTGTAATAAGTGTGGGTGAGTATGATGTATGTCTTCCAACCCCACGTCTTTCTTCCCTTTTATTTACCCGCTTATGATGGTTAGATATAGGGCATGTTTCAATTAGCATACCGTATGACAACATGTTTGCATCATTCATCTGTTTTGCACGCACCGGGCTCGACGCATCATACAAACTGCATTTGTATTTCAATTCCAAGTTGAATACGTGTTATTTGTAGCATTTCATATGCCATGTTTAGAATAGCCGAGCCTGCTATAGTTACATTATTGCATGTGTTGCATTAGGCATTTCTGAATATTTAGGATCATGCATGATTTCTAATCGGTTTTCTGTTTTGGCTTGGAGTACTCGGTAAGTTTTATGCTTTAGCATCCTTGCATGCGTGTGAGTGTTGTCATGAATAGCATGCTTACCATGAGGCTACATGCTTATATGATATAACTGCCTTGAATGGCTGTGGGTGGAGGTTGAGTTATTTGGATTGGGACAATTCATCAAATGTTTGTTTTAAGCCCACTAGATAGTGGCAAAATCATGTTTTCTAAGCCCACCAGAGGGTGGCAAATTCACATCTTACCCTACTTGCGGGTAGCACCATCAAACCATTTTCAAACAAACAAACATGAAATGTTTTGTTCCAATCAGCGACCATTTATACTTGTATCTTTGTCGCATCACATAGTAACCTAGGCTAATAACCGAATAAGAACACACAATGTTTTCAAAAGCAGATATCATGGTTAGTAGAGGCGGTCTTTGGCAAGCGGCGAGAATGCTCACGGTGACCTTCCCAATCGTACCCAAGTTCCCGAGCCGAGGCAACTTTGGTGATGACGGACACGTGGCCTTTGGCACCGAGTCAGGGTTTCCTAAATTTTCCATTTTAAAAAAATATTTAGGTGGCGACTCTGTATCTGGAAAAGCAGTCCATGTTTGGCACTTCTTTCAAAAAATCTATTTTCAAAAACGATTTGCCGGATTTGGACTCTTTGGTTCAGGATTAAGAACCGTGACATTTGAGTCCTTCGAACTGTAGTGACCCAATATCGAACCAAAACGGGGAGGGGGGGACTCGCACTCCTTTCCCCCGGGATGCGTTCGGGGACGTCTACAGTGGTCTACCAAACGAAACCATAAGTCACTTACAAAATTAATTGATTGTGACTGAGTCACAAAGTTACATGATTGATTAACTAAATTAATTTTTTAGTTACTAAAACCAGAAAATAAATTACAATATAAAATAATTTTTTTTATTTTTCTTGTTACTAAAACTAGAAAATAATATAATTTTATTTTCCTAGTTACTAAAACTAGAATATAAAATATCACAAAAATATCGGATTTCAAAAATCAGAAAACCACAAAATAATTTTCTAGTTATCAAAACCAGAAAATAAATTTTAGTTACTAAAACCAGAAAATAAATGATAACACAAAATAATTTTATTTTTCTTGTTACTAAAACTAGAAAAATAAAATACCAAAATAATTTTCTGTAATACGAAATAATATTCTGCAATTGTTAATGACACCAGTATATTACTATTAGTTGTCAAAGAAAAGAGACAGTATATTACTACTATCTGTCAAATAGCATAAACCACTATTAGTTTTTCCAACCAGAATATTAGTTTGAAAACACAGAAAATTAAATACAATGAAGATACCAAAGCGGAGCTGTCTTAAGATTGTTGAAACAATCTTCACTGTATTTAAATAAATTAAATTCTGTTGTGTACTAAACAACAATCAGAATATAAAGAAGTAAAAGAAATGAGAGAATTTTGTTTGATTACAAAAATCAAACTCGTAATAACAAATAAATAAATAAAAACAGATTTTATTTTGTTACAAAAACAAAATTAAAATCTGATTTAAATAGCTAACAATAACATAATAAAGTAAATAAATAACTTACTTGATTTAATTTCTTCGAATTATAAACTGATCAAGTCCAGTGTATGACACTGTGTCCTTAAGACAGATTCGTCCTCTCCACGGTGCTTTCAGAATTTGGACGTCTATCTCCCAGGATAAAATGATCTACTACAAACAATAGCAGCACTACAAATTGTTTGCCTAACGAACACACTAAGTGTTTATATTCTCTCTGACAAGAAAATAATGCAGCAACATGAAGAGAATGTTTTCAGAATTATGAAAGACGAAAATTAAAGATTACTAAATCCAAATGAGGGCTGTCCTATTTATAGATAGAATGGTGGCTGTAGGATTTGAATTGAACAGGTATGAAACTTGTTGGCTTTGAATTCAAACAGATTTGAATCTGTTGAATTATATTTCAAACAGATATCAAAAATGGGAAGGACCCTGTTTGGGTGTGCACTAATACCAAACCTGTTTATTTTCGGGAAGGGCCCTGTTTGGATGTACAATAAAACCAAACCAGTTGTTTGGATGAACAGTAAATCCAAATTAGTTTATTTGAATTAAATTCAAATGTTTTTGGCCCAAAAAGATTAGTATTGGGCCGAACAAGCCCAACCCAACCTCACACCACGCACCCGCGCCCAAGCCCAGCCCGCTCAACCGACCGGACGGACGGCGGCGGCGGCGCGCGCGCGCACATGTGTGGTGATTTTTAGGTCCAATGGGTCTAGCCCATTTTGCCCATAACCTTTCCCTCTAAAACACTTGGGTACCCCTTGGGGCACACCCCAAGTACCAAACCCATGCCTTATAAACCCATTCAAAACCTCCCACCAAATCAATGTGGGACAAGCCTTATTCAAACCTTTAAGGAATTTCCACCAAAACTCCATTTCTATGGAGCATACTTTGGCTTCAATTTCTCATTCACTCGGTAATGGTTTTGAGCAACCAAATATACCACGTGAATCACAACGCGGCATAGAACGCGTTACCACTTTGACCCGTGTAAATCGATGCACGGGGCCCAGCTAAAATTTAGACCAAACTTAGGAAAAAATTCTGGTTTTATCCAGAATTTAATAACCATGTCCAACAGTTGATGGACAGCTTTAAGCTTCATCAATGGCAGCAAGGTCTTCCGACGTTTGGATTACGAGCCGTTGTTACGGTCGCAAATTGTCTAGTTAATATGGGTTAGCGATGCGAAGTTGATGCTCAGCGATGTTGATAAGGATGGTGATAGATGTATCAACTTGGAGGAATTCGACGCGATCAGCTCAGCATTCGAGTCACCGGCTTGCGACTCGGAGCTGCGAGAGGCGTTCAATTTCTTCGACAGTGATCACGACGGAGGAGCTCCACGCGGTGTTTGTCGTAATCGGAGACGAGCAATGCACATTAGAGGACTGCCGGCGCATGATAAGCGGGGTAGATAAGATCAGGGATGGGTTTGTGTGCTTCCGGGACTTCACACGTATGATGGAGCAGCAGAGATGATTGCCGTATGTTTTGGTTTGGTGATCATCATTGTCTATGATGTTCCTGATGTTGAGAAAAATTCTTCAATTGATTCTTTTACTTTTTGGGTGTGTGGTTGTTGTGCCTGTGTGTTTTTAAGGAGTGAGGTTTGCTTAGAAACATCGGATCAAAAGGGATCGACCAATTGGACGTATTGAATATTAGCATTGGCAACATGTCTGAGGGCGATAGCATATTGGAGGCAACCACCAAGGATTATTCTGAAGAACGTTCTCGTTTAACCAAGACAATCGCGGAGATGAGGATGAAAAATTATGTCGACTACTTGGAATTCAAGAGTCTCGTGAATAAATGTACTGCTCAAGCTAAAGCTTTAAGTACTGAATTTGATGCAGCTGTTAATGGGACACTTGTCATCAAAGTACCCCGAAAGTCAGATTTTTACTTGTTTCCTCTTCTAGGTTGAGGTAGGAATTTTCTTTGAGTTATATATATGTTTTTGCAAGATCTAGATGATTTTCAAAATCATCCTTTGATTAGTTTTGAAAATTTATTTTTGATTTAAGAAGATGAGTGATTTTGAAAGTGGTTTACTTTCTTTTCTTTCTAAAGAGGATAGGTGTCGAGCCTTCAAGTTAATACTGGTAAAAATGACAAATTGGTAGTACTTGTATAGTTTACTTGCAAACACCAGCCTAGGGATTGAAAGGTGGTGTAGACGATAGGTGTCGAGCCTTCCGGTTGATACCGGTAAAAATGACAAATTGGTAGTACTTGTATAGTGTACTTGTATAGTCTACTTACAGACACTGACCTAAGGATTACCAGAGTTGTATTTACCGCCCCTTGAAATAAATTGTTAAGTTTTGAACAATTAAAATTTCATAACATCATTGAGCATGATGGTTTTCAAAAGATAAAAATGTAAATTATCTTCAAAAAGGGCATAGCATGGCATATGCATTTCATCTCTTGAGACTTGTATAAAATGTATATACTTTGTTAAGAATTTTTTACTGGACTTTATGCTCACCCCACAGGATTTTTGTGTAGGAAAAGATGTGATTTTACCCAACTAGGGCGTGGAAGTATGTGTGTTGGGAGTACAATGCTCTCATTTTGCGTGACTCTGTTTTGTAACCCAAGGGCTGTATTTGTATGGGTTTGAATAACCGATTTGTGAAACCAAGCCTTAGCCTTGGAAACTTGTAAACCCATAAGGGTATTTATTTGTTTTATGTTATTTTGATTTGAAGTAAATGTATTATCTTTTGGGCATGAAAATTGGGACATTACACATATCTCACACCTTTACCCTTGTCATACAATATAATAAGGAGCTATAACGCACACGGACACACATAGCGGCACTTGTAAATTAACGGTCACCTCTTGTATTTTTCTATTAAAATGCAACTTATTGTTTGTAGGAAGCTTGCAAAACTGCCCTCAACTATAAGATGCATCAAAGCAATGGATAGTGAAGATGAAGGAGAGGGAAAACATGCCTTCGGACTCCAAAAAAAACCAGAGCCACAATTCAGAGGTTACCAATGAAGAAAACTCTTCTTTTAGGTTTGCTGGAAACCAAAGTTAGGGCATACCCTGAGTTGCTGGGGAATTGCCACTTATCAAGTTCTTCGATGACTGGATATTTGATCCCGGTATGAGCATACCTATCTAATACACTAATTTAGTATGTAGATGAGTTTTTACAACATCCACATTCTATGAAATACAAACACTTCATATTAGTTGTTGTAGTTGTGTCTGACAAATGTCAAATTCAAGGGTGTCTTCTTGTTTCCCTTATTGAGCATGTGGGAGCCAGAAAAAAATATATATCAACTTATTGGGGTCAACCCAAACAAGGCCTACAATGGGTCCAGCCCAAACTAATATCAAACCCTCCATCTATATAAAGGGGGGGGGGCATCCCAGAAGATGAGGTATGTCATCTCTTTCTACACCACACACCAAACACTCTACACTTTCTAGACTTTCATTCTATTTATCAAGTGACTGACTTCACCATCGGAGTGCCTCCGGCCGGCAACCCCAGTTGGGTGGCACTGATCATGCTCATCTTTGCAGATCTACCAGGATAAAGTTCATCTCTTCGTTGGATCTCTATAATCTATGTGAGAGGATATTTCATGGTCTCACAATTGGCGCCGTCTGTGGGAAACGTCTGAAAGAGTTCAACGAAGGAAATAACAAACATGTGACTGTAAGTAAAAATCCAACACCACTTTGATGGTGATCTCTGTTCTCTCTGAGTAAATTTATTTTAAACTTATCTGCAAAATTGGTTTTTTGTTCATGGTACATGTTGATGAAAAAGTGTTAAATCAGAATAGAATTCATGGGTTTATTTTTACATCTCTATTTTCTCTCTCTTAAAATGGGTTTCACACTTTTCTTGGTGCACACATCTTTTCGGCAATTCAATAAAGTTGTTCGGCTAAATCTATTCATGGGTCTGTCCATTTATTTATTTGTTCTTCTTTATTTCTCAAAATGGCTAGGTCTTCAGGTTTTTTCCCTCTAGAATTATTCCTAGCAAGAGACATTGCCATAGATTGGATCCTGAGTTATGATAAAAAAAATATTATTATCTAAATAATTATGGCACTTGGCAGACCATATTTATATGCATATTTCACCAATTTCTTGTTCATATACAACCATGATCTTTACTAAAGTCTTTGCCTAGTTTGAGTTGAATTGGGTCAGCATTATTGTTCGGCCAAAATAGCCAAAACAAAGCCAAAGGGCGATGGTCAAGCATTCTTGGCCAAAGAGTTGTTGAAGAAGTATTTCGATAAGCCAACGTTGCCAACTTGCCGACCACTGTCGTCCAAGCAGTCTCGGTGAGCCATCAAACGATTGCTCGGTAATACCATTCTCTCAGAGATGCCGGCACATTGTCAATCATTTTGGCACAGCCGAGTTGCCAAACTCGACAAAACCAAAGGCCAAAGTGTTGCCAACCAAGTTCTCGGCGAAGTTAAAATTATAAATGAGACGCCAACCATGTTTTAACACTAATTACCAACTTAGTGCTTCGAGACACCGTAGGGGACTCGCCAACCCAATGTTTTGCGATGTCCCAATGACCATACACCACAATTCTGATTGCCAACCAAGTATACGGCAAGTCAAGAACAAAAATAAAGTGCTGCACAGGTGTGCTCGGCCAAACAAACCCAAAATTTGGCGTTCAAGCCCACGCATTCGCATTTCGGCAGTGCCGCAACTCATAATCAATTAATCAGCAAAGCTCCAAAGCTACTCTGCCCTTATTCAGCTTATTATTTGGCATGACAAGTCTGCAAACTCACAACTTATTCGGCATTGACAACTTTGCAAACTCACAACTTATTCGGCATTTCATTTGGCATATCAACATTAATATCAATGCCGCAAGATTATTCGGCACGGTTACAACTCGGCTTAGATAACTTATTCGGCTTATTATTTGGCATGACAACTCTGCAAACCCACAACTTATTCGACATTTCATTTGGCATAACATTAATATCAACGCCGCAAGATTATTCGGCACCGCTACAACTCGACTTAGACAACTTATTCGGCTTATTATTTGGCATAACAACTCTACAAACTCACAATTTATTCGGCATTTCAATTTGGCATATCAACATATTAATATCAACACCACATTGTCTAGCAACGACAACTTATTCGACTTTAACATCTCGGCTTCGGCAACAATATTTGGCGGCAATAATCTCAGCATCAGCTTAGAACTGGCATCTCGACTTGCCGAAATCCACATCTAATAATACCACAGGATTTGTATCGGCTCAAAGAGTCCAAACCCACCAACCCGAGAAGCCAAGAAGTAACCAAAGTTCGCCGAAAGTTGCGATACGGATCACATTTTCCGACAAACTAAAATTTCTAAAGCTGTCAAATTCACATTTTGCCCATACCAACGTGAAATACTCATCGCGAGGAGTCAAACGCAACAAACCGCGTCAAAATCGGAGCTCAAACGAAGCCGTACGAGCTGCTCAAAGTTCACCCAAAAAATGTCCAGTTTCGCTACAGAAGACGGCATCCAGCTATGCAAAAATTATCTAGTGCTTCGCGGTTACATTACACACTATTGATTTGAGCCTTCCGATCCATTTTGGGTACAACTATGCTATCCAAAGTCCGATTACAACGATCCAATAGTCGTTTCCAACTATTTGTCACCTCCTAAACACATCCATATGGTCATAATTTGCAAATTAAAAAAGAAATTAAAAAAATTTGCCAATTTTATTCAAAGAATTGAGCGCAATGGCTCATCACCAAGCACCCTACTTTGTCTCGGCTTCATTCCGATATCGCCACAGCAAAATTTTTATCGGCCTCCTCGGCAATTTTGGCCCAAGTCAATTTTATTCCTTTCGAATAACCAATCTTATTCAAAAGCACTGGGGCAAATATACGTTGGACAAGACGAACAAGTTCAATAAATCGACAGCCATTGCCATTCGAGTGTAGCAAATGTAACTCCGAAGGGATGCCGACACACTGTGAAGCCAAGAAAAATCACCGACCAAAAGATAGGTACGATCACCGACCCGTGTTGCTAATCAACTTCTCGACAAAATCACATTATAGTTCAAAACGGACACCGATGTTTTGACACTAGTTATTCGGCAGTGCATCAACTTTCTTTGGCTAAACAACATTATTTGTCTCGTATACATGATCTTCTTCGGCATTAATATCTCGGCCAACTTGGTTCAAACATTACACACCCGCTCCTTTTCACACCGCTCCAAGCAAGCGCCAGTTTTGGGGCAATACATTATATACTTGGCAGTTGGCCGATAGCATTTGGCAGTCGGCAATTTGCGTTTGGCAGTCAGCAGTTCGCACATTGTTGTGCGCTGTCATTTTACCAAAGCCGAATCTTCCCTGCAACATAGGGCAATGGGAATCTGCATCCCTTCCGATTAACACCTGTCATTCGAAAGCAATGGGGCAAGTCTACCTTGGACTAAATGCAAACCGAGCAACTCGGCAATTAAATAGTTGGCCCAATATCTACTTGGCAATTCCATACAAGCGGAGCAATATTATTGGTGATTAATAAGTCCACCTTATTCGGTATAGGATGCATTATTCAAAGTCCTTGCCATTTTGGCACTTGGCTGCCACTTAAAATCAGCAAAAGTTTCCGAGTATAGCGCAATCCTCGCACTCTGCACAGAGCACCGTTAGCAAAGGCCTACACCCATGCCTGGGGGTTAGAATACCGCGGCCTGCACCTATGCCCGAGAGTTAGAATACCGCGACCTACACCCTCGCCCGAGGGTCATAATACCGCAGCCTACAGCCCTTGCCCGGGGGTAACGATACCATGGCCCATCGTTATAATTTGTTTGTATTCCTTTCTGGGTTTTAGCTCACCCCTCCCCTCTCATCTTATGATCGATATATATATATATATATATATTTATACATACATTCAAGACATACGTACATTTATACATATATTCAAGCCTACATGCAGTCATTCATTCATATATTTTATTCATTTATCCAAAGTGTTCTTTATCAAAAAAACCTAACAGCTATTTGAACAGCGTAACTTGGCAAGAAAAAAACTCTCATTCCTTCTACCGCAAACAATGAAAGTTTTGGGACAATTGTGGGAGCCAGAAAAAAAAATATATCAACTTGTTAGGGTTAACCCAAACAAGGCCTATAATGGGTCCAGCCCAAACTAATATCACACTTCCCATCTATATAAAGGGGGGGCATCCCAGAAGAGGAGGTATGTCATCTCTTGCTACACCACACACCAAACACTCTACACTTTCTAGACTTTCATTCTGTTTATCAAGTGACTGACTTCACCATCGGAGTGCCTCCTGTCGGCAACCCCGGTTGGGTGGCGCCAATCATGCTCATCTTTGCAGGTCTACCAGGATAAAGTTCATCTCTTCGTTGAATCTCTACAATTCATGTGTGAGGATATTTCATGATCTCACATGACACATTAGAAACACATCACATACATGTGTGCTTTGTCTCGGAGCACGTTCTTCTACATGTTTAACTTGTGATGGATGATCGTCTATTCATTATTAAATTAGATACTTTTGATATTTATGAAATTATGTTCATGATTGACAAAATTGTGTTTTGTATTTGGAAGTATATTTAAATTATATATTGAGTGATTTTTTCATTATGTTGTAAAATTTCATAACACACAAGATTCGAAATGAAGAATATAATGAAAAAAATTACAAAATATTCTGTTAACTAGCATAAGCTGTACTGTATAATGTACTGGACATGTGTGATAATTTTTGCAATTTTTAAGAGCACTTACCAAAACTCTTGTCCTTATTTTGAACCTATTTTTCAAATAAGATTAAAACAAAATAAATTTAAAAAATAAAAATAAAATTTTGAAAGTTTAAAATCTTTTTTAACCGTGTTTTAGAAATATAATTTTACTTTACTAGTATATCACCCATGCTATGCATAAGATAAAATAATATATTATTTAATAAAAATATGACAATTATATTTAATTTTTTTATATTATGTAAAATAAAAGTTAAATGGAAGCTAGTCAATCGGAATTTTCTTAATTGTTTAAAATTAAGATAATCAAAACCATGAGTATGAAATATTGATCATAAGATTTCTCACTGAAAATTTCATTTTGCTTATATAAATGGGAGTATAAGATTTAATTTATGTAAGTGAAATAATTCACTTTTTCTTTCTTTTCTCGATATGAGATTATAAAATAAAAGTTAAATGAAAACTAACCAATGGAGATTTTCTTAATTGTTTAAACGTTAACAATTGTTTGGGCGAAAAGTTTACTTCGAATCAAGCAATCTTAATTATTCAATCTTTAATTTGGTCAATCTTTAATTTATTTAGATTCAAACAAATTTGACCAATATATTCTGATAAAATCGCAAAAATTGCAATTAAACCAACGAATTAGTCAAACCGAAAACAGTTCACCCTATCAGCTAGATCAAAGGACCAACCAACTTATACAAAAATTAATTAATTAAAACTTTTAAATTTTATTTTAATTTTAAAATGTAGACTGTCTTGAACTAAAACATACACAATACTACAATATTAAATGAAAGTATAAGGTTAATATAGTGAAACAACTCATTTTTTCCTCTTTTTCTTGATGTGAGATTATAAAATAAAAGGTAACAGTTGTTTGGACGAGAAGTTCATTTCTAATAAAGCAATTTCAATCGTTCAATTTTTAATAAGGTCAATCTTAGTTTATTTCAAATCAAACAAATCTAAGTAATATATTTTGATAAAA
This sequence comes from Camellia lanceoleosa, assembly GCA_025200525.1. NCBI lineage: Eukaryota > Viridiplantae > Streptophyta > Magnoliopsida > Ericales > Theaceae > Camellia > Camellia lanceoleosa. The sequence goes on along the minus strand of CM045763.1, from coordinate 104,864,255 downwards.
CAGCTAAAACCGTGGTTAAATCAGTGAATCAGTCAAACCAAAGACGATTCAGCTTAATCACCTAAGTCAAAAAACCAACCAATTTACAATAAAATGAATTAATTAAAACCTTTAAATTTTATTTTAAAATTTGAACCATCTTAAACTAAAACATGGATAATACTATAATATTAAATGAGAGTATAAGATTCACTTTATATAAATGAAACAACTCACTTTTTATTTCTTTTCTCGATGTGTGATTGTAATTATTTTAAAATTAAATATTATGAGAGTTTCAAAATCTCATACAAAATTATTTTTAAAATCAAAACATCTATGTTGTATTACAAAATAAAATTTAAATGAAAGCTAATCAAGAGAGATTTTCTTAATTGTTTAAAATTAAGAAAATAAAAAAAATGGTATTGATTAAGGGATTCTCACTAAAAATCTTCTTTTATTTATATAAATGGGAGTATAAGATTCACTTTATATAAGTGAAACAATTCAATTTTTTCTTATTTTCCCAATGTGGGATTGTAAAATAAAAATTAAATGGAAGCTAACTAATGAGGATTTTCTTAATTGTTTTATTTTAAGAAATTTCAATAATTTATATAAATTAGAGTATAAAATTTACTTTATGTAAATAAAACAATTCACTTTTTTTTCTTTTCTTTTTTTTCTTCCCAATTTGGAATTGTAAAATAAAAGGTAAATGGAAGTTAGCCAATGGGAATTTTCCTAATTGTTTAAAATTAAAAAAATTCAATAATTTTAGAATGAGGGTTTAGAGTTTCTAGAAGGCTTCTCCTTTAAAACTCCATTTATAATATTCATTTTATATAAGTGAAACAACTCACTTTTTTTTTTTTTTTTTTTTTTCGATGTGGGATTGTAACACTTTATACAACTGAAATAACTTACTTTTTCTTTATTTTCTTTATGTGGGATTGTAATTATTTTTAAATTAAATATTATGAGAGTTTTAAAATCTCATACAAAATTATTTTTAAAATCAAAATTATGTGGAATTGTAAAATAAAAGTTAAATGGAAGCTAGCCAATGAGGATTTTCTTAATTGTTTCAAATTAAGAAAGTCAAAAAAAAAAAAAAAAAAAAGTATGAGATATTGATCATAGGGTTTTTCACTAAAAATCTTCTTTTGCTTATATAAATGAGAGCATAAGATTCACTTTATGTAAGTGAAACAATTTACTTTTTTTTTCTTTTTTTGATGTGAGATTGTAAAATAAAAAGTAAAGGGGTTTTTTTTTTTTAAGGTCCCTGGTATTATGATTTTATAGCATAAATGACACTCAATATTTTTATAATGTCTAAGGTTCCTCAACATCAATCTAGAGAAAATTCGATCCAGAGAAAATTCAATCCAGTGAAATTCTTTGGTCCAAACCCAGAGAAAATTCAATTTAATTCAGAAAAATTTTCTGGTCCAAACTAGAGAAAATTCAAGAATTTTTGTAGTGTGCAAATAGAAGCTCTCAAACTTGAGCTTGCTTCTAACTGGTTTTTCAAGAGCTTGTTCTCTGGCTTGAACAAGATGAGATCCTGCTGATGCTCCAAATGTTGCTTGATTTGCAATACGCTCGACTTGCCAAGGCTCATCAACTGTAATAGATGCTATGTAGCATTAATTGTTGTGTTGTGATGCTTTTTAGCTTTCTAGATTGATAATTTTCTCTGGAATATTTGGCAATGGAACTGAATTTTCTCTGGGTTGAGAATTTTTCTGGTAATTTAGCTCACAAAACGTCTATTTCAATTATTTTTTTCCTTTTGAATTGAATTTTCTCTGGATTGAGAATTTTCTCTGGGTTGAGAATTTCTCTGGAGAAAATTCATGACCTTAGATCACACTTCGGGACAAGATCCAACTCTGTTTTGTGGGTCTGTGAGATTCAATCTAGACCCCTTATCAGAACACACTGATCAGGAAAAATGGGAGGTAAGGTTTCTAGATCTAACTAGAGCTAAAAGACCAAATTTTGACTGTTCTACTAACACCAAAATTTTTTTTTGAATTTTGTTGTTTCCATTTCCCCCCTCAAAGAAATCAACGTACCTTATGTTATCAACGTTCACCATCACGTCAACCCACTTCTCTCGAACAATCACTTTGTAATTCAATTGAATCACCCCCTCAAGCTGGTGATAGTTCAAAGAGAACCACAATCGCTCATCAGGAGGAGGATTGGTCAATTTCTCAACATCCATGGCAACACAGGACAATACAGTCGAACTTTCCACAACCCAACATTTGAAACTCCATACGAAAATAGAGGCGATGGAGTTTTGATGCTATGATTGAGCATGGCTTGAAGCTCCACAATCCAATTCGTGATCGCAAGATTTACCGATCTCATCCACTACTCTTCCAAACTCGACCCCACGAGTCTCGCCAATAGCTTCGTCGTCTCTCTCGATCGTGGACACGCGAGTTGATTCTTCAGAACGTTAAGACTTTCCGACCGGAGATCTGTGGGAGCTTCGTAGATGCAAATCAGGAAAGTTAGAGTCAGAAACGAGACGTTGAAGATGTCTTTGAAGTTGTTCGAGCATTCATGTTCTCATCACCAAGCTCCTCCCAATTATCGAATCAGAACGATTCCCGCCACCTACTTGCTCTGTCTCCGGTTCGGCCAAGCTCTTTGTGTGTGCGTGTATCTGGACAGGTCTAGGAATGGAGAAGTTTAGAGAGAGAGAGAGAGAGAGAGAGATGAGTTTTGATTTGGTAAGGTCAAATTTCTCTGTGATATGTTTAGGGACCTTAGACATCAAAAAATAATTTTATGGATCTCTTCCATTACAAAAAGTGGGAGAGAGACCCTAGACTAATTTTCCCAAAAGTAAATGGAAGCTAGCTAACAAGAATTTTCTTAATTGTTTAAAATTAATAAAATTTAATAATTTTAAAACAAGAGTTTAGAGCTCATAGAAAACTTCTCTCTAAAAATCTCATTTTCTTTATATAATATATAGATAGATAGTGAAACAAACTTTGCTTTTTCTTTTTCTCCCAATGTGGAATTATAAAATAAATCATAAACTAATTAGAGTTTTATTTTTATATGGTTAAATAGTAATTAGCCAATGGAATTTTTTTAATTATTTTAAATTAATAAAATCAATATGAAAAATCGTGATTAAACTGGCAAACCGGTCAAATCCAAAATGGTTCAACTTAATTGGTTAGGTCAAATGACCAATCAACTTATACAAAACTTAATTAATTAAAACTTTTAAATGTTATTTTAATTTGAAAATTTGAACTATCTTGAATTGAAATATACACAATATTACACTATTAAGATTCACTTTATATATGTGAAATTACTCTTTTTTTTTTCTTTTCCGATGTGGGATTATAAAATAAAAGTTAACAATTATTTGAACGGAAAACAACTCTTTTTCTTTTCTTTTTTTTTTTTTTCCCGATGTGGGATTATCAAATAAAAGTTAGCGAATAAAGAAAATTAGTATAAGATATTGAAACTTTCACAAGACTCCTCACTAAATGGGATGGGAGTATAAGATTCCTTTTATATGAGCAAAACAATTTCTTTTTTATTTTTTTTTTCTTCGATGGGAGATTATCAAATAAAAGTTAGTCAATGAAGAAAATTAGTATGAGATTCATAAGGCGCCTCACTAAATGGGATGAGAGTATAAGATTCCTTTTATATGAGTAAAACAACTTTTTTTTTTTTTTTTTTCCAGATGTGGGATTATCAAATAAAAGCTAACTAATAGATATTTTCTTAATTATTTAAAATTAAGAAAAATTAAAAAAATTAGTATGAGATGTTGAAATTCTCAAAAAGACTCTTTATTAACATCATTTTCCTTATATAGGCCTTGTTTGGGAAGTTGGTTATTTAGTAGGTTATTTTAGTTTTTGGCTATTTTAGTAGGTTAAAATATTTGTGTTTGGGAAGAGAGTTAGATTTTTTGTAATTGGATGTGATGTTTGTGAGAAAAAAAGTGAAATGATTATAGGTTTGATGTGGTATTTTGTCTTATTGACTATTTTAGTCTATTTTGTCTTTTTATAAATTTTAGTCCAAAAAACACCAAACCTTGGCTTCCCAAACAGGGCCATAGGCCGTCTTTGGTAAAGGCTTAAACAGCCAATTTTAGGCTAAAATCCAAAAAAAGATAAGAATTAGGCTATTATAGCTTAATTTTGAAAATAAGCCTAAAAGCCAACTTTTTTCTTGGTTTTCAAAAAAAAAAAAAAAATAACTGCGGTTCGACAAGCAGTTACATGCTGTCACAAATCTTCTCTCCCAACCACAGGTGAATTACCATTTTGCCCCTCAGTTGGAAATTAAAAAATTATAATTGTAGGGACAAAATGGTCATTTTAATTACAAACATCTTTTCAACATATTTTTTAATACACCAACTCCAATAAAAATTTAACCCAACTTCCCAAACACAAAATTAAAATAATCTACTAAAATAGTCAAAAAGCCAAATAGCCTACTAAAATAGTCACTTCCCAAACGAGGCCAAAATATGTTAAAACAACTAATAAAATAAAATGTCACATCGAATCCATGATCATTTCACTTTTTTTTTTTTACAAACATCATATCCAACTATAAAAAAATACAACCATCTTTCCAAACACAAAAATTTTAATCTACTAAAATAACAAAAAAAATTAAAATAATATACTAAAATAGCCAACTCCTCAAACTGGGCCATAATAGATGTTAACTTTGTATAAAATTGCATTCTAAAAAGGAAAAAAAAAATTTATTATAAAATTAAAATAATGGTTTCAAAACACAAATGAAAATTTGTATTTGCTCGGCAAATACAATTCATGATCCCAAATTCTTTCATTTTCACCCAAAACTTTCCCGGAAACCAACCAGACATTTACATGCACAATCTCCCAAGACTGAAGTCTCTCTCCCTCTTACAACTTAATCACCCACCAAAATCTCTCTCCCTTCTCAAACAAATCCACGCCCAACTCCTCACCAACGACCTCAAATCCCCTTCCATTCTCGCCCAATTGATCCAACGTTACTGTGCCCTCTCAACCCCACTCTCCACCCACCATGCCCATCAAATTCTTACCCACTTTCACTATCCAAATCTCTATCTCTTCAATGTTCTGATCAGATCTACCAATCCCAGAGACTCAATTCTCGTTTTTTCCAATTGGGTCTCAAATTCTATACTCTCATTCGACGATTTCACTTACATTTTCGTTCTCGGAGCCTGTGCTCGATCTTCTTCCACAGTTTCAGCATTATGGGTTGGAAAACAAGTCCATGCTCGTGTGATCAAACATGGGTTTCTGTCGAATCTGATGATCCAAACCACAGCTATACATTTCTATGCGAGTAATAAGGATGTTTTCTCTGCACGCCAAGTGTTTGATGAAATGTCTGTGAGAAATAGTATTACTTGGAATGCGATGATAAAGGGCTATTGTTCACAGAAATTGAGAGTTTGTGAACATGCCCGCAATGGATTGTTGTTGTTTAAGAACATGTTAGTTGATATCAGTGGATTGAAACCAACTGATACGACCATGATTTGTGTTCTCTCCGCGGCTTCTCAATTGGGTGTTTTAGCAACCGGTGCTTGTGCTCATGGGTATGTCGAAAAGACAACGTGTGCCCCTGATCGTGATGTGTTTATCGGGACTGGCCTTGTTGACATGTACTCCAAGTGTGGTTGTCTTGAAAGTGCTTTGTATGTATTTCAAAGAATGGAAGAAAAGAATGTGTTGACTTGGACAGCCATGGCGACAGGACTAGCCATTCATGGGAAAGGAAAACAGGCGTTGGACCTTCTGGAAGCCATGGAAGTTTCTGGAGTAAAACCCAATGCGGTCACCTTCACTAGCTTGTTTTCTGCGTGTTGCCATGCAGGGCTTGTTGAAGAAGGGCTTTGTCTGTTCCACAGCATGGAGAGCAAGTTTGGTGTCGAGCCTCTAATACAACACTATGGTTGTGTTGTTGACCTTCTTGGTAGAGCCGGGCACTTAGAAGAGGCATTCAACTTTATAAAAGATATGGGTTTTGAACCAGACGTGGTTTTGTGGAGGAGTTTGCTTAATTCCTGCAAAGTTCATGGGGATGTTGTGATGGGTGAGAAGGTGGGAAAGATTCTACTCCGGTTGGTGCCAGAGAAGGGTGTTGTGGAGTTGAGTAATGCGAGTGAAGACTACATAGCTTTGTCAAATGTTTATGCGGCTGCAGAGAAGTGGGAGGATGTGGAAATGGTTAGAGATGTGATGGAGATTAAGGGGATTCAAACTAAGTCTGGCTTGAGTTCAGTTCAATCCTTTTGCAGCCATCTCTTGGATGGATAGTGGATCAACTTTGGAGTAATAGCTCTATTTCGGATTTAAGATGACATTTGGTAACATTGTCAGATTCTTGTTTGTAGCTCTATTTCACAGTTAAGTTTGCATTTTGTAGCGTTGTCAGATTCTTGTTTGGTGGGTTGCTGGAAGGGTTGGCAGTTTGTGGGGGTGGAAGAAAGGGTGGGAAGTGAGGTGGCCGGAGGATGAGGGGTGATCGGAGGTGGTGGTCAAAGGGGGCTGGAGGATGAGAATGAAAACTTGTTTTGAAAATAAAGTAAAAACACTTTCTTTTTAATTTGGATTGTAGGAATTATAAAAACATTTGGTTTGTTTTTTTTAACACAATTTTGAGAAGTTTTTTTGAAAAATTTGAAACTAGTTTGATGAAAATAAACATAAAAATAAATAAATAAATAAATAAATAATTATAATCTTTAAAAGGAATTTTGTCCTCCAAAAGATAAAATTATATAAAATGACACGTGTTTTATTCTTTTACTGAATTAATTGTTTATTTAAAAAAAAGAAACGTGATTGAGACCCTTAGTTTTTCCCACCCCCACACACACGTGGGGGTTGGTTATTGGAAGAAGAAAAATAATAAAAAAAAAATTTTGGCCGATCAGATCCCACTGGGGGTCCTAGGGGTTTGAAACATTAAGCTTAAAAAAAAATAAAAATCAAACTAATAGAGCCAAGTATTCAATGACACCCATCAATTTTGTATCATTTTTATTTTTGCACAAAAGTAGTTTTAAATTCCCCCCTATGTCTGAGGTACCTGTATTTAAATTTTAAAATGTCAAGAATTTTATATTAATTAGATTCGAGGTGACACCGTCAAAGTGACCTGTATTTAAATTTTGAATAACCAAGAGTTTAGTCCAAACCTTTTTAGCCACTTCCAACATTTTATTGTCCTCTATGAAATTTTCACACTATTTTGAAGAAATTTTGCCCCACTCTACACAATTCTCTTGAGAGATGCAAAACCATGCTATTCTCATTAGATTAGTATGGTAAGGTTATTTTTACCATGTTAGAATTTATCATTATTTGTGTACATAAGTAGTCAGCTCATCGAATCGTGGAGCAAAATACCTTCGTTATTTATTGTTCCAAGGTTTTCTTAGAGATTTGCAGGTTTGTTTATTTTTCACTTAAATGTAAGATTATTTGACAGCAAAATAAGAATTCAAATTTGTTGGTGATGAAGAGAATATTTGGTGATACTTGTGAGCAAAGTTGCTTGGGATAGAACTATTTATTGTATTTATTGTTTTAATATCTGATAATAGTTTGCAATATGTGTGTCATGCAGGAAATTACAGGCCTTGAGACAAGTTCCTTCTAAATAAATCTTACAAACCAACGCCCTTGTGGCAAGTTGGTGTGTACTGTGAGGAAAAGTCAAAAGGTTCGAGCTGGTGAATCAGCAACGGTCCCTTTAAGTAGACAGTATTTAAGTAGTCTTTTAGCAACTTAATAAAAAGCTACCTTTGTAGTTTGTTGGCTAAAAAAGCTAGGTTGGTTTTTTTAGCGAGGACTCATTTGGAAAGTTCAAAAAAGTCACATATAAAATTATAATTATATCCTTTATATTTTTTTATATTTACATGGGTGAAAATATAAATTTTTTACATTAGGTGGTGGTAGTTTAGTTATTTTATTGTAATGTGACTTGATAAACAAATATTAATTAAAAAAGCCAAAGGCAGCTTTTTATCAATTTCTCAAATCACTTTTCTAAAAAAGCCAAAAGCTTGATTAAAAGTTAAAAGTCAGCTTTTAATCACCTTTTCAAAACCCTCCTCATTTTATTAACAAAGTTTTAAGAAATAATGTGTTGGTTGTTAATTAATAAATAAAATTGAGTATTTTTTATAAGTATTGAATAACACATATTAAGATTGCAAAACTAACCAGTCTCCAACCTACCCGGCATCGGCCCACCCTGAACTTCACCCAATATGGGGTCAGGTACTACAAACCCTTCTCCGCCCTGCCCCTTCCTGCCCTATTGCCATCCCTAATCCTTGTCAGCTGGAGCTGGCTTAAATGTTCTCTACAATGGTCCTATTCTGAATAAATACTTTTTGCCTTCAAATACTGAGCAACACAAAATGACACTGGTTTGATTCCATGGATGTCCAAAGTGTGCACCAAACAAGAGAATCTGCTTCAGAACATTTATATGGATCCTATAGCTTACCAACCTGATAGTTTTAGAGTATTCAAATTTCAAATTTTAAATCTACATAGTTGGATTGACATGATGCTATATTTCTCAGACTCTAATCTATTGGTAATGGAGTCGATAAAAGAAGCTAGCATTCTGATTCAAATTTCAATGAATGTTGAATTTTTATACTTTGCAATCTCATGAAAAAGACAATATGACTCTCAGACCACACCTGAAATTTTAATGATTGATGATTTGTATTAAGCTCGAGAGTTCACCTAACAGGAAGGAAAATGAGATTTATAAATGTGACTCGGGTATAGAATTTACATAGAGATTGCGGGTTTGAAGATAGTATTCCTTCGAACAATAGGTGATGCAAGCAACCAGAAGTTAGATGGAATGGAACAATTTATCTCAATAGAGTCAAATGTAGACTAACTGAGAGAATTAACAAAATGAAATTAAGAATGATACTGACAATCATGAAAAAAAAAACATTTAACTTGAGACAAGTAGAACTAAATAGGAAGACTAGGTAATCACAAATGAAGTATACATAAAGGAAAGCAGATCCGAAAAAAAGAATACAAAATGTTTCTAAAAGAAAGAAAAATGAAGGGTAGGAGAAGACTAAAACATGAGTGTTGTGTTGTACTGAGAGAGTAAGAAAGAAAACTAAGCTGCTAGGGGAGGAGAAAAATGAAGTTGGATGATACAAAGTAAAAGAGAAGAGAAATATGGGGTAGGCGTCCTTTGATCACTCTGTTCAACTGTCTTATTTTTCTTTTTGTGGCGGGTGAAAATTAATGAACTAAAATCAGGGCCATGGCTAAGAGCCCAGCAGAAGAGGTAACAAGGGAAGGACTCGCCGAACAAGAACCGGGAAAGGTGCACATGCACTGACCGGACTCACTGAGAAGAAAAGAAAAACTACGCCGATCAGCAGATATCGGGGATTAAATGCAATGTCTGGCAGTTGGAAGACATATAGTCGATTAGTCATTGATGTCTTGACGGCATATGGCACCATGAAGAGAATGTGATCGCTGGGTGTTCTTATTCAGTTCAGGACATCATCTGTAACATGCAGCAGATAGAAGTGCGCCTAAGCCTTGATGCTTCTGAGCTGTGCTTGGTGGAGAGCTTGGGTAGCTGCTGTTGTCTGCTGGTCTGTACATCGGAATGATCTTGGGCAGTAGGAGGAGGTGTTAAGGAGTGATGTTGGTAGGATTTGTGTTTGAATCTTTATCCTCTCTTTTGTGTTTCTTCTTTGGTTTGGTCTCTCACCAATCCTTTGGCGAGAGCTAGCAATTGTTTGGGTGTTGCTTTTGGGGTGTCTCTTCATCCTGCTTTATTGATGTAATCCATACTGTTTATATGTTTTGTTGTCATTAATAAAGTTGTTCTTTTTACTGATAAAAAAAAAAAAAAAAATGAGGGCTAAGTCATTTCCAAGAAAATATATCCTAGGAATAACATTCAAATGATGGTTACTATAAAAGGAAATATGAAAGAAAAATGTACAAATAATCTCCGCGACGTAAACATAATTCATTATCCATATTCCTATAAGAAAGACCATGGTTCACTAACTTCACCATCCATGCCCTTTTTGACCAAACACTCTCGGTCGGGTAGCTCTCACTCACCTGTCGTGTTTGTTTGGAGGCTAACTCTTGGTCATCTTGCTCTCGACATTGCGAGAAAATTTTTCTTCAGACACTTTTCAATTTTGTAACACAAAAATAATCCTTGGGGTTGACATGAAATTTAAAGTGTGAAGCTGAAGAAATATTTATATCAAAACCATAATGTCACTATGACAATAATACCGTCAATGTAAAATGCCATAATAAATAAATAAAAAGCATTCCCAATAATTCTAACAATGAACAAACTCTAATCATTACACTACCAGCTCGAAACATCAATAGGCAAGTTGAAGTTTCACAGACCAAACAACAGCATTTAGGACAGTGGAAGATAAATATATAATGAAATACCAATGATGGAAAGCAATAAAATGTCAAAGAAATCAAAAACATCAAACAGAGATGTAGAAAACAATTCACACATCAAAATCAACCTGAAATTACTTTAGCATCCAGCGTAAAAGCCATGATGTACAACATGATCATTGAGAAAATTAGTACAGATTTATTTTGATTTTATTTTTACTCTTCACCCTTTATCTTGTGGACATCGATGAATTCATGTGTTTAAAACCCTTTGGCAAAGGGTTTATAGTTTTTGAAATCAATTATATACTCCAGAAGGAACGTAAACCATTGTGTTCACTATCTTGCTCTCCTTTCCCCTCATATACAACTGAGTAAAAAAGGAAAAACAATCATAGAATGCATGATAGTGAAGATCAAAGTTCAACCAGTTCAACTGCAAACAACATCAAGTTCACAAAGCATCTTTTTGGTTCAAAAAGTTTTACCACAACTATTTATTGGACAAAAAAGAGAAGATACCCGTCCAAGAACTATTTATTGGATAATAAAAGATAAAATACCAATGCAGCTTATTGCAATGCTGCAGGAATTAAGATCCTGTTGCAGGTTTTGACTCAAGTCTGTTGCCCAATCTTTCTTCCTTCAGCTTATTAGCGAGTATTTTCTCAAGTTTTGTAAGCCTAGCTTCAAGTTCCTGTCCCGGTATTTCAAATATAATCCTAGTGTTTGCTGTTCTACTCACATTTGCACCTACCACAATTGTCTCTGATTGTTCCACCACTAGTTTTGTAAAACCTAAGTTATGTATAGAATTATTTTTTTTGGATAGATTAGTAATTAAACTAATTGTATGGGTCATTTAGTAATATCAAAGAATTAGTTATATGGGTAATTTTATAATTTTGGAAAAACTAGGTTATTAAGCCAACATCTTGGCTTTAGGTCTTGGGCAAACAGATGCGTCGTGAATCATTGCAGAGGGTTTTGAAGGTTGCTGTAGGGTTTGAAAAAGAAATAAATAAAATAAAATAAAAATAAAATAAAATAAAATAAAATAAAACGAAGAGGAAACATTCATAGAGTAGTGATTTTGATCTATTCATCTCTTAGAGGTAAGATTTATTTTATTGTATCGCTATCTATGAATTTAGTTTCAATATATCAATAGATGATTTGTATGGACATATATGATTAAATAAATATATTGATGTAGTGTATGTTAGGGGTGTCGGTTTCGCCAGACTTTAGAGTGTATTTTGCATTCCGTTTGGTGGTTTGTATTTTGGAATTAATATGTGATGGGTTAAGTTTAATGGTGATATGTTTGTGAAATACAAGATTGACTGCAAGCAGTTACAATTTTATACATATATACAAACAACAATAGAATAATATAAGTTGAGAATTTCCGAAGTCGTGATGACTCTGTTTTGATGCTGAAGTGTGGGAGTTCCTGGTAGATTATAGGATTAATTTATTTTATTGTTGTTACAAAGAAAAGAATGATGGGTGCAAATAATAATTGTTTATGTGGTGTAATATTTTATTATAGGTTTGTGAGATTGAGGTGGATTTTGGTAATTTGAGATTAGCTTGAGAAATATTATTTTAGCTGTTTGAGGTAAATAACCCTCTATCACTATTAGTTCATTTTTATTCCCATTGAATTGTTTGAAATTATAAATATTTATTTATAGTTTTCTTGTCCTCTTAAAATAAAATATGGGTCAAGTATAAAAAACATTGGATATTATTATGAAAATTATTTGAATATTTTGTGAAACTATTCTAAAAATTGTACCAAATGTTTATTCTGAAAATATCGAATATTTTATTTAAAAGTTGTGTATTATTTGAATTGAGAACATTACTTTAGTCTGACTATGATTAGTAAATGCAGGTATATAATAAAGTATTTAAATTTTAAACACTTTTGATTCATTTGTTTTGATTTATTTATTGTAGATGTTGTATGAATTGCAATATGAACTATGATTTGTGCTCAAACTGGCCTCCTATGTAGGGATGTCAATTTGAACCCGGTCCGACGGGGACCCGACCCCCCGTCCCCAATAAGAATGGTTTTTTTTCGAAAAATACCCTCGACGGGTCGGGAATGGTATTCAAAAATAAATCCCCGGTGACATTCGGACCGGGGACGGTGATACATATTTCATCCCCGGCCCTGGCCCCGCCCCCCTTCCCGGTTAGCCTCGATTTATATTATATATATATATGTGTGTGTGTGTGTGTGTGTGTGTGTTTAGCGTTTGGTTTGGTTGAACACAGGCACAACACTCCTTGCGTTTGGTTTGGTTGAACACAGGCACAACACTCCTCTCTCTTTAAATATTATATATATATATATGTTTAGTATGGTCTACACACTCTCTCTTACACACACTCTCTCTCTCTTCTCTTCTCTCACTCTCTCTTCTCTCCATCTCCAGTGGCGACGACGAGTGCGATCTCCTTTCTCCAGTGGCGACGGCTTCGGTTCCCACCACGACAGATCTGGACAGATCTGAGTAGAACCCATCTCCTCCACACCACCACAGTCTCCACACCACCGTAGATCCCATCTCACATCTCAGATCTTGATGATGTTGCCGACAGAGCTACAGGTCTGTATATTATTAATCTGTATATAGATTTTTTTTTGGTGTAATCTGTCTATCTCCACATCTGTCTGTCTCCGTTGATGATGTTGTTGATGAAAATGATGTTAATGATTTATTATTGAAAGAGAAAGCTAAATAGAGAGAGAAGGAGTTACGGGGATTTTCCGGGGTCGGGGAAACCCGATCCCCGTTGGGGGTGGGGGTGGGGGGGTTATGGGTTCCCCGTCGGGGATCAAGTACGGGGACGGGATTTTTGTAGCTTCGGGGATCAGAGACTGCGAGTGCGATCCCCGGTCCTGCCCCGCCCCGTTGCCATTCCTACTCCTAGGTTGTTACCTAATACTTTTAGCAAGAAAAATATTTTCTTTAGCAATTTTTCTTAAATTTATTTTGTATTTTTTTTTATTTATTTGGTGTTCATATTTGACTTTTTTTAAGAGTCATTGCCGAAACTCCTAATTTAAACTTCGGTGATTACTATTTTTGTACAAACTTATATTGCATAAATGTGAGGGTTATTTATTGGCATAAAAACTAATTTCTTTTGGGGGCTTTACCACCGACCTATGTATGGTTTTGGGCCTTGTCGCGGGCTAAGTGACCATAGTTACCTAGACTTGAGTTTTGTAAATCAAATCATTGAACCATCTGAATATCAAATCATTGATTTGAACAATGAAATTTCTTCGAATTATCTCATTGTCTTTTCAATTAAAATGTATTGTTACACTATTTATTTTCAACTATGCAACCATCTTACAAAATAATTGCTCATTTATTGAATTGTAGCAAAAATATATTTATTAGTTATCGACTTTTTTTTTTTTTGTATACTTGATCCAGCTAGCAGTGATGGTTGGTTATTTGCTGAGTTGTCTAGCTTACCTTTATTTTATTTTTTTTCAAATTCTAAGAAATAAAGTTGCGCCAGTCTTTACATGTGGAAGTGCCGAGAGTAAGACTATGATTTAAGTTACTTGGATTACTATTTTGTTAGTGGATTATATTAGTGGATTTCGCAAACAATTTCATATGATAAGGATCGTTTATTATTTATGGATTTTGATAATGTGATAATTAAAGATTTAATTTGAGTATGTTATATTGTTGGTTTATTTGATTCGACTCTTAGCCTTGCATGCTCACTTAGATGAGTGTGCAGCATTGTCACGGGACTTGGGGTGTGACAAGTTTGTTGCTCACAACCATTTTCCTCAGGTTCATCAACTGCTCCACTAATAGAAGATTTCCATTGTCAAAAGTTGAAGAATATGGATTTTGTTTCAAATGCTTATTGTTGTCGCCACTTTGTGTTACTTGACAAGTTGAGTTAGTGTAAGCCTATCTTCAGGGTTATAATCGATTGCTTTAGTCACAATGCAATTGGAAACTAAGAAGTACGAACACGTTACACGATTCGGACATGCAAATTTTCAAAAAAATGTAGGATACAACACATTGGGGGATGGGTGCAAAATATGTAATTTTATGTGTCATATTTTTAAATATTTAATATTTATTTTATGTCAAATATTACACTTACCTCTCCTGAGGTTTCTGAAAATTACATAGACCTCCTCTGCGGTTTCAATAATTACAAAAATCTCCCATACTTTTGCTAACATTATCAAGATTCTCCTAATTCATGATTGCTGTTACAAGACTTAACATAAACTATCTATTATAGTCATCACTATTCATCTACTTCTCTCCTCTCAACCATCATCCACGAACACCATATATACATACATATAGCATGTATTGAGCCACCAATGGAGGATGATGAGCTACAACGGTGGCAAACCACCGAAATCTACCATCGACTGTCATCTAAACCCAAATCCAACCCTGAAGTATTATGTAATATATATATATATATAACTGTATACATTATATTCGATTAAAATTATTTAATTTACGTCAAATTTACATATATATAACCATAAAGGTAATATTTAATTATTAATTTTATGGTTTGGAAAGTAGATTTCTTCTCCACAAGGAAAATGAGATGACGTGTCCCTTCATTTACTCTGCAAAGAGAAACCAAATCGTTAATGATCACTCCCGACCTTGGTTGGTTGAGAGGACCATCCAATGATTAAATCAGAATGTTGTTCAACCATAAGAGAATTGTATTTTTCTTAAAAGAGGATTTTTATTTAGATTACTGATGGGTCGTTGAACACACCAAAAATAAATACTAAACTATACCAAATTCAATTAAAATAATGGCAAGTCCAGGTATCGATCCACAGGGACTATTGTAAAATTAAACTAATTTAATTATTAAATTCCTAAATTAATTTTGATAAAAAGATTGAATGATCATAACCTAATTTAATAACGAATAATTATCAATAATAAATGAAATTGGGTTTACTGAATTGGAGAAAAATCCTAGGGTAGAGAATTCACCACTAACCACATGATTAGGGTTTCCAATTGAAATCAATTATGCTATGGTTTGAACGGATTAATGCTCCGCAACTACAAGCTCGAAGCATTTAACAAGAAGATCATCACATTCAATGTACGAGCACGAACTATCTCAAGTAATACGAATCGTTTACTCTAAACTAGGGTAGTGATATGACTCGTTCCTCGTAGCATGGTTCGTCTCATACCTTGAATGTGAAGGAATAGAAAACTCATGTATGGATAACATTCAACAATCACAGAAAGTCAAATATTTAAAGAGATAATGAAAAATATATAAAAGAAACTTCTAAATCACCATACAAATGTTCAAACCTTTACATAATTAAATATTAAAAAGAAAACAAAATAATTACATGGCTGGGGTTTCATCAAAACCCTAGAAAAGGAGACTAGCCACTCATGGAGGAATGGAAGGAGGTAGATGGAGAAGGAACCACCATGGGAGACATCCTTGAAGCTTTTAGTTTCTCTTCCCTTCCAAACCCTAGCCTCTCCCTTTAGGTCAAAACAACTTCAGACCCCTAGAAAAGCCTTTTCCTTTTCTTTTTATACTTCTACTCACTTCCAAACAGGTTTAAAACATCAGTTTGACTTTTTCATAAAAAGTCAACTCTATCCAAATTTTGTCTTTTTGCCCATTTTATGCTCCGACAATGTACAACTTGATTGACATTCAACACACATAAAGTATACAGTTTGACCAGCAAGTGAAGTTAAGAGATTCTAATTAACGGCTTCAATGATGTACAATTCGGCCTTAATCATATCCTCCAACTTACAACTTTCTAGTTCTCAAGCAAGTAAAATAAAATAAAATAAAATAAAATAAAACAAAATCTATCTATTTCCTTTTTCGTGGGAAAATGGTTGTATTTAGCATATGCAACAAGCCTTTAAACCACAAGGTTACCCCAAGTGGACGAGTAAAGTCTCGTGAGGGTTTCCAGAAATGATACCCATAAACATTAACATATTCATATATACTCAACAACCAATGATCACACTACTCCACCTAACAATCAACTTATGTGCCACTATAGTATGATATTGAGACATAATGAGTCATTAAAGGCACAGTGGACAAGCATGAAGGAACTTATTGAGTCAAAACCACAATTCAATTAATACAAAAGCAAAGTTTCCTGTACTTGTGCATGCTAGTAGACAAGTCATGAGTACCCTCGGTGTAAAGTGCAATCTCTATATTAGTTAACTATCCACTATAATAGCCCAGTGTAACTCATAATAATACCCATCAAGTTTTTTTTTTTTTTTTTTAACTGTGAATGTCCTAATCCCTTAAGCTTTCTAATCAACCCATGTAGCAAGTTTTGGGCCAATGACTCCCAAACCAGATTGTTTTAGGGCATTAGGTGTAGAGATACCCCTACGGGCTTAATAACTCGAGTTGAAAAGGTTACGAATCCGAACTAGTCATTCTTCTTATTTTTCCTTAATTGTGCAATGTCCTGATCTATTAAGCTTTCTAATTAACTCATGTAGCAAGTTTTGGGCCAATGACTCCCAAACCAGACGGTTTTAGGGCATTAGGTGTAGAGACACCCCTACGGGCTTAATAACTCGAGTTAAAAAGGTTACGAACCCAAACTAGTCAAGTTTTTTTTTTTTTTAAGAACCTTGGCTCCTCATTTATTCTTTTCTGCAACTCTAGCTATTATCAATGATGTACACCAGGAATTATAATAAAAAGATCACCGCTATGATAATGTGTTCATGTGAATTAAGGCATCCTCATGACAAGTGTACTAAAACCACAAACACAGACAACTCTCCTCGTGCAAACATTGTATGCAAGTATCTACTCAATAAACCCTTTTCATACAAGTCTACTATGATCTCCAATTAATATATGCAAATATCATCACCATACTAGCAAAAAGTCACATCAAGTGAAGAAATGCAATCAAGTGAAACAGGTATAAGCATGAATTATGAGCCAAATAAAAATGCACAAAAGAAAATATAACCCTTATCCCCCAACTTGAATATGACATTGTCTTCAATGGAAAAGTAAAGAGAAATGAGAGAATATTACCAGAATTAAAAGTGCACATCTAGGTAGGCAGAGAGTAATATATACACACTTCACACTTCTTCTTTTTTTCTTTTTTTTTTGTGAAGAAAAGAAAGAATTAAATAAATGAATAAAAATGACATTAAATTAAATTAACTAATATTATAAAATAAAATAAACTAAACTAAACTATAAAATAACTAAACTACAAAAGAGACTAAAGTATAGAATAAAATAACCTAAACTAAACATTTTTTTTAATTAATAGAAGAGAAGAAAATAAAATAAAATAAAAACTAAACTACTTAATAATGAAATGAACAATTACATCATAGAATAGAAAAAAAATAAAAATAATAAAAATAACATCACTAACTAAACAAATAAAAATAAAAATAAAAATAAAATAATCCACAAACTAATGAGTATCAGTAACGAAATAATTTAAACTAAACAAATATAGCAAATTAAAAAAAAAACTAAATTAGGATTATTATTAGCACCATGATATCTGAGGTTTTTTTTTTTACAAAAATAGAAAATAGAAAATTAAAAATAAATAAATAATTCGATTTTTTTAATATATAAATAAAATTATAAATTAAATAATTGTATATATATTTATTTATATTTAAAATTTATTTATGTATTTATTTACTTAAATAAATTAAAAATGAAATTAAAAAAATAATAATAATAATAAAAATAAAACAAAAACAAAACAAAACATTTTTATTATTATTATTTTTTTTTAGAAAAGTTGCCCAAGACTTGGTCAAGACTCGCTTTAATAGCAAGGCGACTTCAATCTCACAAATGTCCCAAGACGCGTGGCCCGAACTGCGTCGCGGCGATTTCAACCCCTTCACGATTTTTTTTGAAAAAATCGACGTCCCGCACGTGTGGGGCCCAAGCCACACGTGCGGCTTGGTCAAAGTTCTTCCCACCGCACCTGCTTATTAGGCAGGGGGCAACTTTTGTTTTCTCAAATGTTTCCGCACGTGCGTGAACAGTGCCACACATGCGGGAATTTTTTTTATTATTATTACAAGTACAACACAAAATTATTATTATTATTATTATTATTATTATTATTATTATTATTATTATTATTATTATTATTTGTTAAAATGAACAAATATAACCTTTTTTTATTTATAAATTGAACAAGTATAACAACTATATATATATATATATATTTTTTTATTTTTTAACTAACTCTCAGCATCTAACAAAAGACACCAGAGTTATGGCATAAAGTTGCCACTTCAGAATCCCCAGGTAATAAAACCCAGCGTAGTTTATAGCCTTCGAGCTAGTAAACCCAAATATACTTAACCATTTCTACCTTCAATTGACATTTGAAAAAAATATAGCACATAAGAATATAACGGAATGCCCACTAAAGGTATAATCTTTACGCGAAAACCATGGATACTACTTTTCTCCCTAACTGTGTTTGTAACTTTCTCTATTCTTCAACAGGGTGACAGACTAGGTTGATTCGGTATCTAGAATCGAGGCGCATGAAGCTACCTCAACCTATGGGGCTGCCATACAGAGTTCATGCCGAGGTAGTTTTGAAGCAATCTCCACACCCCTGGGTATTTAAACCAGACTCTAGTCTCGGAAATCCCAAACCTTTGTGTTCTAGGCTTTGCCATTCGAACTCTAGTTTCTACCATCTCAGTTGGTCTCCTAGGAACTCACTACAAGCATGGTTAGGTGGCTATACCAGATCGTCAGATGCCGTTCGGGCACAACTAACACCAAAGGAATTACACTTTTAGAGGATTTAAAGTCTCCTAGATGCATATAAAGCATAACGAGAACAAAGAAAAACAGAATAGCATAGAAAGAGAAGAAAAGAGAATAAAGAATCAATCTATCAATCATAGGAAAATGGGTCCATCAAACCCCTGGGTAAAGGAAAATGATCCTTCCTAGTCGAGGAATTTAGTCTCCTATAATCAATGCACACTCGCCACCGAGTAGTGGTTCGTGTGGGGACTAACTCTCCTCCATCATTCTTAACAACGGTGATGCCCGATTTCTTGGGCACCACTTGTGTGAGACTAACCCACTTGCTATCTGAGATGGGGTATATGATACTCGCATCCAACAATTTCAAAACCTCCTTAACTGGCCCATCAATATCAAAATTTTCAAACCTAAAATGAACTAGACAAGCCTCTAAAGGGTCCTCTACAAGAATGGAAGGCAAAGCCTCATCCACAATCTCATCCACAACATCCACTAATAAGCACTCCTCTCTCTCATGAGATTGTTGGAATGCTTGGAAAATATTAAGTTTCACTTGCATGTTGCCAAATGAAACTTCCATAACCCCAGTCCGACAATTGATGCATGCATTGGCCGTAGCCAAGAAAGGTCGACCTAAGATCACCGGGATTTGTTTCTTAGAACTGGCTACCGGTTCCATATCTAACACCAAAAAATCAACAGGGAAGTAGAACCTATCAACCTTAACTAGCACATCCTCAATCATGCCACGTGGCACTCTGAGGGACCGGTGAGCCAATTAAAAAGTGACAGCAGTGGGCTTCAACTCGCCAAGCCCAAATTCCTCGTACACAGAGTACGACAATAAATTGACACTAGCCCCTAAATCTAATAAGGCCCTATCAATGAAATGGTCCCCTATAATGCATGCAATGGTTGGGGCACCCGGGTCCTTAAGCTTAGGAGGTGTGTCATTCAACAAGATGGAGCTTACTTGCTCCGTGAGTAGGACCTTTTGGGACACATGTGTCATAGATTTACGCTTTTGCATACAAAGGTCCTTCAAAATTTTGGCATATGATAGTACTTGCTTAATCGCCTCCAACAAGGGGAGGTTGATTTTTACCTGTTTAAAGACATCCATCATTGCCTCCATAGATGCTGTCTTCTTATTAAAAGGGGACGGTGTATCAAGGCATTGGGGAAAGGGTGCCTTAGGCACATATGGAGTGCTAGGGACTAAGTCATCCCTCTTAAGTGTTTCCCTCTCACCCTTGCTCTCATTAGGTGTACCCCCGTAGTCACCCTTCTTAACTCTAGTTGTATCTGGCGCAACTGACTGAGGCTCTAACTCCCTACCACTCCTCAAAGCAACCACCGCCTGCACTTGCTCATAATGCTTACCATTCCCACCTAAACTCTTTGCCCGTATTGTCCCTTAGGGTTAGCCACAGTTTGACTTGGTAATTTTCCCTCCTCTCTCCGATTCATGTAGTTAGCCATTTGACCCAATTGGGTCTCTATCTTGGCAATAGAGTGAGTGTGGGAGTGAACTATTGGTGCTAACCCCTTAAGTTCTGAGAGAACTTCCAACACCTGAGTCTCAAAGGCAGAGTTGCCCTGAGGAACAGGCGGGGGTTGTGGTTGCCGGTACGGTTGTGGGGGTCGATAAGGTTGCGATGGTTGGTTGGCAAAATTATTGAAATTCTGCCTTGGTGGTGGAGGATTGTAAGAAGTGCCTCTTGAAGGGGGTCTCCATGAGAAATTAGGGTGATTTCTCCATCTCGGATTATATGTGTTGGAGTATAGGTCATTACCCGGGTTGGAGAATCCTTGAGCCACATTTACATGCTCTTGGACTAACTCCGGAAATTGTGATGCCGAAAGCCACTCACTCAAGTCATGAGCAGGGCTCGCACATATAACACATGCCTCACGGAATTGAGGCTGATCTTGCTGGGTAGGGGCATGTCCGTAGCTAATAAGTGGTCTATCTTGCGGGATAGTACCTCTACTTGTTGGGCTAACTCTAAGTTTTGCCCGACCTCATAAATGCCCCCTCTTTTTGGGGTTCCAACTACTGGTTGCTGGACTTGCCGGGTTGCGAAGGCATGGTGAAAGGAACTATCACTTAGGTTCTCAAACAATTGCCATGCCTCGGCATCATTTTTAGACATGAATGTCCCACCACAGGACGAATCCACCATTTGGCGGTGTGGCTCAGTTAAGCCATAATAGAATGTTTGAACAAGTTGCCAATCAGGCACTTGGTGGTGGGGACACTATTGGAGAAGGTCTCGAAGTCTTTCCTACGTCTCATGGAATTGCTCGCCATCCATTTGAGCAAAGTTTGTGATGGCTCGCCTAAGTTGGTTGGTTTTACCTATGGAAAAGTACTTCTCTAAGAACCGTTGCTGTAATTGGTCCCAAGTTGTGATTGAATTAGCAGGTAAAGAATTTAGCCAGTGTTTGGCTTTATCCTTTAATGAGAATGGAAACAATCGCAACATGAAGGCCTCATTTGTGAAATTCTGGATCCTCACTGTCGAACAAATTTCCAGAAATTCATTCAAATGCTTATAAGGGTCATCATGAGTTAGTCCATGGAATGATGGGAGCATTTGCATTGTGCTGGACTTAATCTCATAATGAGCAGCAGTGGTGTTGGGTAATTGGATGCATGATGGTGATGTATATGCAGTGGGTGTAAAATAATCCTTAAGTGTCCGGTTGGGCACATTCGGGACATTAGGATCTGCCATCTCTAATGGCTCAATGTATGAATATGAATACTCAAGCCTAGGAACACGGGCAGAAGCCCTAAGTCTCCTAAGAGTCCTTTCTAGTTCAAGGTTCAAACTCCACAATTCAGGGCGACAAGAACGACGCTCGTGCATACACTACCTATACACACACACAAAAAGTTCTACTCGGTGCACTAAGTTACAAAAGCAAAATGCTAAAGGAGAAATACTCACAGCGGTTTAACAAAAATGCTTTACTCGTCTTTCGGATGCTTGACGTGTAGACGTTGTCTCCAATCTCTATTTGAGCTTTGACTTTCGTTTTAGCACTTTGGTGCTTTGCTTGTGAGTGTTTGCTTCTGTTTACTCACTTTAGTGCTGCGATTTTTTTATTTTTATTTTTAAAGCTCGGTTGCGTTCCACTTGCACTTCAATGATAGCTCCAATTTCAAACGCTCTACACACTTAGCAACACGAAAAGTATAAAATCCTAAACTTAAAATTAAAATAAGAATGTAACTTTAAATTAACTAATTTCACCAGAAGTCCCCGTCAACGGCGCCAAAATTTGATGGGTCGTTGAACACACCAAAAATAAATACTAAACTATACCAAATTCAATTAGAATAATGGCAAGTCCAAGTATCGATCCACAGGGACTATTGTGAATTAAACTAATTTAATTATTAAATTCCTAAATTAATTTTGATAAAAAGATTGAATGATCATAACCTAATTTAATATCGAATAAATTAAACTAAGGAATTAATTATCAATAATAAATGAAATTGGATTTACTAAATTGGGGAAAAATCGTAGGGTAGAAAATTCACCACTAACCACATAATTAGGGTTTCCAATTGAAATCAATTATGCTATGGTTTGAACGGATTAATGCTTCGCAATTACAAGCTCGAAGCATTTAACAAGAAGATCATCACATTCAATATACGAGCACGAACCATCTCAAATAATACGAATCGTTCACTCTAAACTAGGGTAGTGATACGACTCGTTCCTCGTAGCATGGTTCGTCTCATACCTTGAATGTGAAGGAATAGAAAACTCGTGTATAGATAACATTCAACAATTACAGAAAGTCAAATATTTAAAGAGATAATGAAAAATATATAAAAGAAACTTCTAAATCACCATACAAATGTTCAAACCTTTACATAATTAAATATCAAAAAGAAAACAAAATAATTACATGGCTGGGGTTTCATCAAAACTCTAGAAAATGAGATTAGCCACTCATGGAGGAGTGGAATGAGGTAAATGGAGAAGGAACCACCATGGGAGACATCCTTGAAGCTTTTAGTTTCTCTTCCCTTCCAAACCCTAGCTTCTCCCTTTAGGTCAAAACAACTTCAGACCCCTAGAAAAGCCTTTTCCTTTTCTTTTTATACTTCTACTCACTTCCAAACAGGTTTAAAACATTGGTTTGACTTTTTTAGAAAAAGTCAACTCTGTCCAAAATTTGTCTTTTTGCCCATTTTATGCTCCGATGATGTACAACCTAATTGATATTCAATACACATAAAGTATATAGTTTGACCAGCAAGTGAAGTTAAGAGATTCTAATTAACGACCTCAATGATATACAATTTGGCCTTAATCAATTACATTCCCCTGTTGCTTTGCTTGCTTTGCTTTTTATAGCTTTCCCGACTCAGGTCTCATCCATTGATTAATGTTTGATTCGAGGGTTCTGCCCTGCTTCTGGGTCTGGTTAGGCAAGTGGCCATGTTGCCTTTGTCTTTGATCGTTGGATTGTCCTCTTTTGAACAAATTAGATTGCGTCAGATGCCAGTGGCCAACCTGCCTAGTGCTATGTTTGTTTGATCAAGCTGATCGGACGGTTGTGTCGTCTAGTAGGCTTGCCCTATGTCCCTGTATTTGCTACTTGATGTCTCCTCCATTTGATGAAAATGAACCCAACGGTCTTCTTCACGCGCCTAGTCATGTACCTTTGTTCTGTAAGCTATCTCTAATGGGCTCCTTAGAAATTTATCTGGGCCTTTCCTTTCCTTTGGGTTGTTCCGCCTAATTGTTTTTGGATTTGGGCTAACATTTTACCCCTCCACATATGGCTATGTTTGTAAAACATGGTATCTGTAATGGGTTTGCTATTGTTGCCTGCTATTGTAGCAAAGGTAAATAAAAAAAAAATGAAGTAAAAAATCTTTTGTTGTAGCCATGAGAAATGGAAGAGGATGAAGCCCGAAAAAAAAAAAAAAAAAAAAAAAAAAAAAAAAAAAAGGAATAAAATTTAGAAAGATGGGATCTGATTTACAAAGGGCTATGGGTCTTGAGAGAAGAAAGAGAAAAACATGTTGCACATAGATAGAAGATGAGGGTAGGCCTAGATTAGGTGTAGTTGAGTTCACAGGCACTGGAGTACACCCTAGTCAATTAGGTCGTTTGATAATTATAATTTATAATTAAAAAATTTCTTTGTATTTTTTATTTCCAAATTTGTAAATTATATAAAATTAAAATTTCATTTCAACTTTATTTTTATGTCTCAAATTAGTTATTACTTAAATATGGTTAAAATTTATTTTGACTACTCATCTATAAAACTAACAATAAATAATTGTTTTTTTTATTAACATTGTAAACAATAAGTAAATAATAATAATAACATATTTTTATTTATCATGTAATGTCTCACTACTATATTGATAATAAAAATAAATGATTCATATTTAACTTTTATGTAGTGAAATGGAATAAATTTCAATCACACATTAATTTTCTAAATTAATTTACCACTTAAATTATCAACAATTCTTTTAAATAATACTCACCTTTTTAAAACCCACCAAACAATACTCTTGTTGAGTTCATCATCAAAAAAATTTATATGTATATATTTAAACTACATGTATCAATAATTTTTTTAATTGTTTAAAAATTAGAAATTCGAAAATCTAGAAAGGTATGCGTGGAGGGAATTTATTTTGGAAATAAATATGTGTGTACGAAAAGAGATGTAAACTTTGAAATGAATTAGTTTATTTTCTTTTTAAAACTCATAAATAATGTAATAATTAGAGTTTTCCTTTTTTTTGGTTATTGAAAGCTAGCCAATAGATTTTTTTGGATAAATTACATTCACATCCCTTGAGACTTCTGACAATTGCAGGGATATCTCCTAAGATCAAAAGGTAATATGATCATTTTACACACTCAATTAACGTCGTTTATGCTAAATTAACAGATTAGAAGAATCTTGATAATGACAGCAAAAGTAAGGGAGATTTCTATAATTATTGAAACCACAGAGGAGGTCCCTATAATTATCAGAAATCTCAAGGGAGGTAAGTGTAATTTACCCTTAATTTTATCAAATTTATTAGCCTTAGGTATGCTATTATAGTAAATAAAATTTTAATTTTAATTTTTTTTGAAAAAAATACTCCTTAGTGTGTCCTTTGTATGTCCTCAGCGTGTCTCTAGCGTGTCCACAACATGTCCCAAGCATCCTAGGATGCCAAATCTATCCGGATTGTGTCCAATACGTGTTAGACACTTGTACGCAGGGGCGGAGATAAAGAGGGTCTAGGGGGGTCACGTGCCCCCCCTAAGTTGTGGAATTTTTTTTTTTTTTTTTTTGTGCAAACATAAAGAAAATATTTTAAATAAAAAAAATTATAAAAATATTATTTAGAGTGAAATGTCAATGACATTTTTAAAATTATGAAAACAATAATGATTGTTTTGATTGAAAATAAAGAGATTACGATAAGTCATATTATTATTTATGAAAATTTCAATATAATGGTGATGTCTATTGTGATTGACATGCAAACATAATTAATCTTAATAAAGATATCGAATTTATTGGATAGTTACATTTGACATATGAGGTTCATCTTTCATGTATTTCTTTCGTATTGGTTGATGATATCACATGAAAATGATGACGTGGTATTGCTATTATATTGAATTTTTACTCATATTTTGTATAGAAAATTTCTTTATCATTATATAATTTATTTTAAAACTTATATCCATGACTTTTTTTTTATATTGTCCATGATACACTAGTTACAAATAACATTATTTTTTTTTAAAATCTTTCTTGAAGTCAATTGTAAAAATTTATGTCAAATATTTTTCTAAAAATTTTTAATGTTGTAATTAATAAGTGTCCCCTCTGTTTAATTTCTTGGCTCCGCCACTGCTTGCACGTCACCTCCAAAGACATGTCCATGCTTCATAGATTGGAAGAAAAGCCTACAGGAACGCGAGGATCCGTATTAGTAGTTTTACTAATGCAATTAGGGGTGAAGCTAAGAGAAATGCGTAATGTTTCCCTAGTGCATTTGGGAGGAAATCCCGAAGGAATATCTAACATTTTTTGGGTGCATTTAGAAAGAAAGCTAGGAGGAATATCAAACATTTTCCCAATAGATTTGGGAGAAAAGCAAGGAGGAATATCTAACGTTTTCCTTGTGCATTTAGAAAGAAACACTACTACAAAAATAGTTAAAGATCACACTTTGACAAATGAAACTATCTCATTTTTCTTGGAAGTGTGATAAAAAAAAAAAAAATTAGATTGATATTTTAATCACACTTAATTTGAGTGAGTGTGATAATATTTATTTTTAATCTCATTTTTTAAATGAGGGTGATTATATCTTCTCTTTTTTTTTAAACACATTTTCTATGTAAGTGTGATTGTATGTTGTTTATACTAATAGTCTTCTAATATGCCATAAAAAAAATTTATTTTTTAATGTTTGACATGAAAATCCTAAATTAATTAAATAATCATTTATTTTAATTTCATAGAAGGCTAACAATATTGTACTCAAAGTTTATAAAATCATGCAACACTAACCCTTTTGAAGGTTTCATAGTGATACCTAAACTTAGTTCAAACGTGAGTTATTAACCATGAAACAAAGTATGAATAGGAATTTAACTTAACACATTCAAAACATGGATTTTAATGGAGTATTAATTTCATGGATTGAAATATATAAAACTACTCATGAATACAAAACTAACTCAGGAATCACGCTATTAGTTAAAAATAGAAACCCTAGCATGCTTCTAGTGAAGATGTGAGAAGACCCTTACCTTTACTTGAAGCTTTGATTCACAAGGAGGAGGGAAAATATAGAGTTGATGGTTGGAATGGGGCAAGTAAACCCCAAGCCTCAAGAACACGCCAAACCTTCAAAGTGTTCTTCAATATTCTTTCAAAACTCAATCAAAACCCTCTATTTAACCTCACAAGTGACACCATGTCCTGGGTAGTGGTGAGTTTGTTGCAATTTTGGACTGGGACTCGTACGAAAAAGCTAGAATAAAGAATTTGGAATGCCACCCCAATTGCAATTTTGTGGTCTATTTGGAAATTGAGAAAAGATGTTGTGTTTAATGGGGTGCAGCCAAATCTGGAGGAAGTCTGTGAGCTTACAAAAGTAAAAATTGCAATGTGGGTAAAGGATTCATCCCCTGCTATTGTGTTTTCTGTCAATGATTTGGTGTTTAATCTTCATCAAGTCAGATTTTGCCTGATTTCCTTATTTAGAATTATTTCTTCATTTATATCGTTTCCTAAATTATATCGTTTAAATAAACTCCAATCTAACTTTTAATCGCATATTAATCAATAAACAAAAAGTTAGGAGGAATATCAGACATTTTCCAGTAGATTTGAGAGGAAAGCTAGGAGGAATATATGATGTTTTCTTAGTGCATTTGGGAGGAATATCTAACATTTTTTCAGTGAATTTGGGAGAAAAGCCACGAGGATCAAAATCTTCCATCTTTTGATAAGGGCTTCGCTATGTCTTTTTCAAACCATTATACTTTTCCCTTTCTCTACTTCTCGTTTCAACAACATGCTTAATTTTTTATTTTTCCCACCAATATAGGTATTGTGTGGTTACAGAACATACAATTTTTCATCTGTAGGCCTGATGTAATTTTTCCAAGCAATTTTACAAGTCGCATTAGCAGGAGCAACAAAACCCAAAAAATCTTGATCCATTCCAAATTGCATTGCTACGCAATGTGAAAAATACTACTCTATACAATTGAATCCAACTAGTTCACAAACCCTCAAACACCTAGCAAAGTACTCAAAATCATCCAAACCAGAACGAATCAATACCCACTCTTCCTTCTCACTATAAAACCTGAAAGCAACCTATTCTTCATATCCATCACATACAGGAGCCATTGAAAACACTCACTATCTCATTCTATAGCCTTATCCGTGTTGCCTTGTGTTAGCTCAGATTCTAAAAGCCAAGCAAGTGAACAAGTTGTTTACAGCCACAAGTTGCAGTGCAAAGAATAAGTTGGCAAGTTGCCAACACTTCAAAGTATAAATTTGTCTCTAAGAATTGCTATATAAATAAGGGTGCAAGTAGTGTGCAAGAAAAGTGCAAACAAGTGTGAGCAAAGAGTGACAGAAGAAAGTAAGAGAGGAGAGGTTGATAAAGAGAGAAAAAAGGTATAATTTTAGTACCTGAAGCTAGAAGGAACAACAATGGAAAACATATGTTTGCCAACAGTATCAGATGGACGTGCTAGGGAGACAAACCTCAACAACCACAGGCAAGAAAAGTTTTGTGCTTGATTTCATTGCCTGTTTGCATGAATTTTTTACTCCAACCAGGTTGTAATGCCTTTTTGTATGAAGTTATTTTGAGTTCTAATCGTGCTTTGAGCAATCTATTTTTGATTTTCTCCTATACTTCGAATTTGAAAGAACTTAAAACAGAGTAACCATCTAAAACAGTCATATCTTCAAAAGTGATTGTTGATTCCCCGAAAGGAATGTAACGCCCCAAATTTCTAACCTAAATGATAATACAACAATCATGGCTCTTTCAACAAAAACCGAATATAAATCTCCAAACTTATATTACATGATACAATAGTTCTTCATGTAACAATACATTAATCCCCAAGGGTTTACAAGTTTCCAAGGCTTGAGTCTGGTTACACAAAACGGTTATTTAAACCCACACACATACAGCCCTTGGCTTACACACAGAGTCACAGCAAAATGAGATTCTCGTACTCTCAACACACATTTCCTCGCCTTTAGTTAGACGGCATCACCACATCTTTTCTTGCACAAAAATCCCGTAAGGTGAGCATAAAGCCCATTAGGAAATCCTTAACAAAGTATATACATTTTATACAAATCTCAAGAGATGAAATGTACATGCCATGCTGTGCCCCTTTTTTTAAGATAAATCACATTTTCATCTTTTGAAAACCATCATGCTCAATAATGTCATGCAATTTCAATTGTTCAAAACTTAACAATTTATTTCACGGGCGGTAAATAAGACTCTGGTAATTCCTAGGTCGGTGTCTGCAAGTAGACTATACAAGTACTACCAAATTATCATTTTTACCGGTATTCACCGGAAGGCTCGACACCTATCCGTGCAGGTTTTCGGTCTTTCACCCTGGACTCTCAGGGCAACTTATTCAATATCATATACACCACCTATCAAGACTTACCAACGTATTTATCCCAAAACCATTTCATGAAAACTTATTTCTCAACATTCTTTTTCTCAATGTAAGTTTTCAAATTAACTTTCAAAGTTTAATGTAATCAAATGAATTGTTATGCCAATAACACAAGATGAATATAAATACTTTTATTCCAATTCATCATCCAAGGAATAACACAATTCTCTCTTCTCAAGTATCCTCAACAATTAATCATTTCAAGAATATTTCAACGTTTTGAACAATAATTTCCAAAATGAATAACAATTCTCATATTCCCTGAAATTCATCATTTATATAAATATAAATAAGAAATTTTCCAAACATCCATTTATTTTGACACCCAAAATAAATACAACAATATCATTCATGGATTTTCAGTCTCTTTTAAAAAATCCCCAAATTCTAGGTTTTCTCACCAAAACTATACAACTCAAATCCTTTGAAAAAAAACTTTTCATAATCATCTTTTCTTCAATCAACGAAGATCAAAACCCATAAAATTATTTTAAAAGAACAAGAAACAAACGCACTTTCAAAATCGCTCAACTTCTTGAATCAACAATCAATTTTCAAAATTATTGAAAGACGATTTCAAAAATCATATAGATCTTGCAAAAATGTATATATAACTCTAAGAAAATCCATACCTCAAGTTTTGAAGAGGAAATGAGATGAAACTCCCAAAATCAACGGTGTCGAAACTCGATCTTCACCGCACACAACGAAGCCCTCGAGAAGTTAACCAACTTTGATGAAGAACTTATGGCAGAACTCTAATGGATCTTGAGAAATCAATGTTTTGATCCAATTTGGAGTAGGAAAATGTAAAGAGAATGAGAGGAAAGGGTTTTTAGAGAAAGAGAAAGATATACAAAAGTGCTCTGAAATATCAGATTCACGAACTGATATAACATAATCCGCCCGAGCATGAAAGACCCTGCTTGAGTGTCAAATACACTTTCCCATTACTTTTGCAAACAGGTCAAACTTCTGAAACCAAACATTCTCCGCCCGAGTGCATAAACGACCGCTTGAGCGAACAAGCAACTTTTAATGCATTTTGCATTTTTGTTTCGAGGGCGCTACCTCTCAACCCCGCCAGGGCACTGCCTCCTAGACCCCCGCGAGCTAACCGAGCATCTCAATCCCCGCCAGACGCGTTCTGATCCGCCAAGGGTGCTACCTGGACCCCATGAAATGACTCGGCAAATATACATGACAAGTGGCAAAATTGGGATTGCTACAAGGAAACACAAAGGTTTTGATCTCCAGACACCATTTCTCGACAACTTTGCAAGCCAATCATGGTCACTTAGGATTTTGTATGTTGTGCTCAT
The DNA here is from genome assembly GCA_025200525.1 of Camellia lanceoleosa. Classification (NCBI taxonomy): domain Eukaryota; kingdom Viridiplantae; phylum Streptophyta; class Magnoliopsida; order Ericales; family Theaceae; genus Camellia; species Camellia lanceoleosa. The sequence goes on along the minus strand of CM045763.1, from coordinate 104,833,346 downwards.
GATTGCATCATGAATTACGACTCTTTTCCAATCTAATTGGTGTAAAGGATACAAGTGATCGACCCATTCTAGCCATGTATTTGGTGCGCATTTCCAACCATTGAATTCAACCTTTAGTGTTGATTTCTTGGCCTGGGAATTGGGAGTTGTATAGGAGAGAGAATGTGATGGAAGATTGAAGACTAGCTCTTCAATGGATGTAGCGAAAGGTTTCAAGAAATGGGGATTCTACGAGTTGGGTTTTCACCTGTTCGAGAAACCATTAACTCTCGTCTCTCTTTCATAATGGTGTACTCTTGTGGACATACCATTGATAGAGAATTTCAAGCACTTGATTTTGAAAAAGAAAGAAGAGGAAAAAGAGAGATATAGAGATACAAAGAGCGGAGTATGAGTGTGAAAAGAAAAATAGAGATAATAAAGAAATAAAGAGAAGGCAAAAGATAGAGATATATAGATACAGAGAGAGAGATCTAAAGAAAGAAACATGAGGGAAAAGAAAGGGGTCATTAACCCTTTTGGTTTCTTTTATTCACAAATTAAATAATTAAGTTATTTGGAAAATTAATTTTTAGAATGGGTCAAAAACATATTTGCAAAATACGTTCTTCTGAAAACGTATTTTGTAAATACGTTGTAATTAATTAATACGTTTTTTTAATTAATTTTTTAAAAAAATTTCAACAGAAAATGTATTTACAAAATATGTTTTCATGAAAATATATTTACAATACGTTTTTATCCATTCTGGAATTAATTAATTAATATTTTTTCTTAATTAATTATTTTTTTAAAATTTCAATAGAAAACGTATTTGCGAAATACATTTTCATGACAACATATTTTGTACATAAGTTTGGACATTTGGAGAATTAATTTTCAAAGCATTTTAAATATTTAATTTGTGAATAAAAAATCCAAAAGGATTAATGGCCCAAATATATATATATATAGAGAGAGAGAGAGAGAGAGAGAGAGAGAGAGAGAGAGAGAGAGAAGGGTGTGAGTGTAAAAGGGACTCGAACTAATATAGCAATCATTAAATGCAGGGACGAATCCAAGATATGACATAGAGAAAACAAACATATATACTAATATGGATCGTAATAATTTATACCAATGTAAAAAGTGAAAAATAACATGAAAACATATAAATAATTATGTTTTCTTGTATTAATGTTGAGTTAAAAAAAAAAAAAAAAAACTGTAAAATAATCAATTTACTAAAGTGAGGTAGGGGTGGGCGCGGGTCGGTTACGGCCATAGAATCTCCAATCCGCCATCCGTCCGCCAGATTGGCGGATTGAAGAAAATCAATCCGCATCCGTCCGCCAATCCGACGGATGTGAATTGAGCGGATTGGCGGTTTGGCGGATGGATGCGAATCGGTTTGGCGGTTTAAAATTTTATAAATTTTTAACATAACTTAACTCATGCACTTCCTCAAAAAGAAAAAAAAAAAAAGAAAAAGAAAGTATTACAGTCAATAACTTAAAAAAGTATTACAATCACTGTATGCTTTATCCAAAGAAAAAAAGTTTGAAACTTTAGAATATCACGATCACTGCATTCCTTATCCACATATTACAATGACAGCATGATTCATCCATATAAAGTATTACAATATGTGATTCTTAAAATATAATAACAATTCACACCACCAAAACCATGAACAGAGCAGCAGTAGAGATTGTATGTCTCTGTATTGTTACATCTACATATCAGCATATATCATATTTTCTATTTATTATTTTTAGAACTAGATTTAAAAACTAAAAAATATAGATAAATAATACGTCTATTTTTTTCAATTCAAAAAATATATTCAAGTTAAAACTTTTTTTTAACATAATATTTAAATTCTTTTTCAATGGAAAACACAAACATAATATTTAAACAAATTGAAAATACAAAGTCTTATAAATTACTAGGGGTGTTCGCGATTTGGCGGTTTGGCGGTTCGGTTGCGGCCAAAGAAATCTCAAATCCGCCATCCGTCCGCCAAATTGGCGGATTAAAGAAAATCAATCCGCAACCGTCCGCTCGTCATCACGCATCCGTCCAAAATGTGGCGGATCGGTTCGGTTCGGTCGGTTTTGGCGGATCGGTATATCCGCTGCTCACCCCTAAAGTGAGGCATATTGAATTATGCTTTCAAGTTATTTATGATATCTATGATAGAATCAAATTAAAAATTAATACTACTATGGTAAATAAGGTTTTTGAAATCGTAAGGGGTTATCACCTCTTCTTACCCCTCTCTAAGTCCATCCTTAATTAAATGCATATTAGTTGTTAATGGAGTAGACCAAATAAATTTTTTTTTATTTAAACTCAAAAATTTATCATTTTAAGGTTATTTTTGACGGCACATCTGATGAGGTGTCTTAAGTTGTATAGCGTAAAATAGTATTCTAACATTACTACATATTTCGGCATATTAATTAAGGTATATACAAGGACTTATTGATCTTGTTTTTACATTGGGCTTTGATTGACGCCTCGAAAATGAGGCTCGAAATTGCCACGAATGTAATTTTTTTTTTTTTTTAAATTTTTTTCTGGGCTAATACATTGCAAAAATAATAATAATAATAATAATAATAATAATAATAACAAGCAAAGCAACAACCCAGCAAAAAAAATAAAAATAAAAATAAAAAAAATAAAGCAAATTCGAGCCAAATTTGAGCCAAAAAATTTGAGGCCTCAATCATTTTTGTTTTACATAATATAAAATAATTGCTTGTTCGATGTTGTAATGATTGCTTTTGTAAGTGATTTTAAAGATGAGAAATCAATCAATCATTACCGTGCCGTTTGGTAACACTTACGTTTTCAGTTTTCAGTTTATATTTATAAAAATTTTAAAAACTCAAATAAAAACTTGTTTGGTAAAATTTTTGATTTATAAATTAGTGGTCCTAGTTTATAAATTTGGCCAAAAAATGAAAACACAAAAAATGTGTTTTCGTTTTGAGTTTTGAGTTTTGAATTTTTTTTTTTTTTTAACCACCCAACACTAGCCACCACCTGCTATCATTTTCCACCACCACCCACCCACCACCCACCCCTCACACCCACCTGCCACCACCACTCACCACCCACCTGCCACCACCACCTGTCACCACCACCCATCCACCCGTCACCACCACCCACTTGCCATCCACCCGCCACTACCATCCACTACACCACCACCACTGCCACCTACTTGCCACTACCACTTACCACCACCGCCACCACCTACCACCACCACCACCCACCACCCACCCGCCACCACCACCACCACCCACCACCCACCACCACCACCATCTCCTGCCACCCACTTGCCACCACCACCACCCACTACTACCACCACCCACTCGCTACCACCCGCCATCGTCACCCACCCCTCCATCACCACCACCACCCGCCACCCACCTACCACCACCCACCACCCGCCATCCGCCACCCACCACCACCACCACCACCACCACCCACTGCCACTACCTACCACTGCTACTCCACCCACCCACCATCACCACCCACCACCCACCACCCACCACCACACCCACCGCCATCACCACCCACCACCGCCACCGCCACCTACCCACCCACCACCACCACCCGCCACTACCACCCACCCGCCACCACCTGCCATTCGCCACCCACTTGCCACCACCACCCGCCACCCGCCACCACCACCACCACCCACTCGCTACCACCCATCACCTGCCACTGTCACCCACCCATCCACGACCACCAGCGACCCGCCACCACCCACCGTCACCACTTTCCACCACTGTCTTCCGCCGCCATTTGCCACCACTTGCCATTTCTCGCTCTTTTTTATATTTTTAAATTTTTTTAAAATATTTTGTCAATTACCAAACACGTTTGTAATTTATATTTTTCTAAAAATAAACAAAAATCAGTTTATAAATTTTTTTTAAATATAAACTTAAAACGTAAACGTTACCAAACACACCCTACATATGATAGAAGTTGAAACGTTACATGTAATTTGGCTAGCATATAAACAATATGATTTAAAAAAATTCTCAATAAATTGCAATAATTTGATTGATAAGTAATTTTTAACAAAAACCATATCTAGTTATGAAATAACTTAAATTTATTGACAAAATCAACAACTACAATTTAAGTGACATGACATTTTTATGGGTTTGAGATTTGAGACTAACAGCCCATTTTTTTATGCCTAAGTTGGAAATTTCAAATAATGTGGCTATATGCCCTTGATTGTTTTTGAAACTGTGACTAATGAATAAATTAAAATTAATAAATTCTCATGTTGTTAGATAATATAAAGTTCCTTATATATAAGTTTTATTTTATATTTTATTATTTTTTAATTATGTCTAGAAGGTCAATTAAACTTGACTAATGATTTATTGAAATGTAAAATCACATCAACTACTTTTTAATGGCTAGTTACTTACAATAAAATCTCTTAATAAATTTGTCCGATTTTGACTATGGAGATTTAAGGATAGATGGGATGGCTGAGATAAATTACATGAGTAATGACAGAATATAAGTGTACGAGCACAGAAATAATCTTCACGTATAATCCTGTTGATTAAGTTTACACTCCTCTAAATGTAATTGTTTTACTCCTTGAAAACACAAACGTGAGCTTGCCGGTGAGGGTGTGCCGAAAACTTCTCCGATGCCTAAGTCAACAAAATAGACAATAGACACAAAAACTCTGTGTATTTGAGAGTCAGAATTGTGATACCTATAGATAGGTCCTGCTATGAGCTTTTGTAAATTATGCCTGACACAATCCTAGTAGAACTCTAACTCTTTATATAAGAGTTCTGCTAGGAATCACACTCCCAAGGATGATGCCTAACCTAGTAACTCCCTACTCACTACTAACCAAGTGAGATGATTTTTACCTCGGCTAAGTTGGTGTAGTTTAACCGAGCTAGCTTGTTTTTGTCGTGCTCTCAATAAAGTAATGATGTAGATAGCGCTTGGCCGAACCAAACTTAGCTCGGCTCTCGCCACTTGATAAGTACTCTGGTCGGCTATAAGGTTTCCTTATGGACAGTTAGGTCAAAGCCTTGGCAACACAGCCGACTGGACCGATGCCAGCCTACCCAACACCAAGGTACCAAAGCCCCTACTACGGCCCATAACCCGGTCCTTAGCGCGGCCCAATTTACCCATATAAATTACCCTCTCAATTGCCCTTTAATTCCCTCTGCGAAACATGAGTGGGATTGTAGACGTCCCCGAACGCCCCGGGGGGATGAACCCCCGTTCTATTCATATTGGGCTTACTACAGTTCGGACTCGATTTGTTGTCACGGTTCTTAATCTTGAACCAAAGAGTTTAAATCCGGCAAATCGTTTTTAGAAAACAGATTTTGAAAGAAGTGCAAAACATGGACTGCTTTGCCAGATACAGAGTCGCCACCTAAATATTTTTTTAATGGGGGAATTTAGGAAACCCTGACTCGGTGCCAAAGGCCACGTGTCCGTCATCACCAAAGTTGCCTCAGCTCGGGAACTTGGGTACGATTGGGAAAGGTCAGCTATGAGCACCCCCTCTCGCCCGATCAAAGATCGGCCTTTACTAACCTTGATATCTTGTTTTGAAAATGTTATGTGCTCTTATTCCGGTTATTAGCCTAGAATTACTATGTTATGCGTGCAGCAAACAAGTATAGACCAAATCGCCTAAATTGGAACAAAACATTTCATGTTTGTTTTGAAAATGGTTTGCTACTCGCAAGTAGGCTAAAATGCAGGTTTTGCTACCCTCGAGTGGGCTTTTTTAGAAAATATGGTTTTGCCACTATCTAGTGGGCTTAAAACTCGCGTTCAATGCATTGTTCCAATTTAGATAATTCAACCTCCATCCACAGGCATTCAAGAAATTATAACACATAAGCAGCTAGCCTCATGGTAATCATGCTATTATGGCAACACTCACACGCATGCGGTATGCTAAAGCATAAAAGCTTACCTAGTACTCCAAGCTAAAACAGAAACTAGTTAGTAATCATATACATGATCCTAGTTCATGTTAAGATGGCTAATGCAACACATGCGGGATGCAGCTAGAATAGGCTCGGCTAGTCTATGGATGGCATGTGAAATGCAACAACTAACACGTATTCAAGTTAGATTTGAAATACAATGCAGTTTGCATGATGCGCCGAGCCCGGTGCATGCAATACAAATGAATGATGCACTCATGCATAGCACAAGGTATGCTAAATTAAACATGCTCTAATACTAACCATCAAAAGCAGGTAAGTAAAAGGGAGAAAGAAGTGGGGGTTGGAAGACATGCACACACGCACCCACACTTATTACAAAGTCGTCCTCGCTCGGAGGGACCAAAAGAATATACAATTTAATTAACCTACAAGATAATTAAATAATTACAGTCCACTTAACTAATTAATAAATCAATTAAGCTACTGAACGCAGTAAAGGGCCTCGAAAAGAGGGATGCACGCATGCTCAAATTGGCTTCGCCCGGAAATCCACTGCAATGTGCAAGTTGCCTCTGTTTTCCCTGCTTTGCTCCTCTGAAAATTGCACAATTCCCAAGGTATGCTCCATGGACATTGGGGAACACTACCGGCCAAGAGGAATGGCCACCGGCCAAAGGAGATGATCACCGGCTACTTGTGAAGCCATCGGCCACTGATGGATGGTCGGTCGGCACTGCAGATGGCCGGCCGGCCAAATCTTCCTGTAGAATCCTATTTTGACAGCAGCAGAGGGCAAAACAAGGCATGGCAATGCATTTCAAGAAAATGTATGCACCACCACATCCCTTATCATATTTATGACTCAAAGGGGCATGGTCCTTGATTCTCGGACCACCAATCGCGCATTTCAATGCGTGATGGTCCAAGAAACCAAGTATGCATTTTGATTTCAAATGAAATGCAATGCAAACAAGCACAAAGAGACCCAACCTCTATCATACTCAATTCAAGAGGCAAGACAATGCATGCACAATGCAATGCAACCTAGGCATGTGAGCTAAGGATGCAACATGTCAATGCAAGCAAACATACAAGGTATATAACAACCTAGGCAAGCAAGCATGCAAGGCATGAAGCAATGTGACCACATTTGAACAACATGCGAAAGGTGGTCTTAGACCAATATGGACAAGCCTCGGCCATGTCTAAATAGGAAGCCAAAATGCTATGGAATTGAGGCAAATACACACACAAACAATGCATGCAAACATGGCCCAACACTTAAGCATTAAAGAGCATCTTTTAAGCACACTTAAAAGAGGATAATCATGGACGAATAGCATGCATGGAAAGCTCTGAAATCATGTCATAGATGGTGCCAAACCAAGTAAGTAAAACAAGCAAAGCATGCATAGAAGCTTGGAATTAACCCAAGGACTTAAACCATGATCATATGATACATGAAGCAAATGATCAAAGTGAATCAAAATAGTCCCAAATCATGTCAAAGTAAGCCCCAAAACATCACTTAGATGGCATCTAAATGACCTACACATGGAAGCATACACAAATGTCTAAACATGGAGCATGAAATACCAACCTTATAAAGCATTAAAGAGGCATCAAATGCAAGCATAAAAGCATGGAGCAAGGACTGAAATATCATAACTAATGGTGCCAAACCACTGAAATGATGCAAATAGAGCATGGTAGAGGAGCCAACACTCAATGCATACAAGCTAGATTGCATGGTAGCCATACAAAGCAAGCCATGGATGACCCAAATAACCAAAATCAGACCTAAATCATGCCAAAATATGCATAAAATCTTCACAAAGCTAAGCCAAAATCATGCTAGAAACAAGGCTCAAAACACAAAGCATGTTAAGGCAATATCATGGCATTACAAGACAAGTATGCTAAGCATGCATGGTGTGTCTAAACCAAGTAAAAAAAGAGGTAATACATAGCAAAATATTACCAAATAACACTTAAGACATGGCCAACATGCACTTAAAAATAGTGCTCACACATGAGGCTAAAATGGCACTTTTTGAAGACAACAAGGAGAGGGGGTGGCCCTCTCCTTCGTAGGACCTTAAACCACCATCCTCACCACTAAAATCCATCAAGATTTCAGTGGTGAGGAGGCCCAAACAAGGTGGTCCCGAAGCTCACCAAAAACACACAAAAATGAGGCCAAACAAGGCCTAAGAGGGGGTAAACAACTCCAAACACAAAAGTGACCTTAATGAAGTATCTTAAAAACAAAAAAACAGAACTTTTTTATGTTATACACAAAGCTCAAATCAGCAAGCAAGATAGGCTAAAAGTGTGTGCAAAAACGGGAAATAAAAGAGGGTTAGATGCTCACCCTTGTAGACCAACGAGGACAGCAGCCTTTGGTCCCAAAAACCAGTTCCTTAGCCTCTGAAAATGGCCTCCAAGAAGCTTAGATGGATGATGGAGAGGTGTGGTTGAGAGTTGGTGTGCAAAGGAGCCAAGAACCAACACTTATGGAGCTTGAATGTAGAGATATAGAGAGATACAACTCTTGTATGCCTTAGACCAATTCTTGGAACCCTTGCAATAGAAGAGAAGCTCTTATTTTATAGAGAAGATGGAGGCTTGAAGCTTCTAAGAGAAGCTAAGCAAAAAGGGTCAAGGGAGTCAAGCTTCTCTTAGAAGCTTGGAGCAAAAGGGCCAAGAAGGCCAAGCTTCTTGGAGAAGCTAGACAAAAGAGCCAAGCTTCTTGGAGAAGCTAGGCAAAAGATTCAAGAGGTGCAAGCTTCTCTTGGAAGCTTAGAAGGGTTCAAGCTTCTTGGAGAAGCTAGGCAAAGGTGCAAAAGGTTCAAGCTTCTAGGAGAAGCTAAACCAAGGTGCAAAAGGTTCAAGCTTCTTGGAGAAGCTAAACCGAGCATTTAAAAGGTTCAAGCTTCCTCAAGAAGCTAAAGACCAATGGTTCAAAAAGTTCAAGCTTCCTCAAGAAGCTAAAACCAAGGGTTCAAAAGGTTCAAGCTTCCTCAAGAAGCTAAAATAGGGGGTTCAAAAGGTTCAAACTCCCCTCAAGAAGAGGTCTCGGCCAGAAAAAGAATCAATCGGCCAAATAAAGATGGCCGACCGACCAAACAGAGTGCCGACCGGCCAAATATATGGCCGATGGCAACAAAACACTGGCCGGTGGCCTCTAGCCATGGCCGGTGATATGTGGGGATGTCTCACAAGCCATTCCCTGCCCCTCAAAAGCAAAACACAAGTGTTTGGTGCAAAACCAAACACAAAACAGTCGAGTCGGGAGATCCTGAGGCAAGGCGCGTAGCCGAGACCTCCGGAACTCGAGATTTAACATAAACATGGATGATCACCGAGTGTTCAAACGGTGACGCCCAAGTCTTGAGGATATCAAAATGGGGTCTCTGATTGCCCTCTTTGACAGAACTCGAAAGTCATAAGAATGACGGGAGTGAATGTCAAAGCCCAGAGACGACCCATTTTTGACAAGGCCGAAGACTTAGACAAACATGCAAGACAAACAAGATATGCACCCGAAGGCAGGGGCAAAATGCAAGACGATGCACAGAGCCGGGCATAACTTATGATCATGCAAAGAAAGCTGTAACGAAGCACACATGCAACAGTTTTAAGCTAGCATACGCCAAACTACACTACAATGCAGAAAGGATGTAAGAGAATTATGCGATTCTCGATACGTCTCACGCGGAGGATACAATACCTGTCTGGTTAAATGCGGTTCTACTGCCAGAAATGAACCGTACATACAATATCGTGCTGAAGAAAACAAACTTAACAGGTACAATGTGATTAGCAACCTGCATATTAATGTACTTGAAAATGCGTGACAACGCAAAGTAAGTGGGAAGCATAACAATGCTGTGAAGGCACAGACATGTAAGTGGAGCATGCGGTCTACGTTGGCAACGAAATTGAACACGAGCATGCGGTTTACGCAAGCAATGAAATTGAACATAAGAATGCGGTCCACGCAAGCAATGACATTGATTACAAACATGCGGTCTACGCAAGTAGTGTAATTAATTATAAACATGCAGTCTGCGCAAGCCAAGACGTGCGGTCTACGCAAGTAATGAATTTTAACATAAGAATGCGGTCCACGCAAGCAAATCATGCGGTCTACGCAAGTAATGGAATTGTTCATAAACATGCGGTCTACGCAAGCGGTGTAATTAGTTATAAATATGCGGCCTACGCAAGCAAAACATGCGGTCTACGCAAGTAATGAATTTGAACTTAAGAATGCGGTTCACGCAAGCAAAACATGCAATCTACGCAGGTAATGGAATTGAATATACACATGCGGTCTACGCAAGCGGTGTAATTAGTTATAAATATGCGGTCTACGCAAGCAAAACTTGCGGTCTACGCAAGTAATGAATTTGAACATAAGAATACGGTCCACGCAAGCAAAACATGCGGTCTACGCAGGTAATGGAATTGAATATACACATGCGGTCTACGCAAGTAGTGCAATAAACATGCGGTCTACGCGAGTAAAACATGCGGTCTACGCAAACAAAACATGCGGTCTACGCAAGTAATTGAATTGTTCATAAACATGCGGTCTACTCAAGCGAATGAATTTGATTATAAACATGCGGTCTACGCAAGTAATGAATTTGATTATAAACATGCGGTCTACGCAAGCAAAACATGCGGTCTACGCCAGCAATGTGTATAAAAAGAACTCGAACATATGTAGGTAAAGCATTACAACACAGTATAATCGAAGCGAGCAACCCAACCGAGCTAAAAACCTCAAGTCAGCCAAACTACAGTCATGTACGTCACTAGGTAGCTCAGTCTTCTCAGAACCCTGCCTGTCACACATCTTGTTGCTTCATGTATCTGGCATCGTGTCCTTACTGGGACTTGTAGCACGCGCCCATTGCTCCTCTGCACTATGACAGTCGTCAATCACAACTCTTGAAATTTGAATAGTCCCGCCGTTTTAGTGCCTATACAAAACTCATTTCTCGAACCAATCATTCTTACTGTTCATCTTCTATCCCCTATATTCTGAGCTTCATATCTGTACCTCCTCTATTCCATTCACCTTCTTGTTGGTGTTCTTGTTGATTGGATTTAAGTCTTACACTCCAAATCCGTAAGTCGATCACGTCTCTCTCTCTCCTTTTTACTTATGTTTCTTTTTGCTTATTTTTCTAAAGGCCAACACTCTTAACACCATGTATGCACATTTATAAAGTTTGAACAAATACCATAAACCCAAAAACACATGCTCAAACCCAAAACAAACCGACTGATTTCAAAACCAGTCTAGAATATGATTTTCGATCCAAATATCATGCTGTGACCGAAATAGGAACTTGTTTTGCGACCTTTAGGCTTGACTTTGACCGAAATAGAAATTTATTTGATCTCCAACCGAGCTATTAATCTTGAACCAGTTATGTTCCCAGGCCGAAGTAGGTATTTGATGTTTGACTCAATTGTAGCCGAGCTAAGTTTATTTAGTGTTGGCTATTTACTTAGCCCGGTCCATTAGCTGGGCATAACACTTTTCATTTTCACTTTATAGACTTGACTAGGTTGGCCTGGCACACCCTTGCACTCTGTCCCTGGACGGTTTTGTTCAACTTAGCCAACCAAAGCCGCATCAGCACCGAGCTAGACCGTCATACACATTTTAACATTACAATCCTTTAAGTTAAATGGGCAAATACCGATTTCTAGTGGACTCCCCTAGAGCCATCTCCGAATTTCATAGAGACTACCACATTCCAGACGACGTCCACCTTTCCTTAGCCGAGCTAGACACCACACTATGGGGCAAGTCAGGATTTGTTCCATTCACTATGGTGTCCATCGTAGAGGGGGGACTTTGGTTCCCAATCCAACCCTTAATCTGTGAATTTCTTAGACAAACCAGGCATTGCCCCACACAGTTATCAACCAATACCTATAGGATCATTAATGGGATAACCAAGCTAAATCATTGCCTCGGTCTTAACCTCGATTTTGCCGAGCTGTTCCATCAATATTTTCTTTGCCAAAATGACGATGGTTGGGTTTATTACCTTAGAGTCAGGAGAGACCGAGAGAAAATTGTCAAGAAAACACCAGACAAAGACTTGAACGATGACAACTTTCTCTGGGTCTCAGGCAATTTTGAAGACCAAGAAGCCCCAATATCAGGCTATAATATAAACTGGAATAAAGGAACAACTGGTAAGAGCAATCCGATTTAATTTTCTTTATTATTTTACCAATTACCGTGCTAACCCTTGTGATTGTCCCTTGTGTGGATTTGAACCAACTTAAATCTAACTACACCTACGCCAACCAGGCCGCACTATGAGTCGCGCTCCGCTATCATAACCGAGATTGGACAGAGCTCCTAAATTTTGAGTCAATCTATCGATATAGCGGTAAGAGAAAAACCAAGGTTACAAATTTTCTTCTGGAATCATCCCCTGAGCCAGATCCCAACCTGCCTCAGATCAACCTCTTTCCTCTAACTGAAGAGCGAGAGATGGCCAAAAGGAGATCCGTGCATGCTCTTATCACCGAACAAACCTTCGCTAAAAACCAAACCGAACAAGCACCATCCGGTCAATCGCACGAGCCAGTGGTTGCAGTTCCAACCACAAGGGCAACAACATCCCGACCGAGCAAGCGTGCGCGTACCTCACCGACCGAACTGCAGCACTTGCTGGATGAGGAAAAGACAGTGCTTCCTGATCCTGTGTTGCAAAGCCCAAAGCCTGTACTTTTCGACTGAGCAAGCCCTTCTGAATGGGCATCCTCAATGTCCTACAAGGACTGCGTTGTATCCATCAAGGATTCAGTGGTTGCTTATAAAGACCAAATGCTCGCATTTAACCTTTCCAAGAGCATCTATTTGCCAACAGATATGGAGCATCATGATCATCTGATCGAGCTCAAAGCCATCCGCTTGGCGACTAAGTCAATGGTGCTTGTAAGTTTTTCTCCCATCTATTTGTATCCATATTCTCCATCCGATTGCTCGGTTTATCCTGACCATTCCCTTTCCTATCCGCAGGCTTTGTAGAAAAACCACATGGCCCACAATCGTGTGCTTGAACTCCGAAAGACAGCACAGTCGGCCATGGCTGATGCAAATGTCAAGGCGGCCGAATTAAAGGAGGCCAAGAAGAAGTTGACCAAACTGGAATCTGAAAACACGCGTCTGGTCGAACTAGTCAACACAGCAGAGGCCGATAAGCAAAAAGCCGTGGTCGAGAAAAAAGACCGCTATCTGCGTGAGCTGGCCAAGTTGGAAAAGAAAAGAACACCGAGGTCACTGAGCTAAGAAAGAAGATGGAAGATGTTGAGGACTGAGGTTTTAAAGAAGGGGAGGAAACCTATGTTCTACAGTGTGAAGCAGCCAAAGACATATTCTTTAAGTGTGGCTGGAAGGCTGTGACTGAAAAGCTCGGTCAGGGGCACAACTCCGAGATCTTCTTGAACCCCCCTCTCTACTTTATTCCAAGCTACATGACGGAATACACAAACGTCATTTAGCAAAAGTTCCTTCAAGAGGAGGAGGAGGAGAAGGAGGAAGAGGTCCCTAACCTAGACAGTGCTCCTTCAGCCAACACCAGCCTCGGTCGCTAGTCTTCACTTTCCGCTCTGGTGGATCTGCTCGACCAAACATTACCCAGCACGATTGATGGAGTGCCCGTTACCGAAGTCGAAGCCGTCCTGCCCAGTGTCGAAGCCCATGGTGACCTAGACGCTAAGCTTGATGACTTCTTCGCTTGACTCTTTCCAGCTTTTTTTTAGTTTTCTTTCGTAGTGAAAATGTAACGGGGCTAAAAGCCCTCATCGTGTACTTAATTTCCAATGAATGAAACTTTTTTCTTTTTTCTCATCTTTTTGTTCGGTTATTGCACTTTTCCGTTTTAAATTGTGCCATCTTTTCTGCAAGCCTAGCCGGCCTAGTTAGTTTGGCCTTACCTTATCATGTCCATCTTTTTCAGCTGAGATACTTATCTCGGCTGAAGAACATCTTGGGAAACTACTGAACCTTTGTAACCGAGATTTTTGCCTCGGTGCTTATCTCGGCTAAAAAACTGTTGTTCAAACCTGCCAACCTCCTTGAACTAAGATCCTTATCTCGGCTGTAGAACAAACTAAGTATTGGTCAAACCTGTCAACCTTCCTGAGCCTAGATTCTTATCTTGGCTTTAGGAAGAAGTCCTGGTCTAGTCTACCAACCTTCTTGAGCCTTAATCCTTATCTCGGCTGAAGAACGAACTAAGTGTTGGTCAAACCTACCAACCTTCCTGAGCCTAGATCCTTATCTCGGCTTTAGGAAGAAGTGTTGGTCAAACCTGCCAACCTTCTTGAGACTAGATACTTATCTCGGCTGAAAAAGAAAAAGTGTTGGTCAAACCTGCCAACCCTCTTGAGCCTAGATCCTTATCTCGGCTGAAGAAGAAAAAGTGTTGGTCAAACTTGCCAACCTTCTTGAGCCTAGATCCTTATCTTGGCTGAAGAAGAAAAAGTATTGGTCAAACCTGCCAACCCTCTTGAGCCTAGATCCTTATCTCGGCTGAAGAAGAAAAAATGTTGTTCAAACCTGCCACCCTCTTGAGCCTAGATCCTTATCTCGGCTGAAGAAGAAAAAATGTTGTTCAAACCTGCCACCCTCTTGAGCCTAGGTCCTTATCTCGGCTGAAGAAGAAAAAGTGTTGGTCAAAACTACCAACCTTCCTAAGCCTAAATCCTTATCTTGGCTTTCGGAAGCATAGTGTTGGTCAAACCTGCCAACTTTCTTAAGCCTACTTGTGCGAACAACTTTTACAAATATAGGAAAGAATTTTACGGGAGAAAAAAAATATACTTTGTTTTATTGCAAAAGAAAACATTACAAGTGTTTTAAGAAAAAGCTAAAAATAAAATATTTTGAGATTTGCTGTATTCCATGGCCTGGAAATAGCTTTGCTGTCTATATCTTCTAAGTGATATGCCCTTTTTCCTGCTAAACCAATCACTTTGTATGGTCTTTCCTAGTTAGGTCCTAACTTGCCATCTCCGGGTACCAAAGTATTGCCCATCACTTTGCGCAGTACCCAATCTCCAATCTTGAATTGCCTTGGGTGCACTATTTTGTTGAATTTCCTAGACAACTCTTGCTGATATGAAGCAATGTGCACCAATGCCCTTTCTCTTCTTTTTTCTACAAGGTCGAGTTCTAGGGCTATGGCCTCATCATTCAAGTTTGGATCAAAACTTTCGCTTCTAATAGTGGGGAGGCCCACTTCCAGTGGGATTACTGCCTTCATGCCATAGTCATGCCATAGGCCAAAGAAAAAGGCGTTTCTCCAGTTGACCGCTAATGTGTGGTACAATAGGCCTATAAAACATGGGGAAGCTCATCGGCCCACTTGCCTTTTGCTTTTTCCAGTCTCTTTTTCAGACCGTCTAAGACTACTTTGTTGGAAACCTTGGCCTGGCCATTAGCTTGGGGGTACGCCAGTGTAGAGTTATAGAATTCTATCTTGTATTCTTCGCAAAAGTCTCTAAAGATTTTTCCATCAAACTGAGTACCATTGTTGGATATTAAAGCCTTGGGTATGCCATACCGAGTTATGATGTTTTTCCAGATGAACTTCTTAACATCTATTTCTTTTATGGATGCGAGTGCTTCTGCCTCCACCCACTTTGTGAAGTAGTCTGTTGCTATGAGAAAGAACTTTCTATTGCCTGGTGCGGTTGGGAGTGGTCCCACTATATCCAGGCCCCACATTGCAAAGGGCCATAGGCAGGTCAAAGGTAGGAGCTCTCTGGACGGTTGATGTATTTGATATGCGAATTTCTAACATTTCTCACACTTCTTGACATATTTATCTGCATTTGCTTGCATGTACGGCCACCAATACCCTTGTGAAATTGCTCGGTAGGCCAGCGATCTTCCCTCTTGGCGACTTCCGCAAACACCTTCATGTATTTCGAACAAAAATGCCTCGACCTTATTGGGATGGACATACTTCAAGTAAGGTCCTGTGAAGGATTTTTTGTACAATGTTAGTGATAGGGAGAGCCAAAATCGCTATGACTTTGCTCTAATTTTGTTGGCTTCTTTCTTTTCTTCAGGTAAGATGTCATCTTTTAAAAACACTATGATGGGGTTCATCCAAGAAGGGCCTAGATCGGCGCAACATGCTTCGGCTGCTTCCAGTTCTTCAATACTTGGTCCGGGTAGGAAGTCAATTAACAATGGGTGTGTGATAGATGTATCGCCATTGATGCAAAATCGGCCAGCTCATCTGCTTTACTATTTTCCTCTCGACTGATTTGCTCTATCTGAACTACTTCAAACTTCATGATCTCCTTTCTGACCAACTCTTGGTACTTGGTCATTCTATCATCCTTTGTTTTGTAGTCGCCCGAAATCTGGTTGACTACCAGTTGGGAGTTACTATATACCATCAGCTCGGTGGCCTTCATGCGAAATGTTGACTTCAAACCCGCTAATAATGCTTCATACTCCGCCTCGTTGTTGGATGCTGAAAAGCCAAGGTTGACAGCCTGTTCAATTGTTAGGCCATCTGGTGAGATGAAGACTATGCCAAGTCCTGCATCGTGCCTGTTGGATGCTTCATCCATGAAGAGTTTTCACATCTCTCCGATGAATAGCTTCTAACAAGTGGAGGGATCTGATGATGTCTTGGGATCAGGGGCATTGATTATGCCTCCTTCCAAGTTATTGTCTATTGTTGGGATTTGATCCTCACCATCTGACTGTCTCAGGACTTTACTTTTGGGTGAATCCTTATTGGTAGTGCTGCGGTCTATTCCTTCTTCCCTTTCTGCAGGGCTGTGTGGTTTGCTGTGTAGTTGAGCGTCTTGTTTTGGGGGCTGCGCTATCCCTATGACACTTTCCCCTATTCTTTCGGTTGCCTCGGTCAAGTCGATTGGGTAAACATGATGACTACCCAGTGCGAACTCAGCCACGAAGTCTGCTAAAGCTTGGGCCTTTATCACGGTTCTTGGTTGAAACTTAATGTCGAACTGCCCTAACTCCACGGCCCACTTCAAGATTCGCCCAGAAAAGTCCATCCTTCCAAACAAGGCTTTTAAGGGGAAGGCCGTTAAGACAATCACAGTGTGGGCATGGAAGTAGTGCGACAATTTTCTTAAAGCCATCATCAAAGCTAAGGCCAGCTTTTCCAATGGCAGGTACCTTGTTTCAGCACCCAGCAACGTCTTGCTAACATAAAAGATAGGCAGATGTTGTATTCTCTCAACTCTTACCAACACTGCGCTAACTGCATACTGGAAAACTGCTAAGTATAAAAAGAGTTCCTCTCCTGGTACTGGGGTTACTAACAATGGATGAGAGGTCATGTAGTCTTTCAAGCATTCCAGGGTGCGGTCGTACTCGTCATCCCAGTCAAACTTAGCCTTTAATGCCTAGAAGAACGGTCAGACCTATCTGACAATCGACTTATGAATCGATTTAGCATGGCTGCTAGGCCAGTGAGATGTTGCACCTCCTTGACTGTGTTGGGCCTCTCAAGATCTTGGATAGCCTTTATCTGAGATGCATCAACTTCTATACCCCGGTTGGTCACTAGAAAGCCCAGGAATTTTCCTGACCCCACACCGAATACACACTTGGATGCGTTCAGTTGTAACTTGTAGGACTTCAAAATTTGAAGCATCTCATCTAGGTCATTGAGATAGTCCCTTTCATTCTTACTTTTGACGACGGGTCCTCATCGACAACGGCAGTTCCTCAGACATTATCTTCCTCAACTGCTTCCGCCAGCTCAAGATCGGGGAAGAAAGCCTTTCTCCGCTCCAAACCCCTCTTGTCGGCTTCACTGGCGACCGCGTGACCTCCATTGGTTCCATCGATCTTCCCATCACAATCGGCGAGTACCCACGGCAAACCACGAAGTTGCTCACCTTCCTGGTGGTTGATTGCCCATCTGCCTACAACATCATCCTCGGCCGCACCGCCCTCAACGCCTTCCAAGCCATCACATCCACCTATCATCTTGCCCTCAAGTTTCCCACCGATCTCGGGGTCGGAACAGTCAGGGGAGAACAGACCGTGGCCAGGGAGTGTTATGTTGCCTCACTTAAAGAAGTCAAGTTGAAGGAGGCGATGATCATTGAAGGACTTGACGTCCGGGATGAGGACGAGCTGATCAGAGGAGAACCGGTGGAAGAGCTCGTTGAGGTTCCTATTGACCCCACCAACCCACTGAAAACTGCCAAGATTGGCAGCCAATTATCCCCCCAAGCAAAAGCCGACCTCACTGCCCTTTTGACCGAGCACAACGACGTCTTTGCTTGGACCCACTCAGACATGCCAGGCATTGACCCCTCCTTTATCACTCACCGCCTTAGCATCGAACCTCATTTCCGACCTTACCGCCAAAAACAGCGTATATTCCACCCGGAACGCAATAATCTCATAGCTGCAGAGGTTGACAAACTCCTCGAGGCTCAGTTTATCCGAAATGTGGATTATCCTAAGTGGCTGTCCAATGTGGTTCTAGTCTGCAAGAACAATGGCAAGTGGCGTCTCTGTGTCGACTACTCTGACCTGAACCGAGCTTACCCCAAAGATAGCTATCCACTCCCCCGCATTGATCTGCTGGTCGACGCCACGGCCGGTCACCAAATGCTCAGCTTCATGGATGCTTTCTCCGGGTACAACCAAATCATGATGCACTCATCTGACCAGGAACACACATCCTTCATCACCGATCGGGGCACCTACTACTACCGTGTCATGCAGTTCGGACTGAAGAACGCGGGGGCCACCTACCAACGGTTAGTCAATACAGTCTTCCAACACAAGATCAGTCGGAACATGGAGGTGTATGTGGATGACATGCTAGTCAAAAGCAAACTCTCCACCGACCATCTAACTAACCTACGGGAGACCTTTGCCACCCTTCACAAGTACCAGATGAAGCTCAACCCAGAGAAGTGCGCCTTTGGCGTAGGATCCAGAAAGTTCTTGGGCTTTATGGTCAGTCAGCGCGGAATTAAAGCCAACCCCGAGAAGATCAAGGCCTTGATTGAGATGCAGTCACCCAAAACCATTAAGGAAGTTCAAAGACTCACTGGCTGAGTGGCGGCCCTCAATCGGTTCATTTCCCGCGCAACAGATAAGTGCTTACCATTCTTCAAAGTCCTTCGGCAGACTTTCGAATGGACGACTGAATCCGAAAAGGCCTTCCAGCAGTTAAAACAATGCATGGCCAACCTCCTCTTCTTTCGCAGGCAATCGCAGGCGAACCCGCCTTCCTCTATTTAGCAGTATCAAACACCGCTGTCAGTGCAGCTCTCATTAGGGAAGACGGCTCAGTTCAACGGCCAGTCTATTACATCAGTCGAGCTCTCAGGGGAGCAGAGCAGAACTACCCACTGCTAGAAAAGTTGTCCCTGGCCCTGGTCACTGCCTCCAGACGACTTCGTCCTTACTTCCAAGCCCATTCTATAGTGGTCCTCACCGACCAACCCCTGAAGAAGGTTATGCAGCAACCAGAACTTTCTGGCCGACTTATGTAGTGGTCAGTAGAACTTAACCAGTTTGATATCTCCTACCGCCCCCGCATAGTAATCAAAGGATAGGCCATTGCCGACTTCATCCTAGAATTCACCAACCCTGCCCCAGCCACTACCTCTTCACCACCGCCAACTCCTACTGAGCCAGAAGACCCCCATTCTTGGACTCTCAACGTCGACGGGTCATCCCGGAGGAAAGGTAGCGGGGCTGGTCTTATTCTCACCTCCCCCGAAGGTGGTTGTATCAAGTGTGCCCTCCGTCTCTTGTTTGAAGCCAGCAACAATGAGGTCGAATATGAAGCACTGATCGCAGGACTCCGCCTCGCCAAAGACCTTGGTGTTAGCAACATCCGCGTGTTCAGTGACTCCCAGCTCATCGTCGGTCAGATCACGGGGGAATTCGATGCTAAGGATGACACGATGCGGGCTTACAGAAACATGGCACTCCCTCTTGTTCGCCTTTTCAATACCTTCCACATCAAGCACATACCTCGGGCCGAAAACTCCAAAGCAGACGAGATGGCTCAGCTGGCCTCCGCAGACCAGTCCGACCTCAGCCATGGAGTTCGCCTCGAGTACCTTCCCCACTCGGCCATCTCATCCGACCTACAAGAAGTACAATTCCTCCAGCATGAACCCATCCCTTGGGCATCCGACATCCTCCTATTCTTGACCACAGGACAACTCCCAGATGACCAACAGCAGGCCGCCCAGGTCAGAGCTCGGTCGGCTAACTACGTTTTGGTCGACGGCGTCCTTTACAAACGTGGTTTCTCACGGCCATATCTGCGATGCCTCAATCCGACCCAAGCAACATATGTGATGCAGGAGATCCATGAGGGCATTTGCGGCAACCATTCGGGCGGCAGGTCTCTGGCTCACAAGATACTCTGCACTGGTTACTTTTGGCCAACTCTTAACCAAGACGCGACTGATTTTGTCCTCAAATGCGATAAGTGTCAGCGTTTTGCCAACATCCCCAATGCTCCTGCTGCAGAGTTGATCACACTTTCCAGCCCCTATCCGTTCGCCAAATAGGGGATCGACCTGATCGGCCCACTTCCCACCGGCCGAGGCCAGACCAAGTTCGCGGTCGTTGCCATTGACTACTTCACCAAGTGGGTAGAGGCCGAACCCCTAGCTACCATCACCGAGTGGAACACAACCAGGTTCATCTGGCAATCGATCGTCTGCCGGTTCGGCATCCCTTAGGCCATCGTGTCAGACAACGGCAAACAATTCGACAACGCCAAATACAGAAAGTTCTGTGCGGACCTCCAGATTCAACCATGTTTCTCCTCTCCCGGTCATCCCCAAGCCAATGGCCAGGTTGAGGTCACCAATCGGTCTCTTTTGAAGATCATCAAGGCTAAGCTGGAGGCTGCCAAGGGACTCTGGGCTGAGGAACTACCAAATGTACTCTGGGCCTACCGAACTACAGCTCAGACTCCTACCGGGGAAACCCCCTTTCGCCTAACGTACGGTGCTGAGGCAGTTATCCCAGTAAAAGTTGTTCTGCCAACGCCCAGGGTTCTACATCCGAATTCAACACTGACTGAAGACCTCCGTCAACAAGACCTAGACCTGATTGAAGAACTCAGGGACACCACTGCGGTCAGACTAGCCTCATACCAGCAAAAAATGAGAACGCACTACAACCGCAAAGTCCGACCGTGGGAATTCGCCGTAGGAGATCTTGTCTTAAGAGAGGCCACTCTTGCCACCAAAAATCCGGCCGAGGGAAAGCTGGCGGCCAAATGGGAGGGACCGTACATTGTGAAAGCCCGTCCACGTCCGGGCACATACCGCCTCCAAGATATGGAGGGTCGAGACCTTCCCCACCCCTGGAACGCTGAACACCTGAAACGCTACTTTCAATAGGCTGTTACTTTTGTATTGCTCAATTGTTGTACTTTCATTTTGACGCATAATGTAATTCTTGATCATTGTACTACATTTCTCATAACAACAGTTTTGTCTCCCAGCTACCTTTGTCGCCCCAATCAAATTTTTGCTTGCAGCACTCAAAAGCCTCGGCCAGACCGAGCACTCAAAAGCCTCGGCCAGACCGAGCACTTCCAAAGCCTCAGCCAGACTGAGCACTCTAAAGCCTCGGCCAGACCGAGCACTCAAAGCCTCAGCCAGACTGAGCACTCAAAAGCCTTGTCCCGACCGAGCACTTCCAAAGTCTCAGCCAGACTGAGCACTCTAAAGCCTCGGCTAGACCGAGCACTCGAAGCCTCATCCAGACCGAGCACTTCCAAAGCCTCAGCCAGACTGAGCACTCAAAAGCCTCGGCCAGACCGAGCACTTCCAAAGCCTCGGCGGATCGAGCACTTAAAGCCTCGGCTGGCCAGGCACTCAAAGCCTCGGCCCGGAAGCACTCAAAGCCTCGGCCGGACCGGGGACTTCAAAGCCTCGGCCGGGCCAGGCACTCTAAAGCCTCGGCTAGACCAGGCACTCAAGCCTCATCCGCATCGAGCACTCAAAGCCTCGGCCGGACCGAGCACTTCCAAAGCCTCGGCCCGGGCCAGGCACTCAAAAGCCTCGGCCCGACCGAGCACTTCCAAAGCCTCAGCCAAACCGAGCACTTCCAAAGCCTCAGCTAGACTGAGCACTCCAAAGCCTCAGCCAGACTGAGCACTCAAAAGCCTCGGCCAGACCGAGCACTTCCAAAGCCTTAGCCAGACTGAGCACTCTAAAGCCTTGGCCAGTCCGAGCACTCGACGTCTCGTCCAGACCGAGCACTCAAAGCCTCAGTCAGACTGAGCCCCCAAAGCATCAACTAGACTGACTGCCACCATTGCTGGTCCAGAACAAGTTACTTGCAGCTCTAATTCCAGGTCCACACTGAGATCATTCTACCAATGAAATTTCAAAAGTAGGACACTCAGTCACAATCTGACGCTTAGTCACAATCCCTGGACCACGTTTTTACTTAGTCAAATTCCAAAGGTGTTCTCACGTACTTCATTTACTAACCAGATTACCTTCCCCACCATCTAGCCTATTTCTCAAGTTTCTTCTCTACAGGCTTTCAGTTGAACATTTAATTACGATTTGAAACCTATGGAAGTATTAATCCCATTCAAACATCATGTCCCACAATTTCACACAATTTCTCAACAATCAACCATTCTCATTCTTTGAATATTTTGTACAAGTCCAATCTCACTCTGCATGAAGGAATTTTACCAGTTCACTCTCACTCTGCGTGAGGCAATTTTTTAACTTAACTCTGCATGAAGCTTTCGTCACAAATTGACCTCTGCTTAACATCATCACAGGTTTAAGTTGAATTTTTCATAAGTTCATTACCAGTTTTCATTACAAGCACTCGTCCATTCCAGACGCACAAACGAACATAGTCAAATATAACACATAAAGGAAATTTTATTTATTCACAATGTGTACATCAGTCCACTATAAGTACTTCAAAAAAAAAAAAAAAAAAAACATAAGGGTACAATGTGTACAGAAAAACAAAACAACAACTCTTAAAGTACAAAAACCTTCAATCACTCTTCTTCGTCGCTGGAGGCGAGATCTGCTTCTTCAACACCTTCATCCGAAGTGCAGGCCACATCAACCTCCCCAATCGTCACACTACTAAGGTCGAGTTCTGGGAACAGCTCTTCAGTCCTCCGTTTGAACATTTTCCACCCACTGTCCCAGTACTTTGCCATTTCGTGTTTGTAGAAGTCCGACTGCTGGAAGCTTGCAATGACTTCAGACTCAGTTCTTTCCCCAGTAGTCGTCTTTGATGGGCCAGCCCCCCCAAATTCCTCCCTTGCTAAGTTGCTGGCAACCGTAGCGTCAACAGCCATCGAAGTGCAGAGATCCTTGAACTACTCCACGGCTGCGGCGTCTGGATCGAGTCGCCGCCCTCTCCGATGCCGCCTTCGCCTTCTCCTCGTCCAGCTCCTTCATCAAGGTTGCTCTCTCAGTTGCAGCCCTAGCCCTCCCCTCCTCTAGCTCCCTCTTCAGGGCCTCTCCCTCAGCCATCAACTTCGCCCTCTCTACTTCAAATCCCCTCTGCAAAGTCTTCCTTTCCACAGCCGCCCTGCTCCTCTCTGCATCCACCTCTTTCTGCAGCTTCTCTTTCTCCTCCTCTACCTTGGCGCGCTCGACCTCCAACTCTTTTTGCAGAGCCTCAACCTTGGCATCTGCCTCATCCTTCAGCCTGACCAGCTCTTCGTTGCTGCTCATGGCCTCTTCGTGCCGCTCGATCGCGATGGCGCAGGCTTTTTGGGACTCCTCCAACTTTTTACGTCGCCCGACCAAGCTGGAACTCGGCGACACAACCTTGCGGCGTGTGTCCTCCGGCTTAACTTGTTTGCGATTCGGCGTAGGCGATCTTCCACTCAAGACTCTCCTTCTTCAACTTGGCGGCTCGCCTTGGCCTCTTGATCTTGGCTTGGCAGTGACCTTCCTCAGCAGGGCCCCTGCTAGGGTAGTTACCTCCATTTGGGCGGAGCATAACCTCCTAAACAGGTCGGCCTCGTTGAATCCAGATGCCGAGCGCAGGGCTGTCTCCTCCACGATCTTCACTAGGCGGTTCGCCCACTGCCGGGCCTTCTTCTCCCTCGGCCTTCCCGGCCACAGACGCGTGATAAATCACTGCACCCCGACCAACTCCTCATTCCTGGGGTGCAGGGCCCTTTTGGATCTGCTCCCCCCTACTTGGCCCAGCCCTAGTCGCCCCAACTCCTACTTGCACTGTGGGGGCCCTCTCCACAACCTCCACTGTTGGGCTGATCACCGCCACCTCTGAGGTATCCTTGGCCACAAGGGTCTCCACCCCAGTTGGGACGACTACTATTTTTGGGGTCTCCCCCACCTCCCCACCCTCCGTCTGCTCGGCCAGACTGGCCTCTTCCACCCTCACCTTCTTTCTCCTCTTCTGGGCTGGCTCTTCCTCACTCCGCCTTAATCTCTTCTTTTTCTTCCCTACGCCCAAGGCCTCCATCTCCTTCAACGACCTCTCCTTTAAAGGGTCTTTTGGAAGCGGTCGTGGCACAAACTCGCCCAAGTTCTTCTCTCCTAAGGGTTTGGGATGAGGTCGAATCCTCTCCCTCGCGACTGGTGGGGGCGGTCAGTCGGCTTGCGACTCTTTGAACTTCTGGGCCCTCACCAAGATGGCTTGATCTTCTGCCTTTTGTGCTCTTCTTCTGGCCTCTAACTCCGACCGATCGAGGTCCCCCCCGATCGGTTGTGGACCCAGCCCTACCTGAAACAATGCGGACGACTGAACAAGCTCATCCCACTTGACTTTCTCCCTCTCCCTCCACTCTTTCACCTTCTTTACCCTCTCCTCCGTCGCCGTACCCAACTTTGGCTCCATAGATCTGGTTGGCACTTTCCATATCGTGCGCACACCAGCACCTCCCGAATTGGACACGTAGAACCATCGGCGTCTCCAACCTTTGATCGAAGTCGGCAACCCTGCCACCAAGCCCTTCCCCGCCGCGACCTGTAGGGTTACCCAAGTCTCCTGCTGCCCTGAAGCTTTGTAGCAGCAAAAGAACTCATCTACTGTCATGGCCTGCCCTTCTGTTGCCTTCGGCCATGCACTTGCGCAAGATAACAAAATTTTCCACACATTGGGCAATAGCTTCCCTGGTGCTACCTCCAAGCAGTTGAGCACATCCACCACGATTTGCGGCAGTGGCAATCTCAGCCCACCCTTCAGCGCCTCCTCATAGAGGGAGAACTCCCATGGCCTGGCATCAAACGGCCTCTCCGTTGATGTTGGCAGCGCCAACTCCACCTCCGCCGGAATCTGGTACCTCTCGCGGATGGCCTTCAATTCCGCCGCAGTAATAATGGACCTGTCAGCCCTTAAATGCCAGTGATCTGGTTCCACCTGGCTGATTGGTTGTGGCACAGCTATCACGGTGGAACCATGGGATCGCATCACTGTCTCCTCCACCCTCCATGACCTGTACTGCGCCGTTAGCTCCTCTGCATCGTCATCCCCAAGTGGGTCCACTATGACAATCGCAGCCTCTTCCTGAGCCATGTCTATGGCGTGTCTGCATATTGCTTCTGATGCAGGTCCAAGAAAGTTACAAAAATGTTGTAAAGGGGTATAAATCGAACAAAGGCGATACTTCGAAGGTTTTGAGTTTTTGTAAAGAAATAGGTGAATCGAATAATACCAAAAGCCCACGGTTTACCCGTATTCCAAGGATCCCAATTAATGTTCGCCAGTTTGAAAACTTTTCAAATCGTCCTCCAAAACTGCCTTTTCGATGCCCATAATAATGCCCTAACGTTTCATTTCTGATCCAACGCTTGACCTTTCCCCTCCCCCGAAATTCTGCCACGTGTATGATCCCGATGCACTGACTTCTGCCCTTACCTTGTCTTTTCCACTTCAAATCATCACGTGACACGCCGCCTCTTGAGCCTCGTGCCCCTCCACTTGGCCACCCTCGCGGTCGGCACGCCTTGTGGTCGGTCTTCCAGCTCGGCCACCCTCGCGGTTGGCATGCCTTGTGGTTGGTCTTCCAGCTCGGCCACCCTCGCAGTCTTCACGCCTTGTGGTTGGTCTTCCAGCTCGACCACCCTCGCAGTCGGCACGCCTTGTGATCGGTCTTCTCGCTCGGCCACCCTCACGGTCGGCCTCTCCCGCTCGGCCACCTTCGCGATCAGCACCCTCACGGTCGGCCTCTCCCGCTCGGCCGCCCTCACGGCCGGTCTCCCCTTGCCGGTCAGACTCATCTTTCTCATTACTATTCCCTTCGTTGGACTGAAGCTGCACTCGGGAATTGGGGACTACTGACATGGATAGGCCCACAAAGACTACAGCCCACAGTGAACAGACCCAAGCCCACCATTTAGACCGCATTGCATAACCCGGGTAGTAAAACCCAGCACAGTTGGAGGCCAACTGAGCAGGGAAGGCCAATGATACTCGGACATATGGCAGGTGCAGAACGGGCCATGTCAGCAGACAAAGATCTGCAAAGTTATTGCTACAACACATCACCATTAATGCAGCCCATCACAGCATTTATTGCGACAACACCTCTCAGCCGGAATAGCACCCCCTCACCCTGAACAAGGTAAACCACGACACAAGCTTTCGGCAGGAAGGTCAGAACGGCAGAGACAGTGAAATGATTACCAAAGGATATAAGCAAAGTTGGAAGACAAGAAGAAGGTTAAGTTTTCCTATCTCTCTCTCTCTCTACATTGTCTACTTCCCCTTCTAATTCACACACTGGAGGGTTCGCCGGGGGACTACCCCGTTCCTCGTTGGACTTGTTTGCAGGTCCTCCAATGGGCTTGAGGAGCTTGGATCGGTCTAGTCCATTCACCAGAGCGAAGGTCCAGTCCATTCACCAGAACGAATTGTATCATTAGTTTCTCTCTTTCCTTTCACACTCACACTCTACTGTCTTTGTATCCGTAGAGCATCAGAATCAGGCTCTCTACAATGGCTTTGACGCTATTGTAGAGAGCCAAAGCTATAAATTTGTGACCTATTAGAGTCGCTATACCCTTCGTTCATTTTGTCATTGTTACAGTACCTCCTCTGATGAAGTAAGAAACTGTAATCAATTTTTTATTATATTTTCTGGAGGGGCCAAAAAGCATGGCTAGGTGTCCCCCCTGATGTCCCCCCGGATAACCCCCCGGATGTCCTGTGAGTGCTTGTAACAAAAGAAGGAACATGGTTCCTGGCCGGTCGACCACTCCTTTGTTGCTATTCGACAGCCTTTCTTTCTCTATCCTCCTCTCTCCTCCATTGAAGGTGTCTGCAACTTCAAGTTCTTCACCAAAATCATTATCATCATCATCATCATCATCATCATCATGATTATGTACAAGTTATTGTCTTGATCCTTTGGTGTTACTCATTGAATTTGTTCATTTTAAATCTCAAATTACACTTTTTTTTCTCTTTTATTTGGCAGTGGGTTTTACTCCTTTAATTTGATCTCATTGCTTTGGTGCTTGTTTATGATATTTTTATAATACTGTTCCTTGGTTTTTAGTTCTTGTGTTGCTCGACAGTCTTGTGTTACTGTTCGATAGTGTCTTCTTGGTTTTCCTTCATAGTTTTTGAAAAAGATAAAAGAATAAAAAATAATATTTTAATGAAATAGAATTTTTAGAATAGAGAGTTTGATGGAGTGTGTACATAAAAAAGAAGATAGCTAAAATACAAAAGTGGATTTTGAGTTATAATTTGGCTCAAAATTTGTTGAGGTTGATGCGGATGCTCTTTTATATCTCTTTTCCCTCATCTCTCTCTCTCTCTCTCTCTCTCTCTCTCTCTCAAAATCAAGAGACCTTGAAATTCTCTATCATTTGCAGACCCACGAGGGTACACCATCATGGAAGACAGACAAGAGCAAATAGTTTCTCGAACAAGTGAAAACTTTACTCACAAAATCGCCCATTTCTTGAAACCTTCCACCACCTCCATTCCAGTCTTCAATCTTCCATCACATTCTCTCTCCTCTGTAACTTCCAATTCCCAGACCAAGAAATCAACATTGAAGGTTTAATTCAATGGTTGCACAAACCCACCAGATACATGGCTAGAATAGGTCAATCACATGTATCCTCTGCACCAATCAGATTGGAAAAGAGTCAGAATTCATGGTACAATCAGGAGCACAACATACAAAATTTGAAGTGACTATGATTTGGTTTGCAAAGTTACAGAGAAATGGTGTCTAAAGACCAAAACATTTGTGTTTCCTTTCAGGGAATCAACAATCTCTCTTGAAGACATGATCATTTTGGTGGTTACTTTGTTTTGGGTCACTATGTTCTGAGTACTTTTAAATCCAAAGAATTGGAGCAAATAAAAAATACATTGCTCAATGAGAGATTAGAACTCGGATAAACTTCATACAAAAAGGCATCACAACCTGCTTGGACCAAAAAATTCATGCAAACATGTAGAAACATTGAGCACGAAGCTCTTCTTGTAGTGTGGTTGTCGAGATTTGTCTTCCCAGTACGTCCAATTGATATTATTGGCAAACATGTATTTTCCATTGCTGTTCTTCTAGCTTCAGGTACTAAAATCACTCTAGTCTCGGTTGCTCTTGCTAGTCTTTAAAACAAATGATTATAACTATTTCAAACAATTTGGAGACTAACTAACCACCTACATTGGCACTTTGGGCTCCTTTTCAATTGATTCAGATTTAGGGTTGGGAAAGATTTTCAAATTTGAGGCCAAACCTGAATTTAATTGGAGATGGTTTGCCTAGATTTGCTCGATAGGACAAGGTGACAAACTTAATCCCAAGCATGCGGACAAGGCTATAGAATGAGATAAATAGTGTTTTCAATGGCTCCCATATACGATGGATATGAAGAGTAAGTTGTTTCACAAGTTTTATAGTGAGAAGGAAGAGTGGGTACTGATTAGCTTTGGTTTGGATAAAAATTTTGAGTCTTTTTTGCTAGGTGTTCGAGAGTTTGTGGACTTGTTGGATTCAACTTTATATAGCAGTATTTTTCACATTGTGTACCAATCTGTCACGACCTAAATCCCCCTATAGATTAGTATCATGACCGGCCAGTAATCCTAAGATTACCGAAAGCCTCTTAAACAAAATCACAATATA
This sequence comes from Camellia lanceoleosa, assembly GCA_025200525.1. NCBI lineage: Eukaryota > Viridiplantae > Streptophyta > Magnoliopsida > Ericales > Theaceae > Camellia > Camellia lanceoleosa. Next base: position 104,804,233 of record CM045763.1, on the reverse strand, counting down.
AGGGGCTAACGGAAGCAAATAAATAAACATACATTGTCCATTGAGCTATGCAAACTTATATGAGACAGAAAACTTTAAACATTTACATACATATATCATAATATCATCATTACGACATCACACTATATAGATAAGTCAAAAGGGATTATGCCTAGTATACAAAAACTTGTCTTAATATTTAACATTTTTAACAAAAGAAAACAAAGGCTTAAGCCTTAAACACAGAGCCATATGATCACTTGACAGTTTTGAAACCTCCACGTGAGACACTTAGGTTGGCTGACAAAACAAAAGTCCAGACATGTGTCATTAGGCTTGGTCTTGCACTCGCTCACCTACACGTACACACATATATATAAATAGTGAGTTAAGTTAGTGAACGAATTTTGAACATTTCATAATCATAAAACAGATCATAACATAATCATTCTCATATCTGAACATAATAATGATACACCCAACAGAACATAATATATCTTCTTTTGACTAGAGTAATTGGTCCCGAACACCGATTATCAAACATAACACCACTTCGTCAAGTGGCTAGGGAGATTTCATAATCACATATATGTCATGAACCCGCATTAACATGCTGTCTCCCATGACTTGGGACTGACTTTGGATGCCATAATAGATCAAAATAGGACATTTGTTCATGTAAACAAAATATAATTTCAAAAATCATAACTTATCCAATAACATTTCAAATATAATTCATATGAACATATCTTTTCAATAACGTTACTCACAGTGGGCTTCCAGAAACAGTTGATCGGTCTTCAGATCTTGACCTACAATCACAAACGTACATAGGACAAAACTTGTCTTATCATTACTCATTTGTATGGTCAATATGGCTTAGCATTCCTTACATTAACTTCTTATTCATTCCACATCTCATAATTTGTTCACATTGAACCACATATTCGGATCAAATAATTCTTCTTATATTTTCTAATTTAATTACTCATGTTGGTTTTTTACTTCTTAAGCCTTAATAATTCATAAATCATGCTTAAGAATGCCTGGAAAGAGATGGGAACAAAGATATGAACTTAAGATATCTTTTGAAAACATGCTGAAAATGAGATGATGGCTAGAGCCAATTTGGAATGGATCAAGATCTTCCGGGTTTTGTTGCTTGTGCAAATGCAACTCCTAAAACTACTTGGAAGAATTACATCAGCCCTCTTATGGGTGAAAAGTTATATGTTCCATCATGATTCTTTGAAGTCGCTGTTACTACTCAATACTGGTACTGGTGGAAAAAATCAATAGTTAAGTGCGTTGCCGAAACGGGATGTAGAGAAAGGGAAAATTATAATGGTTCGAAAAAGAGAGGCAGTGAAACCAGGCAAGCACTTCTAACCTTGAAGACGGGCTTACACTAACTCAACTTGTGAATAACAAACAAAGTAGTGACAACAATAAGCATTTGATGCAAAATCCATTGTCTTCAACTTCTGATAATGGAAATATTTAGTTGATTGAGCGGTTGATAAACCCAGGGAGAATGGTTGTGAGCAGCGAACCAGTGGTGGAACGATTTGATAGAGTTATGGTAGGTGCAAACGTGAGTAGAGCAAAAAACACCAGGATTGTATTTGAAATACCAGGATAGAAACTTGAAGCAAGGCTTACAAGGCTTGAGCAAATGCTCGCTAAGCTGAAGAAAGAAACATTGGGCATCAGGTTGGAGTCAGAAATCTGCAAAAGGATCTTAATTCCTGTAGCATTGCAATAAACTGGATTGGTATTTTATATTGTCCAATAAATAGTTGTGATAAAAAATTTTGAACCAAAAAGATGCATTGTTGTGAACTTCATGTTGTTTGTGTTTGAACTGGTTGAAATTTGATCTTCAGTTTGTTACTTCAAATTTGGTAATTTTTAGTAAGTTGTGCATCATTATAACGTCATGCATTCTACCGGTGTACTTTTCCCGATCAAGGATCTTGTTCGGCCAATCCTTCCCTTGTTACTTCTTTTGCTGGGCTCTTAGACCACTTCTACGGCCCTGGTCTTAGATACCTAATTTTTATCCACCACAAAAACAAAAATAAAGACAGTTGAATAGAGTGATCAAAGAACTTCTACCTCATATTTCTCTTCTTCATTACTTATCCTATGCAGCTTTTTTTTTAGCAGTGTTTCTCTTAGTTTTCTTTATTATTTTCTTAGTACAACACTTCTGAAATTTTATGAAATTTTGTAGTATTTGTCACGATGGTGTGTGCATCATGTAATCAAACAAATAAAGTGAGACTCAAACAAGTTTAGGAATCTTGAAAAAATCTTTTTTTTTTTTTTTTATAAGGTGCAGTGTAAAACTCTTAAACCGTCGTTTATGTGCTAGTCGAGTAAGATATAACTCATTACATAAAAACAGTCAAATAAAACACGATATATGATTATAATTAACAATTGTAATTTAGATGGGATTTTGGTAATCTAGATGAGATTCATCAAACTAGCTTGAAACAATGATAATTTTTTGTTTTTTTTCCAAAAAATACTATAAAGTGAAACCTAACCTTATCTTCTGTTATTACTTATTTAATTTATCTCAACTTTTCCATCTTTCCTTAACTCTCTATAGTCAAAACGTGACAAAATTTTTAAGAAATTTTATCGCAAGTTACTAACTGTTAAAAAATAGTTGACGTGATCCTACATTTCAATGAATCGTTTTAGTCAAGTTTACTCGATGGATACATAATTAAAAATAACAAAATATAAATACAATTTATGTATAATAAACTTTATATTGTTCATTGACATCATGATTTATTAATTTTAAAACTTGACTATAAACGTGGGATGCTATTTAAGTCTCAAATTTGAAACCTACAAAAATGACATGTTACTTAAATTACTAGGTAGTTATTGATTTGGTCAATAAATTTCAATTAGCTCATAACTAGATATAATTTCTATCTTATATTGCCAGTTATATCAATTATACTATTGCAATTTATCAAGAATTTTTTTTAATTCATATAGGTTATATGGCAACCAAATTACATGTGACGTTTCGACTTTTATCGCATAATAATACGTAATGATTGTTTGACTTCCCACTATCAAAACTACTTTACAAAATCAATCGCTACAATATCGTACAAGCTACCATTTTTATATGTAAAAACAAAATTAGAGATTGCTCTTATATATCTTAATTAATATGCAAAAAAATGTAGTAATGTTGGAATATTATTTTACTCTCTTCAACTTTGGACACTTAATTGGTTGTGCCGTCAAAAATAACATAAATATGATAAAAAAAAATGCTTGGGACCTCTAATTTAGAGGTACCACTAGTGATGTGGCAGTGGGTTCCCCACTGCCACAGCCAATCATGTGTTTTGATTTTTTTTTTTTTTTTTTTCTTTTCCACCTCATTAGAGGTGGGTTTAGAGGTCCCTTTTTAAAGGTCTCTAGCATGGTTGATATGATAAATTTCACAGTATAAATCAATAAAAAAAAATTGATTGGTCCATCACCCCCATCATTAAATAATATGCATTTAATGATTACCATCTTAGTTTGATCCCTTTCACATTCACACTCCACTCTCTATCTCTTTTTCCCTTCTTTTTCTTTTTCTATATCTCTCTTTGTAGATGGGTTTCTATAATCTAGATGAGATTCTCTCTTTAAATAATGGCAATTTTTGTTTTTTTTTAAAGAATGATATAAAGTGAAACCTAACCTTATTGAGAGGGTAATTTATATGGGTAAATTGGGCCGCGCTAAGGACCAGATTATGGGTCGTAGTAGGGGCTTCGGTACCTCGGTCTTGGGCAGGCTGGCATCAGTCTAGTCAATTGTGTTGCCAAGGCTTCGACCTCACATAAGGAAGCCTTATAGTCGACCGGGGTACTCATCAAGTGGCGAGAGTCGAGCTAAGTTTGGTTCGGCCGAGCGCTATCTACATCATTACTTTATTGAGAGCACGATAGAGACAAGCTATCTCGGCTAAACTGCACCAACTTAGCTGAGGTGAAAACCATCTCACTTGGTTAGTAGTGAGTAGGGAGTTATCAGGATAGACATTATCCTTAGGAGTGTGATTCCTAGCAGGACTCTTATATGAAGAGTTAGAGTTCTACTAGGATTGTGTCAGGCAGAATCTACAAAAACTCATAGCAGAACCTATGTACAGGTATCACAATTCTAACTCTCAAATACATAGAGCTTTTGTGTCTATTGTCTATTTTGCTGATTTAGGCATTGGAGAAGTTTCCGGCACACCCCCGCCGGCTAGCTCACGTTTGTGTTTTCAAGGAGTAAAACGACTACGTTTGGAGGAGTGCAAACTTGATCAACAAGATTATACGAGAAGATTATTTCTGTGCTCATACAATTGGTGTCGTCTGTAGGAATTCACACAAAGAACAAACCTTTTGATTGAGTTTCCTTTTTAGTTGAACTCTATGGTGCACAATGAAGACTTACCACATTATGCTATTGATGGCAGACCCCAGAAAGGGGTAGGAGGTGCGAAGGTTTACTTTTTGTCCCACCTATGGCAGAATTGGATCCCCATTGACGAAACCCACGGAGAGACACAAGAGAAAGATGGAGCTTAAGCCCTTGTCGCTCTCAAAGCCCTGACAAGCAGAGGCGGATGATGGATCTTCAGGTTCTGAAGGATCGCGTAAAGAAGCAAGACAATTTGATACGGAGGATGGCAGTAGACATAGAGATGATGAAGCACTAGATAAAAGGAAAAGGAACGGCAACAGAAGAAGGGCGCAAAGGCAACACACACTCTTACAACTCAAAAGATCATGACAGGCAAGTCACACCATCACAAGTTGAAAGTAGAAGTCTCAGGACAGGCGACACACAATCAAGGACTTCCATGACTCGTTACTCCAAGTCTGAGAGAACGAGGATTGAAAGGTCTTATACGGAAGGAAGTAGTTATCGACCCTTGTATTTGCACCAAACAACATCTAGGCACATGGAGTTGCCTAGGTCGGCAGACCATAGTGCTACAAGAAAGGGCTCGAAGGAGAGAAGACACTCAAGCTCGCGACCCCCGTAGAGTCTCGACGCTGCAACGGTTGGCTCCTAGAATACATGGGAGTGTCGAGTTTGGAATGCCAGAACCACACCTTGCCTACAAACCAGCAAACAAAGCATTAGTGAGGTTACAGAGTTTACCGTTCAATCCGATGATAAAGAACGCACCATTACCCTTAGGCTTCCACTAGTCCAAATTCACTACCTATGAGGGGAAGTTAGACCTCTACATGCACTTGAGCCACTTTCGCCAGGTTATGGCCACGTATCGGCGAAACGAGGCTGTAATGTGTATCTTGTTTCCTTTCAGCCTTGCTGACTTGGGGTTTAACATGGTTTGAAAGATTGCCAGATGGTAGCATAGCTTCATGGGTGCAACTAGCAGAGGCGTTTGTGACCAGATTCAGAACAAACACCAAGACGCCAGTGGAGATTGACCAGCTTCTCTCTATAGACATGGGCGAGAAGGAATCATTAAGATCTTACAATAATCGGTATTGGGAGACTTTTAATTAGATTGGAGATTGCCCCACAAACCTAGCTATTGCGCAGCACAAACGAGATTTGCCAATTGGCAACAAATTGAAGGATTCAATGACGATGACACCACCCTTCACAATGGAGACCATAATGGAAAGAGTGCATCAGTACATCTGGGTGGAAGAAGATGTCGCTCGCTCCAAAGCAAAAGCTGGCATAACAGCGATGTTAGACAAAAAACTTGCAGCAAAAGTTAACACAGTCGGGCGAGAAGAACAACCGAGCAAAAATAGACGAGGCAGACGAGCCAACCAAGAGGACCTCCAAGCAAGGAAGTTGAGAGTCCGCACTGCCATCACCACGGTATTCAATACACCTATCTACCGGATTCTTAGCGAAATATGCGATAAACCTTTCGTTCACGACCAGCCAAGTTAGAAGAAGCGCAGAGGGGCTACGATGATAGGTATCGTTGCACCTTCCATGATGAAAAGTGGCACCGAACTAAAAACTGTACGCTATTAAGGAAACATCTGGAGGAGTTAGTGGCTGCAGGCCACCTGGACCAATATCTTGAAGGGGGAACACAGCCAACCCTCTAGGACCGCAACAGGCCAAATGGAATGCCAGTCGACGAACCACCCCAAGGCATAATCAATGTAATACATTGGATCATTGAACTTGAACGAGTATGTGAGCTAAGAGGGATAATCAAAAAGGCTGAGCACATGAGAGAGGTACTAAGTGCATAACCTACCGTGAAAAAGGGAAAAACGGAGGCAACGAACGTCATCACCTTTTCTGACAAAGACTTGGCAAGGTTACAAAGCCCTTACAACGACGCACTGGTGGTTACTCTGCGTGTCAAGAATTTCAACATCAAGGGGATCCTAATTGACTCAGGGAGCTCATGCGAGATAATGTACTGCGAGACCTTCAAGTAACTAAAATTGGAGGACAAAGACTTGGCACCTGCGACATCTTCCCTAGTCGGCTTCAACTCAATGCCAGAATGGTCGGTTGGCAAGATAATTCTGCCAGTCAAGGCAGGAACGATGACAAAACAGGTGAAATTTTGGGTATTGAAAGTCCCTTCCACTTACAGCATAATCTTGAGAAAAGCATGGTTGCATGCCATTCGAGCGGTAACATCGACCTACCATCAAGTATTACGGTTTTCCAATGAAACCGGAATGATTGAAGAAGTCTTAGGAGACCAAATCATGTCCAAACAATGCTTCGTTACAGTAAACGGCAGTCGGGCTGCAAAAGGGTTCGTACAAATGGTAGAAGAACCATAAAGCAACGAGCTGTTCACAGACGTCGGCAAAGCAGCTGAACAGAAGACAGTGGAAGACTTGGTAGAGGTAAAGATAGATGAGAAAAACCTAGAGAAGTTCTTTTTGTTTGGCTCCTCTCTATCCAGCACCGAGAGAATAGAGATCATGAAATTTTTGACCTCTAACATCGAAGTATTCGCCTGGACGCCGTATAACATGTCTGACATTGACCCTAATTTCATCTGCCATCAACTCAATGTCCACCCAACTGCGAGTCCAATTATACAGTGAACTCGCCGATCAGTACTCTACCACGCAGAAATAGTGGTAGAAGAAGTGGGAAACCTACTGAAAGCAGGGGCGATCAGAGAAATACATTATCCGAGGTGGATTTCCAACATGGTAGTGGTGCCAAAAAAGAATGGCAAATGGTGCGTTTTTGTGGACTACAAAACAGTCAATAAAGCATGCCTGAAAGACAGCTTTCCTCTACCATGAATAGACTAACTGGTGGACCTAACTGCAGGGCATAACCAATTTAACTTTCTTGATGCGTATTGCAGTTACCATCAGATCGTTATGTATAAACTAGACCAGGAGGTCACATCGTTTACAACTCCCAAAGGATTATATTGTTACAAGGTCATGCCATTTGGCCTAAAAAATGCGGGGGCCTTGTAGTTGGAGAGGATGGCCGAAATGACGAGGGGATCGTCATGTGGGTAGCGGATGTCCGTGCAGTCGGGGTCCGTAAAGGTGATAGGCTCTGTCCATTGCTTGGGCTGTTTGGAGGGGCGGTCAACCGTGGTGACTAACTTGTCTGAGCCCTGCCGTATTCTTCTAAGTTCTGCCTTCTGAGCTGAGCGTGACGGTCCCCCGCAAGCGAGACCGCCTGAGATAACTCTGATTTCACCAACAGGTGGAGATGGATTAGCTTGTGGCCGGGGTTGTTGAGGAGGTCGATCGTGGCCTTGATTTGGTTGAGCTGGTCGCCGTAGTGGAGTGTGTCGGCGATTGTCTCTGTGGGGTTCGGTTCTTTGCCTCTGCTGAGGGCGGGTGTCTGTGAATCGGCTTAGACGCCCCTGGCGGATGAGGGTCTCCACCTGATCCTTGACGTTGATGCAATCGTCAGTGTTATGACCATGGTCCTGGTGGAAACGGCAATATTTGGACTGGTCTTTCCGGAGGGAAGGGTTCCGTGGAGGGAGAGGCCATTTGAGGGGGTAGTCCCGTTGGATCTGGTTAAGGACATGTTCCATAGGAGAATTGAGAGGTGTATACCGCTCGAATCGACCGGGTGGTCGGACTGGTGCTAACCGGTCGGCGCGATGGGGTCTGTCAATATAGTGGGGTGTTTGGTTATGATGCTGGGCGTTGCTGGGTTCTTGGTCTTTTTTCTTTTCTCTGGGGTTGGATTTTTAGTTGTTGAGTCCTGCAGAGCAGCTAGTGAATCCTCGGCATTCATGTATTTTTGGGCTTTGGAAGCGAAATTTGCCATGGAGGTCGGGGGTTCTTAGAGAGGAGAAAAAAATCGGATGACCATGACCGGCCATAAAGGCATGGGATGACCTTATCGTTATTTTTGACAACTTGCGGGGCCGGTGTTGAAGCAAATGTGAAGCTTGATGATTCTCCCTCGATCAGCGGATATTGAGGAGTTGAGTCACCGGGCGTCGGCCGTCTTTGAGCTCCGATGAAGTGGCTCAAGAAGGAGTCGCTGAGATGCTGAAAAGTGGAGACCGAGTCTGGTGGTAACTGGCTAAACCATAGCCGAGCCGACCCCTTCAGTGTCACAGGAAAAGCTCGGTACATGATTTCGTCAGGGAAGGCGTAAAGGATCATGAGGGTGCGGTAGGTCTCTAGATGGTCGACCGGGTTAGTCGTTCCGTCAAAGGAGTCGATGGTGGGCATTTTGAATTTGGCGGGCAGGGGTTTGTCTCGGATGGAGGCGACAAATGGGGAGTTTGCTATGGTGGAAGGCTTGTGCTGGATATTCTGCATAACCCCTTGGAGCTGGAGCTTCATGGCTCGGAGTTCAGCGTCCCAAAGGGGAATGTTGTCGCCACCAGAGAGAGACAGGTGTTGGACGCTGCTGGCTTCTCCCTCGGGGACTGGTGCTGCGACCGATGGACGTAGGGGTGGAGGTGGTGGATGTATATGTGGGTGAGGGGGTCGCAAACCTCCCGAGTTGAGAGGATTGGGTTGTGGGACAGTATGGCCTGGAGTTTGTTCTGGATGGGGTGGAATATCCGAAGGTGGTGGAGGAATAGGGAGGTTTCTTTGGAGCAGGGCATTGATTAAGGCTTGGTTTTGTTCGGCCATGCAGTTGATGCTGTTGGTGAGCTCGATGAAGTACTGTGGTGGGTTGTTTGGATTGGGAAGGTCGGTTTGGTGATCGGTGGCATTATGGTGGGAGGTCATGGATCTAGTCGTGACTATACACTCGACGGGTGAGGTGTAGAAATTACTGGAACAAGGTTTCCAGCGGTAATGAACACAACTGGCGCACGAATCAACCAATTCCCACAGACGGCGCCAACTGATGAGACAGTTCGTTCTGGTGAATGGACTGGACCTTCGCTCTAGTGAATGGACTAGACCGATCCAACACTACAACAAATTTGGGATTTAAAGACGAAACAAATTTGTCCCAAAATATATATATTTCGTCACCCAAACTAATTACGACGAAAATTTTTCGTCACCCGTTTTGTTGCCAAAGCCTAAATGGCTAAAGGGTCTTAGAGGCGAAAAAAACAATTTTGTCATTAAAGGAAGAAATTAGAGACAAAAGTAATTTGTCATAAATATAAGAAATAGAGACGAAATAATTTTGTCACGTTTAATATAAACGAAGACGAAATTTTTTTGTCAAAGAAACTACCAATAGAGACAAAAACAAATTCATCATTAAAAATAATAAATTTGTGACGAATTTTTTTGTCTCCAATACACTGTGTTGGGAACATACATGTAAGTAATTAGTGACAAAATATTTTGTCATTAAAGGAAGAAATTAGAGACAAAAGTATTTTGTCATAAATATAAGAAATAGAGACGAAATAATTTTGTCACGTTTAATATAAACGAAGACAAAAAAATTTTGTCAAAGAAGCTACCAATAGAGACAAAAACAAATTCATCATTAAAAATGATAAATTTGTGACAAATTTTTTTGTCTCCAATACACTGTTGGGAACATACTTGTAAGTAATTAGCGACAAAATATTTTGTCATTAAAGGAAGAAATTAGAAACAAAAGTATTTTGTCATAAATATAAGAAATAGAGACAATAATTTTGTCACGTTTAATATAAACGAAGACGAAAATTTTTTGTCAAAGAAACCACCAATAGAGACAAAAACAAATTCATCATTAAAAATGATGAAATAATGTCAAAAAAAATTCGTCACACATTGAGGGTAATAGTGACAAAATGTAACAATATTTTTTGTCATGACAAATTCATTTAGCGACGAAATAAAAAATTCATGACAAAATTAATCATCCACCAAAGCTAAATAAGAGACAAAAAAACCTTCTTTAGGGATGAAAAATTTTGTCAATAATTCCATAATATTTTTTTCCACATTATATACCTATTTTATCAAAATCTAAATTCTAGTTCAACAAATATAACCCTGTTCATGTTGAAACCTGTTGAATATAACAATTCCATCACAGCTTAACATAACCTGTTATCAACACATTTACAAATTAACAAAATGAAAATCTCCATTCATCATTACAAATAACTTCATCCTAATACAATAAAATAGTGAAATATCCATAAAATATCCACAAAATATCCAAAAGCTATAACTTCTCCCACAAGTCTCTCATGCCTAGCCGGTTGTGCGTGCCAAGTTCATTAATACATCCAGAATGATCATTGCGAGTGATATTCTTACAAAACTAAAGCATTTCAATCTGAGACAAAACTGAAAGCAATATTTCCTAGTTCAGACACACTATTTGATGCTCAAATCAAGACATCGTAAAATGGAAGCATGCTATCATTTCCATAATAAAACGATTCACCAACCAAGAGCTTAACCTGCAGATAGAAAGTGAAATACCCAGTGTTTACATTCAATTTCATAATTGGTCTGCAGCAGCTTATAGTAATAAAAGTTACTTAAAATAAACAAAGAAATGGATGAAATCAATTATTGATAATTTGGCAATTCACAGCATGTTTGACTAGAAGACAAACACTGTAACATTTTGGAGGGAAACTTCATAAAAACTAGATATGGTGTGCCCTTGTGGCTTTCTATTTGATTGGAAGTGATGTAAACTCAGAGAGAGGCCTTTCTACAAAATCTTAACAAACACTTTCTAAAGTATAATATGTATGAAAGTAGAAAGATGAATGTAGTAACTCTACCCTTGATATCCAAAGACATCTGTACCAGAGAAGAAAAATTAGATAGGAGAGAATATAAATGCATGTAAGCATGGGGTGAATTATCTTCAAAGGTGAAATCAAAATGTATCATGAACCATATTCATTCCTCATTCATTGCCGAGTTTCACAAAGTAATTTGATAGTAGAGAAGTAGGTGAAATAAAATGGAAGTAATTCTATTCACTGTTCATAGCTCCAATAGCATAACATTTCTGCATGATTGGGGGGAAAAACCATTGTAGAATTCAAAAAAAAAATTTAATCTTAATTGAGATTTTTATCCTTTTTTTTTTTTTGGGGGGGGGGGGGAGGGGGGTTGTTTGCGCATATTATATTGAGGACTATCAAGTTTGATGGTGTTAAGTAGGGACATTGTTTCCAGTGGTCACACCAATCCCCTGAACCTAGACAAGAAACAAAGAAAATTAAAATTTTGATAAAATGAAAACCAATTTTAAAAAAAAAAATAAATAACAATCATAAAATGCACCTTTTATTAATTGAGCGTCAAATTACAGAATTTGATGCGGAGGATCCCAATATGTAAGCTTTATTTGGTTCACCATCTACTAAGAGCTGCTCAAGAATTGAACCCTTTGCTGAAAGTAGACATGTATAATTTCCTAGGCTAAATTTGAGAGTAGCTTCGTAAATACATTACTTCCCATTAAGTCTTAGGTACAATAGAAAGATGCATTAATGCATTCATACTTGTGTGATTTAGGATGTCCAAGTAATTTAGGATGTCCAAGTAAATTAGGATGTAATGTATCAATTAAATTAGGTCATATCTAGGAAGTAATGTAATGTGACCTAGATATCAATTAAATTAAATTAGGATGTAATGTGACCTAGACTTAAATTAGGTCATATCAATTAAATTAAATTAGGAAGTGACCTAGGTCATATCATAGTAATGTAATGTAATGTGACCTAGGTCATATCAATTAAATTAGGATGTAATGTGACCTAGACTTAAATTAGGATGTCCAAGTAAGAAGTAGGTCATATCTAATTTTCAAATACTTGTGTGATTTCTAGAATTAGATATGACCTACTTCTTCAAATGATTTAGGATGTCCAACTAAGAGAATGAAAAAATAGTGTGTTTCATTAAAGTAACATGCTTTAGCACTATCCTTAGCCTTCAATTCTGTGTTCCCTAATTCTGACTAAGAGCCAGGTTTGAGTAACTTATAAATTGTTCATACAAACTTATCGAGCCAAACTAAAAAAATGTAACAAGCTTCAAACTATATTCAAGCTTGACTTTTTAACATAACAAGAAGCTACTAGAAATTTCTTCCTCCATTAAAGCTGGTAACATATATTAGCATAGAACATAGAATGAGTGTAAACTTATAAAAATTGCTGCCACCACTGCAGGATTCTATCATCGCAATACCAAATAATACATAATGTTTAATGCTGAATCATTTGGCAAGCTCATCAAAATAATATCAACCAAATGCTCCTCGGTAAATGTTGTTCAAAGATTTAAATATTGCTAGCATAGTACCTAAATCATGTCTATTACTCACTTCCACAACATTTATCACTTTAACCTATAGATTATAATGCATCTCAACTTAGCACAGAACACCTATTGCCTTGATCACATGCATCAAATACAAGACATTAAATAATTTTTGCTTCTTTTAGTTGTTTGATCTCCAAATTTAATGTGTCTGAATCTCTATGCACCCAGAATTAATGGAAGTTGAAATGGGATTACCAATAGCAATTTTCATCAAGAACATGCATTTTAGAGGCATCTAAAAAATTAAAACCATGGCTCAAAATTCGGAATTATATTGAAATCCACAAGAATCTAAATAGGTCAAATTTATTGATACACAATTGGGTTCTTGACATAATGCTTAATTCTCACCGGAATCCTATCTGGGTATTTCTCCCTGATCCTGCCAGCCTCGGCACATCTCTTTTCTGAGCACAAAAGAGACATCACAGATTTCATTTCCAAAAGAAAGAAGAAAAAAAAAATGAATCTAGAATTTAAAACAGTAAAACAGGCAAGAAAAATTTGGAGTAGTGCACAACTCAATTGCACAAACAGAATTGCATACCAAGATCATGCTCTTGCTTGAATAAACTTTTTGCCATTTAACCTGAAATCACAGCTCAACAAATTAGCCCTCAAGTACCTATACACAATAATGTAATGAATGTGATTATTTTCATACATGTATACAATTAATGCAAAAAGGGGCAAACATGGAATATACACAATCAATCAGGGGAGAGAGAGAGAGAGAGAGAGAAATTGATTTTCACTTACAGGGCTCTGAGTTCAGTGCGATTGGTAACTTCATTAGGAATAACACCATGTGCGACAGTGGTGGACGGTAGGAGGGGCTCGTGTGCGACAGTGGTGGACGGTAGGACGGATGAACTTCTCGAAAAGGGACAGAACAAAGAAAAGGAAGAAGAATCGAAGAAGAAGACGAGTAAGAATCGAAGATGAACTTACCGGAATGTGATCTTTGAAGGAGAGAATCGATTAGCCCCTTCGATTAAACCTCTTCAATAGCTTCGCAGGAAGGAGTTCTTCGGCTCTTGGGAGTCTGTCTGTGTTTAAAGAAAAAGAGAGAGACAATCGAGTAGAGTAGAACCCTAATTTTAATTTGTTTCATGTTGAGAGATAGGGCTGAGAAAGAGGGAGAGAGGAGGGATGATGAGAGAGTGAAATTGGTATTCATTTCCCTCTCCAGGTTTCAAATTTCCCCCCAAATTTTGGTGTTTCTTATTTATTTTTACAAATTTAGTTGAAATTGTAAGCTTGTAGAAATTCTTGTTGTGTAATTTATGAAATTGTTTATAATTTTTTTTTTCCAAATATTTGATATAATTTTTTATTATTTGTGGCAAAAATAAATTAAATAAGATTAAAAATTAATTAAAAAAATTTAAATATATTTTTAACTTATTGGTGATGAAATATTTTCGTCTTCCATAACTTATCATTTCCAAACAAAAAATATATTTGTCACCAAATAAATAAAAAAATGAAACGACATCGTCTAAAAGTTTGGAATGGGTGTTCTACACGAAAAGGATAGAGTTGGTTCAAATTAGTTAATTCGAATTTTATAAATTAATTAGTGTATGAGAGAAGTTAATTAGTTAATTATGTTTTAAAGATTTTTTATAAAAATAATTTAATTATGATGAGAGAGTGAAATGGGAGGGGACTGGGAGAGTAGTAGAATAATTAATAACAATTGGCCACTAAATATTTTAGGCGCTAATTTTATTTTTAATCACTCCAAAATTTGAAATCTCCCTCCAATTATTTTAGGCTCTATTTAGTTTTAGATTTCAAATTAATAAAGGAGTGTGGTATAATTTTTTAATAAAGGATGCAATTTTATCATAGTTAAATTTTTTATGCAAATTATGAAAATAAAAAAGATTGAAATTTAAAATTTAAGTCTCACAATTTTATCACAATTTATTTATTATTTAAGTTCAATGCCAGTCATGCCAGCGATGAGCAAAAAACAAAAAAAGAAACTGATTTCATTGAAGTTAGGGGAGGACATTCTCGATTACAGAGACTCAAAAAAAAAAAAAAAAAAAAAAAACATATATACAAAAAAAAAAAAGAAATACAAAAAAACAAACCCAAAAAAATAAAAAAAAAATAAAATACAAAGTCCAGAAAAAGAAATAAAAAAAAAACAGATCATTGTTCTTCTTCTTCTTCTTCTTCTTCGCCGGTGCCGGCCACATGCCAGCTTCAGTTACTCGGCTCTTCCGTCGCCGAGCTCTTCCTCTTTTTGTCATCGGCCTTCGAAGGCCCTGCCTCAATGTTTCTGGCAAAAGAGTTCACTTTTCGCCGACCATCAAAGGAAAAATGCGCGGCGCTCAATCGGTCGGACATATGGTGCATCGTTTTACCTCTCTACTCTCCATGGAGGTAGTCTTAGTTTCGATTCTTTGTTCTCTGCCTTGACAAACCTCGCTTCGTGCATCCCTATACATCTGCTGAAGCGATTAAGTTGAGCATTAACGATGTAGCTCACTCGTCTGTTTTTGCGACGGTGAGACAAATTAGTGACATGACCCTTTGTTTCCATACACGACTTGATGTGAGGTGGTTAGCATCAATATCGGTTTGGCGACCATCACTTGCTCAGCGATGGTGTAGGAAGAGCAGGATGAGTAAGACAGGGGCACTTGGCCCAGAAGAGCTCGATGGATCATTAAGATCCGGAAGCGAAGAGAGATGGCGAGGCAAGCCATGTATGGGAAGAAAGAGGAAAAAGCGATCCTGAAGAGTGGCGAGAAAAATAGAAGAAGAAAAAGAAGAAGGCGGGGAAGATGGAAGAACAAGAAGAAGGCGGAGGAAATTTGGAAGAGTAATGGAGAAGGAGAAGAAGAGAATGGTTAATAAGAAGAAGGCGGATCTTGAAGAGAAGAAGAAGCGAGAGAGAAAGACAAAGAGGAAGAGGAGAGTCGAGGCGACTGCTTTTGTCGAGGCGGTAAACACAAAAGTAAAGCTTAAGCGAGAAGAGAGAAGGAGATGATGAGAGATAGAGTGAGGCAGCGCGGATCGGTGGCGTGGTGAGGAATGAGCGGTGGATATTTGATATTGGTGTGTTTGTTTTAGAGAAGAAAAGAGATGAAGAACTTCGATAAGAGATCGTAGTAGGATATTCCCATTGGAGAATAGGAAAGTTGTAAATATGATCGAAAAGCGGCATCCATGGCCACCCAAATCGATTAACAACGCAGTGCGCTGTCATTTCACACCATCCTTTCTCCTTCATACGAGAGAGAAATGAGGGTTTGCGAGGAAGTGTCTTCTTGGGTCACGACTTGAGTGTCCGTGCATATGAAATGAGTGATAAGGGTCAGAGTGTGTCTTGGGGTCACGGTTTGATGTTCAAACACAAAACCATAGCATACTAATAAAGAGAAATAATTAGTGACAAAATATTTTTTCTCCTTAAATATAAGAACATAGAATTTATTATTAGTGATGAAATATTTTTGTCTTTCACAACATAACCTTATGAGATAAAAAATATTTTTGTCTTTTTGCATGATGGAGTGTTTATTGGTGACGAAACATTTTCGTCTTCCATAACTTATCCTTGAGACAAAAATATATTTGTCGTCTAATAAATGGAAATATGCAACGATATCGTTTAATAGGTATGGAATTTATTGGCGGCAATTACGTTCGTCACAAAAAAAAATATTTTGTGACAAAAATGTTTGTCTCCAATGAGCTAAAATAATTGGCGCCAATGCAAATGAAATTGGCGCCTCATTTTTACACCACGAAATTTTGTTTTAAGTCTCCTATACTTTTCGAGAAAAATTAAAACAAACGACAAAATTAATATTTCGTCATCTTTGGGTTAAATTTTAAGACAAAAAAAATTTCGTCACCAAATTTTGTCACAATAGCCCAGATTTCTTATATTTTTTATTGATTTTAAGCATTTGGTGATGAAATTTGGTTTTCCTCTCTAAAAATAATACATTTGGAGACGAAATTATTTCCTCTCTAAAATTTTTTACAATGGTGACGACAAATTTCGTCTCAAAAATGGCGCCAAATCTTCCACCAAATTTTCCAAGAGCGGGAAATTGTTTTGTGACGAAAAATAAAATTTAAAGACGAATAAAATTTTTGTCACCTATTATTTTATTTGATTTTAAGCATTTGGTGACGAAATTTGATTTTCCTTTCTAAAAATAATACATTTGGAGACGAAATTATTTCCTCTCTAAAATTTTTTACAATGGTGACGACAAATTTCGTCTCCAAAATGGCGCCAAAATCTTAGAGCCGGAAATTGTTTTGTGACGAAAAATAAAATTTAGAGACGAATAAAATTTTCGTCACCTATTGTTTTATTTGATTTTAAGCATTTGGTGACGAAATTTGGTTTTCCTCTCTGAAAATAATACATTTGGAGACGAAATTATTTCCTCTCTAAAATTTTTTACAATTGTGACAACAAATTTCGTCTCCAAAATGGCGCCAAATCTTCCACCAAATTTTCCAAGGGCGGGAAATTGTTTTGTGACGAAAAATAAAATTTAGAGACGAATAAAATTTTCGTCACCTATTGTTTTATTTGATTTTAAGCATTTCGTGACAAAATTTGGTTTTCGTCTCTGAAAATAATATAATTGGAGGCGAAATCTTATTTTCATCACTAAAACATGCATATTTGGAGACTAAATATTTTTTCGTCACGCGTTTTCGTCACCATAGACCTTTTTTGTTGTAGTGCAAGCTCCTCAAGCCCATTGGAGGACCTGTAAACAAGTCCAACGGGGAACGGGGTAGTCCCCCGGCGAACCCTCCGGTGTGTGAATTAGAAGGGGAAGTAGACAATGTAGAAAGAGAGAGAGAGATAGGAAAACTTAACCTTCTTCTTGTCTTCCAACTTTGCTTATATTCTTTGGTAATCATTTCACTGTCTCTGCCGTTCTGACCTTCCCGCCGAAAGCTTGTACCGTGGTTTACCTTGTTCAGGGTAAGGGGTTGCCATTCCGGCTGAGAGGTGTTGTCAATAAATCTTTGTGATGAAATTGCATTAATGGTGATGTGTTATAGCAATAACTTTGCGAGATCTTTGTCTGTGACATGGCCTGCGTGCTGCCATGTGTCCAAGTATCATTGGCCTTTCTGCTCGGTTGGCCTCAATTGTCTTTGGATTTTAGTACCCGGGTTATGTAATGGGGTCTAAATGGTGGGCTTGGGTCTGTTCACTGTGGGCTGTAGTCTTTGTGGGCCTATCTATGTCAGAAACATATAGAGAAAAAAAGATGAGGGAAAAGAGAGATATATAGATAAACAAAGAACAGAGTGTGAGCGTCAAAAGAAATAGACCGAGATGTCAATTATTAAATGCATGTTAGTTGTTGATAGGGTGGATCGATTAAATTTTTATGGTGATTTTAAAATGTAAAATTAATATTTTTATGTTACTTTTGACGGAACAACCGATGAAGTGTCCTAAGTTCAGTAGGGTAAAATAATATTCTGGCATTATTACATGAGAAATGTTAGGGATCATAAAATTTTTTTTATAAAAATGATTATAAAAAATTTATGATCCTTAGATTACCTTAATTAGTGTTGCTTTATTATAAGTGTAATTTAAATGTCACAAATCTTTTATGACTATTTTCATGAAAGACTTTTCATAATACTTAGTAATACTGTTATTACATATTCCTGCATATTAATTAAGATAAGAGGAATCCTTAAGAGGAATCCTTGATCTTGTTTTACGTATAAAAGTGGCGTCATGTACCATATTGTAATGATTAATTTTGTAAGTGATTTTGATGATGAAACGTCACCCAATCATTATGTATTATTATGCGGTGGAAGTTGAAACGTTTCATGTAATCTGGCCACCACATAAGTAATGCGAATTAAAAAAAAAAAAATTCTCAATAAATTGCAATCACATAATTGATATGCCTAGTAATATATGATAAAAATTAGGGGAAATTATTTTTGTAGAGCAGTGGCAAAAAAAAAAAAAGCATTTTCATGATGGTACAACTCTTTTGTATGTATGGTGCAAATTTATTCAGGTGCTTGGTGCAATTCTTTCAATGTGTCAAAGTTGTCACACACACACACACACACACACAAAAAAAAAAAAAAAAAACTATTTCTAGTGCAATTGTTTTTCCATTTCTTCATGTATTTGTAATTTTCACTAAAAATTATAATAGTTATGAGACAATTGAAATTTATAAAAAAAAAATGGTAAAATATGTAAATAATCCCTGTAGTTTACACGATGTGTCAATTTAATTTATGTTGTTTTAATTTGCTCAATTTTGCCTCTTAATTTAATAGATTGTGTCATTTTAGTCCAATAAATAATGGTTGTTAAGTTTGGTGGACAAAAAATCTACAATGTACCAATTTGGTCCCTGTTATTTTAATTTGCTCGATTTTGACAAGAACCAAATTGATACATAATTTGACTTTCCATCCACCAAACTTAACAACCGTTATTTATTGAACTAAAATGACACAATCCGTTAAATTAAGCAGTAAAATTGAGCAAATTAAAACAATAATGACTAAATTGACAGATTGTGTAAATTACATGACTATTTATATAATTTACCATTAAAAAAACCAATAACTACCCAGCCATTTAAGTGATATGTCGTTTTTATGGATTTGAGATTTGAGACTTAAATAACATCCCGTGTTTATTGTTAAGTTAAAAATTTGAAATCATGTGACTACAAGCCTTTTTAAAACCGCAACTGATGGATAAATTAAAATTAATAAATTCTCATGTCATTAGAGCATTTGCATCAATCTCTTCAAAATTTTAGTTAAATTAAAGTTAAAAAACCTATTGTGCTATTTTTGCTAGTCACTCACTGCATTAAACTCTCCATTCTAACTCAATCCTATTAAAATATTATTTTGTTATTATATTTTCTATTATTTATTTATTTATTTATATTAAATTGATGAGGAGCAGCCAAATAATTTCTATAAAAAAAAAAAATTGTCGTTGACCAGCCGGACGTCTTGTCGGACTTACGATTACACCCAAATCTCGTGTGGTAGCGATGAACAGTTGCTCGCTTCATCAAAGGAGTTACTGTAGCAAATTTAACAAAAAGTTAATTTAGAAAAAATTTGTTAAGACTAATGGAGGGAGAATTTGATGATTTATTAGTTATATTTTAACTTTTTATTATTTTGAAGAAGCTAATGCTCTTTGGATAATATAAAATTCAGTATACATACATACATTATATTTGATCATTTATTATATTTTTAATTATGTCTAGTCCGTCGAGCAAATTATTTTTTAATGGCTAATTACTTACGATAAAATCTCTTAATAAAATTGTCTAATTTTGACCATAGAGAGTTAAGGGCAAATGAGATAGTTGGAATAAATTAAATTACAATAACAAAAGATAAGGTTAGGATTCTATTGCCATTATGTGGAGAGTGGGATAAATTTCATCTAGATTATAGAAATTCCATCTAAATTACAATGGTCAATTACAATCATATATCATGTTTTTCTTTTTTTTATTGTTTTTATATAACGAATTATGTCTTACTCGACTAGCACATAAACAATGATATATTTATTAATAACATTTTTATAATTTTGTTACTAATTTTTTTTTTTTAATTTTTACTTTTCAAGACGATTTTTTTGTTGGCTAGCATTTCAATGGACTCCATTGGATGTTTAAGTAGTGCAAAAGTTCTTTCTTATATTTTCTTCACAAAATGTTATATATAAATGTGATTTACATAACCATCATGACATGAGAGCAAGAGGGAGAGGTGTGAAAGGTATCAGAGCTGAGATGGAATTATTAAATGTGTATTAATTGTAAGGGGCAAGGCTATGTAGTGGACCAATTAGCTTTTTTATTGTTTTAAATTTATCATTTTCATGTTACTTTTGACAGCACGACAGATTATAAATGTCATAATTCGAATGACATAAAATTATACCTTAAAGGTGCGCTGGTTTGGATGGACTGAATAATGACAGATTGTAATTTATCAGACTGTTAATTTTGGGATACATTATTTTTAGATTATTTGATTAGATTAGATTTGTATCTTATATTTGTTTAGTCATGGGATTAGATGTCTGGATTAGATTATTTTTAGTGAATCTAATGTTTGGTTAGACGAACTGAATAAGGATAAATGTTCAAAAGACTATTTTATCCTTGTAATTTATAATTTTTATTTAATATATAATTTTAAATTTGTAATCTATAATTTATAATTTATAATTTAACAACACTAAAAAAATTTAATTTATAAAGCCATAATTTTTAATTTATTATTTTCAATTAAATTAAATTTATAATTTATAATTTATATTTTTTATTTAATATGTAATTTTAAATTAACGACAATAAAAAATAATTTGATTTAATATATAAATTAAATTTTCAGCAACACTAAAAAAATTTAATTTATAAGATCATAATTTATAATTTATTATTTTTAAATAAATTTAATTTATAATTTATATTTTTTATTTAATATATAATTTTAAATTAACAACACTAAAAAAAATTAATTTATAAGGCCATAATTTTTAATTTATTGTTTTTAATTAAATTAAATTTATAATGTATAATGTATAATTTAAATTTTTTATTTAATATATAATTTTAAATTAACAACACTAAAAAAATAATTTATAAATATTCAAAAGACTATTTTACCATTTTCTAATTATTTGCTAAGTAATAGCATGGGGTAAAATGGACATTTCAGAGCCTAATCCTATGGGATAAGATTGTCCCACAAATATTGGATTAATAGTCCGGGAAAACTATTAGTCCGGAACAAAAAAATAGAAACAAGCAATGGACTATTAGTCCGGTGGAACTAATAATCCAATCCCACATCCTAACCCTTCAAAACAAACACACCCTAATATTACTAAATAATCTCCCGTAGTAATTAAGGTATACAAGAGGAACTCTTCATCATGTTTTGAATTATGAAAATGACGACTTACATTGACGTTACTGTAATGCTTAACCTTATGAGTGATTTTGATTACAGAAAGTAAATCACTCAAACATTTGGTTTTTTTTTTTAAACAATTTTGAGATTTTTTTTTTTTTTAAACAATTGAAATTAATTTGATGAAAATAAACATTAAAAAAATTATAATTTTTAAAATGAATTTTGTCCTCCTAAAAGATAAAATTGTATAAAATGATAAGTGTTTTTTATTTTTTTCACTGAATTAATTGTTGTTTTTTTTTTTAACGAAAGAAACCAATATATTAATTAACCAAAACTGCTAGCAAAGCAGCAGGGAGGTAGGAAGTCCAATTACAGGGAAGGTAGCCACCAAGGCAAGCTTGGGCTATCCAATGTGCTGCCTGATTGGCGTTCCTAGCACAGCAAGAAAAACTCAAATTACATTTGCTAGCGAAGGATCTAGTATCATCAATAACAGTACTAAGCTCCCAAGAAGGGGCATCTTCTGACACACACAAGTGAGTAACTCGTTGGTTATCACCTTTCACCTCCACCGAGGACAGACCCAGAGAGCTGACCATAAGACAAGCTAGTCGAATAGCCAAAGCTTCTCCCTGGGTAGCTAAAGAAAGCTATCTCACGAGCCATACCGTCCACAAGGCAGCCCCGATCATCTCGAATCAAAACAGCAATGGCCCCCTGAGAGGACAGTGAGTTAAAGGCTACATCACAGTTTACTTTCAAAGAACCTGGAGCAGGGGGAGTCCATCTAGGAGCCATATCAACCCGAGCCCTAGTGCTTACACCAATTTGCAGAGGTGGAGAGTTTCGGGCAACAAGAAATTCAGACTCATCCCAAGTTGCTTTATCAATAACAGTAGCAGGATCAACCAGTACATGATGAAAGGTGCAGTCATTGCGGCCTTCCAGATGTTTCAGCATAACCAAATAACACGGCAGATCAATTGCTTGCAACCATCTAGTTCAGTCGTTTGTGTTCTAAGAGCATCAAGCCATTTTTGGAAAGAGAGAATAGAATGAAACTCCACTCTGATGCCCAAACCACTCCCAAACCATACTGCCTTAGTCCAAGCACAACCAAAAAAAACATGTTCAACAGATTTTGAAAATTGAGAACAAATCAGACACAAGTCTGAAATGGAACATCTCCTGAAGTGAAGATTCTGTTTGGTGGCTAAAAAATTGTTACACACTCTCCAAACAAAATGTTTGAGCTTTGGGGGGAAGGTTAAGATTCCACACGAATTTCCAATCCTTATCACACCAGTGAGTGGAAGATGATGGTAGATTGGGTGAGGGATGTGCTGTCAACCATAGAGCACAGTGGTAGCCAGATTTGACTGAATAAGACCCTGCAGAAGTGTGGTGCCAGACCAAAACATCATCCTTCTCCTTCATTGCAACTAGAATCAAGGCAATAGCATCATGCTCTTTTCGGGAGACTAAGTTATTTATCTTCCAATGGTCCCAATCCTTGAGAATGGGATTTATGACATCTTTGACGAGGGAGACTGAGGTATCAGCTGGCCGAGGAGAGGTAATCTTAAACTCACCGATAGTGGGAATCCACCTATCAGTCCATAAATTAATGGACGCACCATTAGACACTTACCACCTTAACCCATCACAAAGTAGCTCACGACCTTGAAGAATGCTAGACCAAGCCCACGATGCTCGGGCACCACATGTCACATGCAGAAAATCTGAGTTGGGAAAATAGATACCCTTTAGGAATTGAGCAAAGAAAGAATGAGGGAAATTTAAGAGCCTCCATCCTTGATGTGCAAGCAAGGCTTTGTTGAAGACAGTGAA
The DNA here is from genome assembly GCA_025200525.1 of Camellia lanceoleosa. Taxonomy (NCBI): domain Eukaryota; kingdom Viridiplantae; phylum Streptophyta; class Magnoliopsida; order Ericales; family Theaceae; genus Camellia; species Camellia lanceoleosa. The sequence goes on along the minus strand of CM045763.1, from coordinate 104,780,681 downwards.
ATCTCGAAAGCCAAGGCCTCCTTTGTTTTTAGGGAGGGTCAATTTCTTCTAACTTGCCCAATGAACACCCCCACCACCTGGGTCTCCTTTCCACCAAAAGTTGCGGATATACGAGTTGAGTTTATCACACAATTTTTTGGGGAATAAAAAACATGCCATCGCATAGGTTGGAATGGCTTGGACGCTTGCTTTAATGAGGGTCTCTCTACCTGCATGAGATAAGAATTTTCCTTTCCAACTACTAAGCTTCGAGAGCACCCGTTCACATAAATAAGCATAATCCTCAGACTTGGACCTTCCCCAGCAAGATGGGAGACCCAGATATTTAACATCATGTTTAATAGGAGAGATGTCCAAAACCGCACAGATTTGGTGCTGGGAAAGAGCAGTTGTGTTAGCGAAGAACTGAACACCTGATTTGTGAGGGTTGATTGTTTGGCCTGAGGCAGGCCCATACAGCCTCAAAATGCTGAGGACTTCCCTGCATTGATCCATATCAGCTTTAAAAAAGAGAATGGTATCATCAGCGAACAAGAGATGGGACAAGATAGGACAAGTGCACCGGATTTGGAGACCAACTAAACGATGTTCGAGAACACTTTTGTCAATTAACCGAGACAAAACTTCAATCACAAGGAGAAATAGATAGGGCGACAGAGGGTCTCCTTGACGAAGACCTCGAGAAGGCCTGAGACTGGTCTGCTTCGCCCCGTTTACAAAAACCGAAAAGGACACCGTAGTGACGCATTCCATCACCCAATTAATCCAAGTGGAACTGAATCCTAGTTTTACCATTACAGCACGATGAAAGTCCCGTTGCACCGTGTCATAAGCTTTATTAAAATCCAACTTTAAAGCCAAGTCAGCCACCTAGCCCTTGCGAATTTTCAAAACGCGAAAGGCCTCGTGTGCAACAATAATATTATCTTGAATAAGCCGCCCAGGCACAAAAGCAGATTGTTGTGGAGAAACAATAGTGCCTAGTACCTCTTTGAGTCGATTAGCTAGAATTTTGGTGATAATTTTGACATGGAAGTTGCAGAGACTAATGGGTCGAAACTGTGAAAGTTTCTCCGGGTTAGGAACCTTTGGAATAAGGACCAGGTTTGTATGATTCATTTTCTTAAGCAGGAACCCATTCCTAAAGAAACTTCTCACCACATTACAAACATCACCACCAACCGCATCCCAAAATTGGTGGTAGAAATAGCTCGGGAAACCATCAGGGCCAAGAGCCTTCAAGGATCCAAGTTGGAATGCAACAGCCTTGATTTCCAAATCAGAGACCTCTTGAACTAAACGAGAATCCATGGCATCAGTAATAACAGAGTCCAACACATCCACAGCTTCCTCTATGTGGCTGGGCATCTCGCTATTGAAGAGTTTTCCAAAGTAGGTAAGTAAATAGTTGTCAATCTCATCATCAGTATTCAACCATACTCCATCCTCCATTTGTAATTTAACCAACTGGTTCCGTTGACGTCTCTGAGTGAGTGTAGCATGGAAGAAACGGGAATTTTTGTCGCCAAATTGGAGCCAATTAATTCTGGACCTTTGATGGAGATACATCTCTTTACGAAGTAATACGGATTCCAGCTCTGACTTTACCTTGTCTTGATCACACGAGTTGGAGACTGACATTGGCTACCCTTGAAGAGCAGAGAGTTGATGTCACAAAGATTCCAACAAGATTTTGTTGTTACCAAACTCCGTCCTACTTCACACTTGGAGGTCCCGTTTGCAACTTTCATTCTTTGCACTAGTTGAAACATTGCTGACCCCGAGTGCAGGCGTTGGCATGTTGAGTGAATTGTGGGGGCACACCCAGAATGGGTCACCCACATAGATTCAAATTTGAAAAGCCTAGGGATTCTTTTAGGGGGCACACAGCAATTCAAAATCAAAGGGCAATGGTCTGAACCGATGCAAATGTCATGACAAACTTGGGCAAAGGGGTATAGAGTCCGCCAGTCTATTGTGGCTAAACCACGGTCTAATCTTTCCCGAACATTAGCCGTACCAACCTGATTATTGGAACAAGTGTACACATTGCCTTTGAATTCCAAGTCAACCAAATCACACCTGAATATCATCTCTTGGAAATTCGCTAGCTGAGATTTGCTACATGCATTGTCACATTGTTTCTCCCAAAGTGAGGCAACTTGGTTTAGATCCCCCAGCATGAGCCAAGGGTACTGATTTTCGTGCACCATTTGAATAAGGAGTTTCCAAAACTCCTTCCTCGCAGGGGGCTGAGGAGGAGCGTAAACAAAGGTCGTTAACAAAGGTCGTTACCCAAGGTGGAGTCCATCTGCCAAAGATAACACACCGGATAAGATTCTTAGACTTGGAACGGACATCCAACCTGACCTCATCCATCCACCAAAGAGCTAGTCCACCGAACAGACCAACAGGATCAACATAACACCCATGGGGAAATTGAAGTCTCCGTCGAATTCTATCTATCTTCAGAACTTTATTTTTGGTTTCCATCAAGAAAACCACAGCAAGACGATGGGTCATACATAACCCTCGTAAGATCTGGACTGTCAGGGGATGCCCCAACCCCTGACAGTTCCAGCTGATCATCAACATGGGGTGAATGGTTGGATAGGGCCAGCCAAACGCTTTATATTTTGAGCTTCATCACCAGTAGTAAGATAAGTACTTAGAACTTGGGAGCAGCAGTCATCAATATCAGTGATAAAAGAAGTTACCGAAATAAACCTGTCTGAGAGCACATCCTTATCAACCTCAACACTGTCCACTATAACATTATACAACCAATCTTTTTTAGTTCGCCCAACCTTGCGTCTAGACTTAACTGTTTTCTCCTTTCTCGCAAGCCGAGAGGAAGCACCCAGAGAGAAGGACAGATGAACCTTTGGTGTTAAAGCTACAGGAACCTCTCATTTCAGCAGTTTAACATGTCGAGCTTCAGTATGGTCTTTGGATGGAGCTTTCCTCTTTAGGGAGAGGTCCATGAAATCACAAGAGCGATGAAGGTCAATTCCAGTGCTTAGAGATCCACCTCGAATAGGGCTACAAACTAATGGCCTCAGCCCCGGATCCACCGAGTTAAAAGAGTTGGAGTGGCTAGGTGAGGAAGGGGCACCCAAAGAAGGTGGACTATCTATTGGTTCAGTAACAAAATAACTGGGCTTGGAGGGCTTATCAGCTCCTAGTGGACTAGCGTTGGAAGCAAGATTAGTGGAGCCCAATTGACCAGACCCAGGACTTAGGCCACAAGGTCTCACAGAAAAACCAACTAGAGTTAGCCTAACAGAGCGTGGCACATGTGGAATATGCCCAAAACCTGGGCTAACCTCTTGGGATGGCCCATTCGCGGATAGGGGAGTTACATTCTGCATACTATCAGGTGTGGACAAACAAGTAGTATCCTATGGCAGAGTAAAATCCTGAGGTGGCATACAAGACAAAATGTCTGCTGCCTCACGCTCACCGCGTACAGGCACGTCCGCACTTGGTACAAGAGTACTGTCCCTACTGCCACCACCTGCTTCAGTATGGTGCGCCGAAAGGGGACTCGTCGATGAACGGGCGGTCGCTGAAAATTTCCATGGGGAGCCCCAATATGCTTGACCACACCAGTGCGCATAGTAGGCCCATACACCGAATTAACACCATCGACTCTGGAGATGAACTTGCAAGAGGTATTATTGTGCCCTATCCGGCCACAATCATAACAAAAGTCAGAGAGCTTTTCATACTAATACAAAACGCGAACATCAACCATGGGTTCCCCAGATTTAGTGCGTTGATGAAAGATAAAACCTTGCAGTAGAGGCTTGGTAACGTCTAACTCCACTCAAATCCGTAAGAAACTCCTGCCCAAGAGGAGCCCATCTGAAAGGGCCTCAACTTCAATCAGCTTACTTAGACGATTCCCAAAGGTTTCCCCATGCTTTTAAGACATTTTATCCAGAGGGAGGCCATAAACTTGTACCCAGAAAGGGCACTAGCGGAAGTCAAAATCGGAGATCGCCATCCCAAGATGAAGAGGCTGGAGAACCAAAAGATTCCCCATGACCAACCAAGGGGCTTCATCTAACACCTTGCACCAATCTTCACTCTTAGAAAATTGGAATAGGTACACATTATCACCCCAAGGTGAGGTCACCAATTACGAACGCGGCTTCCATGCACTCTGAAGAATATTTGAAATGGCTGTCCTATTAAGGATTTTAGGGGTTAGAATCTTTCCCACCAAACACAACTCCGAAACATCCTCACATTTATCACATCCTTCAGAGAGATCCAAAGTTTCCATTGGTAGAGCAAACCACCCAATCCAGAGAAGGGGTTCGAAACACAAAACAGGGTAGGAAAAGCACAAAGACCAAAGAGAGAAAGGAAAGAAGAGACAAACAGCACACTAGAAGGGTTATAAGGTCCCAAGGAGGTTACCACATAGAAGAACAAACTCTCAAACGAGAGGAAAAACTCTAATTTGAGAGAGAGAAGCTCTCATCGTAGAGAGAGAAAGACCGAGATCTCCCAAGTTCCTGAATTAATTGTTTATTTTTTTAAAATAAATAAAAATCAACCAGCAGAGCCAAGTATTCAATGACATCCATCATTTTTGTATTGGAGCTTTTTTTCATAAATCCTATTCCTAATAGTTTTATATCATAAAATCCAAATCATTTTTTATTATTCCATTAGGTCCATTCATTGTAATAGGACAAAATTACCCTCCCTCCACTTCTCCCACGTCTACTCCATTCTGAAAACAAACCATTCCTATTCCATCTATTCAATCTAGAAAACACTAATTTCCCAAAGAAAATCTCATCATCAGCCCCAAAAAACTCTCAAACCGTAACCCTAGATTCACATCGCCTCACCACCGTCGTCGTCCACTATCCACTGTCGTCGGCCACTTCTATTCCATTTCATCTCACCGCTGCGAAGGTTTACATCGAAAGGAGGGTGGTTCATTGTTCCGTGTTTCCCGTCGGTCGACTGAATGTGGTCCATCGATTTCTGTATCTACCCACAATGAGGAACAAAAGTAAGCACCATCATTTCACCCTCTGTTTTTCAGTCAATGATAACATAATGTGTTCACCGATGTATATATTTACATTGCCCTATTACTATTGTTGTTTTTGGATTTGATTTTGTAAACATCAATGATGTGAACATTCACATTATTGTTCATTAATGAATAAACTCACATTAGTAGACACTGGTGCAAACATTTACATCAGTGTATAATAATATGAATGTTCACATTACTGTCAATGTTAGTATTGTTGATTGTTGATTTTCATAGAACCCCCAATCTTCACTCAAAAATGTGATGGAATATGATGTAAATATTCACATTGTGGCATCAATATCAGACTTGTTGGTGTTATTGGTTGTTGATGGTCATGAAATAATTACAGTCCAAACTATGGATGGTTGCCAACCCTGTTTGTTACATGTGAATTCTTGTAGGCATGTTGTAAATAGTTGTGGAGAAGTGGTTTGGAAATACTTTTTGGATCCAATGGGATGCTTGAGATCCTCAGCTAGTCACCTGAAAGAGAATGAACACTCTAGTCGGGGGTGACGGAATTAGCACTCCGATGGATTAGTCAGTATATACTCTCTTGGTTGCTTATATCTTAAGTTAAACTTACTTGTTTTCACATACCTTTCTCTGGGTGATGCTCCTCTATTTATATTCTTTTTCTTGGGCCTTAGGGTCAGGCCCATCCTTCATCCATTGCGCTTCTATCTATTTGGCTCTTGTTCTGCTGGATGGAATGCCGATTATTCTATTCGGCTCTGTGGTCGACTATAACCAATGCCGAATAGGAATTGCGTCCTTGACTAATCTCATACCCGTATCTAGCCTTATTGCCCCCCCGGAATATTTGGCTCCCACAATTGCCCCCAAACATCCTATTAACGCCAGTTATTCGGCATGTTTGGTTTCGTTCGGCATGTTTGGTTTCGAATTTGGGAAGTCAAAGAAAGAACGGCGGCTAACCTCATCCCAACGTATGTCAGAGTAGATGCTTTTTAGGCATTATTATATCTTTCCGCCTCTTCGTACGCATCCTTCATTTAATGCGATTTGAAACTAGGTTGTCCCTTCGTGTGTAAGTTCTTTTTGAATACTCAAAGCTTCTGTTTGCCTTTTGATATACCTCCATTTCGCGACTCCTGCAACTTCCTCCTGTCTCTTATTATTTCTTCTGCTTCTTGTAAGTTTTCTTCTCCTTCACTTTGAACCCCATTTCCCCGTTTATTTTTAGCTTCATATAGTCCTTAGGCTGGCTAGGATGGCAAAACATTTGAAAGAACTCCTTTCTGCGAGTCAAATTTTCGACTTCTGACGCCATTATTCCATCCCCGATGACATCTATCTGTCACTCGTGACAGACAGCACCACTGATATGGAGAGGACTGATGAGAGTACAATCATCTTTCCTCTCCTATCGATTGCTGAGGGCGAAGTCCGTTTTCCCCTTCACCCATTTTTAAGGGCCGTCCTTCGACACTGGGGTCTATTCCCTTACCAGCCTAATGTAAATTTTTTCTGAATCATAATGGGGATTATAGAGTTGAACCGACACCTTAGGATTAACATAGGTATGCCTACTATTCGGCATTGTTATGCCTTAGCCAAGTCTACTGGCCAGCTGGGACGCTATTTTCTCAGGGCCAAGGATATCGATCATCACCTAGTGACTATGCTTGCCAGCTCTGGCAAGCGTGTCGACGATGTAATGGTCGTTGTTCGAGGTAACTGGGAATTCGGCGAGGGTGAAGATCGCCTAGATCCCGTGCCTAGAAGAAAAGGCGAACCAGGTGGCCATATAGTTCTTTTTCGTTATTTCTATTTTTTATTATCATACATGTATTCGTCTTTTCTTCCATGTACTAACCGTTTTGTTCATGCAGGCAACGATTTGAAGAAAGTGTTGGCTTCAGCTGACGACACTATACTTGCGAAAATTAAAATCGCACTACAGTTCATTGGCCATCCAAGCTTCAGAAACAAGGGAGGGTGGCCCACATCCTCCTACGGTACGAGCCGACTTACGTAACTTTTTCGGTGGCAGACCACATTCCAATTCCCAGAGGCAATGAGCATCTTACAACCCTTATCTTTCCCAATTTCAAAAACCTAAGGCAAATTGGTTTGGAAGACTCCGATTCGGAGCACGTGGAAGAACAAGCAACCAAGGAGGTCGCCGAGGACCCGAACTAGTTGGAAGCCAAGGTAGACGAGGCTCTTAACTCGGCCTTTAAGGAAGTCGGACTCAATTCGTTCGACCCTCTGTCCATATTGGGCTGAGTGGACGTCCCCATCAAAGACATTTTTACAGACTTAGGGGACCTTCCCGGTGCCTATTCTGAGAATATGGCAGGGGAGTCGCTCACTCAACTTACTAGGAGAAAAAATGCCGAAAAGATGGCCGCCCGGAGGAGAGCTGAGGCCGTGACGGAAATCGCACCCACCATGTCGCCAATCCTCTACTGTTATTGCGAAAAATGGCTCGCATCAAACGGCCGCGATGGAGTAGGCAGAACGAGGGCATAAGGCTGAGCATAGGGGAAAAAAGCACTCCATCAAGTAAGAAGCCGTTCAGGGTGAGAAGCAAAGCGACGAACGACCGTGCATTAAAGAATTAGACTTGGTTGTTCCGTTCACTGTTCAACCAAGGATAAGGAATATGTCGATTGCCTCTAATACGTCGGCTTTGAAGGACCTGGCTGTGGCCTTAAGCATGGCCTCCTCCATATCTCTGTCGGTTGACAGAGCCACTTTTCGAGCTGAGCCAGTCCTAATGCTGATTGCTTTGGCCGCTCAGTCGACCTTATTGGTACATCACTTGTCTTATCTGCGGTCTTCCAATTGAATACATATATATATTTTTCTTATTTGTTTGCTGCAACTCTATTTCCTTATTTTGCAGACAATGGGCAGGATAGCTGAAATCGGCCACCATCAACATGACGCCATAGAACAGCCGAAATTGACAATGAAAAGAACAAGTCTATGGTAGCCTCTCAAAGGGCCGATTTCGAGGCATCATGGGCGGCGGAGGAACGTACAAGAGCCGACTCTGAGGCCGAGCGAGCGAGGAATTCCGACTAGCTAAGGCTTGCCGCCAAAGAGAGGGCAAAAGCGAGCGAGGATGCCCTGAAGTTAGCCAATGAGGTGATCGCCAAGCTGGAAGCCGACTTGGACGAATCGAGGAAGGCAAAGGAAGTAGCCGACTCTGAGATTTCCAAAGCATTCCAATCTGGAAAGGACGCCGCCTTGGACAACTATGTGGAAAAAGTTCCCAAGTTCGAGAATCGGGGCTTCAAACACGGCTGGCTCAAAGCCCTCGCTGTTGCGAATGACATTGGCGCAACCGATTCCATATGAGCAGGTGGACGTTGAGCCACTGGCATCTGACCCTGAAGATTGACTATGGGATATTTTTGTTTTTGGTTGGCATCTTAGATGCATAGTTTTTGTAAGTTTCCATTAGTAGATTTTCATTTCTTTGAATGTAAGCTAATTTTCATGTGTAAAATAACGGCTGTTTGCGCTCAATTTATTAATGAAAATTTTATGTGCTTAGCAGTTTACTGCATATACTATTTGTCATATGTCTTTAACATATTAATGACAATTCCTTATGCTTTTCTGTTTGCTACATGAGTAAATTAAATGTCCAATAAATTAATTGAATCAGTTAAGCATCATTTGCCTCTTTGCCATTTAGCCGAATATCTAAAATAATCGGTAGTTAATAACTTGGAAAGGCATGAATATTCGACAAACTAACAAGGAAAATGGCTCAAAGCCCCGACGTGTGGCCGATTAACTTAATGAATCTGCCTTTGCCTCAGCTGCATGAACTGGCAGGTCGAATGCTATTAGCTTGTTCATCGACTGGGGCACATGAGATGTTCGACACCAGGTCAGGGCATTCGCCGATTAGATTCAATTAGATTAATGAATCTCGAATGATATTAGCTCATGGAGCGACTGGGGCACATGAGATGATCAGCACCAGGTCGAGAATTTGCCGATTAGATTAACAAATCTGCCCTTGCCTCAGCCGGTGCATGAGCTGGAAGGCCGAATGATATTAGCTTATGGAGCGGCTAGGGCACATGAGATGATCGGCTCCAGGTCGGACATTTGCCGATTAGATTAACAAATCTGCCCTTGCCCCAGCTGGTGCATAAGTTGGAAGGCCGAATGATATTAGCTCATGGAGCGGCTGGGGCACATGAGATGATCGGCACCAGGTCGGGCATTTGCCGATTAGATTAACAAATCTGCCCTTGCCCCAGCTGGTGCTTAAGTTGGAAGGCCAAATGATACTAGCTCATGGAGCGGCTGGGGCACATGAGATGATCGGCATGAGGTCAGGCATTTGCCAATTAGATTAACAAATCTGCCCTTGCCCCAAGTCGAACATTTGCCGATTAGATTAACAAATCTACCCTTGCCCCAGCTGGTGCATGAGCTGGAAGGCTGAATGATACTAGCTCATAGAGCAGCTGGGGCACATGAGATGATCGGCACCGGGTGTCGAAATTTAGCATTGATGAGGTCGCCATAGGGATACTGCACCCGTAGTTAATAAATGGGGTGGATGCTGCGTGCGCATAGGTACCATTTCTGCATTTAAATTAAATAAATTGTGAGAGGGAAAAAGCATTGTGTCGAACTAAGCTGGACGACTGTTATGGATGGTAAGAAGAGTATTCTTTAACAGTAGAGGAGAAGGAAGGACACTCGCGGAGTTAGAGGCAGAGATGAATTGAGGAGGCGAGCCAAAGCGCACAAGGAGCAGGACATCGAGGGAACGTGAAAAATGCTAGTCCCCGCGTCGTCGAAGTAGGTCTTCCAGAAGAGAGAAACAGCAACGGGAGAGCTCCCCTCAACCACATTCAAGGGAAGAAACCAATACGACTCCGCGGCCATTGAGTTTTGCGGTCTTTGTGGGGAACAAACCGATGATGAAAGCGGATTCAATTGTGCACAACCCAAATGTGGCAGTCGAGTTTGCTCGAAAAAATTTTCCACCAGAAGTCCAGCAGTTGGTGGTCGGTCGACCGGATTTCGAAGTGTTTCGGGAGGGCATCCATAGAGCTGTGAAAGGGTTGTATACCGCCTACGAAATCGGCATGCGTCTTCGCACCGCACAGCGGGAGATAAAATAGAAGGATGAACGCATTCGAAGCTTAGAAGCTCAGGCGGAGAAGGCTGAGCACGAACTAAGGTCGGTTAACCACCGAGACACAATCAGTCAATCTAGCTAACCCGACCGTAAAAGAAAGGGTGACCCAACGGCTTATAAGTCATGCAATTGCCGATCGTGATACGGCAAACATGTTTGCAATAGAGGCCACAAAGACCAGGTCTTATGAACAAGGCTTCCACGATGGCCGAAAAGTCGGTATACAGAGGACTAAGGAAAAGTTCGCCGAAGAGGTCTGCCGATGTGAGAATTGTGGATTTAAGCACGGATGGGTCAAGGCTCTCCAGGCCGCAGAGGCTCTCTGGGCAGCAGGCGTGGAGTCGGCGTCGCCGTTATACCAGACTCGTCATTTTCCCTTTGCGGCTTTCAAAATCGAGAAAAGCGACGACGAGGGTGACGCCAAATAAAACTAAAGATAAAACATATTATACTGCTCTTCGGGGAAATTGTGTATTATCGATTAATTGAATAAAACATATTACTTTAAATGTTTGCATGTTGTTTTAATTTCTCTCAGTTCATATATTTGGTGTGCCAAACATATTCTTGAATTACATGTTGCGAGCTACTGTTGCGTATGTGACCCCCTGATTTCAAGTTCATGTGTAATTTGTATGCTTGTTTAGTTTCTAGTATGTGGGCAATAACGCCGAATAAGGCCGAATAAAACTGAAGATAAAACATATCGATCTAACTCCACATTTTGTCAACTGCGTTTATGCTTATTTATAATATTCATGAAAAGCGTGCCGAATTGGGAGGCGTTTTACCCCGATCAAACGTGGTTTTTGGTGAAGGGCGTCCCAAAGGTGTTCCGAATTCAGAGGCTTGCTCGGCCCAAAAGTGTCATTAGCTAATGGGGCTCCAAATTCCACGAAGGGCGCTCTGAATCCGGAGGCTTACTCAGCCCAAAAGTGTCATTCACTGATGGGGCTCCGAATTCGGAGGCTTTTAACTAGACCAATCGTGAATTCTACGAAGGGCGCACCGAATCCGGAGGCTTACTCGGCCCAAAAGTGTCAATTCCCTGATGGGGCTCCGAATTCGGAGGCTTTTAACTGGGCCAATCGTGAATTCCACGAAGGGCGCTCCGAATCCGAAGGCGTACTTGACCTAAAAGTGTCATTCACTGATGGGGCTCCGAATTCGGAGGCTTTTTACTGGGCCAATCGTGAATTCCACGAAGGGCACTCCAAATTCGGAGGCTTACTCGGCCCAAAAGCATCATTCACTAATGGGGCTCCGAATTCGGAGGCCTTTTACTGGGCCAATCGTGAATTCCACGAAGGGCGCTCCGAATCCGGAGGCTTACAACATCAAACTAAAACTTCACATAGTGAGATAAGTAATCTTGCATTATAAAAATGAAAGTTTGTTCATGGCGAATATTCAAAATAAATCATGATGCCCCACAAGTCGGGTTTGTGGGAGCCAGAAAATAATGTATATCAGCTTATTCGGGCTAACCCAAACAAGGCCTACAATGGGTCCAGCCCAAACAAATATCACATCCCCATCTATATAAAGTGGGGGCATCCCAGAAGAGAAGGTATGTTCTCTCTTTCCACACAGCACACAAACACTTTTTATGTTTATACATTCATTCTTTCAATAAAAGACTAACTTAACCATCGGAGTGTCTCCGGCCGGCAATCCCAGTTGGGTGGCGCCGATCATGTTCATCCTTATAGATCTGCAGGAGCCAAGCTCATCTCTTCGTTAGATCTCTTCAACAATCCATGTGAGAGGATTTTCTAGGTCTCACAATTGGCGCCATTTGTGCGAACACATCTGAAAGAGTTCAACGAAGAAGATGATAAATTCACAGTATTCTACTTTTGCTCCTATCTATCACAAGTTTATTTATATTTTAATATGATTTTCTTCAGTATAATTAAAGATTTTCTTTTCATATCAAGCACTCTATGAGCAATGGATTTTTCGCTCTTTAGCGATTATCTTATTTTTGTAGTCTTTGCATACAAATTTATTTATCAACTTGATCCTTGTGGCAACTTTTTTTTTAGATCTTGATCTCAGTTTGTAAAGAAAAATCACAGTGACCATTTTAGTAACTTGGCAACCCAGTTCGGCAGTTTGTTTGAGGTTTTGGCAAGCCAAAGAATCAAACAAAGTTTGCCAACCAAGAATTTGGCAATCCAAGGGGCCAAGAAGTTGCCAATTAAGTGTTTTGGTAAGCCGAAGTGCAAAGATGATATGCCGACTAAACCCTCATCAAAGCCAAATACAAAGACTAAGCCAAATACAAAGAAAAGTTTCCAACCACGTGTTTCGGTGCACCGAAAAGTCAAGAAAGGTTGCCGACCAAGTATTTCGGTAAGCCAAAAGATCAAGAAAAGTTGCCAACTAAGAAGTTCAGCAAGCCAAAATCCAAGATAAGTTGCCTCCAATTAGATTTCTCTAATCCATATTCTCAAATCTATGAGCATGAACACAGTTTTTCTACCAACACGCATCACCATCTTGGCGTGTTTCAACCATGTTACAACGTCACAAACCACCAAAGAAGTGGCCAACCTTAAAATAAGTAACCACTGAACTAATAAAAGGTTCATTGTTAAGGCCGAAGAACATCTCGGTGGTATCTGATCACAACCTGAATTCATTAACCGACCACATGATCGGCTGTAAGTCGGCCTACACTAAATAAGGGAAGCTATTTTTCTCTTTAAAAGAATTTATTTGTATATTTCTAGTGTACTACATATATGTGAGTATACTAGTTTTTTAATCAAACCCAAAAAACATGAGCATAGATAAAATATAAATATATATATATATATATGTCACAAAATTATGGGTTGTGAGTTTTCTCTCTCTAGGAATTGATAAAAAATATTATGTCAGACTCCGAATAGCACTAGTTGACAAAATATATAACGAAGCCATCATTTTCCAAAGAACTTGTTTTCATTTATGCTTCTATATGTATGAATGCACCCATGTCGAAATATTACATCATTAGTTGATCTTACTGGGAAAACTTTCAACAAACATATTGCTTGGTAATTAATTACTTTCTCTCTCTAAAGAACCAAGGTTAACCAATTGTATTAGTGCAACTTGTGAATTGGCAGTCTAAGAGTTTATTTATATATTATACATTACATGTATTGCGAAACATTTGTCAGTTGTAGGTGCTTTTGAGAAGAATCAAATGGGTTTCAATGTTGTCTCTGCACAAAGACACCTTAGCAACCACACTATCGATGAATGTATGCAATTTCTATCCAAAATTCGAATTAATGTGAATCTCGAGGGCGATGCAACTCAATCGAAATGATATTCTGCCAAAACACCAAGCTAAAGTCACTGGCCAAGTATTTCGGCTGGCACAACCAAGAGGAGTTGCCGACCAAGTGTTTCAAACTAAGTTACTGACCAATGTGTTTCGACAAGCCAAAATAGTTGCCGACCCACCTATCTTGGCCACAATTTATCTCGTAAGCCTTGACAATTTCTCCACTTTGAAGAATTAGTCAGCTTTCGAGCCCATGCACGTGCATTTTGACAGTATTACAACTCATAAAAGATTGCTCGGCAAAGAAACAAAGCTACTCAGCATCTCTTCCACCTTTCTCGGCAATCCTACTCGGCCACACATACGTCCACTGCACAACATTGGACATTCTCAGAACAACTACAATTATTAATTTATTTACCTCCAGCAAAAATCTCATGATTCACTTCTTGGAAGTACAATATTGCTCAGCGCTACTATTCGGCAACATTGCTTATCAAACTCCGCAAATTCGGCATATCATTCGGCATCTTATCAGCTATTAATTCTCTACATATTATCTTGGCTTCGGCAACTTATTCGGCAAGTATTCGAAAACATTACACCGCGACATTGCTTATTCGGCTAACATTTGTTACTTGGCAAGATTGGTCAATCACATTTCTTATTCGGCAACACTTTTTGAAAGTACTCACATGCAAATCATTCGGCCGCCACCTGAATTCGCACAATTTTCTTTCCAAAATCTCGACACTACTATCTCGGCATGAAACTAGCATCTCGGCTTGCCGAAATCCACATCTGAACCAACCACAGGATTCACATCGACTCAAAGAGTCCAAACCCACCAACCTCAGGAGCCAAAAGTAACCAAAGCCCGCCGAAAGTTGCGAAACGGATCACATGTGCCGAAAACCAAAATTCATGAAGCTGTCAAAATAAAATTTTGGTTATACCAACATGAAGTACTCATTGAGACGAGTCCAACGCAACAAACCGCATCACAATCGGAGCTAAAACAAAGTCGTATGAGCTGGTAGAAGTTTGCCCAAAAAATCACCGATCGTTGCTGGAGAAGACAACCAGGAGTTGGCCAACATAACAAATTATTCGGTGGATTGCGGCTAAGTTACATCTCATAATAGCCAAACAATTAAGTTTAAATATATAATGTGCAAAATACAAGCATAAGTCTTTGTCTTGGTGCAGTGGTTCAGTGTTCTTTCTTTCCTTACAAAATCAGGGGTTCAAGTCTTGTTGACCCCGTTTATCCTTATTTTTTAATTTTGCCAAGCCATAAGGGAAATTATCCAAGGATTCGCGGAGCAAAAGTCTCAATTGATCTGAGCCATTAGATCTATTTTGGCTACAATTACGCCATCAAAAGTCTTATCACAGCGATCTAATAGTCTTTTCCATCTATTTGACGCATTCCGGGTCCATCCGTATGGTCAGAATTTGCAAATTCACCTCCAAAAAAAAAATTACAAATTTTATTCAACAATTGAGCGCACTGGCTCACTTCGCATATCACCAAGCACCCTACTTTGTCTCGGCTTCATTCCAATTTCGCCACGGCACCAAATAGGGGCACGGAATCCATTTCAAATTGTTATCAGCCTACTTGACAATTTTGGCCCAGGTCAATTTTATTCCTTCCGAATAACCAATCTTATTCAAAAGCAATGGGGCAAATATACGTTGGACAAGAAACTCAACTTCAATAAATTGGCAACCATTGCCAACCAAGTTCTTAGCAAATCCAACTCCAAAGGGATGCCGACGCACTGTGAAGCTAAGAAAAATCGCCGACCAAAAGATTAGCACAATCAACGCCCCAAGTGTAGCTTACCAACTTTTTGGAAAAATCACATTATATATGAAATGGACACCGATGTTTTGACACTAGTTACTCAGCAGTGCATCAAATTTACTCGGCAAGATTATTCGGCACTATTATTAAATCAACATTATGCATGATCATTATTCGGCCGTGCAACAACTTTATTCGGCTAAGCACTTGCCCCTTGATTAAGGTTCTAGGCAGAAACTGAATGTCATACTGGCCGAGTTCGAGAGCCCACTTTGAAACACGCCCTGATGCTTCTGCACTACGGAGTATTGACCGGAGGGGGTAGTCTATTAGTACCCCGATGGTATGTCCCTGAAAGTAATGCATCAATTTTCTTGCTGCCATGACAAGGGCTAGGATGAGTTTTTCCAACGGAAGGTAACGTGTTTCGGCGTCTACCATTGCTTTGCTCACATAATACACTAGTCGCTGCTCCCCAAGCTCTTCCTTTAACAGTACGGAGCTGACGGCCCGGTCAGAAACTGCCAGATATAAAATGAGTGGATCACCTGCCGAAGGTGTTGTCAAGAGTGAAGATGATCGGAGGTAAGTCTTGAGACCGTTGAAGGTGGCTTCGTACTCAGAGGTCCATTCAAAAGCTTTACCCTGCCGTAGGGTATGAAAGAATTGTCAGCAGCGATCTGTGGAATAATGAACCTGTTGAGTGCGGCGCCCATCCCCATCAACTTTTGAACCTTCTTGACCGATCAAGGAGAGCCAAGTTCCAGGATTGTTGTGATTTGCCTCGGGTTGGCTTTGATTCCGTGGTGGTTGACAATATAGCCAAGAAATTTGCCGGATCTAATCCCAAATGCACATTTGGAAGCATTCAGCTTCATTTTGTACTTGTGTAAAATGTCGAATGTCTTTTCCCAATTGGCTAGATGAGTTCGCTCTTCTTTGGATTTGACCACCATATCATCAATGTATACTTCCATAGTACGGTCGAGTTGCTCCTTGAACATGGCAGTGACTAATCTTTGGTAAGTTGCCCCCACATTCTTCAGCCCAAAAGGCATAACCTTATTGCAATAGGTTTCTCTTGGGGTAAGGAATGCAATTTTGTCTTGGTCCTCCGGATGCATGTCGATTTGATGGTAGCCTCTGTAGGAATTGAGGAAGCTCATACGTTGATGACGTGCCGTGGCATCTACGAGTTGGTGTATTCTGGAGAGGGGAAAACAATCCTTGGGACAAGCTTTATTTAAGTCTATGAAATCCACGCAAACACGCCATGTCCCATTTTTTCTTCTTTACAACCACAGTATTCGACAGCTATGTAGGATAGATCACTTCCCGGATTGCCCCAGCATCAAGCAACCGATCAACTTCTTCAACAACGGCAGCAGTGTGTTCTGTGGCTGACCGC
Source organism: Camellia lanceoleosa (assembly GCA_025200525.1). Taxonomy (NCBI): domain Eukaryota; kingdom Viridiplantae; phylum Streptophyta; class Magnoliopsida; order Ericales; family Theaceae; genus Camellia; species Camellia lanceoleosa. The sequence continues at coordinate 104,763,966 of CM045763.1, read as the reverse complement.
CGGCTTTTCTGAATAATCGGCTTACATTTGGGGTCAACATTTAAACTGTGCTGAGAAACAGATAGATCCACCCCCGGCATCTCATACGGTGACCATGCAAATACATCAAGGTTGCCAAGTAAGAAGGTAATTAGCTGCTGTCTGTCGACTCTATTCAGAGAGGCGCCGACCATGCCGACCATGAAGAACCTGTTAGGATTCCCGTCAATTTCAACTCGATCTAGGGCTTCCGTGGCCTTTTCACTTGGGAGCCACCCAACATCGTCGAGGCTCTCTCGATCCGGCACCTCAATAAAATTCACTTCCAGCTCTCTTGGTGTCTTTACGGCAAGAAGATAACATGCTTCTGCCGATTTCTAGGAACCACGGATTTGTTCAATGCCACGCTCAGCCGGGAAGCGGAGCAATTGATGATAGGTGCTTGGCATGGCCTGTATGGTATGCAACCAAGTTCATCCCATGATGAGATTATACGGCGAAGGAAGCTTGATGACCAAAAATTCCATATCCACTAATCGGGAGCCCGCTCGAACTGGAAGTGTGATTTTGCCCAACGGGTATTCTAGATTAGCGTTAAAGCCGAATAATGGATAATGGGCCGGAGACAGGTCCGACTCAGTGAAGCTGAGCTTCATGAAGGTCTTGTAGTACATAATTTTCGAAGTACTCCCATGGTCAATGAGAACACGTTCAACAATTAATCAGTTTACACGTAGTTAGATGACCAAGGGATCAATGTGCGGGAGCGTCACGCCGACCAAATCAGAATCATCAAAAGTAATACTAGGAACTTCATGGGGCCATTTCCCTGGTGTGATTTGCTTCTGGGGGTCAGGATGCGACTGAATTGTATGTACCGCGGTTGCCGTCAGCAAGCTATAAATCATATGGATTACGCCGAGTGGGGGTGAATCTTGTAAAGCAACTGTTTTGGTTGAATTGTTCTTTCGAACGTGTTGCTTAAGCCGACCATCTTGTACCAACTCCTCGAGATGATCTTTCAACGCACAACAGCTGTCAGTATAATGTTCGTGGTCTTTGTGATATTCGCACCGCCTATCCCATCTCCTCGTGTCGGGAGGTCCCATCATCTTGGGTGGCCATTTGAAAAATGAAAGATGTTGAATTTTAGACATAATCGTGCTGATCGGCTCAGATAACTCCGTATATTTCTTGTCTGCGTGCCTAATGCGCCTGCTATCCACTTGAAGTTGTTCACTAGCCCATTGTGGACATTGGTCAGTTGATCGGCGTGAATCTCGTCTTCTGTCTCACTTAGCCCGATTCTATGATTCAGGGCTCCACGAGGGTACAGAATTTATTGGCTGAACGATCTCAGATGGGGCTATCTTGTTGGCCTTGTGCCCGGCTTTAACCCGCAGGGCGTCATCCTCCACTTTGCAGTATTCCTCAACTTTCCTCATTAGCAACCAGACTGTTTTGGGGGGCCTTCCAGTCAAGGAGCTATGGAGGGCACTATCAGGGTGCAACCCCATTTTAAAGGCGGTGATGGCCATGGAGTCATTACAAGCATCATCTACGAGATTAAAGCATTCCCAATAATAAGCACGTAATGTTTTCCCTAGTTGAATTTGCATTGCCCAGAAAGAATCGGCCTACTTCGGCTGGACCTCATTGGTGATGAACCTTACCCTGAAGGATTTTTGGAGTTGATGGAAGCTCTTAATTGATGCCGGTTCCAATTTATAATACCATCTGATGGCCAATGGTCCCAAACTGCTAGGAAATATTCGACACATGAGGGCTTCGTCGTCTGCATGCAGTGTCATGGCTTGCTTGTAATGACGGATGTGATCGGTGGGGTTTGATTTTCCATCATATAGGGTGAATGATGGAGCTTTGAATTTTTTGGGTAGTAATGCCCTTGCGATTCGCCGCACAAAGGGGTCATGTTGATCCTCTTCATCTGAATCATTTCTTATTCGTTTAGTCCTTGCACACAGACTCCCTTCAGAAGAACTGGAAACTGCGACCCATCTCTTCTTTTTGGATTCTGGGGATGACAAGTCAGAATCACTACTGCTGTCTTATCTCCAAGTTCGAGGTCGTCGACCGTCCTTTCTCAAAGGTCGTCCCGGATCTTGGCGCACGGCCAATTCCTGTCGAAGGCCAATTCCTGTCGAAGGCATTCGTTCTCCGCCATCATGTTTTCAACCTCTGTTCATTTTGCTTCACCTGATCCATAATTGATTGCATTGTCTCATGTGCTGATGTCGAGGGTGAGGTCTGGGTAGCTGAGTCAAAGTTCAAAGCTCTTCGTGCGTTAATGTTTTCTGGTCCAAGCAAGTCACTTGGAGTGGTATCAACTCGTGGTGTAAGGTAGTTAGCAACTACCAAAGAATCTTCTGTCACGCCCGCCATAGATGTGCTGGAGTATTTCCACAAACAGCGCCAATTATGGAGAAGTGGTTTGGAAATACTCTTTGGATCCAATAGGACGCTCGAGATCCTCAGCTAGTCACTTGAAAGAGAATGAACACTCCGGTCGAGGGTGCCGGAATTCGCACTGCAACGGATTATTCAGTATATACTCTCTTGGTTGCTTATATCTTAAGTTAAACTTACTTGTTTTCACATACCTTTCTCTGGCTGATGCTCCTCTATTTATATTCTTTTTCTTGGGCCTTAGGGTTAGGCCCACCCTTGATCCATTGCACATCTTTCTATTCGACTCTTATTCTACTGGATGGAATGCCGATTATCCTATTCGGTTCTCTGGTCTACTATAACCAATGTCGAATAGGAATTCCATCCTTGACTGATCTCATACCCGTATCCGGCCTTATTGCCCCCTTGGAATATTCGGCTCCCACAATAGTAACATTATATTGTTTCACTTGTTATTGATTAACATCAATGTCAATATGCACATTTTGAACATAATGTCAATAATTACATTTTGAACATAATGTTAATAGTCACATTGAATATTCACACCATATATTTGGCTGTGAACATTCACAGTCAAATATATAAGTGTAATGATGTGAAGATTAACATTGTGTATACATCATGTTAGTTTAATAGTTGTAATATGTTATTATTCCATATTTCATTAGTTATTTTCCTTCCATTTTTTGGTTGTTATTCTTGTTGGAGTTGTTGATTATGTTCAAATGATTTGAGCTCTCAAAATTTTGCTTATTTTTCAAACACGTGAACTAATGACATAATATATGATCCATGTGAATGTTCACACAATTTATCTGATTTTTATTGTTTTATCCTATGTTATACAGTGTTCATGTGAATATTGACATCATGGTTTTGCTCAATGCAACCATGGTCACATCATTCAAACTTTGGATGGTTGTCAACCCTATTTTGGTTACATGTGAATTCTTGTAGGCATGTTAAATAATAACATCTTATTGTTTCACTTGTAATTGAGTGACATAAATGTCAATATGCATATTCTAAACATAATATCAATATTCATATTTTGAACATAACGTTGATATTCACATTTTAACATTCTGAACATAATGTTAATATTCACATTGTAACATTTTTTGGTTCAATATGAATTCCATTAAACATAATGTCAATATTTACATCAAATTGTTACATATTTGTAATGACTCCAAACCGATGACAATATTAACAACACAAGACCGTAACCATCACAGACATTTACATCATGTTTTGTTCTTGCAGGTTTGTTGTTGTAATGTGTGACTGTTCTCACCTCTTTATGTGAATGTCAGTTTGTCATGTGCTATCACCTCTTCACGTGAACATTTACACCAACTATTCACATACTATTTCACCATCACCATCCCATTATTCACATGGCATATAATAATTTACACTTATTATCACTATTCATTTGTGAACAGTAATATTAAATTTGTTCGTATTCAAACAAACAAGTCTTCCTTGTAGATTTGATGGCAAAAGAAAGAGAGAGGAATCCCGTGCCAAAGGCAAACCCGATCAAACAGCTAGTCCCGAGCAAGTGAACATGAAAAAAGTCAACTACCAGTCAAATATCACTGGGTTGGTGAAACTAATGAAGGCTACAAAATTTACAAATGGTCAATTGAAATGCCTTAGAAAAATACCATTTTGGCCCTTATTTGATTGTTTGATCAGTAATGAAGTCGACCTCAACCATTGCATGAAATACGATGATGTCATTGTACGTATAGTGCAGACATTCAAGCCATCCAGTGGGAGGTTTTACATCGAGGACAAGAGAATTCAAATTTTTGAAGTGATATATCACTTATTTTTGGGGTGGACTACGGCACCAAGCCGATGGACCTCTCTTATGGTGTAAAACTAACGGCCAGCATCATACACCGAATGTGCAAGGATGTTAGTCGATTAACTACAGCAAAAATACGTGAAATTCTAAACAAAGCATTAAAGGGCACAAAGAAACAAGACAATGATGAGGTTACAAGATTAGTTTGCATGTATGCATGCATCAAACTGTTCTTTTCCATGTCTGGAGAAACAATTGGATGGGCATTCTATTCATACATGGACCCATTAGACAACATGATCGAGTATAACTGGGTTGAGAGCATCGAGGCAACCCTAATGGGGTCAACGGGCCAAAACTGGGGAAAACCAGGACGAGTCACCGGATGTGTGTAGACACCCATTTTTTACCACCCTTAAGACTTAAGCGCCACTGATTACTTACTTGGTGATGAAAGTTGTGTAGTGCAAATGTTTGATTTCTTTGGCAAAGAGAGCATCAAATCCAAACCTCACAGCCCATTTTGGGACCAAAACGATTTTGACCAAAATGATTTTAGACCTTAAAACCCTCTCTTTCAAAACATTTTTGAAAGAAGTTTCTATGATGTTTCGAGGCTCGCATTTCGTTAAATGTTGCGCTTTTCGATAAACTGAGCAAGGACAAAGTGGAAATAAATGAAAGAGAGATGAACACTTTGAAACATCTTGTTTAGGGGTTTGGATTTGAAGAAAATAAGAGAAGAGGGGAGAAACCAAGTTAGGGGAAGAAGTTGGGCATAAACCGTTAAGAGAGAGTCGAGCGGCCCTCACTAAATCAGGCCTATCTATTTGTACACTTGGATTTCAGCAATGAGGCCACCACCGTTGGAAAGTGGACTTCTGGGGCTTCATTTTTCACTCAAGAATCTCCTAAAGCCAAGTTCGGATGAGGGAGATATGGCTGGTTGAATTTAGGCATCAATCCGGTTGGACTAAAACTAAGCAGTCTTCAATAAAAGAGGGATATCTCTCAGCACACTTCAAATTTTGATGTTAGCCTGCCACCATTGGAAATAAGACTTCCATGGCTTCAATTTAGGCACAAGAATGACCTGAAAAGGAGTCCAGATGAAGGAGATATACCCATTTGAAGTTGGACCTAGAAAGTAGATTTTTGTTGTCGGCCACAAATGTGGGCTGTCAGCCACTTTAAGTGACCAGTCGGCTAGAAGTGAGGGGTGCCAGCCACTTTAAGTGGCCGGTTGGCTACTAAAGTGGCCGGTCGGCCACTGGTGTCCAAAACTCAAATATTTTGCAGATATTTCTCCTCCAGCTGCTCTACACTGCTCCAGCTGTCCCATTTTCAGATATTTCGACCTGGAGCTCATATATTGCTATATATAGAGGCCATTCTCTATGGTTTTAAAGGTTAGAAAATTTTGGGAGCCTCTAGCTCTATAATCCTTTCTCTCTAGATTTCTCTCTCTTGAACTTTTGTGCTTAGAAGCTTATATACTTCAAAATTTAACCTATCAACCCTTAACCAAAATGGTTCATCTTTGGGCTGAGGTTGCTTGAAGCTCTCTTGGAGCTTCCTTTGAACTCTAGACGGTGGTTTAAGCTCAGATTTGTGCCTGTTTTGGTGCTGTGCTTCAAGAGGTATAAGACTCACCTTGTAAGCCTTGTTTTGGCTACTCATTTTGCCATCTTTTTGTACTGTTTTTGAGCTGGTTTTCAACTACAAAAATCTCTATTTTTCAATCCTAAAAATGGTGGTTTAAGGTCATTTTGTGTTAAGGGATAGTCCACCCTTCTTGTTGCTTAATTATGTGTGCTTTTGTGCCATCGTTCAAGGCTTTCAAATCGAACTTTTTGGGCCTTTAAACCACTGAAATTCAGAGTTATTTCAGTGATGGAAAACATGTTTTGAAGTCCAAAATAGGAGGGGTTAGCCTCCCCTCCTTGTGTTTTGCTTCCATGCCTAGGTTGCGTCATATGTTAGCATGATTTTCTAGCTAAACTTAGCTTAATTCAAGCATGTTTTAGGCTCTATTTTGGCATGTTTCAGCTCTATTTTGGGTTGGTTGGAGCACTTAAGGCTTGCTTTTTGTACTTGTAGTGCAATTGTGCTTACTAATCTAGCATGCTTCGTGATTTAGCCTATTATTCTAGCTTGTGTTAGCTTAATTTCAGCATGTTTTTGCTACTATTTTGGACTACTTTAGCTCTGTTTTAGGCTGGTTAAGTCCTTTGAGGCTTGTATTGTGTGGTTGTAGTGCAATCTCTTTCACTAGCTTAATGTTTTAGGCTTTTAAACATGAATTGCATGAGTTGCTTGCATGATTTAGTGTCTTTTTGCACTCCATTTCAGCATTGAAATCTCTATAATCTCCCTCTATTCTTCACTCTTTCATTTGTTTTGAAAGTGACTTCGAACCCCTTGTTAGCTTGAGTGTGGAATTGAGACCCTCATGCCTAATGGTTTAATTCCTTCGGGAGTTCATTACCAATAGCATGAGGCCTCTTTCATGCTCTACGTACTTGTAGCTTAAGCCCTCTCTCCATTAGAGGACTCTCATCTTTTGGATTTAACCGGTTAAAGAATGGATCGGTAATTAAAATGAGTAAATAAAACATGACAAGTAAAACTTGAGCAAGTTAAGCATGTTGTGTTGCATTGCATGTGTTTGGATTGGACGTTAATCCAAACACAAGGAAAATGGGACGTCTCATACTCAAAGTAATGAAGCGTACCGCTTTTCTTGGTCACCGTCACCCTTGATCATGCATGATAGGGTGGTGGTCCTTCGAGTCTTATTTGTGCATTCATTAAGCTTTTACAAGCTTGGTTCTCTAGCCATCATGCATTAAAAATGCTTGGTTGATGGTTTGAAGACCAAGAGTTACCCTCCTTTGACTTTGTGCGATGATAAGGAGGGCAACAGTACACACATTCATTGAAAATACATTACTTTGCCTCTGTTTGCTCTCTGTTGCAGCAAAAGGAGAAGTCCAGGGATGTGGCGGCCGACAGGCCAGTTTTAGTGGCCAACAGCCACTTCTTGTGGCCGACTGGCCAGTTGAAGTAGCCGACTAGCTAGTTGAGGTAGCCGACAGCCACTCCTGAGTTGGAGCAAAGGCATTCTGGGAATTGGCACAATTTTTAGTGATCAAGCGAGTGCAAACAGAGGTGTCTGATTTTCGGGAGGAAACCAACCAAGCATGCATTCATCCCTCGTTTCCCAAGGCCTTTTGCTTAGTTAATTAGTTGTAACTAATTCATGCAAGTGTTGTAACTATTTAATAGCTTAGAATAGTTAGTTAAATATCGTATTGTAATAATTAGTTAACTAGAATAGTTAATTAGTTTCATGTTGTAATAATTAACTTAGCTTATTCATTCGGACCCTCCTTCGCAAGGGCGCAATGTTGTAATAAGTGTACGTGTGTATGTGCATGTCTTCCAACCCCACGTCTTTCTCCCTTTTATTTAATCGCTTTCAATGGTTAGATTATGGATCATGTTTCAATTAGCATGCCTTATACTTTGCATATTGCATCATTCATTTGTCTTGCATGCATCGAGGCTCGGCGCATCATTCAAACTGCATTGTATTTCAATACTTATTTGAATACGTGTTTCAAAGCATGCCATCAAATTGAATCATATGCCATATTAGTAGCCGAGCCTATTAATTGCATTATTACATGTGTTGCATTAGGCATTTTGTATAGTTAGGATCATGCATATTTCTAACTAGTTTTTGTTTTGGCTTTGAGTACTTGGTGAGTCTTTATGCTTTACCATACTTGCATAAGTGTGAGTGTTGCCATGATAGCATGCTTGCCATGAGACTATTTGATTAAATGATTAACTGCATGAGTGCCTATGGATGAAGGCTTGATTGTTTGAATTGGAACAATTTAGTAAATGTGAGTTTTAAAGCCCACTTTGCGAAGTGGCAAAAATCATGTTTTAAGCCCACTTGAGGTGGCAAATCCGCTTTTAAACCATTTTCGAAAACAAACATGAGTTGTTTTGTTCCAATTCTTACGATCTTAGTCTATACTTGCTTGTGTGCGTCACATAGTAAAGTTAACTAATAACCGGAATAAGAACACATGTGTTTATAAAACAACATATCATGCTTAGTAGAGGTCGATCCTTTGATCGGGCGAGCAGGGGTGCTCATTTCAGCACATTCCCCTCTCATACCCAAGTTCCCGAGCTGAGGCAACTTTGGTGATGACGGACACGTGGTTTTTGGCACGAGTCAAGGTTTCCTAAATTTCTCTAAAACAAAATATTTAGGTGACGACTCTGTAATCTGGCAAAGCAGTCCAATTTTGGCATTATTTGATTCAAAATTAATTTTTCAAAATGATTTGCCGGATTAAACTCTTTGGTGTTTATCAATTTCACATTGCACTTTGTGAGATTAGATTCAGAACCATTACAGGAGTCCAAACTGTAAGACCAATTCGAGCTCTCCGAAAAGGAGCGCAAAAAAGTCGAGCTACAATGTGTTGTGTTGTTAATGGTAAATCTCATAAATCTTATTATATATTTAATATGAACATTCACGGGGTTTGTCCACTCATGTTGTCAGCAAAATAAATGTAACATACACATCGGTACACACTGGTGGCAAGGTTGGCATAATTACACACTGATGTGAATGTTCACGATAGCAAGGAATGTTAGGAACATTCACATCAATGTGTATTGATGTAAGCATTGACACCAATGTTTTGCTCATGTTAGCACCAAAACTAATGTAGAAAACACATTACTAGGCAATGGTATGGAAGTTGACATCAATGATGTGAACATTCACGTTATTGTTCATTAATGGATAAACTCACATTAGTAAACACTGGTGTAAACATTCACATCAGTCTATAATAATGTGAATGTTCACATTACTATTAATTTCTCAATCACTCATATTATGTTGTTGTTCACATCAATGTATATTGATGTAAACATTGACACCAGTGTTTTCCTCATGTTAGCACCAAAACAAATGTGGAACATACATTACTAGGCAATGGTGTAGAAGTTGACATCAATGATGTGAACATTCACATTACTGTTTAGTAATGGATAAACACACATTAGTAGACACTGGTGTAAACAATCATATCAGTGTTTATTAACGTGAACATTCACATTACTGATGTTTGTTATTTGTTTCAATACTAATTGTGTGAGCACATAATCATCTTACAACCCCGCAAACCTAATGCCATTCCACGTTGTGTGAAGTGGGACCTCACAGCCTTACATACCAACATGAAGTCCATATCTTTAGCAAAGCTTGGTTTAGATGTGGTAAAAGTACAACCAAAAATGTTGTCCCCATTCACATAGTGAGACAAGGAACTATGTAATTAACATAATGTTTCCAACTCCAGGTATATGGCGGCGAGCTGATGGCATCCCCAACTGAACCAAACATGTACCAGCGTACCAATTTGAATGTGGAGCCTAAACATGAGGTTTTGTTGAGTGCACCAGCAAAGCAAGATGAAAGCAATGACAATGAAAGCAAAGACAATGAAGGCAGTGACAACAGCGGTGGAATTTCTGGCGATGCACTGGACCAAAATGATGTTAAAGATGACATCAACACTAGCTTTAAAACCCCAATGCTAAGAGAGGTATCATCGTAGCACAACTAAGTGAACCGGACATTATGGATGTACTTATAAAAGAAAACCAAAAAGCTTGGGGTCTCGTACTACAATGGGAAGCAAAATACAAATAGTTGGAAGAATCATGGAAGTTGAGGGCAAGGGTGATCGCTGCACTTGAATCCAAATTGTTCAACCAATCAGGCCCATCCAATATGGACATGGAGATCAAGACTTGCATGGAGTGGAAGGATATAGAAATTCAGCAGTTAACAAAATTGGTCATCAACTGAGAATGTGAAAAAATAATTCTTTAAGACCTTTACGATGATCAGGCCGTCCACATTATCAAGCAAGTCAAAGCACAAAAGGCTCATGACAGCCTTAAGAAGTATCCCAGTGCAGCACTGAAAGACATTCTCAGCCTACCATCTAGGGTAAAGCGCATCAACCAGAAGGTAAGGAAAGAGTACCGCTTGGATGAGTTCAATACCCTGACTTGCCTGGTCAAAAGAAAGGAAAAGAGGGAGCTGAAGAGCAATCCCATGCAGTCCACATTGTATAAGATTTAGAGAAACATCAACAAAAAAAAAAAAAGCACCCAACAAAGTACAAGAAGTTAACATTGACCAACAAACTAAAGGTTTGGGCTAACATGAGCAAACTCAACAAGTAGAAGGTCCAAAATTTGCACAAGAACGGCGGTGATGAGTAAGTGATCATACATATTGAGATTGAATTTATTATTATGATGATGTTAAGCTTCACATATGTACTTAATAGATTAGATCATTTTATAATTGTGCAATGTTAACATTCACATTTTCTGTAATCACAATGCACAAGTTGTTTGTGTGGCGAGGGGACTTAAAGACTAAAGACGTGTATTTTGATGACATAATACACATCATCAAGGAAGAATCAATGCACAACAACGTATGGCACTCGTAAATGTGTACAAAACACATATACACACACACACACACTCTGTAAAGACACTAGAAATAATGTACTGCCACCCCTCTGTTTGTGCAGGTGATAGATGCATATGGTGAAATTCTACTGGAACTACAAGGGCTGGTCAACCCAACTTTAGAGGATTTGGCATTCATCTTTACAAGCATATGTTTGGTAACAACTGGACTTTTAGTTTGTTTATGTTTGATGTTGATGAGAATGTTCACATGAACAGTATTTGATTTGCATGTTCAATAGACGTGAATATTCATCTCAACATTATATGCTTATATTGTTAACTTAAATGTTAGATAGATGTGAATGTTAACAACAACATAATATGACAGGTGTGAACATTCACATTGACAGATGTGAACATTCACATCATTCACAGTGAACATTCATGTATTAGGAAGTTTGAGAAATTAACAAGAGTGAACATTCACATCTATAATACATTATAGGATAGTTTGACAAATTAACAGATGTGAACATTCACATCATTCACAGTGAACATTGATATAAATACTTGGTGCATCATTGTATGCCCATTGTATGCAGAAAGTCATACAAGAGTACCCCCCCCCCCCCACTAGAGAAATAAATTGATTGATGTACATATTGTAGACACCCCATTTTTGACCGCCCTTAGGACTTGGGCGCCACTAATTGATCTCTCGATGATGAAAGTTATGATGTGCAAATGTTCGATTTCTTCAGCAAGAAGAGCTTCTAAATCCCAACCTTACATCCCATTTTGGACCAAAACTATTTTTGACCAAAATTATTTTAGACCTCAAAACCCTCTTTTTCAAAATATTTTTAAAAATGTTTCTACGATGTTCCGAGGCTCGCATTTTGTTAAAAATTATATTTTTCGGTAAACTGAGCAAGGACAAAGTGGAAATAAATGGAAGAGAGGTGAACTCTTTGAAAAATATGTAAAAATATCTTATTTAGAGGTTTGGAGTTGAAGAAAATTAGAGGAGAGGAAAGAAAACTGGTTGGAGAAGAAGTTGGGCTGAAAACCGTTAAGAGAGAATTGGGTAGCCTCACTAAATCAGGCCTATCTCTTTACACACTTAGACTTTAGTTGTGAGGCCACCACCATTGGAAATTGGACTTTTGGGGCTTCATTTTAGACTTAAGAATCTCCTAAAGCTGAGTCCGGATGAGGGAGATATGGCTGTTTGAAGTTAGGCATCAATTTGATTAAGACCAAAATTGAGCAACCTTCACTAAAATAGGAATATGTCTTTTCACACTTAGAATTTAGATATGAGCTTCGACCATTGGAAACTAAACTTCTGGGGCTTCAATTCAGACTCAAGAATGACCTGAAAAGGAGTCTGGATGAAAGAGATATGCCCATTTGAAGTCAGACCTAGAAGTAGATTTTTGGTGGCAGGCAAGTGGCCGGCAGATGGCCGGCTGGCAACCATTGATGGCCGGCAATGCACATTTCTGGCCGGCCGGCCATGTGCCGGCCATTAGTGTAAAACCCAGATATTTTTGCCAACTGTTTCCACAAAGTCCAACTGTCCCTTTTTAGATATTTTTGACTTAAGGCTCATGTTTTCTATATATAGATGACCTCCCTCTCTTATTTCAAGGTTAGAAACATTTAGGAGTGAGGAAAATATTTCAAAAATATCCTCTCTCTCTCTCTACAATTCTCTCTCTCTTTTTCAAATTGCATAGCCTTTGTCCAAACACTCTAAACCAAACCTAGAAAGCTTCTTGCTAAGGTGATTTGAGCTTGAATTTGACCTCTTGAAACACTTAAGAGTGTGAAATTGGTGGTTCATGACTTAAGGGTTCATTCCTCTTCAAGAGGTATACCTTCTCTTGCCTTTGTACCATCTTTATACCACTTCTTTTCTATCTTTCCTTGCTAATTTTGAAGTGTTTTCAACTACTTTTATGGGCTGAAGCTTGTAGTTTAAGGCTATTAAAGGTAGAGAGGTTAACCACCCTTCTTTAAACCTTGTTCTCTAGGCCTTTACACTTGTGTTTCCGTCTCTTCATCAACTTTTTTTGAGCTTTTTACCACTAATTTTCAGAGGTTTTCAGAGACTGAAAAAGTGGTTTTGAAGTCCCAAAAATGAAGGGGTTAGCCACCCCTCCTTTGGCTTGTTTATTTGCTTAAATTGCTCCATGTTTTAGCTTATTATTTTAGCTACTTTTGTCTTCATTCCAGCACATTTTTGTATTGTTTTGGGACTGTCTAAACTCTGAAATTTTGGGTTGAAACTTGGGTTTTAAGGCTATTAAAGGTTAAGGGGTGGTTCACCCTTCTTTGTATCTTGCTTCCAAGGCCTTTACCCTTGTGTTTCCCACCCTTGCATCATCTTTTTTTTAGCTTTCAAACATCGATTTTCAAAGCTTTTTCAATGGCCAAAATCATGTTTTGAAGTCCAAATTTGTAGGGGTTAGCCTCCCCTCCTTGTGTCTTACTTACTAGCCTAGTTTATGCCATGTTTTAGTATGTTAATCTAGACTTTTGTAGATCAATTCCAGTATGTTTTAGGACTATCTTAGACCTGTTTTAGCACTGTTTTGGGCTGTTAGTTGCATTTGAGCTTTGTTTTGCATGCTTGTAGTGTAATAGTCATGATGAGCTTGGTGTTTTAGGCCTTAGACACCATCTTATTTGAGTTGATAGCATTTATTTATGCTTTTATCACTCATTTTCAGCACTAATAATCTCTGCAATCTCCCTTCTTTCTTGGATTTTGTTTTGCTTTGAAAGTGGTTCAAACAACTTGTTTGTTTAAAGCATGAGATTGAGGTGTCATGCTTAATGGTTTGATCCCTTTGGGGTTCATTACCAACAGTATGATGTCTCTTTCATGCCTAAAACAACTCTTGGTTTGAGCCTTCTTTCCATTTAGAGGACTTAAACTCTCCATTGGACTCAATTGATTAAAGAATAGTTGGTAATTAAAATTAAGTAATTAAAATTAAGACTAAAATTATGAAAGATAATAATTTGGTTGTGTTCAATCGGACATTAATTGAACACATGGAAACTTGGGTCATTTCATATTTGCTAGTGATGAAATGACTCAAGTCTCCAAGGTCACTACTTCCCTTGATCTTTCATGATAGAGAGGTGGTTTTTGTGTCTTGTTTCATTGCATTTATTGAACTTGCACACTTTCCTTCACAAGCCATCACGCAATGAAATTGCTTAAGTTGGTGGTTTGTGGCTTAAGTTCACTACTCCTTTGATTTGTTTATGAAAATGAGAGATGAATTGTACAGACAACCCTTGAAAATACCTTGTGCATGCTCTGTTTGTCCTCTGTTACAGCAAGGTGAACTGGGCAATAGTGGCCGACCAGCCACTTTCCATGGCCGGCAGGTGGCCGGCAGACCACCTGATGGCCGGCCAACCACTGATGCAAAATTCAGCAGTGTGTTCTTCAGGCAAAGCAGAGCTGTTCTGGAAGTGGGCAACAGTGTTAGTGTTCTATTGTGCAACAGAGGCTCTCCAGAAGCAAAACAGTGACTTTTTGGGTAGAAACCGAGCACGTGCATGATCATTCCTTGCATTCCGATCTTGTTTTAAGTTTAATACTTAGCTTAGCTATCCATTGTAATTAATTAGTTGTAACTAATTAATTTTGATAAATGTTGTAACTAATTAGTTATTCAATTTTGTTTTGTAATTAGTTAGCTAACTAGAATAGTTAGTTGATTCAAGTGTTGTAATAATTAGTTAAGTAGTTTAGCTAATTTCATATATTTTGTAATAATTAGCTTAATTAGCTTAGCTTTAATTAGTTAGCTAGTTAGTTAGTTTATTCAGTCGAACTCTCCTTCGTGAGAGCGCAATGTTGTAATAACGTGTATGTCTTCCAACCCCATGTCTTTCTTCCTTTTATTTACCAGCTTCTGATGGTTTGTTTAGGGAAATAACATTTTGTTTAAGCATACTTCATGGTTGCATCCATTTGTATTGCATGCACCAAGGCTCGATTCATCATTCTAACTGCATTGTTAATTTAATACTTTTTTAAATACGTGCTTAGACTGCATGCTATTTAATTGATTCATATGCCATATTAGTAGCCGAGCCTATTAATTGCATTATCACATGTGTTACATTAGTCATGTTGCATAGTTAGGAATCATGCATTTTTCTAACTCATTTCTTTTTTTTTTGGGCTTGGAGTACTAGGTAAGCCATTACTCGCTTTAGCATAATTGCATGAATGTTGATGTTGCCATGTTTAGCATGCTTGCTATGAGGCTAATTATTTAAATGATAAACTACTTGAATGCCTGTGAATGAAGGCTAATTGCTTGAATTGGAACAATTTGAGCAAATGTTTATATGTGCTCACTTTTTCAAGTGGTACATATTTCGAAACAATTTTCAAAATAAACATGACTCGAAATGTTTCAATTCTTGCAAAATTAGTCTATACTTGTGTGTGTACGCATCACATAATAATGCTAGCCTAATAAACTGGAACAAGAGCATATAATTTAAATAAGATTCATATTATGATTAGTAGAGGCCGATCTTTGATCGGGCGAGCGAGGGTGCTCAAATGTATTCATGACCTTCCCCTCTCGTACCTAAGTTCCCAAGCCGAGACAATCTTGGTGATGATGGACACGTGGCCTTTGGCACGAGTCATGGATTTCCTAAATTTTTCAAAAATATTTAGGTGGTGACTCTGTATCTAGCAAAGCAATCCATTTTTAGCAATTTGATTCAAAATCAATTTTCTAAAAGATTTGCTGAATTTGGACTCTTTGGTGTTTTATTTATTTCACATTGCACTTGTGAGATTAGATTCAAAACCGTGGGAGTCCGATACTGTAGGGCTTATATTTTGACCTTCTGAAAAGGGGCGCAAAAAAGTCGCACTACAATTTCTGGCAACTCCGCTAGGGATTTAGAGAACTTGACTTGAAATTCATGATATGAAATTTTATTTACACTTATATGTTCTTGGCATTGGTGCACCTAAGTCACTATGTTTGCCATCTGCTATTCCTAGACGGTTTGCCGGAGGCTTGCCAAAAGGCTGACTGGTCGCAGGCTCTACCACGATAGGAACACAACCCTTGGATCTGGACTATCGCTATACTGTTTGATCCTCCTTTCACTTCTCGGTTTAAGTATGAGAGGTATATTAGATAGTCTTGCTGAGGTACCCTTTTGACCATTTGGCCTAGTTGCATATCGAAAGCCGTAAAGACTGTTCCAAACTAGGACAGAATACTCACTCGAAATGCAGGATTGCGTGAAAATCACTTTATTTGAATAGTGAACCCTAGTTCCTGACGAAGTTAGGACAGGGAAACCCTAACCTCTCATAGGGGTATTTTGAGTGCTTTTGTGCAAAATGTGAAATCTTTGGAAATGCGTGATGTAATCCTGGGAGAGCCTTAACCTTGAGGCGATTCCTTTCAAACTTGAGGATCATATCAGAATCAGATTTGGGTTGAAATCCAAGGATTTGTGTTTGATATGGGTGAATTTTCAACAAAACTAGAACCATGGTCCAATATTGTGTCTTGCTTTGCTTTGACTGGCATATCCGATATCCCGATCTGATGGAGCATTTGTTCTTAATGCTAGGTTTGTCTGAACTAGAGAAGGAGCAGTACCAGCCTTCACTCATCACAGTCCATCTAATTCCAAAAAAAAAAAAAAACCCACTTAGCAAAAGATCTAGTCCATCTGATCCCCAAAAGCCAGCTTAGAAAAGATTCGATCCCATCAAGTATAACCGGGCCAAAATCTTTGTTAGTCAGCTCTCAGCTTACACTCATCCATTTCCCCGATTGCCAACTCAGCAGACCCATGATAACACATAGTCCAGAAGAAGTTGTGGCCATGATAGTGGCGTTAAACTAGGGAATCGCCATGCAAGATGAGACCAATGCTAAAATACAATGCTCATCTGGGGCATCTACTACACTTCCAGTCCCAAGCCCCCAACCGAACTTCGATCCACCTTCGCCAACTGAAGAATTGCAAGGTCCAGATCCTCGAGAAGGATTGGTTCAAGCTCGAGTTTTCAGAACCCTAGTGCAACCTAATGAGGGGCTTTATCCCATTAATATTAATGACCTCAACCCGACCTTGGTAAAAATTGTTAACCTTGCGAAGCAATTCAAAAAGGCACAGGGAATTACCTCCATTCCCGATATTGAGGACGGGTACACGGAGGTTGCCGTAAGGTTCCCACACAGATTCAAAATGCCACACACTAACCATTTCGATGGTTCTGGAGATCCTATGGTACATATCTGGCTTTTCTTGGATGTCTTGAAACCGATAGGTTTGACTAAGCCTTAGAAACTCTCTCTATATGGAAGAACCTTGTCAGGTATAGCAGCCACTTGGTACGCTAAGTTGGAGGATAAAGTGAAACAAAATTGGGAAGAGTTGGCTGAGGTGTTTGTCGATCAGTATTCTTATAATATCCTAATTAAAATGACCACCCAAGAGCTTCAAACAACCCACCAGAAACCTGAAGAGCCTTTTGTGAAATTTGTTGCAAGGTGGAGAGCATAGGCAGCGCAGATGACAGATCGCCCTTCTGAGAGGGACCAAGTAGAGATAGTGGTGCAGAACCTTGAGCTTGATATGTTACAAAAATTGATAGTTGCTCCATTATTCACTTTCAAAACTTTGCATGAATTAGGAGTTCAAATTGAGAGTGCATTCAACAAAAGGATTATTCCCAAAACAAGCAAACCAACAAAAAAGGTTTTTTTTGGGAGTACTAATGCTGGCAGTAGCACTATTCCCAAACCTACTGAAATCAACACCATCGCCACTTCCAAAACTGCAAACCCTTTTGCCAATACCAATCCACAAATAGCTAGCCCAACCTGAGCTCAAGGCAGAACTTTCACCCCCATTCATATGAGCTTAACCAGCGCACTAAAAATCCTGATAGAAAGAGGGTATCTCAAAGCCCTTGATCCTCAACCTCTTCCTAACCTACTCTCTGCTAGACATAACCCCACCAAATATTGTGTGTACCATCAGCAGTGTGGTCATGGCACCGATCGTTGCTATCGCCTTCATCATGAGGTTCAAAATCTCATCAACAACCAGATAATAGCTCCACCTCAAGACCCCAATGTTGCCACCAACCCACTTTCCATCCATGACCAAATATCTCATGTCCACCTTAACCTTATCCATACACTACTTCCTACCTTCAACCCTAGCATATAATCACCCCAGCCCATTTACCCAAGCCTGAGGTGTTCATTCCAAAAAATACTGATTTGTGTATGATAGATGCACCCAATTCGGTTCGGGTACGTCAAGAGCGCCAAATGGCCAAATGCACTATTGCTGAGATGTTGAGAATGATTAAAAATTTTCAAAGTACGGTGGCAAATTTAACATTTGGGGTTTCGATCCCGTCAAAAAGCTCCCCAATCTTGGGGCAAGTTACAATTGAAAAGGCCAACCCAAAACTATCTCAAGTCTAGGTGATGACAGATCAACAACAAATGGGCCTCGCTTTGATATAGCCACCCAATCCCTTGGCCAAGCAGAAACAAAAGGCAAGAACAAAGCCGGGACAAGTATTGATCCTTATGCTCAGCTTCGGTGGGCTATTAATGTGATATCCCTGTTCCGTAATATGCTAAATTGGTCCTTAATTTGAATATGATCGTGTGTTTAGCATGATTTTATGTGCCATTATGTGAATATATGTGATTTTGAAGTTTTATCTATTCACCGTAAGAATATCTATTTGAATAATCTGCTCTGGAAATTAAATTGAGGGCCTTATCGGCCACAGAGCCCAAAATTGGTTACGCCACTATGATTGGCATAATTCTTAGAGCCTACGGTGAAATTTAATTGAAAAATTGATTCAGACCAGATTAAGTTGATTAAATTGATAAATTGGTGCCCAATTGTTTATTACTATTAAATTGAGTTAGTGGGTTTGTTGAATAAAGGCACTACACTCTCTATTCTTCTCCTTTTGTTACATTTTGGCTAATCATAAACATTAAGGAAGAGAGGGGGGTCGGCTAAGAGAGGGAGAGAGTGAAGAAATTGGAGTTTTGACCTCAAAACTTGATAAATTGTAGACCAACTCAAGAATTAAGCTTAAGTTTGGAAAATCAAAGCTTCTAGGTAAGTAATTCTTGGATTATAGTTTGCAATTTTGTGTGTGTTCAAGCTAATTGAGTGATTAAGAGTAAAATTGAATGAAATTGGGTTGGTTTTGTTGAATTAAGGCTTGATATATGCATGCATGTAAGAGATTGTTTTGAAATAGCATGTATAAGCTTGAAATACATTATTCAAGTAGGGTTTTGAGTTGAAACTCATGTTTTGATCACCATTGATGTTGTCTAAGTTGAGAATGTGGCTAGTTCATCACATGCATGTACAATTTGAGAAGATATGAGCTTGAAATGCATGAATATGTATGATAGAGTTGAAGTTGATGTCAATTTGAAACATGCAAGTGTGTAATCCTTGAAATTGAGCTTCCTAATGTTGTAATCTTGTATTGGTAGCATGTTAACATGTGTAAATGTGTAATTGGAGCCATTGCATGCAAGTAATGTGGTTGAAATGTCAAAGTTGAGCTCAAGAACACATTTTGGGTTTTCCAGAATTTTGAGGTCCACTCGAGCGGGAGAACCTCCACTCGAGCGTAAAAATCGTGCTCCCAGCACTTTTTGCAGAATTGGGTATCCGCTCGAGCGGGATACCTCACACTCGAGCGGGGAGCTTTTCTGGACAAGCCTTCCGCTCGAGCGCTCTATTCCATGCTCGAGCTTTTTTTTCATGCAACCAGTACTTTGCAAGCCTTAAGGGTCCGCTCGAGCGGGGAAGTTTACGCTCGAGCGGGGACCCTGTTTTTTGAAATTTTGTTCATGCGTTTCATGTTTCGTTTTCCGTTCTCTTTCACTTATAATCACTGTTAGGCACATGTTAAACACTGTAAATGAGTTAATGAGATAAGAATAAAGCCTATAGAAGAATATGTGAATTAAGGAACGGATTGGATTGTTAATGACCCTTTTGTGTTCATGGAATGTGTAGGGTCAAGCTCCAGGGCAAATCCACAAGCCAATCACTGTGAGTAATATCGATATTTGAATGCTTATGAATGTCCAATTGTTTATTCCCTTATAAGCTTTATGAATTGCTAATTGGGATTGTGGACAAAAGTTTGACATGAATGAACGAATGGACCAAAGGTCGTTTTGACAAAACTGAATGGACCTAAGGTCATTTTGACATGAATGAGTGGGCCGAAGGCCGTTTTGACACAAATGTATGGGCCGAAGGCCGTTTTGATACGGATGTATGGGCCGAAGACCGTTTTGACATAAATAAATGGGCCGAAGGCCGTTTTGCCATAAATGTATGGGCCGAAGGCCGTTTTGACATAAATAAATGGGCCGAAGGCCGTTTTGCCATAAATGTATGGGCCGAAGGCCGTTTTGACATAAATGAATGGGCCGAAGGCCGTTTTGACATGAATGGGAATCTGAATGGGCCAAAGGCCAGTATGTTTGGAACTACAGTCACTTAATCTAAACTTTGTATAAATGTACATACGTTAAGTAGGAATATGAATTAGGCCCAAGGCCGTTTGGAGTATGTTGTTCTACATGTTTATATGACTTCTGTATTTGATATTATTCACTGGGCTATCGCTCACGCTCATTCATGTGTTTGTAGGTGAGCCGAGGGAAGTCCAAACCCAGCCCCAGTGAAGTCTGCCAGGAACAACATGAGTTTTGAGAAAGTCAGCCTTGTGTCTCACGCACAAGACCTATCCTTGCCATTTTGTTATGTAATTATATTTTGTCTCGCCGGCAAGGACTTTATGTATATTTGTATATAGTTTGTTATGGGTTGGCTCAACTTAGATGATCCTGTCTGTAAAGAAGTTTTACTACTATACTTTTGATGTGGGTTATTAGCGTATATGAGCATGGTTTGTTGATGTGCATATAAGCACGGCTCTGTGGACAAAATTTTAAATTTTTGCTTCCGTTTGGCCCCTTTACTCTAACGAATTATGTCTGATTTGGTCTGAGGCCGTAGGTAATCATAGGATTACTGACCGGTTATGTTCTTAACCCATAGGGGCGGGTTCGGGTCATGACAATTAAGACTTTGAAGGTCAAAGGGTTAAACAAACAGCAAGTGTTTACAGTTGTTGCAAAAACTGTGGATTACACTTTTGTCGCTCAGGATGAGAGCATTTTGAATCAGGGGGCAAACAATAAAAAGGGATGCTTTACCCGAAACACCCATCCTAATTCCAGTCCCAAGCCTATGAATACCCGACCAACACTCGCCACTCCATTTGCCAATATTTCTAAACCTAATGCTTCCTCCTCCCCGAAACGAACCTTCACCCAACTCCGTATGACCCTAACCTATGCATTGAACGTATTGATGGAGAAAGCGTATCTCAAACCGCTCAATCCTCGACCTCTCCCTAATCGTCTCCTACCTACACATGACTCTACCCAATATTGCTCATTCTATCAACAGTACAGTCACCATATTGACTGCTGCTTTCTCTTTCGCCATGAAATTTAAGACCTGATTGACAAAAAGGTTATCACCCCACCTGAAAATCCCAAAGCTGTCAATAACTCTCTCTCTGACCACAATAGATTACTACTCTATAACATAAAACCCATACACAGCTTGCCAACAACCAACCGTTACCCTAGCCAACACATTGTACCTACCAGTGAGCCCAAACCCATTATGTCCATTCCTGAATCTTCTAATTCCGATTTGAGCAAAAGGAACAAAATCTTTGAAGAGACAGAAAGTTTACTCGATTTTGGTGAGTTCAAGCTTGATGAAGCAGTGTCACCAGCACTGGTGGTTGGAATGATGAATCTCAGTCTCAGTTAGGGTAATTGTTGAAAGCACTTAGGAATGACCTTCTGAACTAGGGGCATGGTGTGAAACAGCAATTGTTTTAGTCAAGAAGATGTGTGTGGACAACATAATTGTGAGGCTTAGTCTGTGAGACTCAGTTTAAAATTCTGAAATCAATCCTTCTGGGTGTGGATGTTTATTGCTGAATTAAATAAAGGTCTAGAACTTCTCGTGGGCTACTTGAAGTTATTTTTGAAATTCTACAGATGGACTTGGAGAAGGGAAACCCCTTTTGTCTCAGAAATGCTTATTTTGTTTTGAGTTGTGTCTTGTAAATATATGTTGTGAGTTTTATTTTCTTTGTCTTTTCTTGCGTTGTTGCGTCAATTGAGTCTTTTCCTTCGAGTCGCTCTCGTGTATCCTCAGGTCTTCATCTTTATAAAGAAAGTGGGAGTCAAGTTTCTAATCATTTTATTGTGCCTATAATGATGCATGTGTGACCTTTTGCAAATAGAAAAAGACTTTGAATTTGTTTTTGAATTTGTTTTTTTTAATGAGATTTTGTTAATAAGCTCGAGTACTAAAAAGGATCCCCTGAATGGTTTGAGTGAATTCTGACTTATTGGCGCAGTCATTCGTGATTTCAAAAAAATTTTAAGTTGTTTCTTTTGCAAAACTTGCGAAGATAGGTTCAGAATTGTGTGTGGTATTCTACATTGTCCTGGGGATTCTCTTCGTCGTTAGGTGATCTTTTTGGAAAGCACAAGGCGGCTTTCAGACCTGCAAGTACAAGACGGCTTTTCGACCTCGCAAATCATAGAATTGCTCCCCTGATGTTCTCATTATTTCAAAGAGAAAAGGATAAAAGAAACCAAAAAGAAAAAGAAAAAAGAAGAAGAAAAGAAAAAAGAGAAAAGGATAAAAGAAACCAAGAAAGAAAGAAAAAAAGAAAAAAAGAAAGAAAAGGGAAAAGAAGTCAACCATCAAGCCAGGGGTATCCATTGGAATGAAATCCAATCAACTGTGAGGAAGGGAACTTCTGTCTGAATTAGGGGAAGCCAATGCAAGAAGGTACCATATTGCGAGAAGAACCAACTCTGAAAATGGAGCGAAAAGAAAAGAAGAAGACATACATAAAAGAATGGAGAACTAAGCTCAAATCAAGGTGAAGCCAGTTCCAGTGTTAGGGCAAGAATGACCATTGATCAAACTCACTCCAAATGTTATAACTTTATTCTTGAGAGGCTCGCTAGGCCAAAAACCTGAAAGGGCGACTAAGCTAAAAGTTAAAGCATGAAAAATGAGAAATCAAAAAAATATAGCTCGCAAGGTTGAAAACGCCGAAGGAACGACTTTGGCAAAAGCTAGAGCTTAAAAGGAGAGTGTTAATACCCAAGTATACCTTAACCCCCCATGAACTACGTTGACCGGATTCCTATCTTGGGATACGTAGGCAACTTCATCCTGAAGTTCGATCTCAACTATATCTATCTCATCCATCTCAACTCAATCATCTTGCCCAATTCACGTCGTCAGCTTCGCATCAATCCATGAGCCACACCGACTACTATGCACATCACATACTTACGCTTGGTAAGAAAGAACTAACTCGAATCAACAAGTGGAGAAATTTTCAATACTAGAACTTATCAAGAGAATCTCTATCTTAAGCAAAAAAGGAATCGAACATCGGGTTTTGCGAAATTGATTTCTAAAAGCGAGCATAAGTAAAACTAGGGGCACTGTGAATGATCAATTACCTTGAGTCTTTTTCTACTTTTGGGTCACTTGTGAGTTCTGTTATGTCGCACTTGGTGTTTGTCTCGCGCCTGGTGTTTATCTCGGTCTACGCTTTTCATCGAGTCACCATAACATGCCTATCACTCAAAAGCACTCTTCATCGAGTTGCCATAATGTGTTTGTCGCTCAAAAGCACTCTTCATTGAGTCATCATAGTGTGTTGCTCTTCATCGAGTCACCCTAGTGAGTCCGTCGCTCAAAAGTTCAATAGAGTGGCATGGTCAAAAGTCTATACACGAATGTTCACTCCAAACTCGAAAACAAGTCCATGTGTAGAATTCATAAACAAGCTGAGAGTGTCCATACAAGGGGCATCGCGTTCATAATCATCACAAAGTTTATATGAGGAATCTATCATTATTTCAGAGAGGAATAGAATAAGTTCTCAATATGGTAGAACAGAAGAGAAGCATGAGTCTGATTGGTTGGCAATTGTTCCAAGATCTGATGATCCCCATTACATGTGCCTGCATAATGTTGAAAAAGGTGGCCAATGACTGAACACTAGGGGCAATTTTCAGTACATCTGATCAGGCCATCCATCGAACAAGGGGCATGAACCCAACCGATGGCCAATGGCTAGACACTAGAGAAAATTTTCCATATATCTGATTGGGCCATCAATTGAACAAGGGGCATGGACCTAACCTTCCCCTCAGTCCGCTCAAAGCCTTTCGTTGGGCACTTTTCCCTGGATTAGGGTGGGTTTACCCCCATGTTGATTTTGATACGATTCAGCTTTTGAAAATTGTCTCTGACCATTTCAAGACTCTTTTGGGATTGCCATATTCCCTCTGATTAATACATGTTCTTTGGATTATGCTTGCATGTTTATACACTCTGGTTGCTTTGAACTGCGTGATTGGTTGCTCTTACTCTTAACTTTGTTCTACACTTAAATAGAGTTTTGTCGAGTTGCCTCCCTTTGCGTTGCATTTCAATGAGTTGTGGCAAGTTGCCTTACACTCATTTCGTAAGGTACATGACGCATTACTCTGAGTACTACTCATTTCCCTCTAAATACCATGCATCGCTCACCTGACACACTATTTTGTGCATTTCACTTTATATCGCACTATTTTGTGCACCTTGCATTACACTGTTTTGTGCACTTTGTATCACACTATCCTATTCACTTTGTATCGCATTATTTTGTGCACCATTGCATTGTCTTGTGCATGGCACTATTTTGTGCACCGCTCGCACTGTTTTGTGCACCTCACTCGTACTGTCTAGTGCATTTCAACGTACATCGCACTGTCTAGTGCATTTTAACTTACATCTCACTGTCTAGTGCATTTCACCTACATCGCACTGTCTAGTGCATTTCAACATACATCACACTGTCTACTGCATTTCACCTGCATAGCACTGTCTTATGCATTTCACCTTACATTGCATTGTCTAGTGCATTTCAACTTACATCGCACTGTCTAGTGCATTTCACCCATATCGCACTGCCGTGTGCATCGTACCTTGCATAGCACTGTTTTGTGCATTCACCTTGCATCGCACTGTCTTGTGCACTTGTATAGCACCGTTTTGTGCATTCACCCTCACCCGCACTGTCTTGTGCACTCCTTGGTCTGAGAGACCTTAAATCCTCTAAAGGTGCAATTCCTTTGGTGCTTGTCATGCCCAAACGACTTCCGGTGGTCTAGTATAGCCATCTGCCTGTGTTTGCGGTGAGTTCCTAGGAGATCAACTGAGACAGTGGAAACTATAGTTCAAATGGCCAAGGCCTAGAACGCAAAGGTTCGGGATTTTCGAGACTAAAGTCTGGTTTAAATACCCAGGGGTGTATCCTCGGCTTGAAATCTGTATGGCAGCCCCCTAGGTTGAGGTAGCGTGTATGTGCCTCAATTCTAGATACTGAACCAACCTAGTATGTCACCCTTTTGAAAAATAGGGAAAGTTGCAAACATGGCCAGGAAGAAAAGTAGTACCTGTGGTTTGGAAGCGAAACCAAGAAGAAGAAGAAGATCCATAGCAGCATAAGGTGAGTCATCGCCAATTGCCCATGTAAGGTACTTCCACTTCCTAGCTGCATCATCTATCTATCATCTATTACCTCTATCGCATTGCATATTACATCTATCGCATGCATCTACTGCACTATCCATTGTATCCATTACATCATGCATCCTTTCCATGTTAAGCTTAGTTTGGCATGTGCTCATACCTTTCCCTCGTTGAAACATGGTTCTATCATGTATAAGTACCCATGCTGCGCTGAGGCTAGTATTCAGGGTGTCGGCACCTTTTTTATGTTAGACGTGGTTTGTTTTGTGTCCATACCATTTCTAAGCAAGACGTAGTTTGGCTTGCGCCTTTTATTCACTTCATCTATTGCATCCACTGCATCGTACTTTGTTTTGTTGCATTCAACATTTAGGATCACGATCTTTTCTAAGCAGATCACTCCTCACTTATATCATCCCACCCAATTACTTGTACTCTTTCTTTTTCTACGAAAAACATAGTTTTGCATGTGCTTACACCCTTTTCACATTGAAACATGGTTCTATTATGTGTAAGCATCCATGCTACCCTAAGGCCAGTATTGAGGATGTAGGCACTTAGGCTGTGCTAGGCATCGTTTGGATTTGCCCACTTCTTTTCCAATATAAAACGTAGTTTGATTTTGCATCTCCATCTCTTTATGGTATTTGTGTGTTTTGCACTGCTTGTGGTTTGATAATATTATTGCATCGCACTACATATCATTTGTATTATTTTGTTACATTGCATATCATTTTGCATTCTGCCCCTGAACAACGCCAGTTTGATTCCTTGCAACGGAATACGTAGGCAACCCTTGGGTTCAACCAATTGCATCTGCATTTTGTTTGTTTGTTTGTCCAAGTCTTACGGCCTTGTCAAAATGGGTCGTCTTCGGGCTTTGACATTCACTCATGTCATTTCATGACTTCGAGCTCTGTCAAAGAGGGGCAACTGTAAACACCCCATTTTTGACCACCCTTAAGACTTGGGCACCACTGATTGATCACTCGAGGATGAAAGTTATGCTGTGCAAATGTTCGATTTCTTCAGCAAAAAGAGCTTCTAAATCCCAAGCTTACACCCTATTTTGGACCAAAACTATTTTTGACCAAAATTATTTTAGACCTCAAAACCCTCTCTTTAAAAAAAAAATTTGAAAATGTTTCTATGATGTTCCGAGGCTCGCATTCCATTAAAAATTGCACTTTCCGGTAAACCGAGCAAGGACAAAGTGGAAATAAATGGAAGAGATGTGAACTCTTTGAAAAATCTTTAAAAATATTTTATTTAGAGGTTTGGAGTTGAAGAAAATTAGAGGATAGGGAAGAAAACTAGTTGGGGAACAAGTTGGGCTTGAAACCATTAAGAGAGAACTGCGTAGCCTCACTAAATCAATTCTATCTCTTTACACACTTAGACTTTAGTTGTGAGGACACCACCATTGGAAAGTGGACTTCCGGGGCTTCATTTTAGACTCAAGAATCTCCTAAAGCCGAGTCCGGATGAGGGAGATATGGCTATTTGAAGTTAGGCATCAATCTGATTAAGACCAAAACTGAGCAACCTTCACTAAAATAGGCATATCTCTTTTCACACTTAGATTTAGATGTGAGGCTTCCACCATTGGAAACTAGACTTCTGGGGCTTCAATTTAGACTCAAGAATGACCTAAAAAGGAGTCCGGATGAAGAAGATATGCCCATTTTAAGTCGGGCCTAGAAGCAGATTTTTGGTGGCCGACCACCATTGATGGCCAACAATGCACACTTCTGGCCAGCCGACCATGTGCCAGCCACTGGTGTAAAACCCAGATATTTTTTCCAGTTGTTTCCACAAAGTCCATCTTTTGCTTTTTAGATATTTTCTACCTAAGGCTCATGTTTTCTGTATATAGATGACCTCCCTCTCATATTTCAAGGTTAGAAACATTTAGGAGTGAGGAAATAATTTCAAAAATATACTCTCTACAATTCTCTCTCTCTCTTTTGCAACTTGCATAGCCTTTGCCCAAACACTCTAAACCAAACCTAAAGAGCAATTGATTTGAGCTTGAATTTGAGCTCTTGAAACACTTGAATTGAAAGTGTGAAATTGGTGGTTTATGACTTAAGGGTTCATTCCTCTTCAAGAGGTATACCTTCTCTTGCCTTTGTACCATCTTTACACCTCTTCTTTTCTATCTTTTCTTGCTAATTTTGAAGTGTTTTTTAATTGTTTTTATGGGTTGAAGCTTGTGGTTTAAGGCTATTAAAGGTAAAGAGGTTAACCACCCTTCTTTGAACCTTATTCTCTAAGCCTTTACACTTGTGTTTCCCATCTCTTCATGAACTTTTTTTGAGTTTTTTGCCACTGATTTTCAGAGGTTTTCAGAGGCTGAAAAAGTGGTTTTAAAGTCCCAAAAATGGAAGGGTTAGCCACCCTTCCTTTGGCTTGTTTACTTGCTTAAATTGCTCCATGTTTTAGCTTATTATTTTAGCTACTTTTTTCTTCAATCTAGCACATTTTTGTACTATTTTTGGACTGTCTAAACTCTGCAATTTTTTACTGAAACTTGGATTTTAAGGCCATTAAAGGTTGAGAGGTGGTTCACCCTTCTTTGTACCTTGCTTCCAAGGCCTTTACCCTTGTGTTTCCCACCCTTGTATCATCTTTTTTTTGAGCTTTCAAACACTGATTTTCAGAGCTTTTTCAAAGGCCAAAATCATGTTTTGAAGTCCAAATTTGGAGGGGTTAGCCTCCCCTCTTTGTGTCTTGCTTATAAGCCTAGTTTGTGTCATGTTTTAGCATGTTAATCTAAACTTTTTTAGATCAATTCCAGCATGTTTTAGGACTATCTTAGACCTATTTTAGCACTGTTTTGGGCTGTTAGTTGCATTTGAGCTTTGTTTGGCATGCTTGTAGTGTAATAGTCCTGATGAGCTTGGTGTTTTAGGCCTTAGACACCATCTTATTTGAGTTGATAGCATTTATTTATGCTTTTATCACTCATTTTCAGCACTAATAATCTCTGCAACCTCCCTTCTTTCTTGGCTTTTGTTTTGCTTTCAAAGTGGTTCAAACAACTTGTTTGTTTAAAGCATGAGATTGAGGTGTCATGCTTAATGGTTTGATCCCTTTGGGATTCATTACCAACAGTATGATGTCTCTTTCATGCCTAAAACAACTCTTGGTTTGAGCCTTCTTTCCATTTAGAGGGCTTAAACTCTCCATTGGACTCAATTGATTAAAGAATAGTTGGTAATTAAAATTAAGTAATTAAAATTAAGACTAAAATTATGAAAGATAATAATTTGGTTGTGTTCAATCGGACGTTAATTGAACACATGGAAACTTGGGTCATTTCATATTTGCTAGTGATGAAATAACTCAAGTCTCCAAGGTCACCACTTCCCTTGATCTTTCATGATAGAGAGGTGGTTTTTGTGTCTTGTTTCATTGCATTTATTGAACTTGCACACTTTCGTTCACAAGCCATCACGCAATGAAATTGCTTGAGTTGGTGGTTTGTGGCTTAAGTTCACTACTCCTTTGATTTGTTTATGAAAATGAGAGGTGAATTATGCAGACAACTCTTGAAAATACCTTGTGCATGCTCTGTTTGTCCTCTGTTACAGCAAGGTGAACTGGGCAACAGTGGCCGACAAGCCACTTTCCATGGCCGGCAGGTGGCCGACAGACCACCTGATGGCCGGCCGGCCACTGATGCAAAATTCAGTAGTGTGTTCTTCAAGTAAAGTAGAGCTGTTCTAGAAGTGGGCAACAGTGTTAGTGTTCTATTGTGCAACAGAGGCTCTTCGGAAGCAAAACAGTGACTTTTTGGGTAGAAACCGAGCACGTGCATGATCATTCCTTGCATTCCAAGCTTGTTTTAAGTTTAATACTTAGCTATCCGTTGTAATTAATTATTTGTAACTAATTAATTTTGATAAATGTTGTAACTAATTAGTTAGTTAATTAGTTATTCAATTTTATTTTGTAATTAGTTAGCTAACTAGAATAGTTAGTTGATTCAAGTGTTGTAATAATTAGTTAAGTAGTTTAGCTAATTTCATATATTTTGTAATAATTAGCTTAATTAGCATAGCTTTAATTAGTTAGCTAGTTAGTTAGTTTATTCAGTCGAACTCTCCTTCGTGAGAGCGCAATGTTGTAATAACGTGTATGTCTTCCAACCCCATGTCTTTCTCCCTTTTATTTACCAGCTTATGATGGTTATTTTAGGGACATCACATTTTGTTTAAGCATACTTCATGTTTTCATCCATTTGTATTGCATAACCGAGGCTTGGTTCATCATTCTAACTGCATTGTTAGTTTAATACTTTTTTGAATACATGCTTAGACCGCATACTATTTAATTGATTCATATGTCATATTAGTAACTGAGCCTATTAATTGCATTATCACATGTGTTGCATTAGTCATGTTGCATAGTTAAGAATCATGCATTTTTCTAACTCATTTCTTTTTTTTTTTGGCTTGGAGTACTAGGTAAGTCTTTACTCGTTTTAGTATAATTGCATGAATGTTGATGTTGCCATGTTTAGCATGCTTGCCATAAGGCTAATTGTTTAAATGATAAACTGTTTGAATACATGTGGATGAAGGCTAATTGCTTGAATTGGAACAATTTGAGCAAATGTTTATATGCGATTACTTTTTCAAGTGGTACATATTTCAAACCAATTTTCAAAACAAACATGACTCGAATTGTTCCAATTCTTGCAAAATTAGTCTATACTTGTGTGTGTGCACATCACATACTAATACTAGCCTAATAAACCAAAATAAGAGCATATAATGTAAATAAGATTTATATCATGATTAGTAGAGACCGATTTTTGATCGGGAGAGCAAGGGTGCTCAAATGTATTCATGACCTTCCCCTCTCGTACCTAAATTCTTGAGCCGAGACAATCTTGGTGATGACGAATACATGGCCTTTGGCACAAGTCATGGATTTCCTAAATTTTCCAAAAATATTTAGGTGGCGACTCTGTATCTGGCAAAGCAGTCCATTTTTGGCAATTTGATTCAAAATCGATTTTCCAAAAGATTTGCCGGATTTGGACTCTTTGGTGTTTTATCAATTTTACATTGCACTTGTGAGATTAGATTCAGAACCACGGGAGTCCGATACTGTAGGGCTTATATTTCGACCTTCCAAAAGGGGGTGCAAAAAAGTCGAGCTGCACATATCAATAACTATCAAGGCTAGAGATACTTCATCTTCCCAATACACCACAACTTCCATTAGACAATTGTTGTGTACGACATCAAAGACAATCTATGGAGGCATTATAACTCTCTACAACCAAGACCCATCATACATGACCCATAAATTGACAAAGCACAAATAGTCATAAGTGACTGACACATATAATACTTGTCATGATGTGTAATATTTGAACTTGGACGTATGCACTATGTTGTTTTGTGCCTAATATGAAATTTCATTGTTCCCCCATGGCAGAGGGACTACATCAAGGCTATGGTGCGCAACATCGGACCATCATCACCACCATGGACGAAATTATCAGGCCAAAATCCATCACAACCAATCATATCAGTAGACGTCTGTCCTCAGCAAGCATCAGATTCGTAAGCCTCAAATCAATTAGTACACATCTTCCACAACCATTATACACACCTAAATTTCAAAATCTAACAACAACAACTTGGCATTTTCAGGGTGGATTGCGGGCCCGCAGTGTGTTACATTATGAAGGCGCATGTATACCGTGAGGAAATTGTTGACAGCCTTAATCGCTTTGAATGATGTCAAATAAGAGACTCATTAGTACACCTTTTTCTGAATCACAGAAAGACGGTGCAATGTGAAAACCTATAGGTGAGGGGTGTTCATCTATCACTGTTATCCGAAACTGTTATCCACATTTAAGACAATTTAGTGTCAATAGATTTGACATATTGGAGCAGACTAGCTTGATTGTAAATCAATTCTATATCACTACTTGTACTGCTATTTTTTATTCAATTTATGTATATGCATTTTGAGGCCTATTTCGTATTGATCATGCACATTGAGATTGTATTTTTTTATTTTTATTTTTTTTGACACACGACATGATGTGAATTTCCACATCATGAAAGGATCATACATATTCTTATGTTTAAAGCCCTACTACATAGATGTGAATATTTCTTAAAGTGTTATTGTAACACAATATGACAGGTGTGAATATGATATTTCTTAACACATAAGTCAATATTCACAGCAAATAATTTGATGATGTGAATATTCACATCGTAACTTTTGATGATGTGAATGGCAACAACGATGTCAATATTCACACTGTGACGCCCTCAAAATATTATATAAATCAACCATTCATAAGATCTATAAACATAATAGAAACATTATATTTCCATTCATCAGAGTTTATATTACAAAAGATATCACATGCATTACACTTTCATAAATGCTCATCTTGAAACTATAGCTTGTGATTCTATTTGATAACAACAAAATAAATGCCCTACGGACTTACATCTTTCCAAGAGATAACTTGGATACAACAAAAGTGAGAGTCATAAGCTCTTTACAATTAAAGCCCTCGGCTCAAAAGAAAACATATAACACAAAGCAAAATAACAAAAGTAGAGTCTCCAGCCCCTAAGCCTCCCAAGCTATGTCCTTGGAGGCGACATATCACCTATACCTGAAAGTGGTTTCCCAAGTAGGGTGAGCCAAAGCCCAGTAGAGATATGCTAAACAATATATGAGAATTAACTAAGATATAAGCATCAGAAAAATGTCCAATATTCTTAACCAACACATATTCTTTCCAAGACCATTCAATATAGATAACCAATACCTCAATTCATTTCCATTCATCCATTTCGGGTAAATCTATTAACCAAATTCATTATTATCAAAACAACCAAAATGAGACTACAACTCAATGGTTCACAATTCAATACATTCATCAATCCAACACTTCTGTTTCTTGCCATTTTACGGAATCACATCTGAGGGAACCGGCACCCATATATATATATAAGATTTCGGGACTTTCACCTTAGACACTCTGGCCAACTTAATTTTCAATGGAGTCCATCCCCAATCTCCTCCCAAACAATGGAGTACATCCCCTATCTCCTCCCAAACAATGATACATATACAATGTATTTAAACACGTTGTCATATACAATGACTAATCAAATCACATATTCAATGGTTTAATCAAACCGTCATATTCAGTGACATAATTTAGTTGATTAGTTTCAATCTTCCTAATCCTCATGCAATTCCTACAACAGTCATAGCTATCCTCCACCAATAGCCTAAGACAGACATTTCTAAACAGATATACAATCTATCAACAGATAATTTATCAAATTATCAAAGGTGAGTAATTTTACAAATCCAACTACACCATTCAATCATACATCCTTCCAATTCTATTTTTCCCATGTCAATTTCATTATTTATTCAAAATAGTCATTTAACACAAATTAGGGCAAGACCTTCCCCTTTTCCCAATATCATCCCCAAGACTCAATCTCGCCATTTAATTTCTTATAATGCCATAATCAAGCTCTCATCTACATATATGAAACCAAATATTGGAAAACCCCTTTTTCAAAAATTCAAATCCAAACCCTACTTCACCCAAATCTTCCCAAATCCCACCATTTATACAAAATGTCAAATACCTAGGTTAAAACTCATATCAAAGAGTAGAATATCCCTACCTCAAATGTAGAGCTCAAGAGGAAGAAGAAGAAACTTTGAAGATGCCCAAAATTCAACTTTTCTTGGATGAAATGGAAGCCCACGTGTTGCTTCACCTTTTTCTCAAAGGGAGTAGAGTAATGGTACTAGGATCAAAGAGTATTTGTAGAAAGAGAGAGAGTTTTAGAGAGAGGAGCAGCCAGATTAGGGTTTTGGGATAAAAATCAATCAAAAAGTGATGCAGAAAAGCTCTACTGCGAACTGATATACGTGGTCTTCGCTCGAGTGAAGGAGTTATCGCTCGAGCGACCAGACACAACAAGAGACCTCGCTCGAGCACAAAAAGCGTCGCTCGAGCGCACAATGCAAAGCTTTAGGTCCGCCACAGACGCACATGCACGCTCGAGTGCAAGAAGCCTCGCTCGAGCGAAGGAACAATTAACACGAAGCTCGCTCGAGCGTAAGAAACCTCGCTCAAGCGAAGAACCTAACCTTTCCCAGAAAAGCTGCGTCTAGAAGAAAACCTGAAGACCCTTAAACCTCGCTCGAGTGCAAGAAATCTTGCTCGAGAGAAGAAGCCAACTAAATAGGGCTCACTCGAGTGCAAGAAGCCTCGCTCGAGCGAAGAGGCCAAAACCTAGGCAACAACAATCTAAACCAAACAACAACCAACCTGTTCCAAACACGCCTAACAAGTTCCAAAACTCAAATACAAAAAGTCAAAGGGGGAAAGCAAGACATGGATACTATATTCAACCACGGAACCCAAGTCCGAGACACAATAAAGGTCGGGACAAAACCAGGATCGCTATACACACCATGCCCATGCATGCATCATAATACACACAAGAACATCTTATTTTTGCTAGCAAAAAACACTCACAATTATATTTCATAATACATATCTGAATATTCACATCTTCTGATTTGATGATATGAATGGTTACATTGATGTAAATGTTCATGTCATCTACTTTGATGTTGTCAATGGTAACAAGAATTTGAATATTCACATCACAATAATGTTAAAAAGTTTAACCCATGTACAAGTATTCACATAATGTGATTATCTTACACAAGTGTGAATGTTCACATCATGTATTCATCCTTAACACACCAACAAAAATGTCAGTTTGCTACCTAAAAAAAAAACACAAATCAAATACTAATGCATTATTATGTTTGCCGACACTACATAATCTTATTGCAACACAATGTTTGCCAACATAACACAATCTTATTTCAAAAATCAATATAAGAATCCCATGTAAAACACAATGCTGAAATGAAAAAATGTACACCCTATATCGACTCCTTGCATGATTTTCGATTATGGCTTCCCAACTTATCACATCTTCTGCACCTTATTTGCTTCAGTTTCTCACCCCTTGATGAGATTCTATTCTTTTTTGGCTTGCCGGATGGTCTTTTCACAGTTGGTGGGTATATAGTGAAGTCCGTGAGATCAAAAGGTGGCTTTTCCACCGACGGTATAGGGAATATGGCACCCGAATAAGCTGCACGATACGTCTCTACATGAAAGTAATGTTCCACATAATCATTGAGATTGTAACGGCTCTTTTGAATAGCAATAACAGCATGGTCACATGGAAATCCGTTGATTTGCCATTTGAAGCAAGAACACGTACGCCTTGCAATTTCAACTGTGACAGATGGTATAGAATAAACCTCAAACACATCCTCATCAGCTTTGCTCACTTGCCAAGACCTGTTGTCATTGAACAAATTAAGAAGCATTGTTTCGAATGTAGGACAAATAAGCTCATTCCACTTGTTTCCTTGGTCACGTCGCACAGACATTTGCCGCATCAACTGAGTACGAATTATATCCACCATTTGAGTGATAGGAAGATTGCGTACTTTTTTAATCCAATTATTAAATGACTCAGCCGCTTTGGATGTCATCCCCCTATAACGCATGCCCCTGCACAACATTACAAGCATTGTACAATATTGAATTAAATTTATTCGAAACTGAATATGAAATTTCACATCGTCACAAAACATAATTGAAATTTCACATCGCTACTATTCTAAACTTGACAAATGGAATACATCAAGAAACTACTATTACCTGAAATATAAATTCGCCCAGTGCTCAGGTGCCAACTCCTTGAAAAAACTATGTACTCGTTGCTTACCCTCCTCTTTTAATTTCTCAAGCTTTTCATGGAACCTTACCACAGTTGGCTCATAAGCACAGTCCCCCAAATTACTAATGAGGTGGTCCATAAATCCATTATCAATTCTCTTCATCCGATCTCTTAAGTTGTTCTTTAAGTGTTGTAAGCAATAACCGTGGTGAGCAGATAGAAACACCTTCGACATCGCTTCTAACAGACCAAGGTTATGGTCTGAAATAAAAGTAATTTGATGCTTACCATCAACAACCTTCCCAAGTTCGTGCAAGAACCACGACCAATTGGTCGTGGACTTTGAATCAACAATCGCAAATGCAACAAGAAATAGACCTACAACACAACACCATTAAACAACTGTTCACAATATTCCAATGTGAATAGTAACACAAGTAGTTTACAAAAACACTATAAAGGAAACAGGTCATGTAAATGTTTACACTATGTAATGGTCTATCATATGTCCACACTATGCTGCTCAATGTGAATATTTACATGCATAGGCAGCTAAAAAAAATACTAACCATTGTTTCCATCTTTCGCCATTGCCGCAAGTAGCTGACCTTTGTACTTTCTTTTGAGGAATGTTCCATCTAGGAATAATAAAGGCCGACAAGAATTAAACCCAGAAATACACGCAGAAAATGATACCAAAAAATGACAAAACTGTTAACTACTCGCATCATAGTCAATATTGACATAACTTCCCAGATTGTAACGCATCACAGCATCCGAATACCACCGCAGCTGGTCAAACGATAATGAGTGATATCCATGAATAATAGCCTTTAATTTCTCCACACCCAACCATACCATGTGGTAACTCACATCTAGCTCATAATCCCTCTTCAAAATAATCACCACCTCACACGGTCGAGTCAACGGCTTGTCCCTCACAATTTCAGATATAGTACTTGACACAAAATCAGAACTAACTCTCGGATTCTTTGATGTTCGAACATCCATACCACAACTATGCACATCCCTAAGCCTCTTGATGTAGAAAAAACCATTTGCTCGTTATGCTCTACAATGTATAGCCCACAAGCAACCTCTCTCCTCGCACACCGCACACACCGCAATAACCCTTGTTGTCTCATTCTTGACATACGTAAACTGAAACCCATATTGGATGGCATACTTAAATAAAACATCACGAAATTCTTGTGCACCTCCAACAAACCGTTGTCCCCGCATACGTAATACCATTTGTCCAAGGAGCTGACAACAACACCTTCTCCTTATGGTGGCAAAATCTCCGTAGTGCATCAATTTCTTCCTCACCTCCCATACGTAGCGACCCAGAGCTACTCGACTGACCAATATCACTTTTCAACTTAACGACAACTTCTACATGTTGTACCCCCATTGATTTAGCAAGCAATAACATGTTCTGAAATTCTTCCTCATTGTCCAAATCACACCTATTAATCCCAAGTAGCTGACAAAACTTTGAAATAGAACAAGCAGACAACTCACCCCATTTTTCACACAAACACTTCACCAAACATGAATAACACAATGTGTAGGCAACATTTATTACAGTTGTACTGCAACCATATGTGCACACCAACATCATAAAGGTATCTGATAATACTAATTGTTCCAGATGGAACGGGTCAGATTGATCCACGCTTCTCAAACCGTTGTCTGAGTGTCGCTATCTGCAGAGAGACCTGCACAAGAGTTCGGTGGGGAATGGGAAGTCCCCCAACAAACCCTCCAACAATCAAGTTAGAGAAGAAAGGGGATGATGGAATGTGAAGATTAAATGGTGATAGAGAACTTAACCTTTTCTTTGTTTTTAGAGGCCTGCTTATATCCTTTGCTCATCATTTCCTTGTCCACCCCGAGCTATCACGTTAGCTGAAAGTCTATGTTCTAGCTTGCCTTGTTCATGGTGAGGCTAGTTCTGTTTCATCGTGAAGAGTTATCGTAATAAATGCTGCAGGGGAACTCATTAATGGCTAATGTGTGGTGCAATAACTTTACAGGATCTTTGTCTGCTGATGTGGCTGGTTTTTCACCTGCCAAGTGTCTAGATGTCATTAGCGCTTGGTGTAGCGTTGTGTTCCAAGAATGTTGAGCTTTAGTATTGGAGTCATGGATTGGGCCTTAAGTGGTGGGCCATATCCTTAATGGGCTTACCCATGTCCGTAGTCCCCCATCCCCAAGTGCAGCTTCAGTCCAACGAAGGGAATAAGAAAGAGAACGAGGGTTGTGAGGGTGGCCGAGGGGAAGGACTGACCGCGAAGGGTGGCCGAGTGGAGGGACCAACCATAAGGAGAGCCGACCATAAGGAGGGCCGACCACGAAGAGTGGCTGAGTGGAGGGACCGACCGTTAGAAGGGCCGACCACGAGTGGTGGCCAAGGGAAAGGACCGATCGCGGGGAGGACCGACCGCGGGGAGGACCGACCGCGGGGAGGGCCAACCGTGAAAGGTGACCGAGTGGAGCGGAAATGGCGGTGCGTAGGGCTCGAGGAATAGCGGGGCACGTGATGATGTGAAGTGGAATAGACAGGGAAGGAGAAGGGAGTAGGGGATCATGGGCGTACATGTGGCATAATCCTTTAATGGGGGGAGGTGACGCGTTAGTAAGAAGTGAAAGGACAGGGTAATATAGGGCAGTGAAAAGGCAGGGTTGGGATTTTTTCGAAATTTTTCAAACTAGCGAAATTGAATTTTAATCCTTAGAATATAGGCAAATCGTGGGCATTTGGGGTTATTCGCTTTAGCTATCTTTTTGCAAAAAACCAACACATTCCAGAAGTAAACTCATTTGTTTCGCATGATACACCTCTGCAACACTTTGTGAACTTCTTTGTGCCAGCGTCGGAATCTATACGCAGATACATAGGAGAGATGGCGCAAGACGAAGTGCCAGCTGCAAGGCTTGACTCATTGGGAGACAATGATGAAGTGGAATTGGCGAAACAGCATCGAACGGAGCGGAGGGAGGAGAGGGAAGAGAGGCAGGTGGTGCAGGCTCGACCGATGGTGATGATCGCTGCCGCTAAGCCAATTAGCCAAGTGGAGCCAGACCACTGGCATACCAAGGCCGACAGGTCCACATTTACGGCGGAGGAGCTGGAGGAGGTACGAAGGAAGTACCAAATTCCCGCTGAGATAGAGTTGAGGGTGCCTACTTCTAAGGAGAGGGCGTCGGATGCGCGGCCGGCCGAATTCTCGTTGTACGAGGAAGCACTGCAAGGAGACCTAAGGTTGCCGATTCCCCAGGTAGTGGTAGATATACTGAACCGATTGGAGATGACGCTAGGGCAACTGATGTCGAACGCATGGAAAATCCTAATGGCTTGCGCGATCACATAGCCGCAAGCAACAGATGGGGCAGCGATGACAGTGGAGGAGTTCTTTTCTTGCTATAAAGCGTCCGGTCAACAAGAGACGTGGGTAACCCTGCAGGCGGTAGCGAGCAAGGGGTTAGTAGCCAGGCTTCCCTCGTCTGTGAAAAGATGGAGGCCAAGGTGGTTCTACGTATCGGCAAATGGGGCAGAAGGAGTGCGCATGACATGGAAGGTCCCTACGAAGTCGATGGAGCCGAAGTTGAGAGTAGAGGCAGAAGGTAGGGTCAAAATGGTGAAGGAGTTGAGGGAGAAGGAGGGTGTTAGATGGGATGACTTGGTCCGTCCTTCAGCTTTATATGCCTTAGAGTTAGGACCGCAGCAGATGGAAGAGGATCCTGCAGTGGAGGAGTTTGAGGGGAGGAGGAAAGTGGAGGAGGCAAAGGATAGAAGACTGTTCGGCAAAGCGAACAAGTATAAGGAGATAAAGCTAGGGCCTTCCCCAAAATTGGTGATGAATGAGCGGGTCTGACCGCGTCCCAAGCCATTGAGGGACAAAAACCTAACTACCTTTGCCCCATTGCCACCACCCGTAGACCCGCTGAAGGAGAGGAGCAAACAAGAGGTGGAGGCAGTGCTGAAGAAAAAGAAAAAGAGAGCTACCACTGAGAGGAGTAAGGATGCCCCAGTTTTGAAGAAGTTGAAGAAGAGTCAGACGGAGGGGGCTCTAGAAAAGGAGAAGTTAGAGGAGAGGAAGGTGAGGGGGGGCTGTAGAAAAGGAGACTGTCCAAGTTGCGAAGGAAAACAAGGGCCCAAGCGCCCAGGTGTTGGAAGAACACTTGGAGACTGTCCAGGTGGTGGTGGAGGTTCCTGCACCAGAAGTAACCCCCAGCCCAAGCGAAGGGAAGACTGGGTCCAACACTCC
The DNA here is from genome assembly GCA_025200525.1 of Camellia lanceoleosa. Lineage (NCBI taxonomy): Eukaryota > Viridiplantae > Streptophyta > Magnoliopsida > Ericales > Theaceae > Camellia > Camellia lanceoleosa. Next base: position 104,724,397 of record CM045763.1, on the reverse strand, counting down.
AAGGACGAGTGTCATGGGACCAAAACTCCAAGGACGAGCATCGCGCTAACGGCCGCATTGTACCACGCGCGCGCGCTGGTGAGTCACTTGGCGAACAAAGGGGGGAAAGCCAAGGTGGCAGCCGACTGCCTAGTTAGAGTGCTGGAGGACTCTGTCATGCACTCAATGGCACGGTTGGGAGAGGCCGACCTCCTGAGAGGGTTGTGCTCGGCCCAGATGGAAGCTGCGACCTTGGCGGCCGCCCTCTTGAATGAATCAGCGCGGATGAAGATGGAGGTCGAGCCACTGAGGGTTCAACTGGAAGGGGTGAAGGGGTAGCTCTAGAAACTAACGGAAGAGACAGCGAGCTGGAAGAAAGCCACCCGGAGTATATGTGCAAAGGGTTTGAAGAGTGTGCAAAGGGCGAAGAAGATGGAAGTGTTGGCGATAGTGCAGGGCAATTCAGCAGAGCGTGCTGGAGTGGAGCTCCTCTCAACCAGATCAGAGCTGGAAGCGAAGCACCGTAAAGTGATATCGCTGGAGTTCGAACTGGCAGGCAAGAAGAAGGAGCTGGAGTCGGTCCGACAAGCCTGTACCACCGCCAATGAAATGTGGGAAGAGGCTCTGTCTAATAATGAGGATCTGCACGCTCAGTCGATCAAGGACAAGAAAGAAGTAGATCAGCGGATCGCTGAGTTAGAGAAGGCTCTGGCGGAGAAAAGGGCCAAATTGGCGTCTAAGAGAGCGGCGTACCCCGACCTGTGCAAGGCGGCGGTAGAGCAATTCAAGGAGTCCGCTGAATTTCAGATAGCCATGGATGCCGCAATCGCCAGGAGCTTGGCGAGAGAGGGGAATAGAGGGGTTGGGCCGTCGGGAGCGGCTGCTGGAAGTAGGAGTGAAGAAGAAGTAATCCAGAGCTTCCAGCGGTCAGACTTCTACAAGCATGAAATGGCTGAGTTCTAGGACAGCGGCTAGATGACCTTCAAGAATAAGGCAGAAGAGCTATTCCCAAACGTGGACTTCAGCCGCATGAAGATACGCGAAGATGACGTTGCCCAGACCCCCCTAGACAAGGGGATTGAAGAAGGAGATCTGGTCTCCAGTGAAGAAGAATGACTTTTGTAATTTAGTGTAAAAAGCTTGGTTTTTGTTTGTTGTGGGTTTTGTTTTTTTTTTTTTTTTTGTAACTTCTGTAAGAAATTGTAGAAGAATGGTCTTTGTAATCAAGTGTGAGGTTGTTAATAAAATAAAGAGTTCTCTTTTGCATTATTGTTGTCCTTAAGCTTCTGAGTTGTAAATTTGGAATAATGAAAATGGTTGAGCAGAAAATGAAACTTGTATGTGAAGTGTGTAATTTGTAAATAAGTTGTGATGTAAAAATTGTAAAAATAGATGACACGTATGTTTAAAAAGTTGAAAAATGAATGGGCTAACTTGTAGTGAAAATGAATGGGCATGAACCTGGATTGTAACTAAGTATGGCGGCAGCTGAGACTTAAATTAACCTGGTATGGCTGAGCTCTGCATGCTCAGTCTGGTTAAGGTTTTAGTTGACTCAGTGTGGCCGAGCTTCTCGTGCTCGGGCTGGCTGAGACTTAAATTAACTCAGTATGGCTGAACTCTTCGTGCTCAGTCTGGCTGAGGCTTTAGGTGACTCAGTCCGGATGAGCTCTTCGTGCTCAGTCTAGATAAGGCTTTAGTCAACTCAGTCTGGTTGAGTTCTTCGTGCTCAGTCTAGCTGAGGCTTTAGTAACTTAGTCTGGCTGAGTTCTTCGTGCTCAATCTGGCTGAGGCTTTAGGCAACTCAGTCTGGCTGAGCACTCAGTCTGGCTGAGGCTTTAGTCAACTCAGTCTGGCTAAGTTCTTCGTGCTCAGTCTGGCTAAGTTCTTCGTGCTCAGTCTGGCTAAGTTCTTCGTGCTCAGTCTGGCTAAGGCTTTAGTCAACTCAGTCTAAAAGGTCGTTATTGAAACACAACGCAGATAACAGAGATGTAAAATCATTGTCATTTGAGGCGTAGCCAATTGATTACCAGTTTACACCATGTATGAAAAGGACAGAAACAATTAAGTGTGTAAATTGTCAAAAGAAAATACAGCAATTGATCAACACAAAAATAGGACATGGCACTTTACTGGAAATAACGCTTCAAGTGTTCAGCGTTTCACGGGTGGGGGAGGTCTTGGCCTTCCATATCCTGGAGTCGGTAAGTGCCTGGGCGAGGTCTGGCCTTAACAATGTCAGGTCCTTCCCACTTGGCTACCAGTTTGGCCTCTGTAGGATTTTTGGTGGCAAGAGTTTCCTCACGCAAAACTAGGTCCCCCACTACGAACTCCCTCAGTCAGACTCTGCGGTTGTAGTGTGTTCTCATTTTTTGTTGATATAAGGCCCCATCTGACGGTAGTGGTCTCACGGAGCTCTTCGATCAGGTCTAAGTCAACCCGTCGCAATTCATTGGTTAGTTTTGGATCTGGGTGCAAAACCCTCGGGGTTGGCAGGCTGATTTCCACTGGGATGACCGCCTCAGCACCGTATGTTAAGCAAAATGGGGTCTCCCCAGCGGGGGTTTGGGCGGTAGTGCGGTAGGCCTAGAGTACGTTTGGTAATTCCTCAGCCCAGAGTCCCTTAGCGGCTTCCAACTTAGTTTTGATGATCTTCAGAAGAGAACGGTTGGTAACCTCAACTTGCCCATTGGCTTGGGAATGACCTGAAGAGGAGAATCATGGCTGAATGTGAAGCTCTCCACAGAATTTTCTGAACTTGGCATTGTCGAATTGCTTGCCCTTGTTTGAGACGATGGCTTGAGGGATACCAAATCGGCATACAATCAACTGCTAAATGAATCTGGTTGTGTTACGTTCAGTGATTGTAGCGAGGGGTTCCGCTTCCACCTATTTAGTGAAGTAGTCAATGGCAACGATAAAAAACTTGGTTTGGTCCCTACCGGTGGACAATGGGCCAACTAAGTCGATTCCCCATTTGGCGAATGGGTAACGACTGCAAAGTGTGATCAATTCTGTAGGAGGAGCATGGGGGATGTTAGCAAAGTGCTGGCATTTATCACATTTAAGCACGAATTCAATGGCATCTTGGTTGAGGGTGGACCAGAAGTAACCTGTGCGAAGTATTTTATAGGCTAGTGACCAAGCACCCAAATGATTACCACATGCACCCTCATGGACTTCCCTCATCACATAGGTCGCTTGAGCAGGATTGAGGCATCTAAGGTATGGTCGTGAAAATCCACGTTTATACAGGAAGCCACTGATGAGGATGTAATTGGATGACCAGGCCCTGACTTTAGCGGCCTGTTGTTTGTCGTCTGGTAACTCCCCACTTGTTAAAAACATAAGGATGTCTGCCGCCCATGGAATAGGTTCATTTTGGAGGAAGTGGACCTCCTACTGGTTTGGTGAAATGGCCGGGTGGGGCAGGTATTCAAGGCGGACGCCACAGCTGAGGTCTGACTGTTCGGCCGAAACTAATTAAGCCATTTCATCTGCCTTGGAGTTTTCTGACCGAGGGATGTGTTTGATGTGGAAAGTGTTGAAAAGGTGAACAAGGGGGAGTGCAATATCCTTGTAAGCTCGCATTGAGTCTTCCTTTGTGTCGAATTCCCCCGTAATTTGTCCGACGACCAGTTGAGAATCGCTGAACACCTGGATATGGCTGATACCAATGTCGCGGGCTAGGCAAAGACCTGCTATCAAGGCTTCATACTAGGCCTCATTATTGCTTGCATCGAACAAGAAACAGAGAGCACACTTGAAATAACCACCCTCGGGGGTGGTGAGGATGAGACCAGCCCCACTGCCTTCTTTGCAGGAGGAGCCATCGACATTGAGGGTCCAAGAGTGGGGATCTTCTGCCTCAGTGTTGGATTGCATGGGCGGGGGGATCGTGGTTGGAGTGGGATTGGTGAATTCCAAGATAAAATCGACGACAGCCTGTCCTTTAATCGCTGTTCGAGGTCGGTAGGAGATTTCAAATTGGCTAAGCTCGACAGACCATTGCATAAGTCTGCCAGACAACTCTGGTTGTTGCATTATCTTCTTCAAAGGTTGGTCTGTGAGGACCACTATGGAATGAGCTTTGAAGTAAGGTTGAAGTCGTCTTAAGGCTATAACCAAGGCCAAGGCCATTTTTTCCAGCAATGGGTAGTTCTGTTCTGCTCCCCTGAGAGCTCGGCTAATATAATAAACCAAACGCTAGACTGAGCCGTCCTCCCTGATAAGGGCCGCACTAACTGCAGTGGTCGATACGGCTAAGTAGAGAAAAAGGGGTTCGCCCGTGAGCGCCTGAGAGAGCAAGGGGGGTTGGCCATGCACTGCTTCAATTGCTGAAAGGCCTCTTCGGATTTGACCGTCCACTCAAAAGCCTGTCGAAGGACTTTAAAAAAGGGGAGGCACTTGTCTATTACGCGGGAAATAAAATGATTGAGGGCGGCGACTCTACCAGTAAGCCTTTGAACCTCTTTAACTGTTCTGGGTAACTGCATTTCTATCAGAGCCTTAATCTTTTCGGGGTTAGCCTCGATACCCCGTTAGCTGACCATGAAACCCAAGAATTTTCCAGATCCGACGCCGAAGGCACATTTCTCTGGATTCAGCTTCATTTGATACTTACGCAGGGTGTCAAAGGTTTCCCACAAGTCTATCAGATGATCAGAGGAGAGTTTTCTCTTGACAAGCATGTCATCGACGTACACTTCCATGTTCCGACCTATTTGGTGATGAAAAACAGCATTGACTAATCGTTGGTAAGTTGCTCCGGCATTTTTTAGCCCAAATGGCATGACACGATAGTGGTAGGTTCCCCAGTCAGTGATGAAGGAGGTATGTTCCTAGTCAGACGGGTGCATTAGGATTTGATTGTAGCCAGAGAAGGCGTCCATGAAACTGAGCATTTGATGTCTGGCCGTGGCGTCGACAAGTAGATCTATGCGAGGAAGGGGATAACTATCTTTGGAGCAAACTCGATTGCGGTCAGAGTAGTCAACACAGAGTCGCCATTTATCGTTGTTTTTACAAACCGAGACCACGTTTGACAGCCATCTAGAGTAGTCCATGTTCTTGACAAACTATGCCTCCAGTAGCTTATCCACCTCATAAGCAATAAGAGCGTTGCATTCCGGGTGAAAGATGCGTTGCTTCTAGCGGAAGGGTCGAAAATGGGGCTCGATGCTGAGACAATGAGTGATGAAGGAGGGATCAATACCCGGCATGTACGAATGGGTCCAGGCAAACACATCATTGTGCTCAGTTAGGAGGGTTGTAAAGTCGGACTTGGCCTAGGGTAGTTGGCTGCCGATCTTGGTTGTTTTTGTTAGGTTGGTGGGGTCGATGGGGACTTCAACAAGTTCTTCCACTGGTTCCCTGCAGACTAACTCGTCTTCGTCTTTGACGTCGAGTCCTTCGATGATCATAGTCTCCTTCAGCGTGACTTCTTTGAGTGAATCAACGTAGCATTCTTTGGCCACAGTCTGCTCTCCCCTCATAATGCCGACTCCAAGGTCAGTAGAAAATTTCATGGGCAAATGGTATGTGGATGTGACAGCTTGAAAAGCGTTAAGGGCGGTACGGCCGAGGATGATGTTATAAGTAGAGGGACAATCGACGACGAGGAAAGTGAATAACTTAGTGGTCTGCCTTGGGTACTCTCCGATGGTAATGGGGAGGTCGATGGAGCCTATGGAGGGCACTCTATCTCCAGTGAAACCGACCAATGGTGTTTGGAGAGGGGACAAACTTTCTTCTCCGACCTTAAGCTAGCAATAGGCGTTTAGAAAGATAATGTCTAAAGAGCTACCGTTGTTGACAAGCACCCGTCTGACTTTGTAATTGGACAGGAGAGCAAAGATAACGAGGGGGTCATCATGGGGCTAATGGATGCTTGTGCAATCGGCCTCTATAAAGGTGACGGGCTCCATCCACTGCTTGGGGTGTTTGAAGGGGCGGTCCAATGTCACGACCTCCTTATCGGCGCCCTGCCTGATTTTTCTGAGTTCTGCTCGTTGGGCCGAACAAGATGGTCCACCACATGCCAGCCCACCGGCTATAACTTTGATCTCTCCAACCAAGGGGGCAAGGTTGCCTTGTGCTCGGGGTTGCTATGGGTCGATCATCACCTTGGTTAGGTTGGGTGGGTCATCGATGAGGGATGTATTGGTGGTTGTTTCTGGTAGGTTCGGTCCTTAGGCGTTGGTGAGGATGGGCCGTTGTGAACCGACTGAGACGCCCCTGGCGTATCAAGCTCTCGACCTGGTCTTTAAGGTTAACACACTCCTCGGTATTGTGGCCGTGGTCCTGATGGAAACGACAGTACTTAGACTGGTCCCGCTGGTTGGAAGGAGACCGTGATGGTTGTGGCCATTTCAGGGGATAATCACGTTGGATCTGGTTCAAGACTTGTTCCATGGGGGAATTAAGGGGGAGTGTACCGTTCAAACTGGCTGGGCAGTCGGGCAAGTCCCGACCAGTCGGCCCGGGTAGGTCGGTCAGTATACTGAGGTGTTTGCTATGTGTACTGGGTGGTTTCTGTTTCAGAGTCCTTTCTCTTTTCTCTGGGGGTAGGGTTTTTGGTTATGGAGTCTTGTCGGGCGGCTAGGGAATCTTTGGCGTTCATATATTTTTGGGCTTTGGAGAGGAGAGTTACCATAGAGGTTGGAGGGTTTTTTGAGAGGGAGAAAAGGAAATCGGATGATCGTAGACCGGCCATGAAAGCCGTGAGAATGACCTTGTCATCGTTTTCCGCCACCTACAAGGCTTCGGTGTTGAAGCGGGTGACGAAGCTGCACAGCGACTCTCCCTCCGTCTGACGGATGTTGAGGAGTTGAGTTGCCGGACGCCGTTGGCACTGGGCACTAATGAAGTGACTGAGAAAGAAGTCACGTAGGTGCTGAAAAGTAGAGACAAAGTCCGTCGGTAGCTAACTAAACCACAGTCGGGCCGACCTCTTAAGTGTTACAGGGAAAGCCCGACACATGATCTCATCAGGGAATGCATGGAGGATCATGAGGGTCTTGTAGGTCTCCAAGTGATCAACTAGGTCCGTTGTACCATCAAAAGAGTCGATCGAGGGCATTTTGAACTAAGGAGGTAGGGGTTTGTCCCTGATGGAGGCAACGAATAGTGAGTTGGCTGTGGTAGAGGATTTATTTTGTATGTTCTGCATGACTCCTTGAAGCTGGGGTTTCATGGCTCAGAGTTCCGCATCCTGGAGCGTTGTCACCACCGGAATGCAATGGGGCCTGGACGCTACTGGCCTCTCCCTCGGGGGCTAGCGCTTGGACTGATGGAAGTGGGGCCCGAAGTAGCAGGTTCATATCTGGGAGAGAAGGTCGCAAGCCTTCCAAGTTGGATAGATGGGATTGTTGGATGGGATGGCTCAGGCTCGTTCTCGGTTGGGTGGGACATTTTGAGGTGGTGGAGGAGGAATGGGAAGGTCTCTTTGAAGCAAAGCATTAATCAGGGCTTGGTTTTGTTCGGCTAAGTGGTTAATGCTATTGGTAAGCTCTGTGAAATACTGCGGTGGATTGTTTAGGTTAGGAAGGTCGGCTTGGGGGTCGGCAACGTTGTGTTGAGAAACCATGGATCTAGTTGTGACCATCCACCTTGGCGGGTGGCAGGTAGGGATTATCTGGAATGGGTCTCTGGCAACAATGAGCACAATTGCTACACAAAGCAAAAAAGTTTCCCACAGACAGCGCCAATTGATAATACTGATTGTTCCAGATGGAACGGGTCGGATTGATCCACGCTTCTCAAACCATTACCTGAGTGTCACTGTCCACAAAGAGACCTGTACAAGAGTTCGGTAGGGAACGAGGAGTCGCCCAGCGAACCCTCCGACGATCAAGTTAGAGAAGAAAGGAGATGATGGAATGTAAAGATTGGATGGTGATAGAGAACTTAACATTTGTTCTGAGAGGCCTGCTTATATCCTTTGCTTATCATTTCCTTGTCCACTCTGAGCCGTCATGTTGGCCGAAAGTCTATGTTCTAGCTTGCCTTATTCATGGTGAGGCTGGTTCTGTTTCATCATGAAGGGTTATCGTAATAAATGCTACAGGGAAACTCATTAATGGCTGATGTGCGGTGCAATAACTTTGTAGGATCTTTGTCTGCTGATGTGGCTGGTTCTTCACCTACCAAGTGTCTAGATGTCATTGGCGCTTGGTGTAGTGTTAGGTTTCAAGAATGTTGAGCTTTAGTATTGGAGTCATGGATTGGGCCTTAAGTGGTAAGACATATCCTTAATGGGCTTACCCATGTCAGTATCCATCTCCTGTAAAAACACAACAATACAACAGTCAACAACCACATTACAACCATACGAACAACAACACATACAATAATCCAAACAATATAAAAATTCACCTTGTGCAAAATTAAATGCCTACGTGTACAGTTCAACTGCTAAATCCATAATGAAAACTATCACCACCATCTTTACACAACATAAAACATTTTACAATATCAAAATGACACCATCACAATAAGGTGACAGTACACAACATGCAAGCAACCCTCCATAACTTCATATTAACAAGATGTGAAGATTCACATTTTTACATATACTTTGAATTATCTCGCCCACACAGAGCCTCATAAGCAAACATTAAAGTAAAATGAAAACATCCACATTCTTCACATAATCTGAATGACCTCTCCTCCACAAAACCATGTAAAATGCATATAATTGAACAAACAGAGCATCCGATCCATATTAATCAAAAAACAGAGCATCTCATCCATCATACAAATCAAAACATAAACTGAACATGTATTCATAACCAAAATGATACTAACCTTAATCATGCAATCCTACACTCCTCCTGTAACTCGAAAACAACTGATTTCAACTAGTTATACTCTAGAAAATGTCACAACTGAACACTGTCCAATCCGTCGTCTTCACTCCAAAATCACCGAACCATGCTACAACAGCAACAATGAAACCCTAGCATATCAAAATCTTGAAGCGAGCATGCAAAATAGAAACGTATCCATCTGAATTAAAATGATGATTAAAAGCGTGAAGATAAAAACTACCAAAACAGAACAAACGAAAAAAGAGGCAACGTGGTATGTGTATCAACACAATATATATAAGGGCATAATAGCCCAGTTAAAAATATTGATTAAGGCCGAAATGTACATCATTGAGGCCGTTAATTAGAATCTCTTAACTTCACTTGCTGGTCAAACCGTATAATTTATGTGTGTTAAATGTCAATCAGGTTGTACATCGTCGGAGCATAAAATGGGCAAAAAGACCAAATTTGGACAGAGTTGACTTTTTCTGGAAAAGTCAAACTGATGTTTTAAACCTGTTTGGAAGTGAGTAGAAGTATAAAAGGAAAAGGAAAAGGCTTTTCTAGGGTTCTGAAGTTATTTGACCTAAAGAGAGGGGCTAGGGTTTGGAAGGGAAAAGAACTAAAAGCTTCAAGGATGTCTCCAATGGTGGTTTCTTCTCCATCTACCTCTTTCCACTCCTCCATGAGTGGCCAGTCTTCCTTTTCTAGGGTTTTGAAGAAACCCTAGCCATGTAATAGGTTTTTCTTTTTGATTTTATATTATGTAAAGGTTTGAACCATTGTATGGTGTTTTAGAAATTCTTTATATATAATTTTCATTATTCTTTCGAATATTTGACTTTCTGTGATTGTTAAATATTATCCATACAATTGTTTTCTTTTCCTTCACATTCAAGGTATGGGACGAACCATGCTACGAGGAACGAGTCGTATCACTACCTTAGTTTAGAGTGAACGATTCGTATTACTTGAGATGGTTCGTGCTCGTACATTGAATGTGATGATCTTCTTGTCAAATGCTTCGAACTTGTAGTTGCGAAACATTAATCCGTTCAAACCATAGCATAATTGATTTCAATTGGAAACCCTAATTATGTGGTTAGTGGTGAATTCTCTACCTTAGGATTTTTCCCCAATTCAGTAAACTCAATTTCAATTATTTTTGATAATTTAATTCCTTAGTTTAATTTATTCATTATTAAATTAGATTATAAACAACCAATCTTTTTATCAAAATTAATTTAGGAATTTAATAATTAAATTAGTTTAATTTCACAAAAGTCCCTGTGGATCGATATCTGGACTTTCCATTATTCTAATTGAATTTGGTATAGTTTAGTATTTAATTTTAGTGTGTTCAACGACCCATCAAAATTTTGGTGCCGTTGCCGAGGACTTCTGGCGAAATTAGTTAATTTAAAGTTACATTCTTACTTTAATTTTTAGTTTAGGATTTTATGCTTTTGGTGTTGCTAAGTGTGCAGAGTGTTTGAAGTTGGAGCTATCATTGAAATGCAAGCGCAGCGCAGCCGAGCTTTAAAAATAAAATAAAATAAAACCGCAGCACTAAAGTGAGTAAACAGAAGCAAACACTCACAAGCAAAGCACCAAAGTGCTAAAACGAAAGTCAAAGCTCAACTGGGGATTGGAGACAACATCTACACGTCAAGCATCCGCAAGACGAGTAAAGCATTTTCGTTAAACCGCTGTGAGTATTTCTTCCTTTGGTATTTTGCTTTCATACTTAGTGCACATAGTCGAACTTATTGTGTATGTGTGGGTAGTGTATGCACGGGCGTCGTTCTTGTCGCCCTGAATTGTGGTGTTTGGACCTTGAACTAGAAAGGACCCTTAGGAGACTTAGGGCTTCTGCCCGTGTTCCTAGGCTTGAGTATTCATATTCATACATTGAGCCATTAGAGATGGCAGATCCTAACGTCCCGAATGTGCCCAACCGAACACTTAAGGATTATTTTACACCCACTGCATATACATCACCATCATGCATCCAATTGCCCAACACCACTGCTACTCATTATGAGATTAAGTCCAGCACCATACAAATGCTCCCATCATTCCATGGACTAACTCATGATGACCCTTATAAGCATTTGAATGAATTTCTGGAAATTTGCTCGACAGTGAAGATCCAGAATTTCACAAATGAGGCCTTAATGTTGCGATTGTTTCCATTCTCGTTAAAGGATAAAGCCAAACATTAGCTAAATTCTTTACCTGCTAATTCAATCACGACTTCGGACCAATTACAGCAACAGTTCTTGGAGAAGTACTTTCCCATAGGCAAAACCAACCAACTTAGGCGAGCCATCACAAACTTTGCTCAAATGGATGGCGAGCAATTCCATGAAACATGGGAAAGACTTAGAGACCTTCTCCAACAGTGTCCCCACCACCAAGTGCCTGATTGGCAACTTGTTCAAACATTCTATTATGACTTAACTGAGTCACACCGCCAAATGGTGGATTCGTCCTGTGGTGGGACATTTATGTCTAAAAATGATGCCAAGGCATGGCAATTGTTTGAGAACTTAAGTGATAATTCCCTTCACCATGCCTCCGCAGCCCGGAAAGTCCGGCAACCCGTAGTTGGAGCCCCGAAAAGAGGGGGCATTTATGAGGTCGGGCAAAACCTAGAGTTAGCCTAACAAGTAGAGGCACTGTCCCGCAAGATGGACCAATTATTAGCTACGGGACATGCCCCTACCCAGCGAGATCAGCCTCAATTTCATGAGGCATGTGTTATTTGTGCGAGCCTTGCTCATGACTTGAGTGAGTGCCCTTCGGCATCACAATTTCCGGAGTTAGTCCAAGAGCATGTGAATGCGGCTCAAGGATTCTTCAACCCGGGTAATGATCCATACTCCAATACATACAATCCGGGATGGAGAAATCACCCTAATTTCTCGTGGAGACCCCCTTCACAAGGCATTTCTTACAATCCTCCACCACCAAGGCAGAATTTCAATAATTTTGCCAACCAATCATCTTACCGACCACCGCAACCTTATAGACCCCCACAACCATACCGGCAACCACAACCACAACCCCCGCCTGTTCCTCAGGGCAACTCTGCCTTTGAGACTCAGGTGTTGGAAGTGCTCTCAGAACTTAAGGGGTTAGCACCAGTAGTTCACTCCCACACTCACTCTATTGCCAAGCTAGAGACCCAATTGGGTCAAATAGCTAACAACATGAATCGAAGAGAGGAGGGGAAATTACCAAGTCAAACTGTGGCCAACCCTAAGGGACAATACGGGGTAGAGAGTTCGAGTGGGAATGGTAAGCAACATGAGCAAGTGCAGGCGGTGGTTGCTTTGAGAAGTGGTAGGGAGTTAGAGCCTCAGTCAGTTGCGTCTGATGCAACTAGAGTTAGGAATGGTGCCCACGGAGGTTCACCTAATGAGAGCAAAGGTGAGGGGGAAACAATTAAGAGAGATGACTTAGTCCCTAGTACTTCACTTGAGCCCAAGGCACCATATGTGCCTAAGGCACCCTTTCTCCAGTGCCTTGATACACCGTCCCCTTTTAATAAGAAGGCGGCATCTATGGAGGCAATGATGGAGGTCTTTAAACAGGTAAAAATCAACCTCCCCCTGTTGGAGGCAATTAAGCAAGTACCATCATATGCCAAATTTCTGAAGGACCTTTGTACGCAAAAGCGTAAATCTAGGACACATGTGTCCCAAAAGGTCCTACTCATGGAGCAAGTAAGCTCCATCTTGCTGAATGACACACCTCCTAAGCTTAAGGACCCGGGTGCCCCAACCATTGCATGCATTATAGGGGACCATTTCATTGATAGGGCCTTATTGGATTTAGGGGCGAGTGTCAATTTGTTGCCGTACTCTGTGTACGAAGAATTTGGGCTTGGTGAATTGAAGCCCACTACTGTTACTCTTCAGTTGGCTGACCGGTCCCTTAAAGTGCCACGTGGCATGATTGAGGATGTATTAGTTAAGGTTGATAGGTTCTACTTCCCTGTTGACTTTTTGGTTTTAGATATGGAACCGGTAGCCAGTTCGAGGAAACAAATCCCGGTGATTTTGGATCGACCTTTCTTGGCTACGGCCAATGCATGCATTAATTGTCGGACCGGGGTTATGGAAGTTTCATTTGGTAACATGCAAGTGAAACTTAATGTTTTCCAAGCATCACAACAACCTCATGAGAGAGAGGAGTGCTTATTAGTGGATGTTGTGGATGAGATTGTTGAGGAGGCTTTGCCCTCTATTCTTGTAGAGGACCCTTTAGAGGCTTGTTTAGCTCATTTTGGGTTTGAAAATTTTGATATAGATGGGTCAGTTGATGAGGTAAATGTCTTGCTTAATTCTTCTTCTACACCGGATTTTCCTCCATGGAAAGCCCGGTTTGAGTCACTTCCTCCTCTGTCGAGAGAGCCTGCCACACCATCTTTGGTCACACCACCTACACTTGAGTTGAAGCCACTTCCGGCCACACTCAAGTATGCATTTTTAGGGCCCCAGGAGACTTTACCAGTTATCATTGCATCTGACTTGACTGTTGAGCAGGAGAGTCAGTTAATGAGTGTTCTCATGGCACATCGGAGTGCTATAGGGTGGTCAGTGGCTGATTTGAAAGGGATAGATCCCTCCGTGTGCATGCATTATATACACCTAGAGGAGGACACCAAACCTTCTCGCGAAATGCAACGGAGAATGAATCCTAACATGAAAGAGGTGGTGAAGAAGGAGGTTTTGAAATTGTTGGATGCGGGTATCATATACCCCATCTCAGATAGCAAGTGGGTGAGTCCTACACAAGTGGTACCCAAGAAATCGGGCATCACTGTTGTTGAGAATGAGGGAGGAGAGTTAGTTCCCACACGAACCACTACTGGGTGGCGAGTGTGCATTGATTATAGGAGATTAAATTCCTCGACTAGGAAGGACCATTTTCCCTTACCTTTCATTGACCAAATCCTAGAGCGGTTAGCGGGGCAGGGTTTTTATTGTTTTCTTGATGGCTATTCGGGGTATAATCAAGTCCCGGTGTACCCTGCTGACCAGGAAAAGAGCACATTCACATGCCCTTTTGGCACTTTTGCTTACAGGCGCATGCCCTTCGGGCTATGTAATGCACCGGCGACCTTTCAACGGTGTATGATGGCCATTTTCTCCGATATGGTGGAGAAATTCTTAGAGGTATTTATGGATGACTTTTCAGTGTTTGGATCGTCTTTTGAGGAATGCCTTAGGAACTTGACTAGAGTGTTAGAACGATGTATTGAGGCAAACCTAATATTGAGTTGGGAAAAGAGCCATTTTATGGTTCGTGAGGGTATAGTGTTGGGACACATTGTGTCCCCTCGAGGTATAGAGGTTGACAAGGCTAAGGTTGACCTCATTGCAGGCCTTCCTCCACCCAATTCCGTGCGTCAAATTAGGTCTTTCTTAGGGCATGCAGGCTTTTACCATAGGTTCATCAAAGACTTCAGTAAGATATCACGTCCTTTGTGTAGTTTACTGGTTAAGGACGCACCTTTTGACTTTGATGAGGCATGCTTAAAGGCATTTGAAACATTGAAAATGGCCTTGACCACTGCCCCAATCATGAAATCACCAGATTGGTCACTTCCCTTTGAAATCATGTATGATGCCTCCGATTACGCTGTCGGGGCTGTGTTAGGCCAAAGGGTCAATAAGGCACCATTTGCTATATATTATGCTAGTCGCACTCTCTCGGATGCTCAATTGAACTACACTACTACCGAGAGAGAGTTGCTAGCTGTGGTCTTTGCCTTAGACAAATTCCGGTCTTATCTCCTAGGTTCCAAGGTCATAGTCTTCACTGATCATGCCGCTTTGCGGTATTTACTATCTAAGAAAGAGACCAAACCTAGGTTGATTAGATGGATTTTGTTGCTTCAGGAATTTGACTTAGAGATCCATGATAAGAAAGGATCCGAGAATGTGGTGGCGGATCATCTCTCCCAAATCCTTGTTGAGTATAATAGTGACCCTCTTATTCTGCATGATTCGTTTCCGAACGAACAACTCTTTGAGCTGTCCCAAGCGAGCCCCCCGTGGTTTGCATATAATGTAAATTACTTGGCTATTGGGCAAATTCCACAGAATTGGTCTAAGCAAGACAAAGATCGATTCTTTTCGCAGGTCAGGTATTACTTTTGGGAGGATCCGGAGTTGTTTAAATACTGCTCCGACCAAGTGATCCGACGGTGTGTGCCGGAGAGTGAGGTGCATAGCATTCTTATATTTTGTCATTCTTCTGCATGTGGCGGTCATTTTAGTGGGCATAAAACGGCCGCTAAGATTTTACAAAGCGGGTTTTATTGGCCCACAATTTTTAAAGATGCCCATCAATTTTGTAGAACTTGTTTGCGCTGTCAGCAAATGGGTTCGATGTCTCGGCGTGATATGATGCCAATGACCCCTATTCTTGTAGTAGAAATATTTGATGTTTGGGGGATTGATTTTATGGGCCCTTTCCCGTCGTCATTCGGGTTTGAGTACATTCTCTTGGCAGTAGATTATGTGTCTAAGTGGGTGGAGGCAATAGCTACTTGAACAAACGATCAGAAAGTGGTAATCAAATTCTTGCATGAAAACATCTTTAGTCATTTCGGGTTTCCTAGAGCCATAATAAGTGATCAGGGTACACATTTTTGTAACCGGTTCTTTGAGTCGGTAGTTAAGAAATACTCTATCACTCATAAAGTTGGCACTCCATACCATCCTCAAACTAGTGGCCAAGTTGAAGTCTCAAATAGGGAGGTAAAGCACATAATTGAGAAAACTGTGAGACCGGATAGGAAGGATTGGTCACAAAGGTTAATTGATGCATTATGGGCTTACCGCACTGCTTATAAGACACCCATTGGGATGTCACCATATAGAGCGGTGTTCGGTAAGGCTTGACATCTTCCTGTTGAACTTGAGCACCGAGCATTGTGGGCTATAAAGAAGTTTAACTTCGATATGGGCGCGGCTGGGCTCAACCGAAAATTGCAACTCAATGAGTTGGAGAAAATTCGGAATTATGCATATGAGAGTTTGAGAGTTTTTAAAGCTCGGACTAAAGAATTCCATGACAAGCACACTAATAGGAAATCCTTTGAACCCGACCAGAAAGTGTGGCTTTTTAATTCAAAATTCAGACTCTTTCCAGGTAAGCTAAGATCAAGATGGGATGGCCCATTTGTAGTTGTTGAGGCATTCTTTCATGGCGCCGTTGAGGTGCGAGATCTAAAGACTGGCCATACTTTCAAAGTGAATGGCCAAAGATTGAAACCATATATAGAGGGGATTGGGAATGGAGATATGATTGAGTCCATTGCTTTGATGGACCCATTTTACTACGATTGATAGATTAATTTCTTATTCCTTTTTCTTTCCCTTCTATGCTATTTTGTTTTTCTTTGCTCTCGTCATGCTGTATCTACGTCTAGGAGACTTTAAATCCTCTAAAGGTGTAATTCCTTTGGTGTTTGCCGTACCCGAACGGCATCTGACGGTCTGGTATAGCCACCTAACCGTATTTTTAGTGAGTTCCTAGGAGACCAACTGAGACGGTGGAAACTAGAGTTCGAATGGCAAAGCCTAGAACACAAAGGTTTGGGATTTCCGAGACTAGAGTCTGGTTTAAATACCCAGGGATGTGGAGATTGCTTCAAAACTACCTCGGCTTGAACTCTATATGGCTGTCCCATAGGTTGAGGTAGCTTTATGCGCCTCGATTCTGGATACCGAATCAACCTAGTTTGTCACCCTGTTGGAGAATAGGAAAAGTTACAAACACAGTTAGGGAGAAAAGTAGTACCCGTGGTTTTCGCGTGAAGATTATACCTTTAGTGGGCATTCCGTTATTTTCTTATGTGCTATATTTATTTCGGATGTCAATTGAAGGTAGAAATGCGTAGTTTTGATTTTTAAAAAAATAAAAATAAAAATAAAAAAGGGGGGTTATACTTGTTCATTTTAACATTAAAAGAAAAAAAAAATTGTGTTGTACTTGTTGTAAAAAAAAAAAAGAGAACATGTTTTCATGTTTATTTTCTTATTTAAAAAAAAAAATTATTGTTATACATGTTCAATTGCCAAAAAAATAAAAAACATGTGCGGCACTGTGCGCACATGGGGCCAAAAACATCTCACAAAATAAGTTTGCCCCCTGCTTTAAAAGCAGGTGCGGGCTGGGCATCCTTGACCAAGCCGCACGTGCGGCTTGGGCCCCGCACGTGTGGGACGCCGATTTATAAAAAAAAATTAAAAATTTCCGCAATGGAGAGACAAATCGCCGCAGGTGCGGCGCCATGTGCGGGGGAACTTGGAATTCAAGTTTGCGCATGTGCGCCGCCAAGTGCGGCGTTTTTCAAAAAAAAAAAAATGATTTGGTTTGGTTTTGTTTTATTTTTATTATTTCATTTTTAATGTATTTAAGTAAATAAATTTTAAATAAATACATAAATAAATTTTAAAAATACATAAATATACATTTATTTTATTTATAATTTTTTTATATATATTAAAAAAAAATTTCGTTTTATTTATTTATTTTAATTTCTTATTTTCTATTTTCGTACCAAAAAAAAAAAAAGAGACAAACCTTATCTTCACACCTTCCCACTCTCTCTCTCACAATCCCAATCTCACATATTCGTGTTCTCTCTCTCTCTCACAACCCCACACAAACCCACTATCTTCCATCTTCTTCTTCCACCACCTTCTTCTTCTTCTTCTTTCTTCATTTCTCGTCACCACCACCACCATCGGCTTCCCCGTAGTCCCCACCTGTATATTACTTTGTCTCTTTTATTTTTATTTTTATTTTCCTTTTTAGTTTTTTCTTTTCTTCAAAAAAAAAAATGTGAAGTGTATACATGTTACTCTCTGCCTACCTGGATGTGCACCTACAATTCTTGTAATATTCTCTCCTTTCTCTTTACTTTTCCATTGAGGACAATGCCATATTCAAGTTGGAGAATGAGGGTTATATTTTCTTTTGTACATTCCTATTTGGCCCATAATTCATGCTTATACCTGTTTCACTTGATTGCATTACTTCACCTGATGTGACTTTTTGCTAGTAGGGTGATGATGTTTGCATATGTTAATTGGAGAGCATAGTAGACTTGTATGAAAAGGGTTTATTGGGTAGATACTTGCATGCGATGTTTGCACAAGGAGAGTTGTCTGTGTTTGTGGTTTTGGTACACTTGTCATGAGTATGCCTTAATTCACATTAACACACTATCATAGCGGTGATCTTTTTATTATAATCCCTGGTGTACATCATTGATAATAGCTAGAGTTGCAGAAAAGAATAAATGAGTAGCCAAGATTCTAAAAAAAAAAAAAACACTTGACTAGTTTTGATTCGTAGCCTTTTTAACTCGAGTTATTAAGCCCGTAGGGGTGTCTTTACACCTAATGCCCTAAAACCGTTTGGTTTGGGAGTCATTGGCCCAAAACTTGCTACATGGGTTAATTAGAAAGCTTAAGGGACTTGGACATTGCACAGTTAAGGAAAAATAAGAAGAATGACTTGTTCGGATTCGTAGCCTTTTCAACTCGAGTTATTAAGCCCGTAGGGGTGTCTTTACACCTAGTGCCCTAAAACCGTCTGGTTTGGGAGTCATTGGCCCAATGCTTGTTACATGAGTTGATTAGAAAGCTTAATGGATCAAGACATTGCACAGTCATTAAAAAAAAAAAACTACTTTTGAGAATCTTGGCTGCAACAAGTTAGTTTTTCTGTATATGTTGGATGTTATTATGAGTTACACTGGGCTATTATAGTGGATAGTTAACTAATATGGAGATTGCACTTTACACTGAGGGTACTCATGACTTGTCTACTAGCATGCACAAGTATAGGGAACTTTACTTTTGTATTAACTGAATTGTGGTTTTGACTCAATAGGCTCCTTCATGCTTGTCCACTGTTGTCATGACCCGAACCCGCCCCCATGGGTTAAGGACGTAACCGGCCAGTAATCATGAGATTACTTACGGCCTCAAACCAAACCAAACGTATTTTAACAGAGTTGATAGGGGCCAAACGGAAGCAATTTAAAACTTTGTCCATAGAGCCGTGCTTATATGCACCTTAAAACAAACCATGCGCACATACGTTAATAACCCACAACAAAATACAGTAACAGAAAATCCTTTACAGACAGGATCATCTAAACTGAGTCAACCCACATCACAACTACATACCGATGTACACAAAATCCTTGCCAACAAGACAAAATGGAATTACATAACAGAATGGCAAGGTTGGGTCTCGTGCGTGAGACACAAGGCTGACTCTCCAAACTCATGATGTTCGTGGCAGACTTTACTGGGGCTGGGTTTGGACTTCTCTTGGCTCACCTACAAACACATGAATGAGTGTGAGCGATAGCCCAGTGAATAATATCAAATACAGAGTTTACATAACATTGTAGAACAACATATTCCAAACGGCCTTGGGCCCAGTTCATATTTCTATTTAACAAGTATATAACTAAATACAAATCAAGTGACTGTAATTCCAAACATTCTAGCCTTTGGCCCATTCAGATCTCCATTCTTGTCAAAGCAGCCTTCGGCCCATTCGATTATGTCAAAACAGCCTTTGGCCCAATCATTTATGTCAGAACGGCCTTTGGCCCAATTTTGTATGTCAAAACGGCCTTCGGCCCATTCGATTATGACAAAACGGCTTTCAGCCCAATCATTTATGTCAAAACGGCCTTCGGCCCATACATTCGTATCGAAACGGCCTTTGGCCCAATCATGTATGTCAAAACGGCCTTCGGCCCGTACATTCGTGTCAAATGGCCTTTGGCCCATTCATTTAGGTCAGAACGGCCTTCGGCCCACTCATTCATTTCAAAATGGCCTTCGGCCCACTCATTCATGTCAAAACGACCTTGGGTCCATTTATGCTCATCAAAACGACCTTGGGTCCATTCATGTTTATCAAAACGACCTTTGGTCCATTCATGTTTATCAAAACGACCTTGGGTCCATTCATGTTTATCAAAACGACCTTGGGTCCATCTATGTTTATCCATGTCAGACTTACGTCCACAATCCCAATTAGCAATGCATAAAGCTTATAAGGGAATAGATAATTGGACATTCACAAGCATTCAAATATCGATATTACTCACAGTGATCGGCTTGTGGATTCGCCCTGGAGTTTGACCCTACATATTTCATGAACACAAAAGGGTCACTAACAGTTCAATCCGTTCTTTAATTCACATACTCCTCATTAGGCTTTATTCTTATCTTATTAACTCATTTACAATGCTTAACATATGCCTAAGAGTGCTTACAAGTGAAAGAGAACGGAAAAATATAACACAGAATGCATCTTTAGAATTTCGAAAGGGGTCCCCGCCGGCGTGGACTTCCCTTCAGCCGGACCCTTCCCGCAAAGTGCTGATTACCTCAAATTCCGCCGGCGTGAACTCTACCGGCCGAAGCGATCGCTCGCTCATTTCGGCGTCAACTCCCGCCGAGGGGAGCCATGTCTGCCAAAAATGCTGGGAGCTCGAATTCTCCGCTCGAGCGGCACTTTCCCCGCTCGAGCGGACGTCAAAATTCTGGAAATTCCCAGGTTATGTCCTTGAGTTCCAACTCGATTTTCCAGCCAATATTCATGCATTCTAAGGCTCAAAGTTCACATGCAATCATACTAACAAGGTACAAACACCAAAACACATGGTTAAGGAGCTCAATTTCAAGGATTACATACATGCATGTCTCAAATTGACACCACATTCAACTCTATCATGTATATTCATGCATTTCAAGTTCCCATCCTCAATTATTCAAACATGCATGGCCATCTTGACCTCATTTCCATTTCAGAAGATGCAAATGGTGCCAAAGCTCAACAAACTAAGCTTGCATGCATAATCAAACTTCAAATCTTGCTTAATTGACATGATACATGCTAGATTATGCAACTTATGGCAATTCATAACAATTCTGTACATGCATGTGCATATCTCATTAAATTCAACACAACTCATGATCAAACTCACCATTAAGTCTTTAATTCACCAGAACACAACTTAAACTCATGAGTTAAGAGTTGATTACTCCCTTAGGAGCTTTAACCTTCCAACTTAAGCTTAATTCTTGAGTTGATCTTCAAATTATCAAGCTTTGAGGCCAAAATCCCAATTTCCCTCACTCCCTCTCTCACTAGCCGACCCTCTCTTTTCCCTTTGAGTTTTTGATCAGCCAAATGAAGTGAATTATAGAGAATAGAGAGTGTAGAGGCTTATAACAAAACCCACTAAGGGCAATATTAAAATAATAAAATAGTTGGGCTTTAATTCATCAATTAAATCGACTTAATCTGATTTTACCGTAAGCTCTAAAAATTATGCCAATCACAATGGCGTAATCAATTTTGGGTTCTGTGGCCAATAAGGCCCTCAATTTAATTTCCAAAGCGGATTATTCAAACAGATATTCCTACGGTGAACAGATAAAGTTCCAAAATCACACATATCCACATAATGACACACAAAATCATATCAAAACATATAATCACATACGTATTAGGGACCAATTAACATAATACAGAACAGGGGTATCACAACTGTGTCTTTAATGACTCATCGTGTCTCAATATCACACTGTAGTGGCATATAAGTTGATTGTTAGGTGGAGTAGTGTGGTCATTTGTTATTAAGTATATATGAATATGTTAATGTTTGTGGGTATCATTTCTAGAAACCCTCACGAGACTTTACTCGTCCACTTGGGGTAACCTTGTGGTTTAAAGGCTTGTTGCATATGCTAAATGCAACCGTTTTTCCGACGAAAGAGGAAATAGATAGATTTTGTTTAATTTTATTTTATTTTACTTGCTTGAGGACTAGCAAGTAGTAAGTTGGGAGATGTGATTAAGGCCGAAATGTACATCATTGAGGCCGTTAATTAGAATCTCTTAACTTCACTTGCTGGTCAAACCGTATAATTTATGTGTGTTAAATGTCAATCAGGTTATACATCGTCGGAGCATAAAATGGGCAAAAAGACCAAATTTGGACAGAGTTGACTTTTTCTGGAAAAGTCAAACTGATGTTTTAAACCTGTTTGGAAGTGAGTAGAAGTATAAAAGGAAAAGGAAAAGGCTTTTCTAGGGTTCTGAAGTTGTTTGACCTAAAGAGAGGGGCTAGGGTTTGGAAGGGAAAAGAACTAAAAGCTTCAAGGATGTCTCCAATTGTGGTTTCTTCTCCATCTACCTCTTTCCACTCCTCCATGAGTGGCTAGTCTTCCTTTTCTAGGGTTTTGAAGAAACCCTAGCCATGTAATAGGTTTTTCTTTTTGATTTTATATTATGTAAAGGTTTGAACCATTGTATGGTGTTTTAGAAATTCTTTATATATAATTTTCATTATTCTTTCGAATATTTGACTTTCTGTGATTGTTAAATATTATCCATACAATTGTTTTCTTTTCCTTCACATTCAAGGTATGGGACTAACCATGCTACGAGGAACGAGTCGTATCACTGCCTTAGTTTAGAGTGAACGATTCGTATTACTTGAGATGGTTCGTGCTCGTACATTGAATGTGATGATCTTCTTGTCAAATGCTTCGAACTTGTAGTTGCGAAACATTAATCCGTTCAAACCATAGCATAATTGATTTCAATTGGAAACCCTAATTATGTGGTTAGTGGTGAATTCTCTACCCTAGGATTTTTTCCCAATTCAGTAAAGCCAATTTCAATTATTTTTGATAATTTAATTCCTTAGTTTAATTTATTCGTTATTAAATTAGACTATAAACAACCAATCTTTTTATCAAAATTAATTTAGGAATTTAATAATTAAATTAGTTTAATTTCACAAAAGTCCCTGTGGATCGATATCTGGACTTGCTATTATTCTAATTGAATTTGGTATAGTTTAGTATTTAATTTTGGTGTGTTCAACGACCCATCAAATATAAAATTAATAAAATGGACCTCATAGAATAAAAAGAAAAGTATATAGGATTAATCAGGTTATAATAATCCTTTGTGGACCTAATATGTTACAACTCTAAAATAGATTTATCAATAAAAATCGTTTTTTGTATCATTGCACAAAAATAGTTTTCAATTCTCTCCCCCAAAAAAAAAAAAAAAAAAAGTGAGTTATTCCAAAAGTAAATTTTTTACGTATTCCAATAAATGAAAACAGAAAATGAAAAACATAACCATGTGTTTGCTTTGGCATCCAGTAGCCATCATCCAAATGGACTCGGTAGGTGTGAAGGAAAAACGGCCCACACTGAACACACCGATCATTTTAGGTCTTTTTTTTCACCGTCAAACAGTTGATCTGTGTTAAAATTTTGTTTTTCTAAAAATCAGTTTGATGTTTGGTTTTGGAGATTTCATGTCAGACCGAATCGAAACGAACTGAATTTATCAAACATTTAAATAATATACAAGCATGAGCTTTTACTGTTGCTGAATTTGTTATTTGAAGAATTAGTCTTGGTGCAATTATATTGTTGTTTGTTAAGTAAAAACATGCGTTATATTTTAATTAGATTGATCTAGATTTTTTTTATATAAATAAAGGCAAATTTTTATTTATTTTATTTGTGAACAAATGGCCAAACCAACAAACCGTATCGAACCAAACCGAACCGAATTTATTGGTCCAATCCAATTTACTTGTTTTGGTTGATCTGGTGTAGTAGGTATAGAAAACCAGTTTTGCCAGTTCTATCCGAAAATTATACAAAAGTGAATTGAACCAAACCAATTTCATTCATAGGACTTGGGGATACTGTTCTGTCTAAGTCACAGCAGGGTTTTGTGGTGACCCAGTAAAGGTTTTTTCTGAGTCGTTTTTAATAATTCGAACCGTTTATATTATACGATTCATTATAGATCATTCATGCAAAAAAAATTAAATTAATTGAATAGTTTTATAACAAGAGCACATTTGTTTTTTTTTTTAAATAAACGGTTAATGTGATATTAATAATTTTTTTAAAACAATTGGAATCGGATCATGGGATTGTGGATTTTCAATTAATTTGATTTTTATATGAATAATATATTCAATAAACTTTACAAAATAAATTATTCGAATTATCAAAAAGTCCTAGAAAAATCCCCTGGGGCACCACAGCAGGATTCAAGGATCTTCAACCCATATGTTCGGTCAATAAGCAAAGCTATATAAAATAAATAAACAAATTTTAATAATAATAATAATAATAATAATAACAGAATTTAAAATATTAAAAATTCTTTAAAAATGAGATTTTATTTATACCTTAAATTTTAGTTAGAATTTTTTAGCTTTTTTTCTTTAGAGAGGTATTGACCTCCAACCACGTTCCGAAAATATACTTCAAGTCTACCCCATGAGCTAAGCCCAGGAGGCTTTTTTCTAAGGGGGACTTACCAGCCGGTCCCATCCAAACAAATTAATTCTCACTAAGTCCTGTTCTATTTCAGTTTCCAATTTTACCCTTTAATATCACACCACATGCGTGAAACAAATAAACTGCTCACAACTTCTCCCCTGTGAGCCCTGATAAGAAACTGAAAATTTCAATGTTATTTACAATCTGAATGAATACAGCTATATTTATAATATAAGAACTATCTATTAGCCACCGCCTCTACAATCTATACATTCATATATCTCTATATTTAATGCTGTTACACTGCCTCTACAATCTATATATATATATATCTCTGTAACTAATTCTGTTAGAGATAAGAAAGTTATTATCCTCTGTTATCCTCTGTTTTGCCTTTGAGTATACTTCCTTGAGCTAAAGTTGATATATTCTTATCAAGCCCTTCCCTATATGTTGTCTTCCTTTTATTCCTTATATATTGTTCCTTTTATTCTCTCATACTCACAACATACACATTCACTCACTAATTCATAAAATCACATTCTCACACTTACTAATTCACAAAAACAAATTTACAAAATATTCAACAGTGATAAATTTATCACTGGTTCAAACAGCGTTTTCTACTTTTACCCCTACACTCAACACTATAACTCAAAAATTTCAGTGATAAATTCATAAAAACAAACTTATCACTGGTTTAAACAATGACAAATTTCAGTGATAAATTTATAAAACCAAACTTATCACTGGTTTAAACAATGACAAATTTCAGTGATAAATTCACAAAAACAAACTTATTATTGGTTTAAACAGTGATAAATTCACAAAAACAAACTTATCTCCGGTTTAAACAATGACAAATTTCAGTGATAAATTCACAAAAACAAACTTATTATTGGTTAAAACAGTGATAAATTCATAAAAACAAACTTATTACCAGTTTATCACTGATTTAAACAAATTTGTCACTGATTTATCATTAGTTTAAACAAATTTATCACTGGTTTAAACAGATTCCAATATACAGAGAGAGAGAGAGAGAGAGAGAGAAAGAGAGACAAGAACAAAGAGCATAGATCTTAGATCTAGAGGTGGAGGCGACTATTTACCCAAGAAGCGGCTCAAGAACGACAATGAGGAAAATGCCGGTTGAGGTCGCCGACAATGATGACAGTAGAGGCGGCGGTGCTTGGCAATGGTAGAGATGGCAATGTCGTTGATGGAGGAATGTATAGAGAAAGAGAGAGCGCTTCTTTTTTATTTTCGTTTTTCGGCTTTCTCTCACAGATCTGGATATGAATATATGAGGACAAAAATGGAATAAACAAAAATATTCAGGACCTATAGGTAAAATAATCTTCATCATGGACCTGTTGGGTAATAATTCTTCCAAACAGGACTGGCCCGTAAAAAACCCTTTTTCTAATAGGTTCAAACTAAGCCAACCTAAGTCCTGTCCTATCCAATGAGTTTATCCCAAACAACCCAAGTAAGTTTGGCTCAGCCAAGCTCACAAGCTAATCAGTAGATTTAGATCAACAGGCCAAGCATAAAGTTTACTTTTTTTTCATTATTTTTCTATTTTTCGCTAAACTTTTGACATATTCACAGAGCGACAGACATCTCTTTTGACATATTCACAGACCGACGAGAATGACAATGAGACTATCTCTCATAAGCCAATAAAGCAAACCAATGAGAATAGTCGCGACAAGTCTCAAACCCTAGGCATAGACCCAAGCCCAATCTCATTCAAGTCAGGCTGGGCCAAGTCACCGAGGGTACAGGCTCAAGCCCAATGAAGCCACATTTTTCTACGTATTTTACTTTTGGAGTCATTTGAGCATAGAAGCATTTCAAAATTTTAAAAAATAATTATTATTATTTAAAATTAAAATATCCAAAAATCGTTCAATCTAAAAGCGATTTTTTTTTTAAAGTAAATTAAATCAAATTAAATTAAAAAAAAGTTTACCAAAGACAAAAATAAATAAATAAATAAATAAATATCCAAAAAAAATGCTAAAAAATCAATTGTTGAACCATTTGATACATATAACTATACCATTAAAGGTTTTACAACAGTAAAACAGGTAGATTATAAAGAACAAAAAGTCTAGCAGCAGAGTCAGACTCTCAATTATGGGTTTTCAGCAGCCCAGAAATTAAACCCTGGATGGAGCGGCATGGCTGTACAATCTGAGAGAGAGAGAGAGAGAGAGAGAGAATAGTAAAGGATTTTACATAGGAACCAAGTCTAGATCATTGTCATTGTCGTCGTCATCGTCCCAGTCATTGTGCTCATGATCTGGTGCATTTCCGTGCAACATGTTCAACAAAAGCTCCAAACCCCTCAAGTTATCGTGCAACATGTTTGCCGAGGTTGCAAGAGGTTGACGGTAAGAAGAGATTGGTGAAGCGCAATGCTGAACCTCCGGATTGTACTTCAACAATAACTTTCCAGAGGGTTCAAGATTTTTAACATCAAATGCTGGAAATAGTGACTGCCCCATAACTTCAACATAAGAAACACTGCAACACACCAATGAAGTGAAAACAAAAACAAAAGATTAAGAGCTAGTAATGATCATCTACATAATTTTCTTCTAATAGGATAAACAGTGGTGATCGATCACATTAAGCTAAAATATCTTATGCTATAGCCTAAAAAATATAGCATGTCAAACTGGACAGAATAGAGCAAAGTGAGTCGAGAAGGTTCCTCCAAGTCAAGAACAATAATACCTTGTCCAATCACACCACACTTCGATTGGATCTGCGGGTTTGTGGGGAAAATGATGCATATATGGAGGGGAAGGGTTACTATTTACCTAGTTTGGATTATTTCTAAGATGGGGAAGGGTTACTATTCACCTTGTTTGGATTATTTCTAAGAAGGGGAAGGGAAGTATTGAGAGGAATTGTGAAAGGAAAGAAGGCCCACAATTTGAACACTGCCCCTTTCCCTCTAGAAGGAATAAATATGGAGTGTAACAGTAACACCAGCCAATGAAAAAATCAAAATTGTGATTAGGTGGATAAGACTTGTCTCCCACTAATCTAATAGCTAACGAACAATCTTTCCAAGGGGCATTAGCGCTTTACTAATAAGATAGAAAGCGCTTTTCTCGCTTGTTTAGTAAAGTCAAGCTTTGGTGTCACCCTATCTTGCTCCTTGCTAGTTTTGGGGCTTTAATTGGCAAAAGCTGTTTTCTTCTCTCATTTTGTGACAAGATAAATACAGTTTTTTATGAACTTTACCTATTTGGCAACTGCATCCCCTTCCCTTTATAATTCATAGGTAAATTACACCACTAGTCCCTCTAGTTTGAGTGAAATCTCACTTTGGTCCTAGAGGAACCAAAATAGAATTCAAAAAAGGCTATGTAGTAGTGTAATATATTGGTTGTCCCCATAGCTGTTTTGAGTTCCACCTTTGTCCTTCTAGTTTTGCACATGATCTTTTTCCATTCCAAAATGTAACATCAAGTGATGAAGGGGCTACACTACATTGCAACAAAATTGAAAGTGTAGGGTTCAAATTAAAACTAAGAGGACTAAAATCACACTTCACTTAAAGCATAGGGACTAATGGTGTAATTGTACCCATAACTTATTGTCTGACCAAACAAGAAGAGGGGTAACTCCCCTCCCTTTCCTTCTCCTTCCCTCCTGATCATGATCTATACAGATGTTACCTGGAACGTGGATTGTTCCGGTACGTGGAACGGGAACGGGAACGGGAACAGGAACAGGAACAGGAACAGGAACGTGACACACTACATACTCTAAAATGTGGTACGATACATTTAACAATTTAAGGTACTTCTAGAGCGATTTTCTAACTATTAGGCATCCAATAAAGCATATATAATTTTAGATATTTTTGTCTTGTAAAAACTTAAGTCACCTTCAATTTTAGTTCATTATATTTGATTTTTTTCCCTCCAAATGTAACATTTAAGGAAATATATTGGAAAAATTTTGAGATTGCTTCAGATCGCTAAATTTACTTGTGGGGAAATGATTTTGGAAATACTCTTCAAATCCTGGTAGACGCTCTTGATACTCAGCTAGTCACCTGCAAAGACAAATACTCCAGTCGGGAATGCCGGGATTAGCACTCCGACGGGCAAGTTAGTTCTTATACTCAAGAAAGCTTGTTTACTAAGTTTAGTGAAGTGTTTTCTACGTACCATTCCAAGAACGCTGCTTCTTTATTTATATCTGTTCCTTCTGAGGCCTCGGGGCCTAGGCCTAGTTTTCAATCATTACCCGTTCTTATATTCGGCCCCCAACGATCTTTTTTAAATTGGCTTAATCGGCTTACGTATTGTATTCGGCCCATCCTAGTCTAGCAGGATGGGGCCGATTAATATTTGCTGGACACAGCCGGTTAATATCAGTACTAAAATATGCCCCTTCCGATTTAGCCATATATTCGGCTCCCACAATTGCCCCCCGAACTCCCTATTGACGGTAGTTAATCGGCGTGTTTGGTTTAGAATTCGAAAAGCCTAACATAGGTCAGGCGGCTTCGCGTATCCCAAGGCGTCAGAAAATGTCAGAAGGCGCACGCTTTTTCGTTTATCACTACACTTTCCCGCTCCATTCATGCGTCTCTCGCATTTATTGCGATTTGAAACTTCAGTCCTTTTTGGTGCACATTTCGTCGATCATCTGATACATTTGGACCACCGGTAGATCCCTTCTCTCACTCGCATTTTCTGCAACTTTCGTCCGTCTACCTTTGCCTCATCTGCTCTTCGTAAGTTTTCTTCCCTTTTCTTTGTAACCCCATTCTCTGTTTATTATTTTTACTTTCGGCGAATCCTTGGATCCCCGTCGAAATGGCTAAACACTTGAAGGACCTCCTTTTTTAGAGTCGCATTTTCGGATTCCGGCGACATTTTTCCATTCCCGATGACATCCATCTAACTCTTGTAACGGACAGTACTCTAGATATGGAGAGGGAGGATCAGAATACAATCGTATTCCCCCTCCTGTCCATAGCGGAAGGCGGAGTCCGTTTCCCCCTACATCCACTGCTTAGGGCCGTCCTTCGCTATTAGAGTCTGATTTCCTCTCAACCCAATGTAAATTTCTTTCGAATCATTATGGGTGTTGTAGAATTGAATCGACGCCTTAGGATCGATCTCGGAATTTCGCCATTCTAAGATCGCACGCTTTAGCCAAATCCTCGTCCTACTGGTCGGTACTTCCTTAGGGCCAAGGATACGACCATCATTTGGTGACTATGCTTGCTTCGTAAGAGGGTTGACGATGTAATGGTCAATGTCCGAGGTAATTGAATTGGCCAAGGCTTAAGATCGCTAGACCCCATTCCTGCATAAGGGTGACCCAAAGTTGCCACGTAGTATCTTATGTTTGATGATTTATCTTTATTCTCTTTTCCTTAATCACTCATTTTTGCAGTAATAAATTGAAGAAGATTCTCGACTTCCGCTGACGACGTCCTTAAGGATATTAAGATTGCACTTGACTACTTTGGTCACCAAACGCAAAAAAACAAGGGAGAGCCGCCCACATTTTACTTCGGTACGAGCCCACTTATACCACGTTCTCGGCCGCGGACAACATTCCGATTCCATCTAGCGACCAGCACCTCTCCGCTCTTATCTTCCCCAGCTACAAGAACCTCAGGCAAATTGGTCTCAAGATTCGATTCGGCAAGACGCAGAGCCAGAATGAAGTAGTTGCCGATCCGGCCGGAGATTTCACTGAGGAGGCCGAAGAAGTTGACGAGGCCGTGTGCTCGGCGTTTGAGGCTGCCAGACTCGATCAACCTTCCTCACCATCCGCTTCAGGTCGGGCAAAAGTCTCTCCCGGAGATATTTTCGCGAATTTGGGCGACCTACCCGACGATTTCTTTGAAGGTATGGCGAAGGAAAGCCTTACACAAATGGCGCCAGAGAGAAACGCCGAATGATCGCCGACAAAGGCCGAGGTTTGGCGAATCGACCCCGGTTGCCTAAGGCCTCCGTACCCATTGTTGAAGGGATGGTTCAGGTTACGCCGGTTGAAACCGAAAAAGGGGGTGAACAGCAGGCCGGTGAAGAACGGCAAATTCCGGAAGAGCACGGTCAAAAACGCAGCACCGAGGGGGAAGCCAGTTCAAAAATTAGTCCTTCTGACAAACGGCCTCACCTCGAAGAATCGGACGTGGTTGCTCCTTTTGTTATTCAGCCAAAGATCAGAGATACGCCGATTTCTTCCGATGCTTCTGTCATTGAGGATCCCATTGTAGTTGCGTTGACCTTTTGAGCGTCGTCTTGGGATATTATGGCCGTAGCCCTATCTGCGCAGTCGGCACTTCTGGTAGGAATCTTAAATCTATTTCTAAATTTGTTTTTATAAAGGTATCTAATGATCCCTTATTCTTGCAGACCATCGGCAGGATCGCCGACTTGGGCCGTCGCCTACATGATGCTCTTGGAAGAATTGACCGTTTGCAAGCCGAAGTGGAAGGTCAGAAGAGTAGAACGGAATTTGAAAAAATGAGGGCCGCAATGGAGAGCGCGCGAGCCGAAGCGGAAAATGAGAGAGCTTGTACTGCTGAACAACTTCGTTCTGACGCTGAGGCTAGAGCGAATGCAAGTGAGGAATCGCTCAAGCTCTCAAAAGACGAACTTGCCAAGGCGGAGACTCAGCTAGAGGAGTTGAAGGCAGCCAAGGGGAAAGCCGAATCTGAGGCTTTTGAGGCGGGAAGAAGCGCCGCTTACGCGGAATATGTTGATGAAGTTCCCAAATTTGAGAATCGGGGGTTCAAACATGGGTGGCTCAAAGCCCTTGCTGCCGCTGGGGTTACATTGGCTTTGCCAATTCCTTACGAGCAAGTGGATGTTGAGCCACTCGAATCCGACACCGAGGAGTGATTTGGGAGGCGTTTCCTAATTTATTAAGTTTTTTGTGTAAGTTTTTTGTTTGGTAGGGTTTTGTTGGTTCAGGGTAGTTTTCATGTATAAATTGGTTACTATCTTGTACGCAATTTATTAATGAACATTTCCTTGTAATGTCACTGCTACTTGTGCACAATTTGTGTGATTATGTTAATGAAACATTTTGCTGAGTTTGGCTCAAAGCCTTTCGCTACGTTGTGTAAAATTGTTGCTGGGTTTCAGCTTTTAGGGATTGAATATCCTGTGTCAATATTGATTCGTCTTTCTCATGCCGACTGGATTCGAATTATGAACTGTCAATTTGTGAGCCAGCTGGGGTACCTGAGTCGAATCGATTGATGATTCTGCCCTTGCCCCAGGCGATTCCTGCAGAGTCAGGAGCCGGCTGGAGTACTTGAGCCGGATAGATTCCTTGCGTCAGGCGATTTCTGCAGAGTCGGGAGCCGGATGGGGTATTTAAGCCGGATAGATTGTTGAATCTGCCCTTGCCCCAGGCGATTCCTGCAGAGTCGGGAGTCGGCTGGGGTACTTGAGCCGGATAGATTGATGAATCCGCCTCTTGCTGCCGGTTCGCAGAGTCGGAGCACTGGGTACTTGAGCCGGATAGATTGATGAATCGCCTTGCCCCAGCGGTTCTGCTCGCAGAGTCGAGCCATTGGGTACTTGAGCCGGATAGATTGATGAATCTCCCCTTGCCTCAGGCGGTTTCTGCAGAGTCGGGAGCCAGATAGGGTATTTGAGCCGGATAGATTGCTGAATCTGCCCTTGCCTCAGGCGGTTCCTGCAGAGTCGGGAGCCGACTGGGGTACTTGAGCCGGATAGATTGATGAATCTGCCCGTGCCCCAGGCGATTCGTGATTATGGTAAAATCGTGCTCCTATCGTCGACTCAGTCGGCGTCGAGTGATTCAAGATCTCCAATTAATGAGATTGCCTCGAACGGGCTGCCTCTGTGAAGGATAAATGAACAAAGGTACATCCTTTATGAGCTTGGTAGACAACTGACTCGAGCTCCTGGGGGAAGACTGATTGCGCGAATGTCGAACCGACTCTTCTTTAACAGTAAAAAGGAAGCGAAGACCCTAGCTGAGCTTGGCGGAGATATGAATCGAGGTGGTGAACCCTCGCGGGCAGGAAGTAGGAGTTCCAGGGGTTGAGAGAGGCGTCAGTCTCCCCGACGTCGCAGTAGATCGCCCAGGCGAGAAAAGCGGTCGCAGGGTAAGTCTCCACAGTCCCGAGTCGAGAGGAGGTCCGACGCGAATCCGTGCCCATTAAGCTTTGCGGTATTTGTGAAGAAAAGACCCATGACGGAGGCGGACTCGATCATTCGAGACCCAGACGTAGCGGTCGACTTTGCCCGACAAATATTTCCTCCTGAGGTTCATAAATCAATGCTGGGTCGGCAGGACTACGAGGTGTTTCGCGAGCGCATTCACGGCGCGGTGAAGGGGCTTTACATCGCTACGGTCAAGATGCGATCTACGCCTGGCCAAGAGACGAGAAGAAGGACGAACGTATTCGAAGTTTGGAGGCCCGTGTGGAGGCGGCCGAGTGGGAACTAAGGAAGACCAGGGCTGCTCAGGCACAATCCACCGCACACGCGAACCCAATTGTGGAAGAGAGGGTTACTAGTCGGCTTATCAGCTCCGCACTTGCCGATCGAGAGACGGCAAGTATGTTCGCAATAGAGAGTGCGAAAGAGAGGGCCTATGAGAAAGGTTTCCATGAGGGCCAAAAGGTGGGAATCGAGAAAACCAGGGAAACACTGGCCGAAGAAGTATGCCGATGTCAAAACCGCGGGTTTAGCCACGGTTGGATCAAGGCATCTCAAGCTGCAGAAGCTCTTCGAGCGTCAGGAATTGATTTGGCATCACCACGCTACAGGAGTAAAGATTTTCCTTTTTCTGCCTTTGAGATTGAGAAGAGTGAGGATGAGGGTGACGCCGTATGAGTTTTATAGTTGTAAGATTGGAACGCAGGGCGCGTTTGAAACTATGTAACTTATTGTTTTATTGAATAAAGATTGTTTCATTATAAATGTTTCGTTGTCATTCATATTCGGCATATGTGTATTTTGTGTTGTTTAAACGTTTGAATGTCTAAATATTGTCCGACCCAGATAACCGTTAACTGTCTGGCAATACACGGGCTTATCGGCAGGATCTGCGCATGGGCAGGATCGACACGTCCGCGGCGACTGTTAAGGTTTTATTGAGGCTAATTCAACGGCCATTTATCTTTGACTTGGGTCAGCGCATTGATGCTTGACCAGTTGGATTAATGGGCTGGTCGAGGGTGATCGGCATGTGAAGGTTTGGCCGACCGGTTTAATAAATCTATTTCGCTTTGGCCCAGCCAGCGCACGTTTCGGCCAGCCGTCGGGATGGCGGTCATGGCGAATGTCAATCGACGCTTGTCTTATTCAACCAATGCGTTTTTGGGCATTAATAAAATTTTCTTGGGATTGGGAGATCGCGGTCGTTGCTGAGAATAAAAGGAGTAGGCACTTCGCACCAATAATCCCACCTGACTCATCATTCTTTGTCTGGGATGGTGATTTTGGTTACAGAGGCTCAAACTTCGGCTAAGTTTGGTGTTGAGATGGTTTGCGGCAGAAAACCTATCCGTGAGAGAGTTAGGTCATCCAAAGAGCTTGGGATCTGTGAGTCTCCAAGTCGTCGAAGCAGATCACCCCGAAAGGAGAGTCAACAACTGTCAAGTTCATTCTTCCTTGTCCTGGATCTTTGCCTTGACATTGTCAATGGTGTCAAGGGAAGTTTGGCGCTATGCAAGTCGTGGGCTTAAGCATAACTGGTTCAAGGTAGTGCATGTCGTGGAGGGGTTTAGGGCGACGGTCGTCGATCCGACGATGCTGCTTTACCATCGCGTCTTGTTCCTTTTTTGCTTTCAGTATTGTAATGTTCGAATGCGGGTTGTATTTATGTAACAACTGTTTAATCAAATAAATGGTTTTATTTTAAATCTATTTGCGTGTTATTCTGAATTTTGTTGGTGTACTAAAGCACATTACTTCGAATGTATGATCTGTTCTAGTATGTTACATAGGATCAATTATCAGTATCTTTTGTTCGTGCCAAAATTTGCTCCGGATTCGGGGACGCGATTAGCACTTAGAACTGTATGATCTGTTCTTGAACCCAGGGCCCATTCGGCCTTAAGGAAATTAATCGGCTCGAATCCGACATCTCAATCAGCCCTAAGGCGTCATGCGCCAAAGGGAGGCCCCGAATCCGGAGACTTGATTTGGCCGATCGTGATATCCACGAAGGGCGCTCCGAATCGGGAGACTTAATCGGCCCTAAAGCGTCATGCGCCAAAGGGGGCTCTGAATTTGGAGACTTAATTTGGCCAATCGTGATATCCACGAAGGGCGCTCCGAATCCAGAGACTTAATCGGCCCTAAGGCGTCATGCGCCAAAGGGGGCTCCGAATCCGGAGACTTAATTTGGCCAATCGTGATATCCATGAAGGGCGCTCCGAATCTGGAGACTTAATCGGCCCTAAGGCGTCATGCGCCAAAGGGGGCTCCGAATCCGGAGACTTAATTTGGCCAATGATATCCATGAAAGGCGCTCCGAATCCGGAGACTTAATCGGCCCTAAGGCGTCATGCGCCAAAGGGGGCTCCGAATCCGGAGACTTAATTTGGCAAATCGTGATATCCACGAAAGGCGCTCCGAATCCGGAGACTTAATCGGCCCTAAGGCATCATGCGCCAAAAGGGGGCTCCGAATCCAGAGATTTAATCGGCCTAAGGCGTCATGCGCCAAAGGGGGCTCCGAATCCGGAGACTTAATTTAGCCAATCGTGATATCCACGAAGGGCGCTCCGAATCCAGAGACTTAATCGGCCCTAAGGCGTCATGCACCAAAGGGAGCTCCGAATCTGGAGACTTAATCGACCCTAAGGCGTCCTGCGCCAAAGGGGGGCTCCAAATCCGGAGACTTAATCGGCCCTACGGCGTCATACGCCAAAGGGGGCTCCGAATCCGGAGACTTAATTTGGCCAATCGTGATATCCACGAAGGGCGCTCCGAATCCGGAGACTTAATCGGCCCTAAGGCGTCATGCACAGAAAGGGGGCTCCGAATCCGGAGACTTAATCGGCCCTAAGGCGTCATGCGCCAAAGGGAGCTCCGAATCCGAAGACTTAATTTGGCCAATCGTGATATCCACGAAGGGCGCTCCGAATCCGGGAACTTAATGTGGCCAATCCTGACAAGTGCCCCACTGGGAATTGACATATGATTTTGAGCGACGAGGAAAAATAGTTCGTATTGCAGAGGCGAAATATATATTTACAGGTATCAGAGCCCATAGATCGGGTCAGTGATAGGGTTTTCATCAGAACTCTGCTTGTGCCGATTGGGAGGAACCACGTATTTCTTCAATGCCGTGGGTTGTTGGGAAACGCAGGATCTGATGGTAGGTGCTTGGGACGGCCTTCATGATATGTAGCCAGGTTCTTCCCATTATGGCATTATACGGCGAGGGAAGCTTCACGACCAGGAATTCCGCTTCGACCATTCTGGAACCCGCTCGAACAGGTAATATGACCTTGCCCAATGGATATTTGGAGTTCGTATTAAAGCCGAACAGTGGGTGAGGCGCCGGAGATAGATCCGACTCGTTGAGGTCGAGCTTGATGAAAGTTTCATAGTACATGACCTCTGAACTACTCCCTAGATCTATGAGGATTCGTTCAATGATGAACCGATTTATGCGTAATCCAATGACCAACGGGTCAATGTGGGAAGCCGTTGCGTCATTGAGGTCAGAGTCGTTGAAGGCAATTGTTGGAGCTTCTTCAGACCGATCAGTCTAAATACGGCGCCCCTGTAGAGTTGGATGCGATCGAATCGTGTGCATGGCTGGGAGTGCAAGCAGGCTGTAAATTACGTGGATCACGCCAAGTGGGGGAGAGTCCTGCCTCAATGCTAATGCGTTGGTTGGCTTTCCCTGTTTCACATACTGCTGCAGTCGGCCGTCTTGCACCAGTTCTTCCAGGTGATCTTTTAATGTGTAGCAACTCTCTGTTTCGTGGTCGTGATCTTTGTGATATTCGCACCTCCGGTCCCTTCGTCGTGTATCGGGTGGCCCCACCATCTTTGACGGCCATTTGAAGAATGGGAGGTGTTGGATTTTGGTCATTACCGCAGTGATTGGCTCCGACAGTTCCGTGTACTTTTTGTCGGCGCCTCGGCGCCATCGTCGACTTCAATTGCTCATTCGTCGGGTGGGAGCATTGATCATTCGATCGGCGAGTCCGCCTTTTGTCTCATTTAGCGTTGTCGTGGCTCGGGGCTCGAAGGTGTACGAACTTATCGGTGAACAATATCGTGAGGTCTTGGGTTTGGTGGACACTTGTCTGGCTTTAATCCTCAAGGCATCGTCTTCCACTTCGCAATATTCTTCGACTTTCTTCATCAGCGCCCAAACTGTTTTGGGGGGTCTTCTGGTCAGGGAGTTGCGAATGGCACTGTCAGGTTGTAGTCCCATTTTGAAGGCGGTGACGGCCATGGAGTCATTGCAAGCGTCGTCAATGAGATTGAAGCACTCCCAATATCGCGCCGAATACGCTCTCAGCGTTTCTCCTGGTTGGATTTGCATAGCCCAGAGAGAGTCGGCCTGTTTCGGCTGTACCTCGTTGGTGATGAACCTGGCCCTGAAGGATTTTTGTAATTGATGGAAACTTCTGATCGAAGCCGGCTCCAGCTTGTAATATCATCTGACAGCTAGCGGCTCCAAGCTGCTGGGGAATATTCGGCACATAAGGGCTTCATTGTCTGCATGCAACGTCATGGCCTGCTTGTAGTGACGTATATGATCAGTGGGGTCTGATTTTCCGTCGTAGAGGGTAAATGATGGAGCTTTGAACTTCTTGGGCGGTCGCCCTGCATTCGTTGGATAAAAGGATCGTCTGGTCCTCTTAAATGCGCTTCTTTTGCGCTTGTTCCTTGTGTGTGGGCTTTTTTCAAAGAAGCTGGAAGTGTCTAAGCGTCCCTTGTTATGCTCCGTGGATAATGAGTTGGAGTCGCTATCAGTTTCCCTTGGTCGGGCTCGAGGTCGTTGTTTACCTGCCCTCAGGGGTCGTTCGGGGTCTTGGCGCGCGGCTTCTTTGGATTTTGCTACTTCTAGGGCCAAATCTTGATGGAGGCGTTCATTTTCTGCGAGCATATTTTCCAGCCTTTGCTCATTCTGTTTAGCTTGTTCGATGATGGCTTGCATCGTCTCCTGGCGAGTCGAAATTCAAGGCGCGTCTCGCAGCGATGGTTTCCTTCCCGAGCATATTTGCCGAAGTGATGTCGTCTTTCTGTGTAGTCTCGTCGGTGGCTATCGGAGGATCTTGCGTCACGCCTTCCATGGATGTACTTGAGTATTCCCACAAACGGCGCCAATTGTGGGGAAATGATTTTGGAAATACTTTTCAGATCCTGGTAGACGCTCTTGATACTCAGCTAGTCACCTGCAAAGACAAATACTCGATTAAAGTGCCGGATTAGCACTCCGACGGGCAAGTCAGTTCTTATACTCAAGAAAGCTTGTTTACTATGTTTAGTGAAGTGTTTTCTACGTACCATTCCAAGAACGCTGCTTCTTTATTTATATCTGTTCCTTCTGAGGCCTAGGGGCCTGGGCCTAGTTTTCAATCATTACCCGTTCTTATATTCGACCCCCAACGATCTTTTTTAAATTGGCTTAATCGGCTTACGTATTGTATTCGGCCCATCCTA
The DNA here is from genome assembly GCA_025200525.1 of Camellia lanceoleosa. Classification (NCBI taxonomy): domain Eukaryota; kingdom Viridiplantae; phylum Streptophyta; class Magnoliopsida; order Ericales; family Theaceae; genus Camellia; species Camellia lanceoleosa. Next base: position 104,686,538 of record CM045763.1, on the reverse strand, counting down.
GTCTAGCAGGATGGGGCCGATTAATATTTGCTGGACAAAGCCGGTTAATATCAGTACTAAAATATGCCCCTTCCGATTTAGCCATATATTCGGCTCCCACATTACTGTTTTGGAACGAAAGTGTACCATGTTTTGAAACGTGCGTACCAATACGTAATTCGTTAGGGTATTAGCGTTTTTTGGTAACACAAATCTATACTTCCCTTCAGTCCCCATCCCATGTATCCAAATGTAGTGCAATTCTCCAAAGTTAAATACTAACTAAAAAGCACGGACACTTCCAAAAAGGTGGCGTGTCTGTGTTTGACACTAACACTCATCAAACACTTTCCTGACACGTCCAACACATGCAAATGTGTCCTTTTTTAAAAAAAAATGGATTTGGACACTTGGAGGATGCATGTGTCCATTGCTTAAACACACAAAACTAATTATAAGTTCGAACAAAATAACTTAGAATATGATAGTGTTATATCGCATCTATTTATTGCCTTAGAATGATATATTCTATGCGTATCCTCCACGTGTCGCGTCCTACATCTTTTGAAAATTGCCATGTCATGTGTCCGTATCCGTGTCCGTGCTTCTTAGAGTAATAGTATTGGTCTTAGAATCAACATTCCCAAGGAATCAGTATTGGCAAAACCAGTTCATTGTTAAGGAACATTTAAGTAACAACAGACCCAGAAGTTTTATCAGTTACGTTTTCCTCTCAAACCCTATTGCATACCAGCCAACCAACCAAAACTAGTACCTATTGCAAAACCAATGCCGATACGAATATATCTCGACTGAACTTTATACCATGCAAGATTCTGAATGCTATTCAAACAGGCTCAATGCTTAACTATAAAAATAAAACCATTGCAGTTTACTATTCTACAGGGCTATATATGGATATGATAAGAGAAACTAACATGTTAATTGGATGAAAAAGCCCACAGTTGAATCAAACATGAATATCACACTATCTTGTTGAAATATTTGTATGTATATATATAAGGAATGTATTGAACTAACCATATATAGAATAAGCCATCCATTTCTTGTCTCTGAACTCTACCCAACAGCTCAATTTGTAAAAATCCACCAATGCAAATAACAGGTTCTGGCAGCTGAAACTTTTGCAAGTAATTTTCCTGTTTGCGGGAAAGTTAGTTCGGCATTTAATTATTCTAAGACGAATACACAAGCATTTGGCCAGAGGAAAATAAATTTTTTTACATAACGCATACGAACAAAGCAATTAAATTACATCACAGGAACAGGTACTAATTGTAATAGATAGTCTAAAGGGTACATATTATACTGACATCCCCATTGATTCTATCGGTTGTAGGGACCTCCTCCATACTGATTTCATTATACTGCCATTCCTAGTCAAAGCTTATTGGTAGACAGAATCTATGTTTTTGCAATCCACCCTTACAATATAACAAAACTTGAGGGAGCTACTATTTCCACACACCAAAAACTCTTAGTATACATCTCTCAATATACACATTAAATGATTTTGAAATCTAATATTTTGCTCAGTACACAACACATTATGTCAAAAATACCACACCTTCTTAAGCTTTCAAACCCTAACCCTACCTTTAACCACGACCAGCCAGCCAGCCACCGTCACCCCCTTCCTCACCTTTCCCTGACCACCCCAACCCCTACTACCGTCAATGACCACCCCAAAACACTGGCCACCATCCATCCACCAGAACGCTAGATCTGTTCAATGGTGGTTCTCCAAAGAAACACTTTGGTGTCGATGGTTGATATCTGCACATATATTATTGATTTCATAGTTCATATCTGAACGGTGAAGGAGTTTGTGGCGGTGGCGGAAGTTTGCAGACGGGCTTTGTCGCGGTCTAAGAAACAGATACATGACACGACATAGACATGTTGACACAAAATTTCAAGAAAATGTAAGACATAACAAGTGGGAGATGTAAAAAATATATAATTTTATATATTTATTATATAGCATATATAATGATAAACAATTATTTTATGTCGTATATATGAATAGTTAATTCAAACTTAATAGTTTTAAAAATTTAAAGGAAAGAATAAGTATAAATTTGTGTTGTTTTTCATCTGTCATTGGGTTTCAATTATTTTATTCAAATTTGTAATATGTTTCATGTGTGTCTAAGTGATAGGCACATGTTTCCCAAGTGTCTTAGTCCTCTATTTTTAATTATTTTTTAAATAATAGGGCAAGTTTGGATGTATGTCAGACCAGTCTTGGAAGGAATGAAAATCACATAGATTTCCTTACTTTAGTTAGGAATAATATTAAGAAATTGTGGTATCTTTGTTCCTAAAATCAAGGCACAAAGCTAACCTACTTCAACTGTGCAGTACAATAGCATTCCCCTTTTCTGTAACTCCGATAACAGAATATTGTTATATAAACTCTGCCAAACATGGTCATAGACTTTGCCAATCAAATATTCTAGCAATTACATTTATAACGGAATGGCATAATTCTTAAGGAAAATGATATATGTACCTCTTTTTTTACACATCAATTTACACACTACTCACATGGGTGTGTAAATTAGTGTAAAAAAAAAGGTAAACCTAGCACTGTTGAGTGCTTAAACTAGAGAATCACATTTCCAAGCTGACAAAAAAAGAAAAAAGAACTTCTGCAGGTTAAAAAACTCACCTGGGTCATTGGAAACTCTTGCGAAGTGTATGTCCATATGAACTTGTCATCAGCAGGATGCTGCAATGGCAAGTTCCTGGGATCACTCTCTACATCCTCCGGGGATCTAGGATGACCCATTCGAAATCGAACAGATTGCGCCGAGTATATGGGAAAGCCTGGCTGAAAATAAGCTGGAAATAAAAAGATTTAACTGTCAATCAAAGTCATCTAAATAGTATGAGCTAGATGAAGACTACAAAGAATTTGTGGAAATATGGAAACAGTTACCTAGGAAAGGTTGTACACTGATTTCAGTGATGACACAGAGATTGCCAGTTACTTTATATATTAGTGTTTCAGGCACACTAGGATCACTTTGTCCTTTGCTCGACCAATACGAGGCTCTCCTAAGAACTCTGTCCCTTGGATCTAGAGTATTTTGAATGCTTTCTTCTGGAAAATTATCAGTGCTGGAAGCACTAATAGCCTCTGCTATGCAATCTTTTGGTGTGAATGTTGTAAGAGCTCGAACTAGGAAGGCATAAGCCCTGTGTTCCATCTCAAGAGCTTCCCATTCAACAGAATTGCTAGATCCAACATCCGCAGATTTTTTCAATCCACAGCTTGGTTCAGTGACAAAAGATACACTAGATAATTGAGGAAACAATCTCAAGCATAATTGCTTACAAAGTCCATTTGCAGTCACTGCAGAACACCAAAAATCATCAGTATCTTTCTGCAATATCTAGTTTTTCAGACCAATAAGACCTGTACAACAAAATCCCTCCACCCTATCATAATTAGGACTTTTAAAAAGAACACTGCAAAGTTGTTATTTCCATTTTTATTAGATTCATAGAAATATCCATGCATCGTATTATCAGAGACATTTGTTCTTGACGACTTGCCTTCATAGAAAAATCAAGTATAACTTCAAAATATTTTCTTCTTTAATTTTTAATATAATCTTACACTAATTTGATTTCTAACACATGCATCAATTCATTTTGTATTTTATGTCAAAGATAATGATTATGACTTTTACCATGTTGAATACAATGAATATGTTCTTGCATTACTTCAATGGATCAAATACCGCAATAGATTCAATTAGACTAAAGAAAATTTCTATTATTTTCTTGATAGATCTTTTCTTCTTCTTCTTTTTCTCAAAATGTCAAATTAATAATTTTTAATAATACTATTTTTCCAAATTTCTATTTCTTTGTTAATTAGTTCTTGAACTCTTTTATCAATTATTTTATTTTTCGATAAATCAACACAAATACTCATATTGGTAATATACTCATTACATGTTTCATGCTTTTAAAATGGGTTTATTACACTTTATACCCCTAAACTATCACCAAATTGCCTACTTAAGTTCTTGAACTATCAATTGAGTCCACTAAGTCCCTAAACCCTAAACTATTGATTGGATCTATTAAGTCCCTAAAGTGTTTTATTCAAAACTATTTAGTCCCTAAAAGGATTAAAAAAATTAAATATAAACCCGTAAGTACTATAAATTAGTAAAAGATCTCTCTAGTTAAAATTTTATTTTAAATATCTAAAAAAATAAAAATAAAAACTTATATTTTTTTTTGTCTTTGAAAAGTGGGCATTAGTTCTTATGGTGAATTTCATTTATAAGGATAAGATAATTATCTATAATATTTTCTTACTTATCTTCTACAATGGCTACATGTTTGCCTCTTGTTTTTGATAAATATGGCTACATGTTTGCCTTTATCTAGTATTATATACCAGATTTCGTTTATAATTTCTAATCGATTGTTTTTAAGTTTTTCTCTAAGTTCTTTTTATAACTTAATCAATGTATTATTTTGTTCTATTATTATTTGTAGCAAAATGTTATTATTTAAATTATTTAATTCTACTTTTTCAGTATATTTAATACTCGTATAATTTTATTGGCAAAATTGAGAAACCAAATTCTAATACTAATTTAACACACAACCAAATAAACACTTTAAAGACAATAAAAATTTAAGATTTTTTTCTAAAAAAATCTTAATTAAGTAGGGTCTTTTACTAATTTATAATACTTATGGGCATATATTCTATTTTTGTAATCTTTTCAGAGACTAAATAGATTTGAACTAAATACTTTAGGGACTTAATAGATTCAATCGATAGTTTAGGGACTAAATAGACTTTGATTTATATATTTTAGGGACTGCATAAACTTAATGAATAGTTCAAGGACAAAGTAGACAATTTGGTGATAGTTTAAGGGTATAAAGTGTAATAAACCCTTTTAAAATTAACAAAAAAAAATTTCCAGTCTCTAGTTAGATAGCAAAAGTAGAATAAAACTGAAGAAACTTAAATCGTGTTTCATACCCAACAGATGGTTTCAAGGAAGCTTCACAAAGACTCGCCGTTTGAGTTTGTGTGCATGTTTGTGCATTTATTGCCAATTGAGCATTTAAAAGAATGGAAGTAAAAAGAAAGAAACTGAGCAAGAGAAAGAAAGAGAATTAATGCAAGTTCATCAAAATGTCAATATTTGACACAATGTGATATCTAAGTCTCTTTTTAGAAATCACACAACATTTATAATGAGTTCTGCCACCACACAAGCAAAGAGGGCACAAAATAGACTCTCTTCCCTATAAGATTGGTTATGTGCTCAATAGCGTCAAACAAATAATCTTACAGTAAGGTACAGGTTCTCATCTGTTACAGCAGTACCTAATTTCTTGGCTTAGTAATATATATTTCTCATGAACCAAAACAAAGACCAGCTGACTATTTTGTCTTGAATTTAATTGGTTACTGACCAATAAAATTCAAGACAATAAAGAACCCATGTTTGTTACTAAAGTGTACAGCAAGTCAACTAAGTCAAACCCGTAAAACAAAATTTGAGTTCAAACAACATTGCCATCACCATAATTGCCATGATAGTTTGCGTTTTGAAATTGATTCCATTGTTAGTTGGTATTGGTGGGGACAGCATGAAAATAAGAAGAGAATCCACAGGAAAAGTAGGAATTTTCTTTGTTTACCAAAGTGGGGCGGTGGTATGGGGTTCCGAAGTTTGAAAGCATTCAATGTGGCAATGTTAGCCAAACAGGGGTGGTGACTTATTCAGAACCCGGATTCACTCCTGGGGAGAATTTTGAAAGCTAAATATTTTCCACATTCTACTTTCTTGCATGCGGTTATGGGGTTAAATCCTTCATACACATGGAGAAGTATTTTGCATGCAAGACCTTTGCTTAATACTGGGCTTCATTGGAGAGTGGGAATGGCAATCAACAATAATTGGCGATCAAAATGGCTTCATACCGAATTACAAATCGAATTGAATCGTGAATCGTAAAGATTTGCCACTTTTTCTATATTACTTAGAAAATTATATCTACACGCTTAGATGTTAAATATATCTTATAAATATGAAATATTTAGACTTAAATCAATGAAAACGTTGTTTTTAATGATGGTCACGCACTTTAATAGGTAAGAAGTTATCAAAAGTTTCTATGTAAGATCACATCTTACCTTTTTCCTTTTTTTGATATTTCTTATCAATCATTCTTAATAAAAATAGTAAACCAAAACAAACTCTCAATTTCCAAAGTAACAATAATTTAACAATATTGATATTTAGACAATAAGTATACATATTTTTCCAAGTAACAATGACCAAATAATAGAATTATTTAAGATCTTTTATTCAACTATATTTTATTTAATAAAATAGCAATAGATAATTCATGGTGTAAGTTAATTTAATCTTAAAGCAAATATATTATGATTTTTAAGGGGAAAAAATGAGAAGAAAAGTTAAAAACATGTTGGGTCTAACTAAATCTGATTGGATCCTATTAAAAACTCCATGATCACTAAAATGACAACAAATCATGTATATGTATTGGTTATTTTGGTATTAAACGCTAGTAAAAGTTGTATTATGTCATTTTCACTATAACGATGAAGAAAAAAATAGTTGCAAATATGTCGAACGTGAACGTGATAGTTTCAAGAATTGCATAAATCGTAAAGAGTGAATCGATTGTGAATCATACGATTCACTATAGATTCACTTCCAAAATAGATTCACCCATAAATTCGTATCGATTTTGCAAAAATTGCAAATCGACTCCCGAATCGTAAGATTCTGATAACAGATGGTGACAGATGCTAGGTGTAATGGTTGTTTGGGCCACAAAAGATGGGAGATAACAAAATTTTTGCAAAGGTGTTCAACAAAATGGAAGGTCATGGCAAAACTACTATAACCTTATTTGGAATTCAAGAATTAAATGGAAGTTTCCCATTTAAAAATGAAAACATGAGTAAGAAGTAGTTGTCAAATCGGGATTCGAATCATGAATCAAAATGGCCTCGTACCGAATCACGAATCGAATCGAATCGTGAATTGTAAAGATTCGGTCACTTTTTCTAAATTATTTAGAAAAATATATTTACACACTTAGATGTTAAATATATCTTATGAATATGAAATATTTAGACTTAAATCAATAAAAATGTTGTTTTGAATGATGATCATGTAATTTAATAGGTAAGAAGTTAACAAGATACCTATCTAAGATCATCATCTTACCTTTCTCTTTTTTAGATATTTCTTATCAACGATTCTTGATAAAGACAACAAACAAAGATAAACTCTCAATTTCCAAAGTAACAATAATTTGACAATGATACTAATATCTGGACAATAAAGGATGGTTTGGAATGTTCTAAATAAGTGCACTTGTTTACTCTTTATAAAAAAAAAAATGTGTAGAAAAGTAGAGAAAGTTGGTAAAAAAGTAAAGAGGAGATATTGATAGATGTTGATTGATATGACCCAAATAAGTGTATGTATGCAAAAAAAGTGCACTTTTTTAATACATGCCAAACACCTACTAAGTATACATACTTTTTTCAAGTAACAATGACCAAATATTAAGAAAGCATTATTTAGGATCTTTTATTTTGAAGTTTAAAATACTTTAAAATGTATAACTAACCTCATCCATGTAATATGCAACTATATTTAATTTAATAAAATAGCGATAGATATTTTATTTGGACAATAAGTATACATACTTTTTCCAAGTAACAATAACCAAATATTAAGAAAGTATTATTTAGGATATTTTATTTTGAAGTCTAAAACGCTTTAAAATGTATAATTAACCTCAACCATGTAATATGCAACTATATTTAATTTAATAAATAGTGATAGATAATTCATGGTATAAGTTACTTTAATCTTAAACATCTTTAGAAGATATATTATGGTAATTTAAAGGGAAAAATAAGAATAAAGGTTAAAAGCATATTGGGTCTGACTGAACCTTATTAAATCCTATTAAAAACTCTATGATCACTTAAATAACAACAAATCATGTACATATATTTGTTATTTTGGTACTAAACGCTATTAAAAGTTGTATTATGTCATTTTCAATAAAAAGATAGAGAAAGAAAAAGTAAAAAAATGTCAAACTCGATAGTTTCAAAACTTGCATGAATTGTAAAAAGTGAATCGAATCGTAAATCAATTGTGAATTGTGCAATTCACTATAGATTCACTTCCAAAATAGATTCACCCATAAATTTGTATTGATTTTGCAAAAATGCAAATCGAATTGTGAATCAAATCCCGAATCGTAAAGTATGAAGTCCTCTACCACCATGAAGTACTCCAACAGCAAAATTGATCAGGTAGAACCAACAATTAAGAAACTATGGCACCAGTTAGCACTCAAGATCAGCTTTAGTGGACTGGACACAAAATTGGTTTAGCAAAATTATCTAGGTAAGCAACACAACAATGCTCGACAGAAGAAATGGAAACATGAGATCCAAATGTTAATAGCAAAAACACACAAACAAATATATGGATACTAGATCATTAAAACCAAACAATAAAATATAATAATTAGATCGTTACTTACTACTCAAAAATAAATACATGTTGCACTCACCAAAATGGTGCCAGGAGGGCGACACAGCACTAGCGCGGATAAGATCAGATGGATCATCCAGAGACATGAAAATATTCAGCGACATATCCATTTGAAGCCATTGCAAGAAATCACAACGAGCTTCCATCTACACTGACCTCCAAAAATACAATTAAAACAAAGCAAACTTTTCAAACCTCCAAACCTGATTTATCGTTGAGCATAACTAGAAACAAATAACAGAAAATCCAGGCAAAAATGCACATTTTCGAAGAAAACCCATATATAGACGCAATCAGAATTTGATGAGCCTGATCACACTCTTATCATGAGTATTCTTATCATGAGTATCATTGAAGCGGACATAAATTATAAATTCCCCATGAAACCAGTACAACTGTAGAAAAAATTAAAACCCTATGCATATACATAAAGCAAGTGATCAAAACAAACGTCGTGCAATGTTCAAACCAATTTTAAAATTTAAAATATATATACACAAGATTACAAGGTCTGCATATCTATTTGGGAGTTGATTCAATAAATTGAATAAAACCCACTGCCCAGTGTACAAGGCTCCTATTACAGCAGGTAAGGAATTGAATACAAAGTCCTCTCTCTCTCTCACACACACACACACACACAAAACTCAGATTTTATAGCATGAGCATTTTCACAAACAGCAATAGAAAAGAAGAATTGACTTGTAATCGAATTCCAATGACAAAATGCAGATAATTTGAACAAACTTAATTGAACAGAAGGAACAAAATTCAACATTGAATCAATTAAACACATGTATCACAAAAAGCGAATTACTACATTTTCAGAAACCCAAAACAAACAAACCAAAAAAAATTGAAAAAATGAACTGAGAGAGATGGTGAGCAAAAAGGTAAAAGACTTTTCTTTTACCTACGTTGCTGAACAAAGGTGGGCCTGAAACGACGAGCCGAACAAAACCCTAGAGAGAAAGAGAGACGGATCTGTTCGCATAAATTGGGAGGAAAAGTACAACGTTGTGCGAAGCTTTCCTTCTTCTGAATGATTATGGAATGGAATATGGATTTTAATTTTTTTTTTTTTTTTTTTTTGGATAAAGAGGCAAATATTATTTTACAACATTACCATCTCACTGATATATCCTTATTGACAAAATGTTTTACAAAACCACGGGCTTGAGGATATAGATTCGTTTTAGATATGGGTTGGTTTTTTTTGATTTTTTTATTTTTTTTTTATTTTAGTTTAAGACTAAAAATTTTTGTTTGGGTTGAGTTTTTTTATTTTTTTGACTTTTATAAGAAAAAAATAAAATAATTATTGTTTGAATATAATATTTTATCTTATTATTTTTTTAATTTATTTTTATTTTTTTTTATGACTATTTTAACCAAAAAAAACCATCCAACCAATATGCCAAATGAGGGCAAGGGCTACTTGGTGATAAAAAACAAGGGCTCTGTTTTGTTTAGTTTTTAAAAATTGTTTTGAATTTTGAGTTGTATTTTGAAAGATAAATTATTGAAAAGGGTTTTGAAAATTAAAAATCTATTTAGTTAGGAGTTTTGAAAATAATTTTGAGATTTTTTTTTTTTTTAGTTGAATAAATAGGTGTAAAATTTGATTGATTGATACGTAAAATAAGAGAGGAAAGAGGAAAAAAGAAAAAATGATTGATTAATTTATTAATAAAAAAAAGAAGGAGAGACAAAAAAAATTAAAAAGAGTTTTAAAAATTGATAAATCAAACATGTTTTTTAATTTTTTGATCTAAATGATAATTTAAAAACTAAACTAAAGGGAATCAACAATTTTTTATTCTAAGGCTTTGTTTGGGAATTATGGATTTTAGTCACACAAAAAAATCACTGTAAATTATCACATAAAAATTAAAAAATTAATTAAAATAATCATTTTCCAAACGAGCCTTAAATTGAATAGAATATTTATTTAATTTTATATGAATACTTCCATCAAATTTTTATCAAAATCTTTTTAAAAATTATTTTTTTATTTTAAATTTCACTTTTCATTAAATTTAATAAATAAATAAAAAAAACTCTCTCCAACATTTAATTTTTTTTTATTTTCATTAAATTTAATATTAATGAAAGATTTGATAAGTTCATAATTTTATTTTATTTTTTTAAATGACTCCCCTATAAAATAATTGGAGCTGATTTTTTAAATTATTTTTTATTAAATTTAATGGAAAAAAATATTCATATATTTAATTAAATCTGCTGACGTAAGATTAGAATCCGTTAACCACTTTTTCAGGAAAAATTATTGATTGATCTAAGGGTGTCATATGGTCATACTCCCTCACCAATCACAATTTATTATATTTCTTATGTTCTCTAATCACCTAACACAAATTCGTGAACCCTATCACCTCTACCAATCACAATACTATTGGGACATCACTTAATGATACCCCAAGACCAACCAATAACTTCTCTTTTTCTCGAGTGAGAGAGATTATTTTGTGGTCTTCGAGCATTATTTTATAATATTTATTGCTTAATATTTGTTAAGTTTTTTTTTTTAAATATAAGTTATGACACTATGTAAATTTATTGTAAAATAATTTTTTCTAAATAAAAATTATATAATACACAAACTTCGAAAAAATTTTAAAATGTATATCATACGTACCGTTAAAACTTTTGTGACTTATTAAGATACTATCAATTATGACTTAATTATAATCCATTAACATGTTAATTATGGCCATTGATTAAAACTTATTATAATGAACTATTGTAATTTTTTATTTGGGTTTATTACACTTTATACCCTTACATTATCAAATTATCTGCTTAGTCCTTTAACTATTGATTGAGTCTATTAAGTCCCTAAAGTATATAAATTAAAATCTATTAGTATCTTAACTATCAATTGAATCCATTAAGTCTCTAAAGTATTTAATTCAAATCTATTTAGTCCTTGAAAAGAGTACAAAGATATAATATAAGCTCATAAATATTATAAATTAGTAAAAGAACCTATTTAGTTAAAATTTTATTTCAAAAAAATCTTCAACTTTTCATCTTTGAAAAGTGGACATCAATTCTTTTGGTGAATTTCTTTTATAAAGGTGAGGATAATTATCAATACTATTTTTTTTACTTATCTTCTACAATGATTGCTTACTTGCCTTTATCTAGTATTATATGTTAGATTTCATTAATAATTTATAATTTATTATTTTTAAGTTTTTCACTAAATTTTTTTTTTTTTATAACTGAATTAATGTATTATTTTTGTTCTATTATTATTTGTAGTGAAGTGCTATTATTTAAATTATCTAATTCTATTTCTTAAGTATATCTAATATTCATATAATTTTATTGGGAAGACAGAGAAATCAGACTTTAATATTAATTTAAACACACAATAAAATAAAACACGTTTTAAAGACAAAATAAAATTTTTAAAATTTTTTGTAATAAAATCTTAATTAGGTAGGGCTTTTCACTAATTTATAATACTTGCAGATATATATTTTCTTTTTCTAATCCTTTCAGAGATTAAATATGTTTGAAATTATAGTTTAGAAACTAAATAGACTTTGATTTATATACTTTAGGCACTGGATATACTCAATCAATAATTTAGAAATAGAAAGTGTAATAAACCCTTTTTGTTTTGATTATTCTTCAAGTAGTTTTTGGGGTTTTGATCTTGTGATCTTTCTAGATATAATGCAAATGATTTAATTAATATTTTGTGACATTAACAATACAAAATATCATAACTTATCAATGGTCCTTTTAAAAATATGTATGGTAAAATGACCCAAAATAATAATATTTAAAGAAAATGATTCATTATACGCATTGCACTCAAGAATATGCGATTTGTTACCATTATAAAATAGTTTAAATTTGTAGCGATTGTTTGATAAAAAAAAATTATTAATATTTAAAGAAAATGTTTAATTACACCGGGTATAGATTGTCTTCAGATCTAAAATTGAAAGGTTGTCCTTGTCCATGGCCTACTACATGTCTCATTTTAATGATTCAAATCATTTATTTTGTAAAAAAATTTATGTATATTATCAATAAAAAAAAAATAGGTCGATCTGATAATCGTATCATATCCATTTGATCTCAGTTGTCACAAAAATAATGGACATTTTATTTTCAATAATATTTGTCGTCTATTTTTTTTGAAGACAAATGTAATAAATTAAATAAATTATGATTATCGAATTGATCTAGTTTTGTGTGTGTATAATATACTTAAAGAGTCTTACAAAATGAATAATTTTGATCATTAAAATAAGACTCACAATAATTCAACATATCCAAATAACACTCTCCAGTCCAGATCTTAGACTAGAGAAAAGTCCAACCCAATTACTACACCCATTGTTGTCAAGAATGTGTGATTTGTTACCATTATATAATAGTTTAAATTTTTAGGGATTGTTTGATAGTAACAATTTGTCTTCTATTTTTTATCTTTTAATTTGCAGGAAATCTGCACCACTTTGACTATTGATTCTATGTGAAAAGTTACCAATATATAATAGTTTCAATTTTTTGGGATTGTTTGATAGTTACAATTTATCTTCTGTTTTTGTCTTTTTCTTTAATTTTCAGGATATGTGCACCACTTTATAAATGAAAAGCTACCAATACATATAGTTTTAAATTATTGTTTGATAGTAACAATTTGTCTTATATTTTTGTTTTTATCTTTTAATTTCCAGGGTATCTGCACCACTTTGACTATGATTCTAAATGAAAAATACAAATCATAGTCTCAGAAATAAGAGTTTGAATGCATAAACTCTGTCAATAGTTAAATCTCTGTGAAAGAAAAATAAATTCAGTACAATAATGACTTCTTACTTGAACAAAGGCCATATAGTCCATTCTATACAAGGGATCTCCTGACAAAATAAACACATCTTCTATCTCTTTACTTCTTGCATCCTACAGACAATGTCACACTTTTGTAAAAGGTCTCCTATGGTAACCACTTGTTTTTATCTATGAATTTTTTTTTTTTTATATAACTATTAAATATGAATATATTTATTTTTAATAAAACAAAAACATTATTGGTATGTTTGTAAAACATGTTTTCAAAGCAAATAGAAGAAGTAGCCAATTGAAGGTGATGGCTTAAAGTGATTGTCAACAGTCGAAGATGGCATCCAAGTTGTAATAGGAGATTGTTGTTAGTTCTTAATGTTGATGTCAAGCAGTTGATTGTGGTTGGATGTTGTTGTTGAGCACATGAGGCGGTGGCTAAAGGTGGTTGCAGATGGTTGAAGGTTGTGTTAACCATTGAAAAATGGTGGTCAAGGGTGGTTGAGAATGGTCGGCGACAGTGATCGAACGTTGAAAGTAGTGGCTGAAGGTGGTGATCGAAGATGATTGTTGGGTGAGGTTATGCCCAGTGGTGATTATGAGCTGTAGGTGGTAACCGAAAAAGGCGGAAGAGGAAGGAAATAATTAAAATATTTTTATAAACAAGTAAAACTTGTTTTTGTTTTACCCAAAAAATTAGTGAATTTTGTAAAGTATTTACAATTTTTTGGAAACAAAAATATATTAAACCAGTTTTTGCTTATATTTAAAATAAATAAATAAATAACTGTAATGTTTAGGGCTTAGGTATGTTATTTTTGTTTTCAAAACAAATGTTGAATTTGATTAAAAACAATTTGAAATTAAAAGTATAGGCGTTTAAATTTATTTAAAAAATAAATTTTAATTTTATCCTCTGTTCCTTCCTGTCCATTGGCTAAACTCCACCTTTCGACAACCTTCACCAAGCCTCTATCATTCCATTGAACTTTGACTAGATCTGACGATCAAACGGTCAACGTTCCACAATAATTAAAAAAAAAAAAAACTCTTTGAGCACCTCATAAATTCTAACGACACTTCGAAAAACTCTCCGAGCACCTCATAAATTCTAACGACACTTCAACTACTATCTCCAGTTCAAGGCTGGCCCTGGGCTAAGCAAGTAAGGCGTATGCCTTGAGCTCTCAAATTTTGGCCTAAAATAGGGTCTCCCAAATTTGTTAGTTGTATATTATATTAAAAGTTCAAATAAGTTATATTTTTTTATTGCTTGAGGCTCAATCTGAAAGGCCCAAAAAAAATCCTTTTAGGTCCAATTAGAAAAAATATAAGAGTTGTGGGCTGGTTCCTTAAACCTGATTTAATTCCCATGAGGTCCTAACCCAAAATAATTTATCACATCTTCCCATTTTACCCTTGACATTCAGCCCACATATAGAAATCGCTCAACCGTTCCACACCCTCTCTGTCTCTCTCTCAATCGGCCACCGAAGATCACTTCCGACCTTTGACAATATTTTTTTTTGGGTCATTTTCCATTTCCATCATGTCAATACTGCCATGCTGGCAACAAGAGAAAAAGAGAAGAATAAGGATGAAGAAAATGAATGAGGGAGATAAGGAGTCCTTACTAGAAAATAATTCTTCACATTTGCAAATCAACACAAAGATTCAAAGACAAATCCAGTCAAAAAATTTATGATTGCCACATTCAATAATAAATTTATCACTGTCTGTTTGTTAAAAATTTTAAAAAAAGAAAATGTCGTCTTCATAATCACAAATCAACATAAGATTCAAAGACATACTCAGTGATAAATTTATCACTGATTGACACATTCAGTGATAAATTTATCACTGACTGTTTGTTAAAAAATTACAAAAAGAAAATCTCATCATCATCGTCACA
Source organism: Camellia lanceoleosa (assembly GCA_025200525.1). Taxonomy (NCBI): domain Eukaryota; kingdom Viridiplantae; phylum Streptophyta; class Magnoliopsida; order Ericales; family Theaceae; genus Camellia; species Camellia lanceoleosa. Next base: position 104,671,190 of record CM045763.1, on the reverse strand, counting down.
AATTAACACAAGATTCAAAGACATATTCAGGAATAAATTTAGCAGTGACAAACACATTCACTGATAAATTTCCCACTAGTTGTTTGTTAAAAGATTACCAAAAATAAAAATAAAAATAAAAATCTCGTCATCATCGTTACAAATCAACACAAAATTCAAAGAAATATATCAGTGATACATTTATCACTAATATAGCAGATTTTGTATAATAGAAATAAAAGAAGAGAGAATGAATGAGCAAGAGGGAGATGATAAATATAACATGATCATTGTATTAATATCAAATTTCCAGTAGCAGCAATGTAATGCCCCAACTTTCGAGCTATTAATAAATCAACTCAGCCTCAAATTTAAACCTCTAACTAATTAATAACCTCAAAAATATACAAATTCATCTCCAAAATAATTACACAAATGTAAAAAAATATATCTTATAAAAATCTCCAAGAACGAAATAATAATAATAACAATAACATATAATGGTGATCCCAAAATATCTAACTCTAATAATCTCTTTAGAACTTCAAATCCAATCTCCATTAAATTGCTCCGAACCTAAAAAATAAATTAATTTAGGAAATATACAATACGACAGGAATAACAAAGCTCGAACAAAGAATAAATTCACGGGGATCTAATAATTACACAGACGATTCAATTCAAGATACCAAGCAATTTACCAAATTGCACAAGCAAGTCAACTCAACATATGATAATTTATCTAAGACCAAATACTTGGTCCTACTCAATACATGACCAGTGACCGGCCTCACCCCCCTCATCCAAGCACAACCGCTTATTCGGGCTATTGGTACAGAGCATATTGGCAAAGTCCACTCGATCCATGTACGAAGCATTTCCATGTCATTTAGCTAGACAAATCAACATTTCCAACACAGAATAACTACACAGAGTTTATCAAATGACTGGAGTAATCAAACGAATCAACAACGAATAATTCCACAAAATTTATCAAATTATCAAAATCATCAAGAGGAGTACAAATTGAAAGCGATTAAACTAACACTGGCGGTGTTTGGGAAGGATTTTTTTTGGTTTTTTTTCACTAAAAGACAAATTGGTTACAAAACCAAAAAAAAAACAAATCCAAACAAAATATCACATCAAATCTCATAATCATTTCACTTTTTCTCTCACAAACATCACATCCAAACACAAAAAAACCTAACTATCTTCCCAAACACAAAAAAAGATTTCTTCAATAATATCCTACAACTAAAAAAACTACAAAAAAACCCACTTCCCAAACACCCAAACTATTTGCAAAGAGATTTAAAGGATACATATTGTATACCACCCGACTTACCTCAAATCAATCTCCTCCGTCACCAACACTCTAATCTCAATATTTCTCCATGGATCTCCAGAAATAACTCTGATCTTATTTTGATAAAATCTACAACTCTCATCTGCTATATCACCATAAATCTCCAACGGTTGTGGATCAAAAAGGTATGTAAAGTTTAACAAAGTCTACAACTCTTCTCTTACATAAAAATGCTAACTCTCACTCTAAATACTCTTAATCTAAACTCTAAATTTTGATCATAAAGAGAGAGAGAGAGATACGGATGGACCAAGAAAAAGAACCATAGAAAGAAGTTGAATGAATTCAAATTTATAGGCAAAATAAAGAGTAACCTCAAAGTAAACTTGGAGGGAAAGAAAGATAATTGTCTTGGAGGCAAAGAAAAGAACCTTTGCTTGGAGCCCAAGCAAACTAAAAAAAACAAAAATAAATAAAAGAGATGAATAATGATAATAATGAAATGGAGGTAAAAAGAGATAAGACAAATAGAGAAAATAAGTTAAGTTCTCATCTAAAAATCTTACCACCAAACTACCACCAATATCTTTCACTAAAATATTAATACCAAAAACACAGGATTTCACAAGCAGTCCACAACATATTAAACAAATCAGTGATAAATTTATCAATGAATTAATTGATAAATTCATCAGATTAGTTCAACATGTTTTACAAATGTAGATCTTCACCAACACACTATAGAAAGAGTCTCGATCTCATTGGTGATCATGTAAAGTACTAGCTTAGCACCGAAGATGGTAGATCGGCATTGAAAACAACTAGATTTGAAGCCATTGGTGAAGTTCGACGTTGAAGATGATGGATCAATGATTGAAGAAAAACGATAATGATGGCAGATAGAGGATGGAAAAAGAGCGAGGGTGATGACAAAGAGGAAGGAAGACGACAATGTTAGACAAGCGAGTCAAACGGTTGAAAGATGGTGAAGTATAGATCGGCAACGGTGGAGATGGTTGGTGAACAATGGTGGTGGTAATGGCCAACGAAGGTAGTAGTAGTGACCAGTGAAGGTGACGGAGGTTAGTGACGGATGATGATGGTGGTTGCAGGTGGATGGCCATGGCCATAGCTACAATGGTGGTATTTTATATATATATATATATATAGAGAGAGAGAGAGAGAGAAATGAGAAAGAAGAAGAGTTTTGGAAAAATGATCAAGAGAGAAGTTAATACAAATTGAAAAAATTAATGAGTAATAAATATTATAAATAATTAAAGATTTAGAAAGTGTTTGGGATGATTTAAATAGTGATTTTTACCAACTGGTAGTAGGGGCAAAATCGGGATAAAAAAATATAACAGAACTTCCTGGTGCATGAGATAGAAACATAGGACCTAATGGGTAATAGATTCAATTATTGGGACCAACTAGTAAAAATCCCAAAATATAAGTACTGTTAGGCCTAATTAAAAATTGAATAATTACCAACTAATCCCATTAAGTAGACTTAAATACTGTAGAGGAAAAAAAATGAGCTCAAGCCCAAACCCAATCACACTAGCCCAAAATAGAAAGTAGTAAGTCCAAATCCATCCTTAGCAGTCCACGAAGGACAGTTGGCAGTAACTTGGCAATCAAGGTGTGTGGAGAGACAAGCAAATATAAAAGGTAACCTTCTAGAAGGCAGATCTGTAAAATAAAGGAGAGACGTCGGATTAGAAATCATCTAATGGTAAAAAGTGTAGAACAGACAAGATAGAGGCATAGTGTAATGCCCCCAAATTTATAACAATAGATAATCCCATAATACACACTAAATATGCCGAAACTAATAAGGTTTCAATGTTTCATTAATTTTCTTGAAAATATTACAAAAGGTGCCACATGCATTATACATTCGTAAACTCTAGATCCTGAATCTATAGCATGCGACATATTCCAATACATGAAAATGAAAAGAAATACAGGAAAGTTAAATGCCTTAATGGTTACATATTTCCAAGATGATAACAAAAAAAGGTTAAGCCCAATACAAATAAAAGCTCAAGGCTTGAACAAAAGTATTTAAAAAAAACAAAAATAGATGGGCCTTCAGCTCCAAGATTCTCCTAAGCTAAGTCATTGGCAAAAACATATTATTAGCACCTAAAAGTTGGTTTCCACATTGGGTGGGCTAAAGCCCAATAAAGATTTTCTTTAACACTGTATGATACTTAACAATGTCATATGATGAAAGCACATGAATGTCGTTTTACCCAAAAAAAAATCATTTTTCCTTCTTAAACCATGCAATGCCGTTTTGTAATTCAATTCGTAACTCTTTATTTTTATATAAGAAAACAAAGTAGTGGATACATAACAATGGAAATCTTTAGTTACATATCTGTCAGTAGGCTATACAAGTGTTACTAAATCCATTTTACCGATACTAACTAGAATGACAGCACCTAACTGTGCGGGTTTCTGGACTTTCACTAAGGACACACAAGCCAACAAAAACATAACCACAACCACACTTTGTAACCAGATTCACCAAGGTATTTACCTATTTTTCTGAAAAAAATACATTTTCAATGTACAAATTTGAAATGATGTTCAAGTGCAAAATGTATAAGTAATTGTTTTCAATTGACACAGTCCTTATGCAATTTCTACAACAACCAAAGTTATCTTTCACCGATAGCCCAAAACAAATATCTCTATACAAAAGATAAGTTTCCAAGCAATAGATATAATTTCATAATCTCAAAATAGGAGTGACACTACATATTCAACTTCACTCTCAAGACCAACAGTTATGATTATACTTATTATTTCAAAAGCTCAACATCTTTTCCTTTTTCCTTAGTTCAAAACCAATGATTTCTAATAAAGCATCTATTTCTTTCAAAAGTACATTTAAAGGTGAAATTCTCAAGATTTCATTTCTAATCGTCAATACAACCATTCCTACAACATTTCTCACGAATCCATTTGAAAACCCCTCTTTTGTATTCCAAAACCATCCCAAATCAATTCAAATAAAACCCTTAAAACATTCATTTATCCAAAAATGCATAACAAAACTAAAAATCATACAAGTGGTTAAAGAAATCCCTTCTTCAATGGAAGAGAGAGAAAGAAGAATGAACCCAAGATCAACGACTACGGAAATCCAAACTTTTCAGATTGAAAAAGACCATCTCCCTGTGCCCTATCTTTTATCCCAAAGCACCAAGGTGATGAGATTCCCAAATTTGAGTATATAGAGAGGTTTATATGACAACAACTTAGAGAGAAAGAAAGAGAAGAAATGACTAAGAAAACTTTTAGAGAGAGAGGGAAAAGCAAAAAGTGAAAGAAAAGACCTATTCCTCGGACCTTTATAGGCACAAAATGCTTGAGTGACGTAAACACCGCTCGAGCGACCAAACCATGGCTCGAGCGAACAAACCAAAACCCTAACCCTGCAGAGCATATTGCTCGAGCGAACAAACCATCGTTCGAGCGAAGAATGACCCTTTCTCAAAATTTCAAACCTGCAAAGAAATAGCTCGAGCGAAGGAAATATAGCTCAAGCAAAGAACACCCAATTCCCAGAAGTTCAGATTGTAACCACATAATTTAGGAAAAACGAAAGACCGCTCAAGCGAACTCAACAACAAACAGACATAAATTCCTTTAATACATTAACTTCCAACCTATTTAAACAAAATTCAACAACTCTAAACAACCAATCCCAATCAACAACAAGACAACAAGGAGTATATACAACAACGAGTACTGGATCTTGAATCAAAAGTACAAAAGGGTCAGGTCCTAACTCGAGCTGCTATAACGCTAGGCTTAGTAAGAAACAGAGTCGTTTGATCAAATTGATCCTACGGACGTAATGCCCAATAAGTTAGCCACTAACATTTGACATCATCCAAACCGTCCATGGGATAAAGATCCAACGATCAAAGATATGGGCAACTTACCAAGTTGCCCGACCAAAGCCAGGTATAGGCAGAACCCTTCGATCAAGATGAGATCCGATGGATGAAAATTGAACCAGAATAACTATAAATGGATAAGCAAGCAAAGCATAAAGGACAAGTGAGTGAATCCAATTCAATTAAATTATACTCAATCTTGATTAGTTTCTATCTTCATAATTATTTCCTTTTTAAATATTTATGTGTGTTGACCGATTAGGGTACTGAGTTAATTGTCAAAGGGTTCTCCCAATCTACCCTAGTTCAGAGTGATCACTGATGTTTGGTTTCTCTTTACATAGTACAACGGATAGGACGTATCATCTCGCTTTTCTTTTGGAGATAATTTCACCTTCCACAAATATCATTAAGTCCTATTGACTTTTTGAATGTACCAATAGGTTCTACAAGTTATTTCATCTTCTCTTCTATCGCTCTCTCTCTCTTTCTCTCTCTTTCTACCATTTTTCCAAAAGCTTCATACCACCATTTTCTACCACCGTCTTCTTCGTCGTCGTCCGCCCACTACCACCATCATCGTTATTCGAATGCCGCCACCGTTAATCAACTATCATATCATCATCATCTCCAATCTACACAACTACTATATCACCACTACCTCATTTGTTTCAGATGGTGAAATTGATACTAAATGACTTTAAACAATTCTGATTCTCCAGATCTCTCCCCCTCTCTTTCTCTCTTAAATCAGATTTGTTGCAAACTAGAATCAAATTTAGATTTATATGGAAGATGATGGTGTATTATTGTACGCGAGTGAGTGAATATGAGTAAGGATGATAGATATTAATAAATAAATTTACAGCAATAAATTTATCAGTTTAATTAATAAATTTAGAATGATAACATTTATCAATTAGGACTTGTAGGTACACAAGCTTAGTTAATGGGACTAGCCCGTAAATGCCCCTTAAAAATTTATATAGTCAGTCCAAACAAATTAAAATATATATAAATATATTATATAATACGTTCAACTAGAGTCTCATGTCAACAACCCACCAAGTTACCAAAACAAACTCTCTCTCTCTCTCTCTCTCTCTCTCTCTCTCTCCCTCTCTCTCTCTATATATATATATATATATTAAATTTTAATAGAATAAATAACTTTGTCTTCATTCTTTTGTCCTTTCTCTTTATCATATTTGAATTGAATAATTTTATCCTAATTTCTTTTGCATATTTTTGCTTGCCCTAATTTTTTCCCTTTTCATTTATCATAATTTAATTGAATAATTATACCTTAGTTTTTTTCCCTAATTTTGTTTGCTCTCATTTTATTTCAAATAATTTGTGTTTTCTATCATATAGTCAGTGGATTATGATTGTGGTATTAGATATCAGATTACAACAACATAATCATTTCGTTATCAGATCAGTGAATTATATTATGTGTTAATTATTGCTACACTATAAAATAATAAGACTATATTTTATATTTTTTTTTAGTATTTATAATGATTTATTTGTATCTTAATATATAAAAGTAAATTTTAATTTATAATTTTAATGATTGTGTGTAAAAAAACTTTTTGTGGCTACTAACCAATAAAAATGATTGATAATCATTATTTTATCCATAAACTTTTTATAAAAGAATATATGTAGAAGGGCCTCACTTTCGAAATCTGCATAAGGTCGTGTAAATCTCAAGTTCGGCCTTGCTCCAACCACCACATTTGATACCCACCCAGTAAAATAGTTATATATATTTTATGTATATAAAAAACACGAAAGTAAAGATGACATTATCAATGATTAAAATATAACCGCTTGCATACTATATAATTAAAATAAAATATTTTATTTTTAGAATACAATGGTTTCACATATATGCAAGATAAAAAAATATGGGAACATATTATCCTAGATTAATAAACTAGAGCTTTAATGTGAGTTTGTTAAGAGCAATGTTATATACACTAAAAATCTTATTAAAAATATGAGTTTAAATATTACTAGATATCTAAATATCATTACACAAGTAATCAGTCTACTAGTATCCAGTGCGATGCACGGAAATTTATTTTTAAAATCAAAAATTAATTTTGAGTTTTAATATTTTATGTGTAGAAGATTTTAACAATTGAAAGTCAAATAAAAATAGATTTATTAATAACTGATGAAAATTTTTGTCACTGTGTGTGATCCCATGTAAAAGTCTCATAAAAATAATTTCGTTCAAAGTTTTAAAAAAAAAATTATATTCTCAACCTGAAATCAAATCATCATTTGTGTTAATCAAATTTACCAAAAATCATGAATTCCACTTGTATCAAATATTTATTTTTTTTGAAAAAAAAAAATTAAAAATGTCACACCCCGGATTTACAAGGTCTAGCCCACGTGAATAAATCACCCAATGATAAGTAAAAGATATTAAAGATCTATAGGAAATTAACAACTATCATGCAAATAGATACTATAAGGTCACACAATACATGTGTTTCTCCGATTTCATATACCCTACATTCACATCTAGTTGGAATGGATTATCTTTAACTAAAACATGCAAGAATGGTATACATAACTGAAATGTCCGAAGGCTTACATCATATACAAATGGTGTAACTCTTACAAGAACGGCACTTGACCGAATAAATAAAACAAACGGCCCAAGACCTACAAATAATGAAACTATCCTACTCAGCTCCAATCACAACTCTAATGTCTCATTCCATATCCGTATATGCAACACACCTGAAAAATATTTTCAGTCACGTAGGGTGAGCATAAAGCCTAGTAGAGAATATTTCAAAAACTAAATATGATCCACTAGCATAAATTATCATGATGCTATACATATATACCATGCTCAATAACCAAACCAAACCAAGCCTTAAGTCCCATCAAATGGGGTCGGCCATATAAATCCTCATTTTCCACGCGACTCTATCAAAGGCCATTTCATTAATCAAATTAAGTAGATCCATATCTCTATTTATAACGCTAGCCAACGTTAATCTAGGCCTACTCGGTCCCTTAACATTTCCCTCTACCGTAACTGCATTGCATCTCTTCGCTACTGCTTTTATTGGTCTCCGTTGAATATGACCAAACCATCTCAATCGATTCTCTCTCAACTTATATTCTATCAGTGCTACTCCTACCCATTCCTGAATACACTTATTCCTAATTCTGTCTTGTCTAGTTTTGTCACATATCTACCTTAGCATCCTCATATCTGGTCTAATAGCCGTTCTATAGAATTTACCTTTTAGTCTAGTGGGTATTTATTTATCGCATAGTACCTCAGACGCACTTCTCCACTTAAGCCATTCTACCTTAATCCTATAGACCACATCCGCATCAATCTCCCCCGTCGTTGTAAATATCAACCCTAAATAATGAAAATGTTTACTCTTAGGCAATTTTTGATTCTCAATCTTGACTTCTCCTCTGCTTTGATTGTTACTGTTACTAAATTTACACTCCATGTACTCTGTCTTAGTTCTGCTTATCCGGAATCCTTTAGATTCAAATGCTTTTCTCTAAATCCCCAACTTTGTGTTAACTTTTTCTCTAGTCTCATCCACTAACATGATATAATCTGCAAAAGCATACACCATGGCACGTCATCATGAATATTTTTCGTCAACTCATTCATAACTAACACAAAAAGATAAGGATTTAAGGTAAATCCTTGGTGTAACCCTACAATGATAGGAAATTCATTTGTCTCTCTAACAGGCGATCTAATAGTGGTCATCACCCCTTCATACACATCCCTAATCACATTAATGTAACCTTTTGTCACCACTTTCTTCTCTAACACCCACCATATTATATCCCGAGGCACTCTATCATATGCTTTCTCAAGGTCAATAAACATAATATGAATGTCTTTTTTCTTTTCTCTATACTTTTCTATTACTCTCCTTAACAGATAGATTGCTTCTATTGTCAACCTACCAGGCATAAACCCAAATTGATTATCTGACACCTCTATTATATCTCGCAATCGACATTCCATCACCCTCTTCAATACTTTCATTATATGACACATTAGCTTAGTTCCTCTATAGTTGTTGTAATTCTGAACATCTCCTTTATTCTTATAAATTGGCACTAAAATACTCTTCCTCTACTCATCAGACATGTTCCTAGTCAACAAAATTTTGCTAAATAACCTAGTTAACCAAGCAACCCCTTTTTTACCCAAACACTTCCAAGCTTCAATAAGGATATCATCAGGTCCTAAAGCCTTAGTTGATTTCATCTTTTTAAGTGCAATCTTCACTTCAAAGTGCCTAATCCTGCGATAGAACCTATAGTCTTGGTTTATCGTATTACTGGCTATTTCTTTCCCTATTGACGTACCTCCATGTTCCTCATTTAATAGTTTCTCAAAATAGTTCTTCCATATGTCCTTAATCTCTTCATATTTCACCAATACCTTAGAATCATTACTCTTGATGCACTTAACTTGATTAAAATCTCTTATTTTCCTCTCCCATATCTTAGCAAGTTTGTATACCCTCTTCTCTCCCTCCTTACTATCTAGTCTAGTGTATAGGTCATCATAAGTTTTCAACTTAGCCTCTCTCATTACTTTCTTGACCTCCTTATTAGCCAATCTATAGCTCTTAAGGTTTTCCTCAGTTCTATCCTTCTGTTACTTTTTAAAGTACTTATTTTTTGCCTTAGCGACCGCTTGAACCTCTTCTCTCTACCACCAAGTTTCTCTAGAGCTGGGTCTTGTTCATTTCGACTCTCCAAGCACCTCCCTTGAGATTCTCCTCATACAATTGGCCATCGAGTTCCACATAGTGTTAGCATCATCTTCCAAGTCCCAAGCACCTTCCTTATCTATTCTATTCTTAAATATTTCTAGTTTATCCCCTTTGAGGTCCCACCATCTAGTCTTACGACGCCCACCATCCTTCCTAGCTTGGTATTTCCATTTAAAACATAAATCTAGTACCAAAATCCTACGTTGAAATACTAGGCTCTCTCTAAGAATCACCTTACAATCACTGCATTTTAGGCGGTCCACTTTTCTCACTAAAAAGTAATCTATTTGGCTATTAACTGACTCACTCTTAAAGGTTATCAAATGCTCCTTCCTCTTCTTATACATAGTATTGACCACCACCAAGTCAAAAGCCAACACAAAATCTAAGATACTCTCTCCAGCTTCATTTCTATCACCAAAACCGTATCCACTATGACAACCCTCACCACTGATTAGTGCTAATATGTGATTAAGCATGTTAAATGATTGATTGACTGAAATCCTGAACTGATTGATTGAGTGTATAGCTTAAGTGCATTTCTATCTGTTGACTGTTGAATGATCTATTTATGTTTTATGTTTCAAACTGCGAATTGAAGGCCTTATCGGCGGCCGAATCCGAAATTGATTAATGTTTTATGCTAATTGGAATTTATGTGATTTTATGATAAATTTAGTTGAAATTTGATTTGGTATGATTAAATTAGATTAATTAATAATAAATTACAAAAGTTGGACTTATCTACAAATTTGCCACTAAATGGACTTTGCTAGACAATTGCATAGGATTGATTCACATGTGTTGCATCTTTTGTTCACTTCATTTCTTGAGCCTAAACCGACTAGAGAGAGAGAGATGGGAGGAAAGCTTGATTTCATCTAGAATTGGCTTGGAAACTAGAAGAATTGAAGGTTAATTTGCATAATTAAGCTTCCACATCTTGAATTCAAGACTTAAGGTAGGACATTTACCTTCTTGTTGGTGAATTTAAGTTAGTTCTTGCATGGTTCATGACATGTTGAAGAGTAGAGTCAAGAATTAGCTTAATATGTTGAATTTAGAGCTAAATCATGCATGCATGTGCACATCTTGAAGTTTAAAGTTGTTTTCATGGAAATTCTTGTATGCATGTCCATATTATTGTTATAGTCCATGAATTCATCTTGATGTTGAAGGAATTAGCTCTTTGGAGCAAGTATTTGAAGCTTTGAAGTTGTTTAACTACATGCATGTTACATTTAATTTATGTTCTTGAAGTTTTGTTTGGAAATGAGTTTAATTGAACTACCTTTGGGTTTTGATTTTACAAATTGATCTTTGAAACATGTAATATTATGAGTTTTGAAGTGTTTTCCAAAAAATTGACCCAAAAGGATCGGATTTGGTGCATTAAAGTTGAGTTTTGAGCTTGAGGTTCAAATCTGGAAATTCCAGATTTTGGACTCACGCCGGCGAAAACTCACGCCGGCGTACCTGTTAATTCATGCAGTCCGCTCGAGCGAGGGAATGCACGCTCGAGCGAGGACTTGTGTCTCACGGTCGAGCGCCCGTCGAGCATAAATTTCATGCATCTAGTACTTTTGCCATGTTTTACAGTCCGCTCGAGCGAAGAAAGTGACGCTCGAGCGGGGAACCTTTGTCTGCATGTCCGCTCGAGCGGGGAAAGCCACGCTCGAGGGTGGACCCTGTTTTCTGAAAATTTTGAAAAGTGTTTAAAAATGCATCTTTGTATCCTCATTCCATCCTGAGCATTCCTAGGCCTAGTTTTAGGCATTATAATGAGGATATTGATATAGAACCACACCGAGGAAAATTAGGGATTAAGTTATTATTCCCCAACTGTGTTGCTTAGTGTGTGTTCATCCTATAACTGTGTAGGGTTGGCATCCGAGGACACTCACTAGCCTATCTGTAGCCTAGAACTCTGTGAATAACAATGTTGTAAAGATACGTTCAATTGAAATTACTTTCTGAACGAATGACTGAACTGCTTTATGAAATATCACTGTTTACAGAATAAATGTTTGTCCTATTTGTGAACTGTATTCGTGGCATCCATAGCAACTTACTATTACTGTACTGTACTACTACTGTCACAGAGATCTCTGTCGGTTCCCATGTTGGAACCACTCATTTCTTGATATGATGGCCATCAATCGGTATTCGATGCTGTTAAGACCCTCTTATCTTGTTTGCTATTGGATGTACCACATATGACTATTATAGTTTCGAATGATTTGTTATGGCATGAATTATGAGCCTAAACCGAATAATTGATATCTTGATAAATAGTGTTTTTCAATCTTGAAAGTGTAACAACCCTCATCCTTTGTTTTAGAATAAGCGATTCTTGATAAACCGAACTAATTATGATGATAAGTGAACTGAATAAATTCTTGAACTGGTATTTGGGCCCAATTGATCAAGTATACCTATTGTATTGCATTTCTATCTGTTGATTTGTTTGATTATCTGTTCATGTTTTGTGTTTAAACTGCTAATTGAAGGCCTTATCGGCAGCCGAGCCAGAAATTGATTAGCGTTTCGTGATTCTCATAATTTATGTAATTTTATGGCATATTTATCAAAAAATGCGATTTGGTACGACTAAATTAGATTAAAATAAGCTTAATTGCTAGTATTGGACTTATTTACCAAAATAACCCTTAGTGGGCCACTACTCTAGACACATGGAGACTTGTATACACTCAAAACACAACTTTCATCAGCCCATTTCCTTGATTAGCCGACTAGAGAGAGAGGATAGAGAGGTTGAGTGAGTTCATCTTGAATTGCTTGGTAGAAGTGAAGGAATTGAAGTGTAAATTGGCAAATTGAACCTCTAACCTTGTAATTGAAGCTCTAGGTAAGGAATTCAACCCTTTAAGTGTGAGTTTGAGCTAATTCTTGCATGGTTCATGCTTCATTGTAGAGCTAAGTCATGTTTTGGTTCAATAATATTGAATTAGAGATCAATTGTTGCATGCATATGCATATTGTCAAGTTTGGAGGTTGTAATACATCATACCACACATGCATGTTCATAATATCGTTGTAATCCATGTTGCCATCATGTTTTTGAAAGATTTGAGCTCATAGGAGCAAACATTGGAGCTTTAATTGGATTTAAATTGCATGTTCATGCTTGTTCATGGGAAATTGGTTTGGAAATGAGTTTGATTAAACACCCTTGGGCTTTGATTTCTTAAATTGAGTTTAGAAACATGTTATTCTATGTGTTTAAAAGAGTTTTCCAGAAAATGGGCCCAAGAGAATCGAATTGGGTGTGTGAAACTTGAGTTTTGAACTTAGAACACAAACCTGGATTTTCCAGATTTTTGCATCCCTTCGGCGGAAAAATGGCCTTCGGCGGAAATCAAGCTCGATACTTTACTGTAATTCGTCGCTCGGCGAGGAAGTGCCGCCGGCGGGAAAATCGAGCATCGATTACCTTTGTTCATCATCCGCTCGGCGGAGTATTGAGTAACGCTCGGCGGAGGAGTTGACGCCGGCGGTACCTTTGTTTGCTTGTCCGCTCGGCGAAACTGCGCTCGGCGGAACCTGTTTCAAAAATTACGAAAATGTTTTCTAAGTACATCCTTGCATCCTCATTTCATCCTAGGTATTCTTAGGCCTAGTTTAAGACATCTTAATGAGGATATAGATGTAGAACACAGAGGCAAATTTAGGGATTTAATGATTATCTTTTCCAAGCTGTGAAACTTAGAGTGTGTTCAATCATTAATCGTATAGGGTTGGCTTTTTTCGGGAGACGCTCTAGTTCATGTAGCCGAACTCTGTGAGTAACAATTGTGTAAAGATATGTTCAAAATGATTATCTTGAATCTTGGCTGAGGCATTTCTTGAGCTGATATTATTTATCGAATGAATGTATGTCCTATATTACGAATCTTGTGGCATCCTTAGCACCTACTATTTCTTTATCACGAGAGATCTGCATCGGTTTCCTCGTGGAACCACTACTATTTCTTGATTGATGGCCATCATTCTTTGTTAGGTCTTTTAAGACCTCTTCATTCTTGCTATGCTAATGGATGTACCACATATGACTGTTTACTGTACTGAACTACTGATATACTGATTGAATCAAACTGTTTTCATTACCATAAGGACATTCATTCTAAACCCCTTTACGCTTTATGTTATTCACTGGGCTTTAGCTCACTGCTCATATATATATGTAGGTGTACAGGCATCGGATCAAAGCTAGAGGTGTCGGAGTAAACCCCAGTTTTGTCAAGCCAACCAATGTGCCTCACTGCGAGGTTCCGCGCCTATCATGCTAAGGCTTAGGGGTGTTTTAGCATTCCCCCTCCTACACTGTCTTACCGCTTGTAATAACTGAATGGATTGTATAGACTGAATGTTTACTGTACTGTTAAGTAGGAATTAAGTCCCTGTTTTGAATGATTGTATATATGTATATACTGTTTTGTCACTGGTTGCATATATGTATGAAGAAAAATCTTTTGCATACAGACTGTCCCAGCTCAATGGACATTGTTTATTTACTGTATTGGCTTCCGCCAGTGTCACGACCCAAACCCGGCCCTATGGGTTTAGCACCGTAATCGCCAAGAATCCGTGATTCTGAAGGCTACAAGATGTCTGATAAAAGCAGTCAGAACTGGCGGAAATATATCTGATAAATAAATAATGTCCAATGAGCTGTGACAGTCTGTATGCCAAAAAAACTTTTTCATACATATATACATTCAGTACAAAAACAGTACACAATATTACGATGGCAGATGCGATCTGGCGCTAACGATCTATCTGATGACACGATGAGGATAGGCGGAAACTAAAACACCCCCAAGCCATAGCTTGAACAGTTCAGGAACCTCGCAGTGAGGCACGGTGGTTGGCTTGACAAAACTGAAGTTACCCTGACGCCTCTAGCAACAGTCCGGTGCCTGTACACCTACATATATATATATATGAGCAGTGAGCTAAAGCCCAGTGAATAACATAATGCATAAAGGGTTAAGAATGAATGTCCTTTCAGTCTTGAAAATACTCATTTCAATTTGCTCATCGATCATTCAATTCGTGACTCTCACTTGAGGCCATAACAGTCATTCATTAGCATAACCGTACAGTACAGTAGTGGTTCCAACGTGGAAACCGTACACAATTCCACCCGTTCATAGACCGTCGGTGGGGGCTACCCGTTCATAGACCGTCAATAGCACGCTTAACAAATCCACCCGTTCATAGACCGTCGGTGGGGCTATCCGTTCATAGACCGTCGATAGCAAGGAAATGTCTCCTCAGTGGCAGTAACAATGTACAATAGTTGCTAAGGATACCACATTATCATTCAGGATATCGGGTATACATTCATTCATGAGCGAGAAACGATTCGATGCAGTTCAATGATAGCTCAATCTAGTAGACAGTTCAAGAGATAGTCATTTTTTGAACATATCATTATGTAATTGTTACTCACAGTGGTTCCGTAGATGGTCAAGCACTTCTCGGACGTTGACCTACAATCACAAAATACATAGAACCAGCGAATCTTATCATTACTTATTCATGTGGCCATTAAGGCTTAGTTTTCATTACGTTGGTTCATGTTCATTCTTAACACATGGCTTAGAACACACACACACACACCCTTGCAATCTCTTAGTGTGATTCATTCTTATTACAATGCTCAAGTCACATACATACTTGCCATTCTTTATCTTAGTGTGCGTTTCTAGCCCATAACCTCATTACTATAGCTTAATTAAGGCTTAGGAATGCCTAAGATGCAATGAGGATGTCAAAACATGCCTTGGAACACTTAGGCAAAATTTCAGAATTTTAAGTCCTCGCTCGAGCGAAGCTTTCCTCGCTCGAGCGAGCATGCGCTCGAGCGATCTGTAATTTCTGCAAAACTTCTAGGAGCATGAAATTTACGCTCGAGCAGACTTTTGGTCGCTCGAGCGAAGTGCACAATCTCTGAGTGGTCGCTCGAGCAAGAACCCCTTCGCTCGAGCGAGCCTGCAAAAATCTGGAATGTCCAGATTGCATCCCTGGGTTCGAAACTCGAATTTAAACCTTCAAAACTCATCACTTGGGCCCCAAAGCTTGGAATAACAAAGTAAACTTGTAAAACATGATGAATCAAAGATTATTTGATAAAATCATGGCCCAAGAGTTTGTTAAAAACTCACAATTTCAACTTAAGCCTTAAAAATGTTATGAACACAACATGCATGAGCTTCTTTGAGTTCAAACCCTCCAAGAACATAATTAAACCTGGTAATTTGATGGAAAATCAGATGATTGACCAGCATGTGAGTGAAATTAACACATGCATGTAAGTTTCTATGAAAATTAACTTCCAAAATGCAAGAAGTAGAACATGCATGTGAATTCTTGCATCAAACTTCTTAAAACATGATCAATTGCCACAAAACATCTTGAAACTTGATAATTAGATGAAAAACAAGATAAACTCATGGATTAAACCAATAATGTGGACATGCATGCAAGAATTCCCAAAGAAAACAACTTGAAATCCCATGATATGCACATGCATGCATGATTTAACTCATTACTCAATTTCTCCAACTTAATTCTTGACTTTAAACCCCAAATCTTCATGAACCAAGCATGATTACACTGAAATACATCATTAAAGGGATGAATATTCTACCTTAGATCTTGTTCTTGCTAAAAACTTGCACAATCTTGGTGAATACAAGCAAAATCCTCAACTCTTCTTTGAATTTCTCCTTCTCTCTCTCTAGAATTGCTCTCCCTCTCTCACTAAAATGTCTCTCACGTTTTTGGGTCTAAGAAATGTGGCTGAGGAAATGAGGTGAATTAAGGCTCAATTGTGTTGGAGGAATGGGCCACTAAAGGTGGCAAAATGGTAAATAAACCAACTCTTGTAATTTAGCTTCAATCAATCTAATTTAATCATACCAAAATCACATTTTAATTAAATGTGACATAATGTTCCAATAATTCCAAATAACACAATGGTATAATCAATTCCGGGTTTGGACGCCGATAAGGCTTTCAATTTTATTTTAAAGTGAAATTTCATCAGATATTACTATGGGTAGCAAATAAAAGCCAATTATGATACAAATTACATATTAATCCCATAGTTCATTTTAATCCACTCATTAGCATCCTTAAATATCGATTAATAGCTAATTACGGGTCAGGGTTATTACAGCCAGGCCCTGTACTCTGTTTTACTGTATTACTGTTAAGCAGGCCTTTGGTAATCTCGGATTACTGTCCTGTTACGGTACTAAACCCATAGGGCCGGGTTTGGGTCGTGACAGAAAGGACATTCATTCTTAGCCTCTTTACGCATATGTTATTCACTAGGCTTTAGCTCACTGCTCATATATATATGTAGGTATACAAGCATCGGACCGTTGCTAGGAACGTCAGGCTCAACTCCCGTTTTGTCAAGGCCAACAACCGTGCCTCACTACGAGGTTCCAAATCCTTCAAGCTAGGGCTGCTTAGGGGTGTTTTAGATTTCCCTCTTTTTTGTATCTGTTTTTGTAATACTGTATAGACTGTACCTGTACTGTGCTGTTATGATGGGGACTTGGTCCCTAACCTGAACGCTTGTAAATGATGCATGTACATACTGTTTTGTTTTGAATGTGAATACATTATGAAAAGTCTTTTTGCATACAGATTGTCACAGCTCATTGGACATCTTTTAATTACTGTTTTGGCTTCCGCCAGCCCCTGTACTCTGTATTATTGTCTTACTATTAAGCAGGCCTTCGATAATCTCGAATTACTGGCCGGTTATGGTACTGAACCCATAGGGGTGGGTTTGGGTCATGACATCCACCATGCACCTTTTCATAGCCTAGTTTATCTATGCCGACATAGCCATTGAAATCTCCACCTATAACTAGGTTCTCTCCTACGGGTATCTCCTATAAGATCTCATCCATTCGCTCTCAAAAATCCCTCTTAGTGTGATCATCTAATCCTACCTGAGGGGTGTATGCACTAATAACATTCATTATATTTTCTCCAATAACTAGTTTAAGGAACATAATCCTATCCCCTTTCCTAATGACTGCCACTACATTTTCTACAAGACCCTTGGCAACTATGATTTCTACCTCATTCTTGTGTCTATCCTTACCACTATAATATAGTTTAAAATCGGTATCCTCAATTTCCCTAATTTTCTCACCCGTCCACTTAGTTTCTTGTACACATGCTATACTAACTCTCCTTCTAATCATAACATCTAACAATTCCATCATCTTACCAGTTATAGTTCCTATATTCCAAGTGGCTACCCTAAGCCTATAGTCTTAAACTAGCTCTTTTACCCGCGCTCGTCCAGAAAAACGCGGGAACCTTTGCCTATTTGTCACTGCATCTAAGCGTCGATGTGGTGTCCCTTGCTCACTTTTCAAAACACCCGGAGGCAGGTGCAACGCGTCACTTGAGGGGAACGACCTAGCATTTAATTGATTCAAAGTAGGATTCATTTTCATAAGGGATTCGAGCTACTTTTTTATGTGTTAGTTGTCGGCTACCTAACACACAATCCTCCTTCTTTACCCGGGCTTGGGACCAATAGAGTTGCTAACCACCCCGGCGGAGTTATATACTATTGTCACGACCCAAACCCGCCCCTATGGGTTTAGCATCGTAACCGGCCAGTAATCCTTGGATTACCAAAGGCCTCTTAACAGAATATCATATAGTTAGGGGCTACAGAAGCAAATATACAAAATATACGGGGTCCAATGAGTTGTAATGACATACATGGGACAAATAGACGAATAATTTAAAACTTTTAAAAACTTGCGAGCGAAGTCAAAAGATATAGTATTTACACATCACTCCATGAACATATAAACAGAAATCTTGCCCGCACTTAAAAGGAGCAAAGTCTGGTACATCACAAAAACAGCCACTAAACTTGTTTCCATCCGGAACCTCCTCGGGAGGCACAAAAATTGGCTGACAAAAAGTGAAACATAGGTCGTCAACTTTGGGCCTGGTCACGTGCCTGCTCACCTACATACATAGTATAAATAGTGAACTAGAGCCTAGTGAATAATAACGGAGTAAAGGGTTTTAATGAATGATGTCGATACAGATTCAGAAATCATAATTCAGATTCATATTCACATTCGTAGTCATATCCTTGTTCAGATCATATATAGGAATCAGAGTTTATGCTTAACTATACGTGATACATCCATTAGCGCTAACATAACAGATACAGAACAGATGTAGAACAGATGGTGGTTATGAATAACCAGTTCCATAAAGGAACCTCCGGATCCAAGTAACAGAGAATAAACATGCTAAGCCCCATAATAGAGCCTCCAGTATGATAACAAGGTGCAAACATATTAAGTTCCATAATGGAACCTCTGATACCGGGTAGTAGCTAACAGATATCACATAATGTTAAGGATGCCACGAATATATTGTCAGAAATTGAACAATCATTCATTGTACAAAACATATCATTTCAGAAAATAGATCTAAATTCATCATACAGAAAATAAATAAAGTTGAATATAGCTTTACTAAGTTATTACTCATAATTGACTTCGGGTGCAAATAGACAGAGCAGACTAAGCAAACGGTCTACGGCACGTGACCTACATTAATACATAACAAATACACATCTGAAACACACGTTAGAATACATCTAAAACACACGTTAGAATACATCTAAAACACACGTTAGAATACATCTAACCCATTACGTTCTTGTTCTTAGTGTGTTTTTACCCTCTAATCTCATTGTGGTGTCTTAATCATGGCTTAGGAATGCCTAGGATAGAATGAGGATGCAAAATGCACTCGAAATCATATTTCAAAACTTGTTGAAAATAGGGTCTACGCTCGAGCGTGGCTTTCCTCGCTTGAACGGACATGCAAAAAGTGAGGGTTCACTCAAGCGTGACTTCCTTAGCTCGAGCAAATTGTAAACTCTTGAAAAAGTACTGGTTGCTTATTATTTATGCTCGACGAACGCTCGATCGCCGCTCGAGCGTGAGACTTAAGTCCTCGCTCAAGCTTGACTTCTATCGCTCGAGCGTGCTGCAAAACATATGAACTTCTGGATACATGCATTTTACGCTCGAGCGGGTATCATGTCGCTTGAGCGAAAGTGCACGCATTCAGAGTGCTTCGCTTGAGCGTGAACTCCTACGCTCGAGCGTAGATTCAAATTATGGAGTTTCCAGATTTGATCTCCAAGCTTCAAACTCAAACTAAACACTTCAAAACTCATCCTCTTGGGCCAAAATTCGGGAAAACATTTAGAAACTCACAAAACATTATTCCTTGAATATCATTTCATGAAATCAAGGCCCAAAAGCATGCCAATTGTTCACAAATTCAACTTAACTTCATGAATTCTCCAAAAACATGACATGCGTGAAATGATTGAGCTTCAAGTTTCTAAATCATGATCAAATGAAATGAGAGGATGTAAAACATGATGAATTTCTAGAACTAAGCTCAATTTGTGACATGCATAAGAGAATTCCTAGTAAACATGCTCCAATTGTAATGAAATGTACATGCATGTTTGAATTGGTCTTCCTTCCTACTTCTTAAGCTTGGTTCTTACATCTCCTAACTCAACTCACTTAAATTCATGGGTGAATCAACTCAATTTCAGGACTAAAGGCTTGATTTCTTACCTAAAGTCTTCAATTCTTTGAACTCTTGGTGAATCGTAACTCAATTCTCCAATTCCTCTTTAATTTCCTAGCAATTCCTCCCTTTGCTTCTTGAGATCAACTCACACTCTCTAGTTTTCTCTTCCTCTCATGTTTATGAGCTCAATGAGTAGGGAACGAGGGTGTAAAGTAAAATAAGGGAGTCAAAGTAGCCTTATATAGGCTTAATTAAAGTGGCTTAATTAAGATTGACTTAGGTTAATTACATTGGCATTAATTATTCTAATTTAATCATTCCAAATCGAATTTCAATTAAACCTACCATAAAATTCTATAAATTCTACATAACAAATATACCAAGTTAACTTCGTGATCGGATGCCGATAAGGCCTTCGATTCACAAAAATGTAACAAAAATTTCAAACAAATACTCCTACAATGAACAGATAAAACATAAATAATGCACCACATATGCAATTAAGTCAAAATCTGATCTTAATAACTTATTAGGCATATTAAATCATGGATTAGCACTAATCATGGGTCGCGGTTGTCGCAACTATGCTCAATGCATTTTCAAATTCATGCAATTTCCCAAAAATAATCATTCCTGCTCCAATCAAAACCTTACGTTTGTTCAAAACGTTTTTCGTTCTCAAAACATTTGTGTGGCTTAACCACCTTCCAAAAACAGTTCTATGTATCACAATACCAACTAGCAAATATATTGCTAAACCCAAAAGCGAATATTTCGCTGAACAAAAGCAAATATATTGCTAAACATTTTCCAAAACATCATTTTCAAATTAAAACGATAATAAATAAAATGGATAAATCTCCAGGGCTAGTGTTCATAATAATTACTAGACAAGTCACTGTACCATTTTAGAGGGATTATCCGGATGGAATCAGCACCTACCACACGGGTTTTAGGTCTTGCACCATGGATACACAGTCCAACTTAATTCAACTCTAATACCCCCTTACAGTTTTATCACCTTGTTTACACTTTTCAAAAACACAATACATGTGCTCCAAAACAATATTTTCAAAATGATACAAATGTTTTGAAAACATAATACGAGAATTCCAAAACAATCTCTCTAAAACATACAATTTTGAGTCGCAAAATTTATGACATGCAACATGATATGTATGATTTTATAAACGTTCAATCACCTAATCTACGTGCAACTTCTAACACACGGCAATACTATCATCCACCGATAGCCAAAACAATTATCTCTAATGTAATAATTAAAAGATAATAATATGGATACACAATCCATTAATCTTGAAACCACATTTCCAAAGCATATATATATATATATATATTTCCCCAACAACCCAAAATTTCCAAAAGAGTAATAATACTCGTTGTTTCCAAAATCTCATAACATTTTCTTTCAAACCAAAACATTTTCAAAAAAATCAACCAACTTCCAAAAACAATATCATTTACGATTTTTCACAAATTGGAGCTTTTCTATTTTTAGAAATCCATATGCAGTGTTATATACAGAAAATAGACTTAATAACAAAATCATAACTAAACAACCCTATTTAGGACAAACCCTCAACCCATAAATCATAATTTCAAAATCAACCTAACAACAACAACAACATCTATATATCAAAATACACGACAAATACAATACCAAACTTACATCGAGTTTAAGAAATAGACCCTACCTCTTGACTCAAAGAAAAGACAAACCGAAAAAATTGACGACGATGAAAAGACAATCCACTCAGATTAAATGAAAGCCTTCAACGAGCTCCACATTTTGGTATATAGAACTAGGGGTAGAAAATGACTAAAAATAGATGAAACCCAAGCTTGAAAAGCTTAAAGAGTAAAAAATGGCGAGAATGAGAGAAAAGAGAGAGAAAAGATATGAAAAAGTGAGGTTTTCAACGCACTGACGTAATATATAGTCTCACCATCGTGGGCCCGACCAATTACATCGTGGTCGCGATCTCTCGGAACAACTGGTTGCGAGCAAGACCACATTGACCGCGGCCCCCACCGCAGCCTATCGTGAGCAACGCACTCTTGCCCCAAGCCAACGGACCTGAAGCGCATATTTGGTCGCGGCCCCTCGCAAGCATGACCTCCACTTCATACCTTCGCAGACGCAATCAACCAAAGCCAGAACTCTTGG
The DNA here is from genome assembly GCA_025200525.1 of Camellia lanceoleosa. Lineage (NCBI taxonomy): Eukaryota > Viridiplantae > Streptophyta > Magnoliopsida > Ericales > Theaceae > Camellia > Camellia lanceoleosa. Next base: position 104,648,351 of record CM045763.1, on the reverse strand, counting down.
GACAACCAACCCAATGCACACCAAAGGTCCACACTACCCAAAACTAGTCCAAGTCACTCGAAACAACCCCGTGTCTCAACCAAAAATGAAATGGGTTGGCCTCAACTGACTCGGGCCACTACAAAAAATGACAGAAAATTTTATAATATATAAATTATGATTTGGTTATTAATTGAAAAAGTGTTTGCTAATTTCTTATATTTTTTGTTATGTCTAAAGTGGTGTATCGGATTTTTAATTATACTTTAAGTGGTGTTTGAGTATGATCTATTATAATAGTTTTATATCACAATATTTAAGTATTTTATTATACGAAAAAGTATTTAAAGTGGGTTGACTCAAAGATAGAATTTATGCTTATATCATCAAAAATTATAAATTCAAATCATAAATAGTGTTCTCAAAGGGAATTAGGCACAAAATCTCTATAACCTTAATAATTTTAGTTCTCAAAGGACTTTTGATTAATTATGTAACACATCATAATAACCGCAAATTTTTTTATTCTAGCCAACTTAGTTTTGTATATCTTTTCTAGAAAAGTTCATGAAGGTGCATTATTAGTAATATTATAAATTCAAATTTTTATTTAAAAATTATTCAAGAAATATCAATAGGTGCTTTAAATATATACAATCATTTTCAATGAATCATTATTCTTTAAAATAATACTCCACACTATTTATCATTTGGTATTTGTCAATTTATCTTCTTAAAACATAATAACAAAAAAGTATTGAATTCCATTATTTTAATAAATCAATATAAAATTGGACACTATACGTATACGTAAATCACTTCTAAAAAAATATAATGTCTGACATAAAATCACTATGGAATTAACTTTAATTAATGTAATGATATTTTATATTATGATATGTGTTACAAAAAAATAACATTAATTTTAGTTTAAATTATTTATTTTAATAATCATAACCTTATCGTTCTATAAAAGTATTATTTGAATACTTATATATAATAAATTTAGTTAAATTATTTGTTTATTTTGATAATTGTATTTCTATTGTGCTATAAAAGTGTAATTATCATGTAATGATTTTATATGATATATATATATATATATATATATAAGTATAAGATAGAAAAATAAACACTCATTTGGATATTAAAAATAATAGTTAAATTAGAAAGAGAATTAGTAATATAAAACTAAAAGTAATTCTAATTATATAATTTTATTTTTATTTTTATATTTATTTGAAAAATAAAAATATACAGAAATAGAACTACATAAAATTTATTTAAAAGATTAAATATAAATATGTTGCGATTGGATTAAGAAAAAAAATATAAATTAATTATGTAGAGTATTAATTTTTTCTTTAATATTCTTTTTGAATTATTCATACATATTATATATAGGTATATAAAATTTAAATTAAATATAAATATTTTGTAATAAATAATTTCATGTTGAATAAAAAATTAAATATAAATTAATATGAAGACATCAATAAGATAGAAAAAAATAAATAATAAAATTAATTTGATCCATGTGATGCATATAATTAAGCACATTTTGTCTTATTTATTTATTTGTATATCAAGATAATTTTTTTTTTCAAATATAGGTATATAAAATTTAAATTAAATATAAATATTTTGTAATAAATAATTTCATGTTAAATAAAAAATTAAATATAATTAAGACATCAATAAGATAAATAAAAAATATAAAATATAAAAGAAAATTAATTTGACCCGTGCAATGTATATAATTAAACACGTTCTCTCTTATTTATTTATTTGTATATCAAGATATTTTTTTTCAAATATCATAATAATAATTAAATTATATATATATATATGAAAAATAAATATTTCTTAAATAGAGTCTATATAAAATTAGTTATTATAATTGAAATTGAATTGTGTATATTTTTATATGTAAATAGAAAATGTATGCTGATGTGGCTTTTTTAGGAAAAAAAAAAAAGAAGAAAACATTTAGAATGTACCACATAAGAAAGGAAAAAACACTACTTTTATAGATATATATATTTAGCTTATTACATTTTTTGTAAGATTGTTAGTATCGATAAAATTATTTGTTGATAATTGTTTTTCTAATATTTTTGTTAATCTAAAATTTTTAAAATTTACTTATAAATTTTAGGGCAAATTACATAAATAGTCCTTGTACTTTACCCCATGTGTCATTTTGGTCCCTGACATTTCCAATTGCGCGATTTAGCCCCTCAATTTAACAAAGTGTGTCAATATCATCCAATAATTAATGCCCGTTTGAAATTTTGGACGGAAAGCCAACACCTGCCTCTCACGTGCTCCCTCTAACAATTACTGAGAGGCATACTCGTCTTTTCACCTCAAAACCTAATTGCCTCCCGCCAAAACCATATATGTTATCTCTATCTCCATTGTATACACATACAGACTCCAATACACATACAGACTCCAAAATTGATGGTAAACGAAGGACGGAAGAAGATGATGGATCATGTATTATGCCGATGCAAAATGAAAGCTCAGTTGAAGACTTCGTGGACAGAGAGCAACCCTGGACGAAGGTTTTGGGGATGTCCTCAATATGATGTAAGTGTAGATGGAAAAAAATTGGGATGTCATTTTTGTTATACTGTTTGTAAAGGCAACTGAGGCGTTTAAGAAAAAATATGACAGAGCAGACATGTATGTGGATTCTTTCTATGGGTGGATCCTCCATTGTGTCCTCGCACTCAAGAGATCATACCTAGGTTGCTGAGAAGAACCACTATGCTTGAAGAGCAATTGAAGATGCAGAGAGTAAGATAGAGGAAGTTGATTATTTTGATGGCATTGTCATGGCTCATTTTTGGTGTTGGAACATGATTGGAGATGGTTCTATAGTTGCTTCTCTTTCAAGCACTGGGAATGATGGAAATTGAAACATGTAGACTAGGAATGAAGTAGGGTTTTTTTAAAAATTTTGTAATTTTTTTTTGTTTTGAAGCTTCTGGACTGGGAATAGAGTAGGAATGAAGGGGTTTTTTTTTGTTTTTTTTTTTTTCTTCCTGTAATTGATGATTATGGACTACGAGGAATGGATTTTAGGGTTTGATTTTGTTATGTCCAGACATGTTTTGAATGACACTATATCAATGTGGAATGAATCTGTAGCAATGTTTTTTAATCAACTTTTGTTTGTCAACTTTTGAGTCAATGTTGAATTTTGAAATGAATGTTGAATGAACTGTTTTTGTTTATCAGTTTTTTTTCAATCACACTGTCTTATGGTGCATTGGTTTGTTCACTTTTCCTGCTTCTGTTCACCTTTGCTGCATTGGTTTGTTCACTTTTCCTACTTTTGTTCACCTTTGCTGCTTTTGTTCACCTTTGCTGCATTGGTTTGTTTTACTTTTAGCAAACATGATGCAACCTATAACATGACATAGACATAAACATTGTAGACATGGTCCAAACATGTTCCAATACAAAAAACAAATACTTCAAATAACACAAAGAGGCCAATCAATTGGCAAATCCAACAAAACATTACTTCAATTAACAAATACTTCAAACATGGTCCAAAATGGCAAATCCAACAAAACATTACCATGTTCCAACAAAACATAAAAAGCCCAAATACAACAAAACATAATGCATAAGATTTTACAAAACAAATTGTTATCTACTATTAGGTAACTACTCCTTCAACATTTAATTGCTTCCATGTTTTGGTAGTGAAGACAAGGTCACAAACTTCTGCCCCTTTGACACATATGTTGTTGAACCTCCATATGGACCTGCAGATGTGTTTGGCTCAATGAATGTGCTTGTTCTAATGAAACCTGGTGGAGGTCCTCTAATGTTCACCCCTTGCAATGCTGCTCTAAAGTTGAAGCTTGGTTTGACTACCACTTGCTTTAGGCCTTACTGAAATGCTTACTCTACTGCCTTGTTGACTATTGGCTTCAGTGGTTGCTTGGTCTCTTGGTTGACTACTGGGTGCTTGATTGCTTCTCTGACTACTTCTCTGGGTGCTTGACTGGTTGTTTGTCACCTGCAAATTATCAGTAATTAATTGTATAAAGGACACATAACAAATGAATTGAATTTATGAAGATGTAACAAATTGTGTAGGGTTACCTTTGGTGCAATAGGCTGGCCTTTGCATCCTCTTTTGTTGTGCCCAAGCTTACCGCACAAGCTGCATGTAGTTGTTGTGTTTCCTCTGTGCATCTTATAAGGATTCTTAGGCTCATCCACTTGCCTTTTTCTCAACATTCTTGGCCTACTAGGTTGTTTCTTCACTTTTGGAGGCAATAATCCAAGCAACATAGACTTTGGCCACATTTTAGAACCATTTATTGGGTATATCATTGGCTCATAGCTAGCCAAGTATGTCTCCTTCTTATACCAATGAGCCACATAATCGTCAGGTTGCTCATGTTTGTCATATATGGCTAAAATGGCATGCCAACATGGTATGCCAGTTAGATTCCACTTTCTACATGAGCAAGTTGAATCACCCAAATCAACTACAAATTGTTGGCCATTGAAGCAATTGATTTGGTACCTCAGACCTCCTGTCTACATAGCAATACAATTGCTTGCATCTTCTTTCCTTTTCTCCAATGCTTGTTATATGTTAGGACAAATAGGTCCTGGGTAAGCCCTCACTACTTCCCTTCTCACCTACAGCCTCTTCATCAAGATATACCTAATATCCTCTAACAAAGGGATTATGGTTTTTCCTCTAGCTTCTAGGGTCAAGCTATTAAAGCTCTCACACATGTTGTTGTCTAACATATCAGACTTAACTGTAGGTGTGAAATGAGATCTAGACCAAGTGCCTGGGGGTTTTTCAACTGACCAATTGAATGCATCTTTATCAGCTTCCTTCAACTCTTCCATATGAGCTTGAAATGCTTGTACATAAAAAGCCTTTGCAGCTTTGTACACAATGTTCTTCAGGTGCACCCCCTTGAAGCTATCTTTGAAATTGGTGTAAAGATGTCTAATGTAGAACTTATGCTTTGCCATAGGTGCAACCTCTACAAGTGCTGGACACAATCCCTGCATTTGTAGGGGGGAAAAAAGTTACACACATTAAATGAACTAAACAGTAAAAATAAATGCATGAAACTTCCAATAAGCATTTACCTTTTGCCTGTTTGACATGAAGGTCACTCCTTGTTTGTTGAACCACCCAAGAGTGTCACACAATATTTCAAAAAACCATTTTCATGAACTCTTTGTTTCTCCTTTAACAACTGCAAATGCCAATGGATAGCTATTGTTATTCCCATCCAAGCCAACAACTTGCAACAGTTGTCGCTTGTATGGCCCTTTCAAATGGCAGGCATCAATCCCAATGAATGGCCTACATCCTGCTAGAAAACCTTGCTTGCAACCTCCAAAGCATACAAAAATTATTTCATGTTCTTCATTTTCTGCATCTTCACCATCTTCCTTGACTATGATAGTTGTCCCTGGATTAGTTCTTTTTAACCCTTCACAGTAATCCCATAACTTGGCATATTGTTCCATGAGGCTTTCCTCTATCAATTCCTGTGCTTTTCTCTTTGTCCTATGCACTTGGCTGCTAGATATCCCAACCTTGTGCTCTTTTTGCACAGCTTGCTTAAATGACTGCACAGGAATAGATGGATTGGACTTTAATGTCTCCAAGTACTTCTTAGACAGCCATGTAGAATTCACTTGTCTGTTATAAAAAATTCTGCCACAATTGTGAGTGGGGACATATGTCTTTATATGGAATGATGGTTGTCCTTACATCTTGGATGCATAAAGCATCCACTTACGTGGTGGTTGACAAGTGGCCCTAACCCTCATGCTATCATTTTTGACTAACTTAATAGCCTTTCTAGTCTTAATACCATGCTCCTTAACAGCAGCTTTCAATATTTTGGCAGTGCCAAAAATCATGCCAACCTTAAACTTTGGATCTGCCATATGCTCTTGAGGTCATCAGACGTAGCATCAGGCTCTAGGCAGTTAATATGAGGTACCTCAACTCTTTCTGCATTATGCTTCTGCCTCCCTAACCCACCCCATTCAACATTCCTATCAACATTAGCATCAAATAATATGTCATCCTCATTGAAATCATAGTCACTATCTTCAAAGTCCTCTAGATTTGTAGAATAGTTGGATGAATCATGACTTTGCCTTTCATCCTCACCCTCACCCTCCACATTACTTGTGCCACTTCTAATTTCCTCAATCACAACTAATGCATGGTGAAAGTGATTAAACTCTTCAAGCTCAAGCAACTGATCATCAGGGATGTACTCTAAATAAACTTCAATTATCCTACTTACATGTACCTATTTCACCATATCCATTATATCACTATCATTCCTAAGTGGCCTTAATCCATAATTTAAGTCCCTACCAGGCACTCGATAATGGTATGAAATGAATTCAGTATAACCTAACTTCTGAGCCATATCTCTTATCTCTATCAACCTCATTTTGTCAGCATCACAGTTGTCCCAAAATGATAATTTCCCCCCCTATGTAAGCCCTATTTACTAAAGACTTAAAAATCCCACCATGATGCATTTTGATAGTGAAATAATCACCATTTGGATTTGAAAAAGAAGACGACATATTTATTGTATGAACAATACAGGACAAGAGGGACCACAACACATTATCTATACATCAAGAATAGATATTGATTTGTTTTTTTGTCAGTGTGCAGTGGTGTAGATATGTTGACATACGTGATTATATAAACGTATATTCACCTCATCACTTTCAAACAAAGCAAAGCAAAGCAAAAGTAGATTCTTTGACCCATCCAATGCTTCAACTTGCAAACAGATAAAATAAAACAAAATACAAAACCAAAAAAAAATGCAAAGAGTACTTTTTTGCTTACCATAATTTGGTATTTCATCACCAATCCTCACAATCGCCATGTTCGTCTTTTGACCTCGTCAATCGTTTTCTTCTTCATCCACGCCAATTTTAGCAGATTTACAATCAAACAATTTTTTGGTAACTCAAAACCCTAGAAACGATTTGATTGTGTAGAGACAAAGAGAATTGACTTGCTGATTTGGAAAAGATGCAAGTATAGGGACAATGGAGGTAACTAGGGTTTGAGGTGAAAAGACGAGTGTACCCCTTAGTAATTGCTAGAGGGAGCACGTGAGAGGCAGATGCTGGCTTTTCGTCCAAAATTTCAAACGGGCGTCAATTATTGGACGAAATTAACACACTTCGTTAAATTGAGGGGTTAAATCGTGTAATTGGAAATGTTATGGACCAAAATGACACATGGGGTAAAATATAAGGACTATTTCTATAATTTGCCCTAAATTTTAATAGATTCTATTTGAAAAGTAAAAAAATAAGAAATTACACCGATATCGCTTGACATTTGAAAAAAATATATTACGCCTTACAAGTAACTATAGCAAGATTCTATAAGATTTTTACTCACACCACACATAAATGATGTTGTTATTTATTTTAGAGCATCTCCAACGGTTCAGTAAAATTTTCATCAAATCTAAGTAAAAAAAAGGTAATTTTCTCAATTTGATACGAGCAGCTCCAACCGTTCTACTGTAACGTGCATCAAAACAAAGAGGATGTCCGGCCGGTCGATCGGGTAGCCAACTTAATTTTTTTTCCCCCCTCTATTTCTGTTCCCAATTCGTTTATTATTTCTTTTTCCCTCCATTACATATTTTCCATTTGTGATTGCCTCCAATAATGATTTCCTTCCAAAACCTGATATAAACGCATTATCCATGTTCCATATACCAGACAAGTGATACTTCTATCTGAAAGGCACATAACTGAAAGAAAGCAGGGCATAATGAGTATCTTAAATTCCATGATGTTCACTTCATTTTCATCATCTTCTTCTTTCTCATTCTTTGATGATGAGTCTGATGATGAATATATGATCACACTTTTGGGGGCTTATAAGATGAATAATGCTAATATGATTCAGATTCTGCAATCAACTGATAGATCAAAGAAAATAGGTGGTTCTGTTATAGGCCATAAATACATACGTCACGATAGAATGAAGGGTCATGAGCGATTGTTTGCAGATTATTTTGCGGCAAATCCAGTTTATTCACCTACAACATTTTGGGGGCATTTTCGAATGCGTCGTCCTTTGTATCTACGAATTTTGAATGCCATCGAAGCACATAATCCATATTTTGTTCAAAAACAAAATTCAACTCATATTCTTGGATTGTCTTCCCTACAAAAGATGACTTCGGCTATGAGAATATTATCATATGGAGTGGCAGCAGATGCAGTTGATAATTATATACGTATTGGGGAAAGCACTGCAATTCAAAGTATGCAACACTTTTGTAATTCAGTAATTGAAATCTTCGGAACAGAATATCGAAGATCTCCAACACCAACTGATATTGCTAAATTACTTGCTATTGGGGAGGTTCAGGGGTTTCCAGGTATGTTGGGAAGTTTAGATTGCTTGCATTGGAAGTAGAAAAATTGTCCAAATGTGTAGCAAGGTCAATACGTAGGCCATCAAAAAAAGCCAACTATCATTCTTGAAGCAGTAGCTTCTTATGACTTGTGGATTTGGCATGCGTTTTTTGGAATGCCTAGATCACACAATGACTTGAATGTGTTGGATCGATCGCCCGTGTTTTCTAATCTTGCTCAAGGTAAAGCTCCCCTTGTCTATTACACTATTAATGGACACAATTATAATATGGGTTATTACCTTGCTGATGGTATATACCCTCAATGGGCAACACTGGTTCAAACAATCTCTTCTCCCCAAGTAGCAAAGAAGCAACATTTGGCAATGATGCAAGAGTCAACAAGGAAGGATGTAAAGCGGGCATTCGGAGTGTTTCAATCTTAATTTGCAATTATAAGTGGTGCCGTACGTTTTTAGGATCCGAAAATGCTTGGGAACATAATGAAGAGTTGCGTTATATTACATAATATGATTATCGAAGATGAGAGAGAGGAGCACCTTGATTTTGATTATGAACTTTCATTAACCAACGCACCAGTACAACTTTCATGTACTCCTAACAATGACTTCCAATCATTTCTATCTCGTCATTTAGGTATTAGAGATAAAGATACATATCATGCCCTCCGTAATGATTTAATAAAACATATGTGGCATCTTCACGGTGAAAACTAAATTCACCACATCGACGCGAACATGTAATTTTGCTTATTTTTTGGAATAAGAGCTTGTTAGCTATTGTTTGTTGTTAGTACTCTTCATGATTTTGTCAATATTATCCAAGTACTTGACAAGTTCTGTTTTGATGTTCTGTTTTGATAATCCAATCTATAAATTTGACAATTGATAAATGTTCTCTATTGATTATCCAAGATTATCCAATTCATAATTTATTGATGTTGTCTTCTTATATATATCCACATATATTAAATTACCAAAGAATTACAATTTTTAATAACCATGTCTTAATCAATTACAAAATAATTACCAAAGGCTTACTGATGTTGGAAGTCTTATATTTAAAAATTCATTCATAAATTTGGAAATTCATTTTATTCAGTACATCATGAATATTCAACACCTCATTAATTTGACAAATCAATGAGGCTGTACAATACAAATTTAAGAACTCAATTTGTTTTCAGATGTGGCATACGAGCCTCATTTGATTAGTCAATGCCTCCTGACACACACCACCGTCCAACTAACTCATTAAACTAATTTACCGACCACATTAATTCCTTCCACCACCTACCTTATTTATTGACCCTCTATATCAGCTCAACATTGGATAGAAATGGCTATACAAAATCTGCTCTACAAACCCCAATCTAAAGCAGCAACAAAGATTAGCAAGCCAAATTCTGTTCCCCAAACACTACATATTCACTCTATACAAACTCTATATTGGAAGTGTGAATTGACAGAATCAGCAAGCCAAAGCAAATGAAGCAACAAGCCAAACAATAGCAAAAACTCAATTTCATGAGTGTACAACACCGGTCAATCGGTGGGTAACCCAGCCCTACTTTTTTCTTTCTTTTTTTTTTCTTTCCAGTATACACTTCTTTATCTGTTGCACTTCTGCACACCACACTTCACACCATTTGAGCTCCTCACACTGAATGTCAGTTCTAATTCACCTTTGATATTTGACACATTTCCATTTTAATTTGAGCTCCTCTGTAATTCACCATTGATATTTGACACATTTCTATTAAAATTAAACAGATATTCACATCATGCCTAGAACAAAACGAGCCAGATTAGAACATGATGAAAGCTCCAATCCTCCACCACGCCAACAACAGTAGCCTGAAAATAAGGCTTATCCTACTTTTGATTTTCTCAATGAAAGTCATGAACAAGCCTTTGAAAGCTCCTCCAGGTGACCTATTATAATTGGGAGAAGGGTTCATCTGCCACCTCAATATGATCGACTGTTAGTTAGCAAACTTGAGGCAATGGGGTGGGTAAATTTAATTAATTTACTGCAAAAGGTATATCCACGGTTGGTGTCTTTATTTTATGTTCACCTAAGAGGTACCAATGAAGAAGATAAAAACTATACTCTTCTATCTTATGTGAAAGGAAAGGGTATTCAATTTGATATCCCTACTTTAGCAGGAATTATTAGAGTTGAGGAAGGGGATATGCATATCCATTTTTAGAGTGAGGCTGAGCTAGTTGATATTGTTGGTAATATCAGTGACATATATATTACTATTTGTGAGAACAGATTTAGTGGGAGTAATCTACAAGCAAAACATTTGAAAGGCCATCTTCGGATTCTCCACTGGTGGATTGTAGAAAATGTCACTCCGAAAAGAGGACATTTTGATTTTGTCTCATATTTTAATGCTTATTTGTTATACTGTTTTGAAGTTGGCAATGAAAGAAATGATGTATGCAAATCTTGGTTAATTCATGGGACGGTCATTACTTTTTGGGGCACTGCTAACTAAAATTTTCAAACATTTTAGGGTTCGCCTTGTAGGTGAAACAGAGACCAAAATCTCTTCAATCATTTCGGAGTATACACTGACCCATGCCGGTGGAGCCGACAATTTAATGGGAAGTCTTAATGCACATATCCCACCAGATGATGTCCCACCAAATGATGCTCCAAAAGATCCTCATGCCAATACGATGCCATCAACTGAACAACCTCAATATTGGACTGAGTTTTTGGCCATGGAAGAAGAACAACATAATCAGCGCATTCAATGGGAACAACAAATGGCTAATTAGGTAAATTCGTTGGGTACTCAGTTCGATGCATTTGCCACTATGCAGAACTCATTAATTCAACAATTTGGTAAGTTCCATTTGGACATTGAAAGACGTAATGAAATGGCAAGCAATCGTATGGATAGGATTGAGCATCACGTGAATGACATCTACCATCATTACTTCACTCCACCACCACCGGACAATGATTGTTGATGTGTTTCGATGACAGCTTGGATGACAAGAACAAAGTATGCGATTTTTGTTTGTTTTTAGAATGTACTTTTACATTATGTATTTTCTTTGTTTTGTATTTTGTTAACAACATTTTGTTATTTTGTTGGGTTATTTCATTTTATAAATATAGTGGTTCTGTCTTTTATAATATAGTAGCTTCCTTTATTTGCTTGTGGTAATTTAAACTTTAGTAACGTACACATTTTTTTACTAAACACAGAACAATTGGCAAATAAATATGTGAATGATACATTTTTTACCAACCACATATTTATGAGCATGTTAAAATCAAATCAATACAAATAATTCCAATACAACCAATACCACCCACCAATACAGAAACAGTCAAGGAAATCTATTAGTCTTTCAAAATAAGATTTGTCGTTGAAGCTCTTCGTGATACGCCCTTTGCATAGGATTTAAATTTGTCATGTCCATTGATATTATTTTATGATCTTCATTTTGTTGTTCTCTCTCATTCATCAAAGATAGGAGTTTTAGTTGTTCCTCCCTATCCTCGACCTTTCTTCGACGCTCTGCAGCCTTCTGTTCACGGTTTATCACCTTTTGTTCATCTCATTCAACAGTTCTAGCGGAGATAGTTGATAATACTTCAACAATTTTGGATTGGTTGGCAGCCATTTCATCAAATCTACCATCGTGAGTTGTTTGATTCTTCAACTTTTCTTTCGCTGCCTTAGTACCAATTGGTCGTATTGATGTATTAGTCGGTTGTTGGTCCACCGTAATATTCTTGTTGGGTTGAAAAGCCTTATTTTCAGTTGATGGATTCGAACATGGATAAGCATGTTGCGTGTTTTTTTTGGGTTATGTTCTAAATTCATTCCACTTACAATTTCGGCACAAAATATCCCAACACATATCAAATGTGAAGCGTTTTTTCTGTATTGCATGATACATCCACTTCGCTTCAGCGACCTACAAAAAAAATGACAAAAAATTCAATAACAAGTATACATTACAAAAGAAAATTGATATTTAATAACAGAAATAAATTTTACCATGTCTGCCTCAATTGTTCCACTTTGTTGCCTCAATTGAATTTACTCAAGAAAATCACAGAATTTATTAATTGCTTTTTGCATGACAGACCAACGGTAAGACAAGAAATACGGTTTTGATTTGATTCACTACTCAATTGTGAATTAAAATAAACAAGTACTCATTTCCAAAATATTGCCATGGTCTGACTATTACCAGTAATGGGATCTTGAGAGACTGTTAACCAACATCTACATAAAGTTTTATCTTCTATAACTATGAATGCTTTACCACGAGAAACACGAGAAGTTTCCGAAATAAAATTAATATCATTGTTGTGCTCTGAAATTTGTGATTCCTCAAACATTTCAAAATCTTCCATAGTTTAAAGCAAATTCAGTAGGATACAATATGTAACTCAGACAGTGAAATATATTGTAATGATATACACTGAACCTCAAAATCAACTAATATACACTGAAACTCACAAAGAAAATAGAAATTATACTAATATTATCAAACTAAAACTCACAAAGAAATTGAACATGAGAAACAGATAATATTCACTCTATAAAAATTGTAATGCTATTATCAAACTGCAGCTCACAAAGAAATTGAACCTGACAAACAGATAATACACACTAAAAGTCACAAACAAAATAGAAATTGTAATGACATTATCAAATTGAAGCTTACAAACAAAATAAAAATTGTAATGATATAATGAAATTAAAAGATTGGTATATTTTATAGAGCACAACAACAATGGGAAGTTTTTAAAATACTCTATTAGACCAACGGTAAGTTATTGGAATTACTAGTGCAGAGCGGCTACTTCTCAACTTAAAATTTATATGTATATATGATGTAACTTTTTCATGTTGCATTTTGATGAAAATTTAAATTTATATCAACCTTCAATTTATTCGTAGTGCCACAAAAGTAACCTACCTATTTGAACCAGTTCGCAGGCAAACCAAAAATTGAAGCAAATTGAAGCAACTTCTTATCTGTGCCGTCGATCGGTGGGCCTACCTCCAACGTAAATGCACAGTGAAATGGTGAAATCTCGCGTAGGTCTTCAGTTTGGTGAAACTTTTGCTCCATTCTCAATTTGATATCAATTTGGTAAAACCATTAGAAAGAGAAAAATGACTTTTTTCATCAAATTCAAATCTGATGCTCAATCTGATACAACGTTGGAGATGATCTTACAATAAAATATATATTATTTTATTTTATTTGTGTTTTCACATAATCTTTTGACCTCTTTATCCCTATAAAACAGAGGATATTGTAATTTTATCAAAATCATCACAAATTTACCACTCAAAATATTAAAAAAATAAAAATATAAAACGGCGTCGTTTCGAAGTTCTGGATTATTAAGAAAATGGCACGTGTAAACCTATCGCTGTATTCAATGCCTCTGATATAGCACACACAGAGAGATCACTGAAGGAGAAGAGATTTTTCGAAACACAGAAGAGAAGCCTCAAAACCCTAACTCTACGACGTCGTTTGGACTGGATAGCATAACCCATGGAAGGCGAAGACGAAGCTTCGGCACAGATGATCGACGAGATCTACGCCAACGGCGGTGACAGTAGTCAGCGTCACAGACCAATCATCAACGGCGAGCAACTCGACATCGAAGCCTATGCAGCCCTTTACAGTGGCCGGACCAAGATTACTCGCCTACTCTTCATCGCCAACCGATGCGGCGTCGTTTCGATGGAGTTGGAGGCACTTCGAATGGCCTACGACGAGGTCAAGAAGGGCGAGAACACGCTTCTCTTTCGAGACGTTGTTCAGAAAATCAATGGCCGGTTGGGTTCGAATTACGGACCCGACTCGGCTTGGACCGAGGCGGTGGATCGCAGGGCTGAGCAGAGGAAGGAGAAGCTCGAAAGTGAACTCAATGCTTATCGGGTATATTTTAATTTCTGTAGTTTTCAATATATATATATTATCAGTTAGTGGTTGAAATTTTACATCCAAATTTTGTGGCTAATTAAGTTAGATGAGTTGCCAGTTTGTGAAACTCTAAACTTGAAAGGCATTTATGCTATACATTCAAACCTAAGTCGAGTAAATCCATTCTTTGATTCAACTTACCTAAATAAGTTTGTCAACAAAAATCATCGCATTCATATAATGGTTGAATTGAATATGGCTAAACCAAAGAGTTATTGCAAAGATGATTCATGTAATAAGTCATCAATTACGTCAACTAAGACAACTTTAAAAATGAAATTGTTCCCCTAAAAATTGGCCAGAGTTAAAAGGATTTGAAAGTCGTTCAATAGCCATTCTAGTATTAATAAATTTTGAAAAATAATAATAAAGTTAGATTAGATGGATTAAAGCAAAAAATCTAATTAAGAGAAAAAATGCCTAATGTCCAGTATTTTCAAATCACCTTACACAGTATGTAATAAACTTTCTAACGGCTTAAAAGTATCTATCATTTATCAAGTATCACTAGCCATTACACAGAGTCCAACTCACTTTCTTCACATGTTTCCTTGTTTAGTTTTACTACTTTTCCTTGTTTGTCATAACCTAAAAAAGTCAAAAAGTCACTATCTTTCATCTTATTTAAGTCACGTCACCTCTCTACCACATCATTTCAAATCCAACCCATACTCAACTCATATTTCATAAAAAGTTAAAAAGTACGCTTATTTAGATCATCCCAAACCACCTTTTACTAATGTCCTTGACAAAAAATGAACACACATGTTGTTCCTTACTAACTAAATCAGGCAAGAAGAACAATAGGACAACAAAAGCTCTACACCATGATTTTGTTGTCCTCATATTCCAAGAGGTTAAAAAAACAAAAGACAAAAATAAAGAAGAAAAGATAACCTGCAACTTTAGTTTTCTCTTAAATAAAACGTAAATTTATAAATCTTGAAAATATATATGAGCAAAAAAACCAATTTAAGAGACAATTAAACATCAATTTTGGTTTTGACAATAGGGGATTCCAATACTTAGCACAAAGTTATTCCCAAAGTAACTCAAAATTTATCAACGTATATTGTCTTCAGAAAGGCATTTATTTTGTTACTAAGATTAGTCTGTGTGTTCACCACCAAAAAAAAAAAAATGCCTAATGTTTAGTATTTTCAAATCACCTCACACAGTATGTAATAAACTTTCTAACTGCTCAAAAGTATCTATCATTTATCAGGCATCACTCGCCATCACACATAGTCCAACTCACTTTCTTCACATATTTCCTTGTTTAGTTTTACTACCTTTACTAATGTACTTGACAAAAAATGAACACACATGTTTTTTCTTAGTACTAAACCAGGTAAGAAGAACAATGGGACAACAAAAGCTCTACACCACGATTTTGTTGTCCTCATATTCCAAGAGGTTAAATAAAAGAAGGCAGAAATAGAGAGGAAAAAAGAACCTGCAACTTTAGTTTTCTCTTAAATAAAATGTAAATTTATAAATCCTGAAAATATATATGAGCAAAAAAACCAAATTTTGAAGAGACAAGTAGACATCAATTTTGGTTTTGACAATAGGGGCCAAAACTTAGCACAAAGTTATTCCCAAAGTAACTCAAAATTTACCAATGTATATTGTCTTAAGAAAGGCATTTATTTTGTTACTAAGATTAGTCTGTGTTCACCACCAAAAAAAAAAAAAAAAAAGAAGGATTTATCTATGTTTATCTTCCTTGTTTTTTTTCTTCAATTTTTTCAATCCTCATTATACACATTTTCTTTTTGGTTTAAATCTTCAACACATACTCCCACCAATCACCAAAATATGTAATGGCCAAGCCAACACTTTTTTATGGGGGGAGGGGAAAGAAATCTAGTATACAGTGCATGAGTCATTCAAATAAGCCATTATATTAGGTTTCTCATAGGTCATACCAATCCATTATATTTCATTCCACTACTGTAACGTTCACCAAAACAACTCATAGAAAAGCTACAAAGACTATTACAACACCCTTTACTAAGCTCCATAAGTAAGAAAGAAAGAAAGAAAGATTAAGAAAAGTAATCTAGTGGAAAAAGCAAATGAAAGCAAAAAGTTTGAGCAATACTATTATTTTATTTTTATTTTTTTATCATGGTTTACTGCTCATTAGTCCCATTTTGCTTCTATCTTTTATGCAAATGGGAAGAGAGCTTTGTTTAAAACATAACTACAAAATGAGGGAGGGAGAAATTTTTTATAAACCCAATAATCACCGAAGACTCAATAAGTACTAGACTAAAAAGTTTAACTTTTATCAAAATTGTATGAGTAATGAATAGATGTAATAAAGAAAAATTGTTTGAAAGGGTTTATACATTTGATTGTATTGAGAACCTAGAAATTGATGACGACCAGCAAAAAACACAGCACAATATGAAAACAGCAGAAGGTAACAAACTAAAACTTAGGAGAAAACTAATGATTAGAGGGAGAAAGGAAAGGACATGTTTATCAAAACTTCAATGAAAAATATTATCAAAGAAATCAAACAATTGATTACATTTCATTATAGAAACTGATGAATTGTGTCAAAAATTGATAAACTACAGCAAGAGGAAATCAAATATTAGAAATTGATTTATAGAAATATAGCAATCAAAACAAATGAAAAAAAATAATTAATCAAAATACCATTGATGTCTCTAGACAATGCAAGCGAAAATTTACATGGATGTCCATTATACACCGAGTAACTAAAAGAAAATAACGGTATCTGAGGTGACTCTGTCACGGCTCGAATCACTTTCATAGTTCATTATCATCAACATGGATGTCCATACTCTACAAAGTATAGCATTTTCAAAATTTTATAAAAAAAAATCACACCTAAAACACTAACTAAAGAAAAAAATTATTTTGTTACAAAGATGAATGTTGGCAGCCCAAAAAAAAACTTCATTCAAATGTAAAGCATTACCCAAATCAAATTGATTTATTAAAACCCCAATTCAACTGAAACACATGCATAACAAAACTAATGAGAAAAAATGTACTTGTTTGAGCTTTAAGCACTGCTTGAGTTATCAAGTCTAAAAAAGAAGAAAAAAAATTTAACAAACAAAGCTCGAAGTATAGTTTCTATCACAACATACCAATCCACATTCTCGAATAATAATAAAAAAATGAGGCTGCTTATGTATTTGTACTTTAATGGAGGCTCCAATTACAGTCATTGGTCGATTCTCATATTCTACAGGATTTAACCATTGTAATCAACATCTGTAAGTAAACCTGAAATGGTAGCAAAGTCATGCCACTTGAGGAATAATCAAACCAAGCAACCATATGAATTGACAAATGTACAGTCAATTGAGAAAATAAAAAACAGAGGATACAAATATCACAAATAAATGGTTTGATTTGCGTTTTTTCTTAAAAGAGAATAAGTGGATGACCCATGCCGATGGCACTCCTCAACATACTTGAATTCAAATGTGAAACAATAAAATTAAGGATTAAGAATTCAAACATAAAAAAATACAACCATGATTGGTAGCTCGAAACCCAGCCCCCCGAATCGCCTGAATTTGAAAAACGACGTCGTTTTGGCATTTTTTTTTTTTTTTTTTTTTTTTCAATCAGAAACGAAGAAGAAGAGAAGGAAGAAGAAGAACTGGAGGGGCCATCAACCAGGGGAGAAGGAAGAAGAAGAAGAAGAAGAAGAAGAAGAGAAGGGAGGGGCCATCAACCAGGGGCGGAGGTGCGGCGAAGGCCGAGCTACTGCGACGATCGGCCTGCGACGGAGAGCTGCGATCGGCCGATCTTCTCTCTTCTCTCTCTCTCTCTCTCTGTTTCCCTCTCTCCTCTCCTCTTTCTTTCTCCCTCTCTCTCTCTTGCCTTCCCCCTCTTCATTTTTCGGGGGATTCGGGGGGGGGATTTTCGGGGGAAAAATCATTTTCAAAAAAAATATCATGTCCATATTCAACTCTTAAAAATAAAAGGATTTACATGCTCACAAAAAGAATAAAAACTAAGGTACATTGTAAAACAAAAAGATGGCATGCTCACAAAGAGAATAAAAACTAAGTTACGCTCACCCACAACCTGTAGAACATTGTAAAACAAAAAGATTGCATGCTCACAAAGAGAAAACAAATTAAGGTACACCCACCCATATCTGGGGAACATTGTAAAACCTGACATGCATTTGGTAGTGGGTCTAATTTGTGGTTTATTTTTTTTATTTTTTTCCTAGATCTTATTAAATCTCGAAGGAAATAAAGAAGAAATTAAAAAAAAAGTAAAACTAAACCAATTGGAGTAAAAAATAATGAAAACAAAAAGAAAATTAATTCATATAAATGAGATAGAAAACTAATACTACGTCAAAAGACACTAAACAAAAAAAGCCAATAAAAGAAGAAATAACGTAAGTTATGTGCCGCTGTCAATTGAGAGAGAGAGAGAGAGAGAGGGGGGGGGGGCACCGGAAAACAACTCCATTGAGAATCTAATGATCTTCAAAATAGCATAAGTCACTTGGCAAAACAAAATCCAAAAACAAAACCAATTATTTGTTCAAATGAAATGGAATTGCATGAAGCAATTTGACAGCTTATAACAGAAATGGGAGATCACACTATGCTAACCAAATCAAATTGATAACTCTTAATAGTAAAAAATAAAAATAAAAGTAAAAAAAACTATCAAATTGGTTTTTTTTTTTTTTTGAAGCCTGCAGTATTCTAAAGACACAGAAAAGGGAAAAAAAATCACGCACAATTATTATTGTCAACTCAAATTGTTACGGAATTTGTTTCCCAATGGGAGCCAAGCACCCTGTTACCAACAAATATTGCAAAAATAAGAAGAAGAAGAAGAAGAAGAAGAAAACATTAGATAACTTCAACTATTAATAGGTACCAAAGGATATAGTTAAAATCTATCACAATTTTAGCAACAAAACAAACTAATTAAAATACAAATCTAGCATAATTAATTACAAATCTAATTAATTAAAGTTTCCAGCAACTTTTCCCATGGTTTCAACATATCCAACATAACTAACTAATTAAAATACCTATTTGGGATAACATCTCCACCAAGACCAAGACACTGAAATAGAGCCAGCAAGACCCAAGACGAATACCCACAACCTAAGTCTGCTCCGTTGTTGCCGTTGAAGTCGCTGCACCATATGAAACAGAAAACATAATGGTGCTTAAAGATAGAGCAAAGAAAATATAAAGAGATAGATTAATATTGCTCGAACAAATAACTCAAGTCAATTAAGAAAAATAACAATTAATAACATCAACACTTGTTCGTGAATACAAAACCCAATAAAAAAAGTTAATTTTGATAAAAATACAATACCTTTCAGCCAAACCCAGAAATGACAGTAGTCAAAATTTCACTTTATTTTTGCTGCCACTTTCTCGGCAACCAAACATGACATAAATATTTTTGTAGAACTACATCTAATAAAAAGAATGGTTTCTATGTTGATAACCAAAAAAAAAAAGAAGAAGAAGAAGAAGAAGAAGAAGAAGAGGAAGAAGAAGAAAGAAAGAAAGAAAGAAAGAAAAACAAACGCAATTAAAATAGGGGAAAAAAAGTGTGTGTGTGTAAGTAGGGATGCAAATGAACCGAGCCGAGCCAAGCTTTGCTGAGCTCGAGCTCGGCTCATTTACTTATCAAGCTCGTTTATTAAGAAATTAGGCTCGAGCTCGGCCCGGCTCGGCTCGGCTCGGCTTGATAATTTTTGTTTTAATATTATTTATATTATTTAATATATAAATAATGTATTTATATATATATTTATATATTAAATAATACATAAATAATATATTTATTATATAACTTAAATAAAAATAAACGAGCCGAGCGTGATGAGTCGAGCTTATGCGAGTTTGAGCTCGGCTTGTTTACTAAACGAGCCTAATATTTGAGCTCGAGCTCGGCTCGTTTACTAAACGAACTAAGCCGAGCTGGGCCCTTAACAAGCCAAGCTTGTTGATGAACAGCTCGGTTCATTTGCAGTCCTCTGTGTGTGTGTGTGTGTGTGTGTGTGTGTGTGTGTGTGTCATTTGCAGTCCTCTGTGTGTGTGTGTGTGTGTGTGTGTGCGCGCGCGTGTGTGTGTGTGTGCGCGCGTGTGTGTGTGAGACAGAGAGAGAGAGATTGGTTGTCATATCAAAATCCAAAACCTAAATAAAAACCCTAGATTCTCACCCCTTCCACACAAAAAAAAAAAAACCCAACAGGAAGGATAGCCTTCTACCTTGGAGCTGTGTAGAGAGAGAGAGGAGGCAAAGATTGAGGCAGATTGTAGAAATCACACCCTCTCAACGGGGCTATATTCTGTCGGAGCTATATTTCAAAAATCACCACCAGAGATTAAACTTCTAGAGAGAGAAAGCTTGGTGGAAAGAGGAAAATGTGTGGTGGGAAGAGTAAGAGGTGTGAGAGAGAATGGAGTTTCAAATTTTGAAATCAAAATTAGAGAGAGAGAGAGAGAGAGAGATGTCTGTGTGAATTGCTTCAATCCTGAGGGTGGGAACCGAAAAGCTAAATCTGTACCTTAGTAAAACTGATTTGAACCATTGAAATGTCCAAGTAGGACAAATAAGAGTAAGACATTTTCAACCATTAGATTGAATCAATCTGATTGTGCACATTTTGACACATAGACAAAAGTCCCATCAGGATTCAAAAACCACCCTTCCTTGTTATATAGATTCTTGGGGGAAAAATAAAGCTTTAAAAATATTATGAGTTGCATGCTTTATATAATGGAATGGAATGGATGGGGGTATGTTTGAGTGAAGTGGTGTTAATTTAAAGGGATTTTCTAGCAGTTGTCTTGTAGTTTACATTGTTTGGGGTCCGGATTAACCGTTGCTCTTGTATGTTTGTATATGTATGAGCAAAGTGATGGAAGTAGTGAGGGGTATAGTGATTGATATTATCGAAAGGTTTATTGGGATTTTGATACTAACCTTGGGTAGAACTCACCCTTGAAAGCTAACTTGCAAGGGAGGATGCCCAAGAGGGTTATATTTACACAATGATGTGTGATCGTAATATTCCACCACACTCCATAACCAATGTCCTGGTGTTTCATCATTCCCAGCTAGGTGACTTCGCAAACCTTCTCTCTTATAGGTAGCAAATTAGCAATCCTCCCTAGGTTGGCCCCTCCATGACTTGACCACATAGCTGCAACCCAATCGATCCCATACTTGTATAGGTTGTGTTCAATCCCATACTCGACTTGGTGGTTGGCTTTGATACCAAAAAATACGAACTCCTTGGGTAGAACTCATCTTTGAAACTCTTTGGGTATAACTCACCCTTGAAACTAACTTGCAAGGGGAGGGTGGCCAAGAGTTTTGCATGCATATGGCTAAGGCCTCTGTTAACTGTTGTGGGACTATAATGATATATTGATATTTAAGTTATGGAATATATGATTTTTTTAATTTAAATTACTGTTATGTTGTTTTTTTTTAATCTTTTTTGAATAAACTATACATATATTTGACATATAATAAATTTAGAAAAATATAAGTTTTTAACGTGTCCCTGGCATATTGTGTCTTGTATTTTTTAAAAAATTGCCATGTCACTTCGCGTGTCCTTGTTTGTGCTACCTAGTTGAATTTTGTAGGGCTGTGGGATTGATTTGCTACTCTTGGATTCATACGTATGAGTTTTCTGCTAGTGAATGAATTGCTATGGAGCCATTCGTGATATTCCCAAAAGAGTTGTTTAGTTTTGGGTGGGAGTTCTTTTAGTGTAAATAAGGAAGTATTTGTCACTCTTATGTCTAAAATGAAGCAACTTTCAAGGGGATCATTGAGGGGTTTTGAGTGGAATTCCCTTTTGAATGTATTTGGATGGTGTTTAATGAGTTGTCTAGTTGGATTGATTCACTGTATTCGAATTTATTGTTACGAGTTTATTGTGGTATTGGTGAGAATAATGGGGTTCTTAGAAGAGTCTGTTCAGTTTTGGAGTTCTTTCTGCATGAATGAGGATATTTTTACTCTTAGGTTGACTATGAGGTGTGGACGCATGACAAGATTGTACACAAATACATTGCCTTGGTAAATTCTAAAAATAGAGGACGGACATACCAAGAAACATGGCTATATACTTCAATGATGTGTCTCCTATACTTTAATTTGGTCAAGTCATCTAATCTGTATTGTGTAAACCGTTAATGCGGTTCTTCTCTACAAGTAGCCGTTTTGACTGCTTTAAAAAGTAGCATTCTGATCACTGTGTTTGTCTTGTGTTAGCGTCCATAAATATTTGCAGAGTCTGAATGATGTAGAGTAGTTGATGCATTTTTTTGATAAGTAAAAGTAAGATGAAATTATAATCACTTATAATCTGGTATACAAAACAATTATGATAACTTATGATTAAAAATTAAGAGAAAGGTATGTAGAAAGCTTGTCCTAGTCCGACTACAATCCTGGCAAAGAAGCCTCCTGCTTTTCCCTGCTACCTCAAACCTGCCCTGAGTTCAACTTCTGGCCAAAAATAGACCATGTTCTTGCCTGAAACATAGGCCTGGATGCATTCTTCTGGATTAATTGACTCAAATTGTGCGCATCTAGTCCCAAAAACTGTTGGATTTAGAACTATGAATAGTTTTATTACATGTATAATGTATCATGTACAAGTTTATATTTGATGATTGTACCCTAAGGGAACTGTTCTAGCTATTAATATTCTGATGGTCAATATTGTTTTTGATTTTGGTTCTTGTTGACATTGTTTGTGGAACATAAATCTATTTCTAGACGGGTTGGCATAACCTGTCTTGGTGGTGTACTTGCATAAAATAATCAAACTTGTCTTTAATACATAAGAATGGGTTGGTATATAATCCATTTTGTTTATCTGCTATTTATAAAAAAAAATGCAATTCTATTTTTGTCTTACCTTTATTACCTTTTCTTGCAGACAAATTTGATAAAAGAAAGCATTAGAATGGGCTACAATGATTTTGGAGATTTTTACTATGCACATGGTGCACTTGGAGATGCATTTAAGAATTATGTTCGTACTCGTGACTACTGTACAACATCAAAGCACATAATTCATATGTGTTTGCATGCTATTTTGGTCAGCATTGAGATGGGTCAGTTCACACATGTTTCAAGCTATGTTGGGAAAGCAGAGCAAAATCCAGATGCCTTGGATGCTGTTACAATTGCAAAACTACGTGCTGCTGCTGGACTGGCCTTATTGGAGGCTAAAAAGTACAAACAAGCTGCTCGAAAGGTTTGTCACCTAACCTGCCCTTGATTTTTCCTGTGCGTCTGTTGCTGTGCTTTGCTTGTAGGTATGTCTTTAGATGAAAAGAAAAAGGAAAAATAAAATGTTAATTGTCTGAAAACTGTTTTTCAGTTGCCTGTGGTTTACATCTTCAGGGCTTGTGGAAATGGCAGTAAAGGTTTATGGTCAGATCACAATAGTGTCCAAGCACATAATTAGGTGAAAAAAATTACACAAAATGGTCACAAACGACTACTTTTTGTTACTTTTAGCTTGTGAGGAAGTTGATGGAGACGGAAGTTGACCTGGATCATGCTATCAGAAAGTGAAATATCTGAGAACCTCACACATGCAAAACTGTGGGCAAGCCTTTTAAATTTGACTTTCAATGATATGCTGAATAACACATGTAAAATGTGATTGCTCTTGGATGTCTTTATATTGTGGTATTTTCTTGATGATCTATGTGTTCCCCTCCACTTTTCTTTAGAACCACCAGACCTCATGAAATACTGAAGAGAGGAGAAAATGGAATTGGAGAATTCTAGTTGATCAGCTTTTTATAGAGGAAAGTTCCATATGGAACTGTTATTGAACAAAGACAACCACACAAAGTTGTCTAGCTGAGTGAAGTATTCAGTTCTTTTAACACTGTTTGCTGGACAGTGGATTGTGGATGTTTAAACTTGGCTGGAGCTTTTCCCACTCTCAAGAAAGTATGTTCATGCTTGCCTATCACTTGTAGCATGGCTGAACCTCAGTTTGGCAGAGTGTGAAGTGCGCAGAATTTGCTGATTTAAAAATTACCTTGTCTCAAACTTCTGTCTAGGCCTTGATTATAAAATTTAGTTTATGTTCTTCTGAGTTTATGGCACTTATCATGCCATTTAATCCTAAGTGTGAATAGTACCCTAAGTTATATTTATAAAATTATTAATAAATTTCCCTTGTGCTCCCTGCCATTATTTTTAGGTTAGACATATTGTGAGGGGGAAAATGAACAAGTCTGTTGAGTTTTAATTGAGCTGGTCTTTGATTTGAATTTGTGACATAATGTCTTTGGTATGTTTGCAGTTCTTGGAGACAGGTCCTGAATTGGGAAACCACTACACGGAAGTGATTGCACCCCAGGACATTGCAACATACGGTGGACTTTGTGCACTCGCAAGTTTTGACAGGACAGAGCTGAAGGCAACTATACTTTTTTCTCTTTTTTATTTTATTTTGCATATATAACTTTTAAATGGGTTTTTTGATGAAATATTGCAATTGTGAGACACTTCATAATTAGATGCTTTTGTTTGGCAGAACAAAGTTATAGACAATATCAACTTCCGAATTTCTTAGAGTTAGTACCTGAAGTAAGGGAGCTTATTAATGATTTTTATTCAAGGTAACTCGATATGGCCTTAAATGTGATTATTTATTTTAAGGGAGCTTATTTATTTATTTATTTATTTTTGCACTTGTTCATGTTGCTGTCTTGGTGGCACTCTGATTTACATTAGAAAGATGTTGATGTAGTTTTCCTGCTAAATTTAATTTGGATGAAAACAATAGTCACGTGTGCTGGCACTAACAGAAGGGTTCTTGAATGGAAGGAGAACTTAATGGTCCAGCTTGACTTTTTGGGTTGGCTTTCCATTATCTTTTTCCTCGTTGGTTTCTTGTCCACTTGAAATGGGTTAATCTGATTTCTACGATTGATTTGGATGCTTTCTTGAGGGAATTTTATTGGTGGATGAACTGAGAAACTGAGTGGCACGCCTATTCCAGTTGTTTTTATATTCCTAATCTTTATTACCTTTTACACCTCTTTCCTTTTTCTCCCACTCCAAACCAACTGGGAAAGCAAATTATGTAAAAGCCTTCTCTTTCCTCCCGTTGTTACATATGATATGCTATGATATGCTATGAAACGTCAGTTTACTTCTCACCCCACTGAGAACTCCTCCGTTGACAGCCTTCATGACTCCCTTCTCACATAATTACCGAAGTCTATACAAAAAAGGTTTGACCTGCATTGCCAAGTGCCTTCCTTATATATAATTACAAAACCTCAGAAATTTGACGTAGAAAAATTGACAGCTTTTTGTCATAGTTTATAAATTAAACCCGTTATATAATGTCCATTTACAGCTATACGATGTATTACACTTGCCAGGATGAGGAGCATTAGGCACATAAATATTTTGAGAGGCTGTCTAAAGTTTATTTAAAGTGGGGCAGGTCTAGTCCACACACATCTCGCTATTTCATTTGAGAGGAAACCAACAATGGTCTATGATTCCGTGTAAAACTCCAATTTTTTGATCTGAAACTGAGCTGTTTAGAGATTAATATCTGCAGCGTAGTTGATCATCAACATTTAAACTTGTAAATCATTTAAAGTAAATTTACATTGTATTTTATCTTGTTCTTGCTGTATACTGATTATCTGTTATCTGAATTACTTTGTTTCAATACTTCATATTGTAGTATGAATTTTTTCTGTCTTAATTGCAGCCATTACGCCTCATGTTTGGATTACCTCGGAAATCTTAAAGCAAACCTGCTGCTTGATATCCATTTGCATGACCATGTTGAGATGCTGTATGATGAAATCCGTCACAAAGCCCTCATCCAGTATACTCACCCATTTGTGTCTGTTGATCTTGGGATGATGGCTAACGCTTTCAAAACAAGTGTTGCAGGGCTCGAGAAAGAGCTTGAAGCTCTAATTACTGACAACCAAATACAGGTAATGACTGAGGATAATTTTTTATTTTTTATTTTCCTTCACAAGTTATTTAGTTTGATAAAGAAAATCAGTTCACAATTAATGGGAAGGGATACAAGATTTTAGCAAAACAACTACTCTGATCCTTGGCATTGTTTTTAAGTTGTGAATCGAATTGTGAACTATAAAATTCACTTTATTTAATATAATATACTCCATCCGTCCCAAATTGTTTGTCCATTTTCAGCATTGGTGCAATCATGTTACTAAATAATGTATTTTCGTACAAAAAAATAATATATATTTTTTGTAAATTAAAAGATTTCAATTAGTTATTCTAGATAAAGTCTTCAAAATCGTTGAAAAATAATAAAATAAAAAACATATATGACTTTTTGGGATGCCTGGAATAGTGAAAATGAAAAAAGGAATATAATTTACATTAAAAAAATAAACGTAGTGCTTAAAATGAAGTAAATATCAATCACCATGTTTGGAGAAAATAGAGTTTTTTATTTTTCGTATTTTTTTGTTTTTAGTGAATCTTTTTAATATTTTACGCAAATTTTTTATTTTTTAAATACACCTAATTTAAATACGCTTAAAAAGTATAATATTTGTGATTGGGCAGTGATTCATCCCCCGAATGGGGGTTCCCCGAATCCCCCGAAATTGCCAAATCAAGTAAAAAAAAAAAAAAAAAAAAAGAAAAAAAAAAAAAAAAGGAAAACAGTTTCCAAAAAAGGAAATTAGGGGATTAGGGGGATTGTTTTTAGGGGGACAAATCATTTTTGATTTGTGATTTTTTATAATAAAAAAAAATCACCAAATACAAAAAATACAAAAATATATATATAAATTAAATACATTTTCGTATTTTGTTATATTCAATGATTTTTTTAAAGAATTTTGTACAAAAAATTACTTTTTCTAAAAATTAAAAATTTATTAAAACATTTTAAAAAATCATTAAAAATATAAAAATACGAATTAAAAACTCAGAAAATTGTTTTTGAAAACTGAAAACTAAACAGGATGAATGTAACTAAATGTTATGTGTTTATAAATATAAAATCACTTATATTAATTTAGTTAATTGATCTCTTTCTTATTTCTTAATGTAGAGGTGAAAACATTGTAGGTGAAAACATTGTCAATTCATACATTACGTAAAAATAAAAGAAACAAAAAACGATAGCATAGCTGAATTGTAGTGAATTGCAAATTTATCACATGATTCGCTCAAATTTTGATTCAATGGTACGATTTGAATCATTTTGGTTGAAACTCATATCGAATTGTGAATCATATGATTCTTAACAACCTAGATTCTCAGTAGTAGAGTCCAGGTGGAGTTTTGGGTCTCATGAATGATAATGCTGTGATCAATCACTGTCTCATGTTACTGCAGGCTCGCATCGACTCCCATAACAAAATTCTCTATGCACGACATGCAGATCAGAGGAATGCCACTTTTCAGCGGGTCCTACAGACTGGCAGTGAATTTGATCGGGACGTCAGGGCCATGCTGCTGAGAGCAAACCTTCTCAAGCATGATTATATCCTAAAGTCAGCAAGGAAACATTGAATTTAGGATTGAGGAAAACAAAAACCACTATGTTTTTCTTGTTTATGGTGGGCTTGTAGAATTAGTGTTCAATTTAAGCGACGTTGAAATTTTCTAGTAAAAAGAAGAAATTGACTCAACGTGGTGGGTGGTCTTAGGTTTTTGGGTTTACTGGATATCTGTTGGCACAATCATAAGCAATATTTTGAAGGGGGAAAAAAAAGAGTAGTAGTTGATATGCTCTTATTGATCACAGAAGTTGCAGCCCTGCGGTGTATATTTAATTTCATTTCTTGATCTTAATTCTCTTGTTTAGTGTTATTTTATTGAACAGAGAAGAACATGTTATCAAACTGATAGAATATGCAAATCAAATTTAGAGATCTCATTGCTCTTGATATTTTGTGTGTGTGTGTGTGTGTGTTTTAATTTTGTTGCATTTTTATGCTGATATTCCTCTTGGGGGGGACTAAGGTCTTCAGGCTCTGGGGACTGTTGATTTGAGCAAAGCCCACGATAGTTTTTAAGTTATTTTTCAAACTCACATTGTTTTATGTACTTGTATTTTGAAAATACAAGTTCAGGGTATTCAAAGCATAACTTCAATGAAGTTGTGTTTTTTCAAAATTTGACTTGATTAATTTGTTGTAAAAAAATATGATTTCAAGCTTGAAGTAATGTTTTCTTCAAGTTGAGTCCTGAAAACATGCATTTGAAAAATAAGTTGTAACACAATGAGAGTTTATAACAACTTGAATTTCGTAAAAATCTGGCAATTTTGCCATATGATACTTTGATAGGAGAAATTGTAACTCAGTGTATGTTCAAAAAAAAAAAAAATTCAAATCAATGGTAAATTTTATTTTAATAACTAAAGTCATAAGTTTTTTTTATAAATTTATAAATATTTTGTGAAAATATCACTGATTTGCAATTTTTCCTTACTTTGATATCCTATTTGGCCTCTGGCATGCGTGTTGGAGGATTTTAAGCTGGAAAAGATGAGGTTTTTTTTCCTGTTTTTGTTTTTGCTTTTTGCCTTTTTGTTTTTGTTTTTTTACAATGAAGATGGTTTTGTACAACTTTAGGAACCTATTTGACAGTAGATTCTCTTTATGCATCCTATGGTCCCTTGCTAATTCTAAAATTTGTTACATTTCATACCAAAGCTTGCATTCATTTTACACAAAAATAAGCTTTCCTACTGTTATGCCTTCCTTTGCTGATACAAATTCTTGCTAATTTAGAGAAGAGTAATGTTAGATTCACACATTTATATTCACAAATTTATCCACAATGATGTGGCATGAGAATTGGACTTATCATCATTAAGTGTGTAATAAATATCCTGTCACATTATTATAGATACTTTTAAGAGTCTCAAACATTTTCCTTTACGCTGTGCTTGGTTAGGGGATTTGGAAAAAGAAAGGGAAAATGTATGTAAAATTAGGTTAAATATAAATATATTTTATTCATATTTTACCTACTTTTTTTATTTTCTTTTCTAAATCCGTCCTCAAATTACCCAACCAAACACAGCATAAGAACTGCTTGACTTACTCTGTTGAGTTTAGTCTTTTGGAACGATCATATGAAGCAAAATAATTGAAATCCTTGTCTTTTAAACACCTTCTGCCGAACATAAATAAAGGAATGACTCCTCTAAAGAATTTGTATATTCTTTCCTTTTCCTCTTTCGAAAAACTATATGGCCAAGTTTGGCATCCTTCAAAAAATTCAAAAAGTAAAAAAAAGTCATTATCCTATTTAAGTCACATCATCTTATTTAAGTCATATCACCTCTCTATCACATTACTTCAAACTCAACCCATACTTAACTCATATTTCATAAAAAGTCAAAAAGTGTACTTATTTAAGACACCCCAAACAATCCCTATGAGCCACATAACCGTAATGTATGATCCAATCAACTCGTGCTGAATCCTTTTTTTCTATCTTTCAACTTTAAAATTCGAATATATGCATAGTTGTTAGATTTTCCGAAACTTATTTTCCTAATAAAAGATCAACTATTTTTAGTTATAATAGTTTACTAAATTTTGTAAATTATTTACAATTTTGTAAACATGAAAATACATAACTAAACCATTTTTTTATTTGTGATTTACAAAATTTTATAATTATAAATATATACTTTACGGAGACAAATTTTTTCATCAATTAATTGAGTTCCAAGTTAGATTAAGATACTTCTACTGTGATATTGATATTATTATTATAATCAAATATTATTTGAGGTATAATAAAGAATTATTCGATTATAACCAAAATAACAAATACAATAGGCCATAACTATGGCCTCATTTGAAAATTGACTTTATTAGTAACTTTTTAACTTTTTTATAACGTGAAGGTATGTTTGGTTTGAGTTTAGGAGATGAGTTTGGAAGATAAAAAGTACGAAAAGTTGTTTGGTTTGGTTTTTTTGGAAAGATGTTTTGAAAAATTATTTTGAGAGAGAATTTTGAAAAAAGTGATTGATTTGATGTGTATGAGAGAGAGATTTGTTTGGAAAACTTGTTTGGTTTACAAGTTTTAGAAAAAAATTTTGAAAAAATTTGTTTGGTTTGAGTTTTTTTGAAAACTCATTTGTAGAGAAATTTTCTCAAAAATTTTTGAGAAATTCAAACCAAACGAACCCATATATGTGTTTGAGAATAATTTTTTTTAGTTATATCGAAAATCATGAATTAATAAGGGGTCATGTGTTGACGGTTTTGTTTCTTATTTTCTTTTTTCGTATTCATTTTTTTTTAAACTAAAAAATGAAAACTTGTTTGGTATATTATTTTTGTTTTCAAACATATGAAATTGATTTCAAAATTTTCAAAATTTTTTAAAACACAAAAATGTTGT
This sequence comes from Camellia lanceoleosa, assembly GCA_025200525.1. Lineage (NCBI taxonomy): Eukaryota > Viridiplantae > Streptophyta > Magnoliopsida > Ericales > Theaceae > Camellia > Camellia lanceoleosa. The sequence goes on along the minus strand of CM045763.1, from coordinate 104,617,492 downwards.
TTTCATTTGTTTCCTTTCACCCACCACCTTTAGCCATCATCCACCACTACCACGCTCCACCGATCACCACCACCACCATCTCCCGCCACCGGTGAGTGGCGAGCTTTGGCCAACCTTCGGTGTCTCTCCAGTGGTGAGCGATTATCGTCGTAATCTTCGACCACCTTTTGGCATCCTTTTGGCTACCTTGTATCCTCTAACGGCATTCAACTACTAACTCTGGCAGATACCTTCAGCTACCTACCACTATTGATTACCACACTCGTCCACCATCTACTTCCGGCTACCAAAATTGGGAGCTCATTAAATATATTTCTTTATTTTTATTTTTAAAATATTTTTGTATTCCAAACAATTTTTTTGTTTTTGTTTTTTACAAAAATAAACGAAAACCAATTTTTATTTTCTGTAAACTAAAAAATGAAAATTATAAACATTAACCATGCCTAAGATATATTTTTTTTACTTTTTAACTTTTTTTAATCAAAAAATCAAGTAGTAATCAGGGATTGAAAAGTCATTTGGGAACACAAAAAAAGGTTAACCGCTGGCTAAAAAATAGTTAAAAAGTCACTAAGGGTTTGTTTGGGAAATGAGTTAGTTTTTTGACTTTTTTGCTATTTTAGTCTAGGGTTAAAAAACTTGATTTGGGAAGAATTTTTTGACTTTTTTAATTTTTTTTGTAAGAGAAATAATGTAATGATTATGAGTTAAATGTGATGTTTTATCTTATTAGACTAAAAAACCTATTTCATTTTTTTTAAAATTATTTTAGCCAAAAAAAAATCCCAAACCCTATTTCCCAAGCATGCTCTAAGTTGCTTGTCACCAACTAAAAAAGGTAAAGTTCACATCAAAATTTTCACTCAAATTTTTTTTTTTTAAACAATTAACTCAAAAAACACTAAAAAGTAAAAAATAAAAAATAATCCGAAAACGCCAATTATGTCCGTTTGGCAACTTGACTTTTTTTTTAGTATTTTTTTATTTCTTGTAAGGTGAAAAAGTTATTATTGTGTGTTAGAACAATTGTTTTATTCGAATACATAGGCGTGAGGGGAAAAAAATGATTAATATGCATAATGTAATATTTTGATTATTTTTTAATTTTTAATTTTTTAACTAAAAAAATTAGTTGTTAAATGAGGTTGGAGTCACAATGAACACTATTGGTTTTCATGGAAAGATTAAGGGTTGGTTTGGCATGTTATATGAGAGGGCAATTTGTACGCAAATTGGGCCGAGCTGGGTATTAGGCCGTTGTGGGCCGCAGTACAAAAGGCCGAGTGGAAAGGGCAAATAAGTTTAGTTCGGTCTGGAGAAATAGCCTCTGAGTTGGACCGGTCGTGACCATGGTGGTTAGTCCAGTCGCGTAAGGTTTGTTTCTACTTCGGTTAGAAGATGTGTTGTGAAGAATTCGGTCCTCAGTAGTGAGTTCGGCTCCACTCTTATGGACAGCTCGGTCTTAGCATGGGAACACCGAGATAAGAGAAAGGAAGGTAGGAGCCAGACTAGAGGTTACTTCGGCTAGACTTGCCTATTCAATACGGGAATGTTACTCCGGTCGTGTGGTAGTTCGGCCGTGGAAGAACCATCTCACTTGGTTTAAGCAGTGAAGGAGGGTGTTGGAGGATAAGCATTATCTTCCAGGAGTATGAATCCTAGGAGGACTCTACGCAAGGAGGTGTAATCCTAGAAGGACTCTACACTTGGAGGAGTAAGAGTCCCACCAGGATTGTGCCACGCGAAACCTATATAAGCTCACCAATATCACCTTTGGAGAGGTAACACAATTTTGCTCCCTGAATACATTGAGCTTTTGCCTTCTTGTCTTGCTTATTGACTTAGGCATCGGAGAGGTTTCCAAGACACACCGCCGCCACCAAGGCTTGTGTTTTCAGGTGGTGGAACGACGACGTATAGAGGAACGCAGACTTGATCAACAGGATTATACAAGAAGGTGTATTTCTTTCCCGTACAATTGGCGCTGTCTGTGGGAAAAGCAGACAAGAACAACCTCTTGATCAAGCTTTTTCTCGAACATCAATGGCGAACAACGAAGAACTGCCTCAGTCCGCCATTGACGGACAAACTCCAGAAGGAGGTGCAAGGCGCGAAGGCCTACCTTTGGTCCCACCCATGGCGAACACGAACCACAAAGGCGAAATTCGGGAGGGATGCGAGGGGACGAAGGAGGAATAGCGACCCTCATCCCTCTCGCTCGCAAAGCCCGGAAAGACAAAGGCGCAGAGTTGATCCTCAAATTGGAGGATCGCGGAGAGCAAGACGAATCGATCCGTAAGATGGCGGCGGACATGGAGTCTCTGGCGCCAGATAAAAGGAAAAGAAGTGGCGGCAGGAGAGGGCGCAACAAGACGCCCGCCGCCACTCGAGAGGGTCGTGGTAGGAATTCTACACCTCTCAACCAGGACAAGCCTCAGACAGCGACACGCGATCCAGATCTTCCGTGACTCGTCCTGTGTTTGAGAGGACGAGGCCCGAGAGGTCATACACCGAGGAGTACCTATTGGCCCTCACATACGCATCATACGAGGTCCAGACAGACGGAATTACCTAGGTCGTCCACCTAAGGTCCATCTTTGAAGAGAAGGCACGATGGAAGGAGGACGCCAGGCGCGATCCCCACAGGTTCCCGCCTTTGCGCCGATTGGCTCCTGACGCATGGAAGCGTCGATGTTGGAATGCCAAGGTCGACTTGGCATACGAACCACGGATAAGGCATTGGCGGTCGCAGACCTCATCATTCGCCCCAGAGATTGAGAACGCGCCTTCCGTCAGCTTCCTACAACCCAAATTCACGACGATGAAGGAAAGACGGACCTTACACCCACTTTCGCCACTTTCGCCAGGTTATGGCTGTATACCGGCGGAATGGGGCGTAGATGTGTATCCTATTCCCTTTAAGCCTCGGCGACCTAGGGTTGACTTGGTTTGAGAAGCTTCCAGAGGGCAGCATAGCCTCCTGGGCACACTGGCAGGCGTTGTAACGCGGTTCGTAATCTAACACAAAGACCGGTGGAGATCGACACCACTCTCCATCGACATGGGCGACAAGGAGACTCTGAGGTCATACACCAGTCGCTACTGGGAGACATTCAACCAGATTGGGGACTGCCCACCCAACCTCGCCATTACGCAATACAAAAGAGGTCTTCCAGTCGGGAACAGACTGAGGGACTCTATCACCATGGCGCCACCTCTCACCATGGAGGCCCTGATGGAGAGAGTGCATCAAGACATCAGTAGAAGAGGATGGCGCCGTGCCAGGGAAAAATGGGCACAACCTCGACACGAGAAGAAGACCTCAAAGAAAGGTCAATATCAGAGATCGCCAAAACCGAAACGGACGAGGCAAAGTAGACAATGGCGAGGACCAGATAAGAGATGGCTAAGAGTCCGCACCGCCATAACCACGGTATTCAAGAAGCCGATCTACCGTATACTTAGCGAGATTCGAGACGAGCCTTTCGTCAAGTGGCCTGCCAAGTTAGGCGAGGCCCAGAAGGACTATGATGACAGATCCAGATGCACCTACCACAAGGAAAAGGGGCACCGAATCGAGAATCGCACGCCATTGAGGCAAAGATTCGAAGAGTTGGTGGCGGCGGCCACCGATAAATACATAGAGGAGAGGCGGCCAGCCTCAGATCACAACAAACCTAACGGATGCCGATTGACGCCGCCACAAGGCGTCATCAACGTAATTCATGGAGTCTTTGAACCAGAGCGCGTATGCGAACTCAGAGGTTCAATCAAAAAAGCAGAGCACTTAAGAGAAGTACTAAGTGCCCAACCAGTCGTCAAAAAGGGGAGGACAGAAGCTACAAACGTCATGACTTTTTCGGATAAAGACTTGGATAGAATATATTGCCCATTACAATGATGCCTTGGTCGCCACGCCCGAGTCAAGGATTTTGACGTCTGCGGATTCTGATTGACCAAGGTAGTTCGTGTGAAATCATGTACTATGAAACTTTCAAGCAACTCAAGCTGCAAGACAAGGACTTAGCCCCTGCCGTATCCCCTTTGATTGGATTCAATTCTATGCCGGAGTGGCCAGTCAGCAAAATCATCCTTCCACCGTATGGAAGTGTGACGAAGCAAGTGGAGTTCGGTCAAGGTCCCTCCACCTACAACATCATCTTAGGCGTAACATGGTCAAGACGCCATGCGCCGTGGCATCCTCCTACCACCAAGTGATGAGGTTCCCCAACGACACCGGAGTAATAGAGAAGGTTTATGGGGATCAGATCATGTCGAAACAATGCTTTGTGACAGTAAACGGAAGCCGCGCTGCGAAGGGGTATGTTCATTCGGTGGAAGAACTGGAGAGTAACGAACTATTTGCGACGTCGGCAAAGCGAAGCCGAAGCGTGGAAGACTTGGTGGAAGTCGATAGATGAAAAGAACCCGGACAAGTTCTTCTCGCTTGGTTCATCGTTGTCCAGCGCTGAGAGGCTAGAGGTCTTGGAATTTTTGACCTCTAACATGGAAGTGTTTGCTTGGACCCCATACGACATGCCAGGCATTGATCCCCACTTCATCTGCCACCAACTCAACGTCTACCCATCTCTGCCAGCACTATTCAACAAGACGCAGACGGACTCCACCACGCCGAGATAGTGGCGTAATAGTTGGAAACTTGTTGGAAGCAGGGCATCAGAGGTGCACTACCCTGTGGATTTCCAACACAACAGTAGTGCCAAAGAAGAATGGGAAGTGGCGCTCTGCGTCGACTATAAAATCACAACAAAGCATGCCCCAAGGATAGCTTCCCCCTACCAAGGATAGATAAATTGGTGGACCTAACAGCTGGTCACAGCAGGCTTAGCTTCCTTGACGCATACAGAGGCTACCACCAGATCGCAATGCATGAACCAGACCAGGAGGTCACATCCTTCACCACTCCAAGAGGACTATACTGTTACAAGGTCATGCCCTTTGGCCTAAAGAACGCAGGGGCGACATTCCAGAGAATGGTCACCAAGATGTTCGAGCCATTGTTAGGCAAAACAATGGAGGCTTACATCGATGATATGGTGGTCAAGAGCAAGGATAAGAGTGACCATCTCAAGGACCTGAGTGAGATGTTCGAGATCCCGAAAAGCATAAGTTACGACTCAACGCGTGGCGCTTTCGAGTAGGATCGTGCAAATTCTTAGGCTTCTTGGTGACCAACCGAGGTATAGAAGCATCCTTCTCGATCAAAGCAATTCAGAGTTAGAGAGGCCTAACTCGAAAGAAATGCAAGACTCACCCAAGCATGGCGGCAAAGACTTAACCGATTCATCACCGGTCTTTCGACAAATTAAATGGCCCATTATTTCACATTAAAAGCTAAGTTTGAGTGGGACGAAGAATGCGACCAAGCTCTGGAAAGTTTGAAGGAATACATGTCTTCTCCACCACTACTTGTCACCCCCGTACCCGGAGAAGAACTCTTTCTCTACTTGGCAGTATCTCAGCACGCAGTAAGTGCAGTGTTGGTTCGAGCAGAAGGACTCCAACATCTACCCATCTTCTATGTCAGCAAGACATTACTGGGAGCCGAAACGAGGTACTTGCCTCTAGAGAAGCTAGCTCTGGCCTTAATGATGGCATCCAGGAAATTGGCGCACTACTTTCACGCCCACACCATTGTCGTCCTCACAGCTTTTCCACTAAAAGCTCTGTTTGAGAGGGCCAACTTTTCCGGGCGAATTTTGAAGTGGGCAGTGGAGTTAGGACAATATGATGTGAAGTTCCAACCCAGAACCGCAAAGAAAGGCCCAATCTTTGGCGGACTTCGCAGAGTTCACTCGAAGCCACCAAGTTCCGCCTAATCAACCCGACCGACATAACCAAACTAGGGATGGAGATTGACGGAATAGCGCAACCCCTAGTCTGGCTACTCAATGTAACCCAAGGCGCACTGTAGTAGAGAGGGCGAGGAGGAAGCCAACCTTACTACACCAAGTCAAAACTCACTAGCGACTAATGACTTGGGCCCATCAGAAGACAAGGGGCAAACTGCAATTATGGACTCTGAAGAAGACACTAGCATGGAAGACCCCAAGGCATCGTCCGACCCCTCCACTTGTTGGAAGTTGTTCGTTGGGGAGATGTGGAAGCTCTTTGTGGATGGGGCATCCAACCGACATGGAGCAGGACTTGGCATAGTCCTCATCTCTCCAGACGGCCTAGTAGTGGAACAGACGATCAACCTTGGCTTCCCAGCATCAAACAATGAAGCGAAGTACGAAGCGCTTCTTGCAGGACTTAAGTCAGCGGCCTACATGAAGGCCACCGAACTCATGGTCTACAGTGACTCACAGTTGGTGGTGAATCAAATTTCTGGCGACTATGAAGCAAAGGATGACAGAATGGCTAAGTACCAAGAGCTAGTCAGATCCGAGATCAAGAAGTTCGAAGTGGTGAGGATAGAACAGATTGGCAGGGAGGAGAATAGTAGAGCAGACGAACTAGCAGGCTTCGCCTCAATGGCAGATACCTCCATCCCACATCCTCTATTGATCGACTATCCGCCTGCACCAAGTATTGAGGACCCGTGTCAAGAGGTATGTTGTGCGGAGTTAGGTCCTTCTTGGATGGATCCCATCATACCGTTCTGAAAGACGACTCTACCGTAAGATAAGAAAGAAGCCAGCAGAATAAGAGCCAAGTCGCAACGATTTTGGCTCTCTCCATCCTTGGCATTATACAAGAAGTTGTTCTCGGGACCTTACTTAAAATGTGTCCACCCCAAAGAAGGTAGAAGCATTCTTGTTTGAAATACACGAAGGGTTTGTGGCGACCATCAGGAGGAAGATCATTGGCATACCGAGCTATTTCACAAGGGTATTGGTGGCCATACATGCAAGCGGATTCGAGAAGTATGTCAAAAATGCGAAAAGTGTCGAAGTTTGCACATCAAATACATCAACCGCCAGAGAACTCCTACCTCTCACTAGTCCATGGCCTTCGCAATGTGGGGCTTAGACATAGTGGGACCACTCCCAACAAAGACCAGCAATGGAAGTTCTTTCTGCAACAGACTACTTCACAAAGTGGGTGGAAGCGAAGCCTTGGCGTCAATCAAGGAAAAAGATGTGAAGAAGTTTCGCGTAACATCATTACTCATGGCATACCAAAAGCATCGATTTCGCATAACCAAGACTCAGTTTGATGGCAGAATTTTCAGAAGCTTTTGTGAAGAGTACAAGATAGAGTTCTACAACTCCACACTGGCATATCCCCAAGCAAATGGTCAGGCAGAGGCGTCAAACAAGGTAGTCTTGGACGGATTGAAGAAAAAGTTGGAAAAAGCCAAAGGCAAGTGGGCAGAAGAGCTCCCTCATGTTTTATGGGCTTACCGCACCACACCTCGACGATCAACAGGAGAAACACCATTCTCCTTAGCATATGGCATGAAAGCGGTCATCCCATTAGAAGTTGGCCTTCCTACAATTCGGAGCGAAAATTTTGATCCAGACCTGAATGGGGAAGCCATCACGTTAGAACTTGACTTGGCAGAAGAAAGAAGAGAAAAGGCATTAGTTCACATCGCCTCCTACCAGCAAGAATTGTCCAGGAAATACAACAAAACAAGACATCCAAGGCGCTCAAGATCGGCGATTGGGTACTACGCAGTTATGGGCAACACATTGGTCCCAGGAGATGGCAAGTTAGGGCCTAACTGGGAAGGTCCTTACAAAGTGGTCAGATTAGCAGGCAAAGGGGCATACCACTTGGAAGATGAGGACGGCACAACAATTCCTAGGCCATGGAACACTGCCAATCTTAAGTTATTTTATTTTTAGCTTTTTTCTTTAAAGTATGTGTAATTTTTTACTTTCAATAAAAACAAATCGATTCTTTTTTAGCATATTTGTTTCTAGTAGAAAGTAACTTTTTGTAAGCTAATAGCATTATAACCATAGTTGGCCGGATTAAACCAACTATGACCCCTCCTAAGCCCAGGATAAGGATCCAGGCTATAGGACGTTTGGTCGTAATAACCAAACACTATATTCTAGGTTGGCTGGAAAAACCAACTTAGAGGTTGGCTGGATTAAACCAACACTGCACTCTTCAAATTAAGTATGGGCATGGTCAAGAGTGGTTGGTCGATTAAACCAACTCTCTCAGACTCTTCACCAAGTATGGGCATGGTCAAGAGTGGTTATGGATTAAACCAACTCTTTGAACTCTTCACCAAGTATGTTATATCGGTGAAGAGTGGTTATCGATTAAACCAACTCTCTGTACTCTTCACCAAGTATGGGCATGGCTAAAGAGTGGTTGGTCGATTAAACCATCTTTGAACTCTTCAGAAGTATGTTATATCGGTGAAGAGTGGTTGGTCGATTAAACCAACTCTGTACTCTTCACCAAGTATGGGCATGGTCAAGAGTGGTTGGTCGATTAAACCAACTCTTGGTACTCTTCACCAAGTATGTTATATCGGTGAAGAGTGGTTGGTCGATTAAACCAACTCTGTACTCTTCAAATTAAGTATGGGCATGGTCAAGAGTGGTTGGTCGATTAAACCAACTCTTTGAACTCTTCACCAAGTATGTTATATCGGTCAAGAGTGGTTGGTCGATTAAACCAACTCTCTGACTCTTTCAAATTAAGTATGGGCATGGTCAAGAGTGGTTGGTCGATTAAACTCTTGGTACTCTTCAGCCGAAGTATGTTATATCGGCTGAAGAGTGGTTGGCTGGATTAAACCAACTCTCTGTACTCTTCAGCCAAAGTATGGGCATGGCTGAAGAGTGGTTGGCTGGATTAAACCAACTCTTGGTACTCTTCAGCCGAAGTATGTTATATCGGCTGAAGAGTGGTTGGCTGGATTAAACCAACTCTTGGTACTCTTCAGCCGAAGTATGTTATATCGGCTGAAGAGTGGTTATCGATTAAACTTCTTTATACTCTTCAAATTAAGTATGTTATATCGGCTGAAGAGTGGTTGGCTAGTGAGTTAGATAGTTAACCAAGATCACAGTTTGGGCATATAAAGGTATGGAAAATTCATTACAAGTACAGGCAGACATTCACAACCGAAACGAGAGTCGATGATTTTTCCATTAAAGATCAAACCAAGTACAATTGTGGGGCTGTAACCCGGTTACAAGAGAGTTCAAGACAAAAGAAAGAAAAAAGTACAAGTTCAATCAAGCAGATTATCTATCTCGGCATCCAGATCGGCCCCAAGGTTAGCACTTACTCCGGCATTTGCTGTTAGAGTAGTCTCGGTTGGAAGTTCGGGCGCCGCATTTTCAACTATTGGATCCAACCGAGCTGATTGATCGCCGGCTTGCTCTTGGATGGCCAGAGTCTCAGTTGCTCCTTCTTCATCATCATCTTCCTCATCAGATGAACCAAGAAACCGGGTTCTCGATCTCACAAGATATTCCTTCAAATGGGTTTAATAAAGTACTTCGGGGAGCATTGTAGACCTCGGTTTGGTCCACAACCGAAGCTTCCACGCGACTTCGCCACCACACTTGAAGAATAAATCCTTCGCATTTCAAGATTGCAAAGTGTAGCGGCCGCTTCTTTGAAACCTTCCTTGATGCATCTTCGATCTTTTTCTCCAACTCCGTATTTCGGCGTTCTTCTTGGTTTCAAGAGCCGCCATCTCCCACAAATATTTATCTTTCGCCTCTCACGGCCCATTGCTTGTCACTATCACCGAGGCAACCAAATCGTCAGACGCTTACCTCTAGTTCGCCGACCTTTGCTTCGACAAGGCTACCGCCGCCCCGGCTTCAAGGCCCCTTATTGCGTGCCTTGTTGTTTTGCGAAGTTCCATTATTTGCTTATGGGCAATGGTGTTCTTTTGAATGGCCTGCAAAAGGGGAGTTCCTTGTTAGCCGAGCTAAGAGTTGGAAAAAATTAGACTGATCAAAGAAAAAAAACAGTCCTACTTACCAAAATCATGGACTTAGTGGATGACCGGATGGCCTTCAGCTCGGTATTTAGCTGCTTACTGTGGTGCTCCATGTCTTTGGGAAGACAAACACCCCTGGCCAGGTTGAAGGCCAGTAGGTGATCCTTGTCAGCAACAACGGAGTCACCTTCGTCGATATCTCGGTTGTTGAAGACGAAGGGTGGAGCCCATTTGTTGTTCGGGCGCAATCGGCCGATGATTCCGTTGAAGGTTGAGTTCGGGGCTCGGTGGAAGGATGGGGTCAACCTCATCAACCAAACGCCGCTCGATTCGGTCCCGTTTAGCTCGGCGTGAGGAGGATGGCTGTTGTGAGAGAAGAGCTACCACGGCTTCTGTGGTTTGGTGAGTTGGTGGCACTTCGGCCCTTGTGGTGGCGGTAAGCATAGCCTTCATCCTGTTCTTCTTCGCCATTTCTTGTTCGGCTGTTAGGGGAACAAGGACAATCTCTGGCAAGGTTGGGTCCGGTTCTAGTGGGTCTTCAAGGAGGAAGTCACCATGCTTGCTGCGGCGAATCGAGTAGCGATAAGTCGGTTCAAGTCGAGGAGTTTAGCCCAAATTCTCTTCGAACTCGCGGCTTGGCGGAGAACACCTAAGTTGGGGTGGCCAGATCTTTGGGAATGGAGGAAAGTTGAATCAAAAAATGAAGCGTTAGTTCTTATAGAAAGGAAAACCGAGTTAAACAAAATTAAGGAATGCAACCAAGTATGGATACCGCTCTCCTTTCTTCCCGCTTATTCTTCACTAGGGATCCGGGCCCGAAAGTCTTCAAAATTTCCGAAACCCAAAAGAAGTCGCTGCTGCTTAAGTCCTTATCCGTGTATGTTTTATTATTTTTCCTCGGCCATGGCGTATTCTCAAGTAATAACACCAGCCTTCATTCTTTGAGCCTATTGAGTATTGGTGTAGTATTTCGGCTAAACCGAGGTTGAGACCGGTTTGTTGGTTTAAAGCGGCTATACCCATTATTATTCGGTATGTATTGGTGACAGTTGGGTGGGGCATAGTCTGGTTTGTCTTAAAAATTCACATATCAGGGGCTGGACTGGGAATCTGAGTCCGGTCTCTACTATGGACTGAATGGTAAAGGGGACAAAGCCTTCATGGTCCCATGGCTCTATATCTGGTTCGGCTAGTGTGAGATTTACATCGGTTGGAATGTTGTAATCCTTTCTGAATTCGGCTAAGCCTCCTGGGGTTTCTACTAGACACCTATACTTCCCCATTTTATTGTATAAGTTATAAATAAATTACTTCGGCCGGAGAAGTTGTGCTCAGTAGCTCGGTTGAGCCTTCAAAGAGAATGGCCTGGACAACCTAAAGTCTGCAAAGTGGAAGAACAAAGCGGTCAAGCACAGATCATCGACCGTGCTACAAAAACAAAGCAAGAAAAGACATGTCTTATGTCGGCTCTACGGGGTGCTATGGTATCTACATCGGTTTCTGACAAGTGCTCGTTATCTCAGTTCGCAGATTATTTTGTTGTCTCGGTTTTAAGGGAGAGTTTTCTTACTTCAGTTAGGCCTCAAGGGGCAGCTTATGTGAGTTCGGTTTGGGACTCGAAGTGGGCTTAGCCCCCAGCTTCGGTCAAGGGTCGAAATTTCAATTTTAGGTGTGTTTTTATTTCGGCTAAGGTATATCAGATGGAAACCTATTGAAACTACTTTGATATGTGCAAGTGCTAGTTCGGTTCCAGTTCGCCTATAGCTTTACATGCATCGCGAACGGTGTTCTACTTCGGTTGAGGCATGTATAAAGATCAGAAAGGCGTTCTACTAGCTAAAACGGTATGTTCGATGTGTTCTTGTGAAGTTCTTCAGGAAGTACAGGTATGGTGGAAGAAAAACAAAGTGTTTTGCAAAAACACACAATATGGACTACCATGGATTAAAAGTGGAAACAAAAAACAAAGGAAGGCAAGAAAGATTCATGTGTTTACGGTAGAAGCAGAGGATGAAGAGGAAGAACAACAACAATAATGGTGGGCACGAGCCGTTGAGTTGCAAAAGGAAAGGCAAAAACCGAGAGAGGGAGATAAAAAGTGAGGTGATTTTGAATTTGAGAAGTTTGTTTTTCAGTAAAAGGCGGAACTGCTCGAAGTTGGCACGAGGCGGCGTTCTGATGGGATGGCCAATAGGGGCTTGCCACGTGTCATTGGAATGTGGAACGCTTCAGTTGCTGTGACTGAAGGGACATTTGACCGGACATGATTAGTTCGGTTTAAAATTAGCCCGGCTAGAGGAGTTAAAAAGGCTTTCAGCTCGGCCGGAGCAGCTAAAGGATTGTAGCTCGGCTAGATAAGTTAAAACTTTAGTTCGGTTCTGTCACGACCCAAACCCGCCCCTATAGGTTTAGTGCCGTAACCGGCCAGTAATCCTTGGATTACCTACGGCCTTTGAACAGATGAGCATATGATAAGGGGCTAGCGGAAGCAATATACAAAAATATAAATGTCCAATGAGCTGTGTTGACTTATATGAAACAGAATAATTTAAAACTTTATTTACATAACCTTAAGTCAACCACACATTATATTATACCACACACGTTACAGTATTTTCCGTACAGACAACATGATTAAAATAAAGTCCCATGCATAAACAGAATTTATCAACCCTTGAACCCAAGACACTTCGGGAACCTCCACGTGAGGCACAAAGGCTGGCTGACAACAGAAACACAGACCCCCACAAAGCTTTTGGGCTTGCACTCCAGAATGCTCACCTATAATATATATATATACAAACAGTGAGCTAAAGCCCAGTGAATAACATTAAGGTAAAGGGGTTAGTGAACGAAATCCGAACATTTTATACGTACAAAACAGATCATAGCATAATCATAGTCATCTCATATCAGAACATAATAATGGCATATTCCATAGAACAAATCACATATCCAAAACGTCTTCCGACTAGAGTAACCGGTCCCGGACACCGATTAAACAAACACCACAATGAAGTGGCTAACGAGATCTCGTAAATGTCATGGACCCGCATTTTCATGCTGCCCCCCATGACTTGGGACTATCTATGGATGCCATAATAGATTTCAAACTTGGAATGTTCGTTCACAGAAACATATATCATTTCAGAAATCATAGCTTGATATATCACATTGGAACATAATTTCATATCAATGTATCTTTACGATAACGTTACTCACAGTGGTTCCGTAGATGGTCAATCACTTCTCGAACGTTGACCTACAATCACAAAGGCACATAACACAACGTATCTCATCATTACTTATTCATGTGGCCATCAAGGCTTGGCTTACATCATGTGGGTTTATGTTCATTTCATATCACATGGCTTAGAACACACACACACCCTAACATTCTCTTAGTGTGATTCATACTTGTTACAATGCTCAACTCACACACACTCGTCATTCAATAACTTGTTACATTCTTTCCTTAGTGTGTGTTTCTAGCCCATAACCTCATTACTATGGCTTAATTAAGGCTTAGGAATGCCTAAGATGCAATGAGGATGTCAAAACATGCCTTGGAACACTTAGGCAAAATTTCAGAATTTTAAGTCCTCGCTCGAGCGAAGCTTTCCTCGCTCGAGCGAGCATGCAGAAATGACACTCCGCTCGAGCGTAGACTTCCTCGCTCGAGCGGACATGCAAAGATGTGAGTGGTCGCTCGAGCGCACATTCCTTCGCTCGAGTGATCTGTAAATTCTGCAAAACTTCTGGGAGCTCAAAATTTACGCTCGAGCGGACTTTTGGTCGCTCGAGCGAGGTGCACAATCTCAGAGTGGTCGCTCGAGCGAGAACCCCTTCGCTCGAGCGAGCCTGCAAAATCTGGAATTTCCAGATTGCATCCCTGAGTTCAAAACTTGAATTTAAACCTTCAAAACTCATCACTTGGGCCCCAAAGCTTGGAATAACAAAGTAAACTTGTAAAACATGATGAATCAAAGATTATTTGATAAAACCATGGCCCAAGAGTTTGTTAAAAACTCACAATTTCAACTTGAATTTCAAGAAGTAAGACATGCATGTGAATTCTTTAAAAACTCTTGTCTTCAAAACTCTTGAAACTTGCAATTTGAGCTCCTTAGCTCCATGCATGCAAGAAAGCCTTTTCAAAACATGAATTTAAACCTTAAAACATGATGAATTACCCATGCATGAGTCAAATAACTCTTGATAACAACATTGATGCTTAAAACCAAATTCAACATGTCAAAACTTCATATATTCATGTATGCATGTGGATTTCTCTTCCAAATTCTCTTTCAAGACTTCAAAAACATGGAATTGATTTACCAAACTTGATGGAATGTGCATGCATGTACCATTCAACCTCCATATTTAACATAATTGATGCAAACTTGGTAATTTAACACCTACATGAACATGCAAGTATGAATTGCTACCCAAATCTTAAACCCAAGCTTAAAACACATATTTAATCACAAAATCCTCATGTTAGAGACTTAGATTCACAGATAAGGGGTTGAATTCTCACCTAAAGTCTTCAATCTCACTTATTCTAGCATAATATTGACAAATGCAAGCTAAATCTTCAACCTTTCTTTGAATTCCTCCTTCTCTCTCTCTAGAATTGCTCTCCCTCTCTCTCTAAAATGTTTTCATCAGATTTTTCCTCTTACTCTCTCTCTCTAGTCGAAAATGCTCAAGGGAAATGGCTGGAAAATGTTGTGCCAAATGATATAAATCAAGCCTCAAATATTTGATGTAGTGGCTCACTATAAGGGCAAATTGGTAATTAAACTAACTATTGAAATTCACATTATTTAATCTCATTTAATCATACCAAATCACATTTTAATTAAATGTGACATAATGTTCTAAAAATTCCAATTAACATATTGGTGTAACCAATTTCGTTTTCGGATGCCGTTGAGGCTTCCAATTTTCATTTTAAAGTGGTACTTCCGGACAGATATAACTATGGGTAGCAATTAAAAGCCAATCGTGATACAAACTACGTATTAATCCCATAATTTATTTTAATCCCCTAATTAGCATCCTTAAATACTGATTAATAGCTAATTACGAATTGGTTATTACTGATCTTCCCCTTAAAAGAGTTTGGTCCCCAAACTCGAGTCATCTTATATCAGAAAACAATGCCAATCTTTACAAAACGGAAACATAATCAGGCTCACAAATAGGCTCATACTCCAAGACAGGATTACATATCGTATATAGAAATTAGGGTTCGTATTAATACAGAGCCTTATATACATTCAGATTTCAGTCTAGAACAGATTCAGATACCAGTTCATTTTCATATTCTTGTCCAGATCACACATGGTGCATCAAGCTATGATATTAACAGAACTAAAACAGAACGCATAAGCGTAACAGAACAGAACAGAAGCTGAGCCCCCCCATAACGAGGCCTCCGGTACGGGTAACAGAGTGCAGACAGATATAAGTTCCATACAGGAACCTCCGATACCGGGTTAATGACTAATCTTGATTCATATACATATAAATGTTCGGATTTCGCATAAGGTCAAACGTGGTACACCCATTAGCCATCAGATCAGGTAGGTCTAAAGACCACAACAGGTAGGTCCGAAGACCACATACATAGCCATGGTATTGTCACCCCCAGGCAAGGGCCATCGGCCACGGTATTCTTACCCCCGGGCGAGGGCCATATGAACTAAGGGTGCCACAAACTTTTCAGAAAACTGGACAGCCATGCAGTATGCAACATATAACATTTCAAAAAGCAAAACTTCTTTCATGACATAGAGCATAAATATAGTTGCACACAACTTTACTGCATTAACACACTATACTCACATCAAACACTTATCGGGGTTATAAATTGGTACTGATCTCATTTTCATAAGTAATTTTTCCCCCGTTAAGTTACAGAAATTTGATTTATTAATTCCTGAGTCAATCATTCGGTCTTGTTCAATTTGGTTCTCAGTTCGGTATTCCATCACAGTCAGTCCAAGTCATTCTGAAGTTATCCGGATTACAAGGTAAGTTCGTACAAGTTATCAGTAAATGGAATTCCGAAGTAACCATTCATATACTTTCCCCCCAGTCTCAGTTTTCACCGATTCAATCATACTATGTGTCGATACAGAACCAGTCATATTGATTACATATACCCTCAGATAGTCAAAGTGTATAACCAAACCAGCCTGTTGTTAACAAATTCCATCAGTTCTGAAGTATTGTAACACCGAAGCGGGCATTCTCTAGTCAACAGGTTCATGATCAAACGGTAGTACTAGGTAATTAATCACATGTCATATATATATATATATACCGTATTCCCATATCTCCCAAGCATAAGGTACCAGATTTCAAGTCACGTAGTCTACTACTGACGGTTCACATTCTTCCTAAGTGTTTAGGATCAACTCAAATTTTCGTTCGGTTAATTCCCTTAGCAACACAGTCCTGTCATTCAGTCATAATCAATTTACAATCCCCATAATGTAATCAAATCATATAGTAGATCTCAATAAGGGTCTCCTCAGATCAAACGAATAAAAGTTCTACCCAATCATCTCAGATGAAGTTATACCCAGTCATACCAAGTAACAGTTCAAGCGTAAGTCATCAAACAGAAGTTCTATCAGTCAAGCAAGGGTCTCATCAAACTACAATTCTATCTGATTAAATCAGCTTTATCATTTCTGACGGGGTACAGTAGTTCTATAGTTCATACTCCATTCACTTAGGTATATAGTCAGTAGTTTTCCAGTTGTTCTAAGTTCTTCAGTTCTCAAATCACAGCAGAGTTATGTATCACCGTAGTTCATATCCAAGTGCTCAGGTCATATACAATGTTACATTCTCCGAGTAAGTTCACATGTAGATGCACAGGTATATAATTATTCATATCAGAAATAAATATCATAGTCAACAGAACAATTTCCCAATTGAGTTCATGTAAGCATAAGGTACACAATAGCAGATCGTTATACAAAAGTTTCAGATTGGTCATACCGTCATTAAAGCATAGGCTCCCTGGTCTAGTCAACAGTCTAGTCAATGTTCAACAATCACAGTTCACCGTTTAAAGGTCATCAACAAATAATCATATCAGTCATTCTGAGCAAAGGTATAGTTATGTATGTACATGTCCAGATCCAATACAGATTCACGAGTTATATATACAGACGAACACAAAACAGTTTCTCCAGATATGACGATTAAGGCAATAAGTCATAGGTCTACCCAGTCTAGATACAGTGTGATTAACCAACATTCCATGCAAAGGTATGGATATATGTGAGTTCAAACATGTTCCATATACAGTCAATGCTAGTATGTCTCCATATTTAATAGTTCAAGCACAGTTTAACAGGTCATTCACGATAGTTCATATTAACCAGTAGGTCTTAAAATGTTCATTAATCACAATTCAATCCCATCCGTTCTAATGGTCTCACAAGCGAGGACATATACACATATTCAGATATGAGTCTAAGATCAATGATCATTCAGGCATTCATTCACAATCTCATAAGCAGAAGTTCATTCTTCCCCACTGACATAAGTTCTCAATTTCAGCAATTCCCTACATGACTGATTCATATACACAATTCGAGGTCACGGGTCTAGTCATTTGATGATGTCAGTCGATACATTAAAATCAATCACAATGTGTTCCCATGTTCAATAGTTCTAGCATAGTTTAAAAGTTCACACTTAACAATTCATATTAAATTTTCACTCTACGGTACAAAGGTTTAACCTGTCTAATTCCCATTGTTCACAAATCCCAATATTCTCCAAGACACAGGTGGTTCGTTAAGTTCACAAGATTTAGATAACATGAGTTCATAGTTCTAACGGTTCAATTAGTTCATTCAATATTCCCACAATCTATATCAAACTAAGCAGTACATGATTCACCCACAAATTCTCATAAAACAATTACGCATGGTTAGGGTAATACCTGCGTTAGTCATTCGGTGTTCTGAGCATTTTCTGAAACTAGGGTGTAGATTAAGGCTTTTTGTTGTTCGGATGAGTTCGCGGGCAAGATTTAGCCAAGTGCCCCTTCTGACCACATCTAAAACAAGCCCCTGACAGACGGCGACAAATGCCCCAATGTTGTTTCCCACATTCTCTACAGACAGGTATATCTTTGGTTACATTACTCCCCTGACCTTCTTTATTCCCAGTTATTGCCCCAAATTTCTCATTCACGTTGACCAACGAATTACTTGTCAATTCAACCTTTTGTTTCTTCTGTTTTGTTCTTTCGGATTTAATTGATGGTGTTGATTTTGATATTTTCAAGGCTACTATGTTTGCTTCAGACATTAAGGCCTTATTAAGAACATCCACATACTTTGGTAAGTTCAAGATACCGACTCGGTCATACACCTCCAAGTCGAGCCCACCTTCAAATTTCCTAGCCTTTTTGTCATCAGTGTCTATCATATGGGGTGCATAACGGGCTAACTCAGTAAATTTAATTTCATATTCAGCCACAGTCATTTTGCCTTGTTTCAGTTGCATAAACTCAGATACCTTCCTATCCCGGATGCATTGGGGAAAATATTTTTCGAAGAAAATTTCCTTAAACCTATCCCATGTCACACCTTCATTATCATTCCGCACTAACATCCACCATCTCCTAGCTTCTTCTTTAAGTGTGAATGTTGCCAACAAAACTTTTTGTGCCTCAGTGCACGGAAATATCTCAAATATTTTCTCGGTTTCTAAAACCCAAGCCTCAGCTTTTAACGGTTCAATACCCCCCAGAAATTCAGGTGGTTTCATCTTATTATATTTCTGTGTCAGTTCTATCATATCATAATTAGCTGGTTCATGTACACATGTTTGCCCTTGTTCTTTGTTGTTTGATTTTCAGTTAAGGCTTCAACCATTTCCTCTAACCGGTTAAATCTAGCGGCGGAAGATTCAGATTCGTCTACATTCCTCGTTCTTTCCATTGATCTACACATAAATAGGGTAACCATTATCACAGGGAAAGTCCTCACTGATTTCACACTTCATTTCATATCAGACGTGTTCATACTTTTATTTCAGTTCAGATTACGTTCATATTCACACAGATTTCATATTTGGCATTGAAATTCTCATGATATGTTATTCCATTTAACTCATAGATTCATTTCTTTTCATTTTCAGTTCATTTATGTTCATATGTTTACACATGAAAATGCAATGTCCCTATTTCATTTCTAGGACATCCTATAGCTCATATGGACACGTGCGTGCGGTATAACTCGTGCTCTGATACCACTCTGTCACGACCCAAACCCGCCCCTATAGGTTTAGTGCCGTAACCGGCCAGTAATCCTTGGATTACCTACGGCCTCTGAACAGATGAGCATATGATAAGGGGCTAGTGGAAGCAATATACAAAAATATAAATGTCCAATGAGCTGTGTTGACTTATATGAAACAGAATAATTTAAAACTTTATTTACATAACCTTAAGTCAACCACACATTATATTATACCACACACGTTACAGTATTTTCCGTACAGACAACATGATTAAAATAAAGTCCCATGCATAAACAGAATTTATCAACCCTTGAACCCAAGACACTTCGGGAACCTCCACGTGAGGCACAAAGGCTGGCTGACAACAGAAACACAGACCCCCACAAAGCTTTTGGGCTTGCACTCCAGAATGCTCACCTATAATATATATATACAAACAGTGAGCTAAAGCCCAGTGAATAACATTAAGGTAAAGGGGTTAGTGAACGAAATCCGAACATTTTATACGCATAAAAAGCAGATCATAGCATAATCATAGTCATCTCATATCAGAACATAATAATGGCATATTCCATAGAACAAATCACATATCCAAAACGTCTTCCGACTAGAGTAACCGGTCCCGGACACCGATTAAACAAACACCACAATGAAGTGGCTAACGAGATCTCGTAAATGTCATGGACCCGCATTTTCATGCTGCCCCCCATGACTTGGGACTATCTATGGATGCCATAATAGATTTCAAACTTGGAATGTTCGTTCACAGAAACATATATCATTTCAGAAATCATAGCTTGATATATCACATTGGAACATAATTTCATATCAACGTATCGTTACGATAACGTTACTCACAGTGGTTCCGTAGATGGTCAATCACTTCTCGAACGTTGACCTACAATCACAAAGGCACATAACACAACGTATCTCATCATTACTTATTCATGTGGCCATTAAGGCTTGGCTTACATCATGTGGGTTTATGTTCATTTCATATCACATGGCTTAGAACACACACACACCCTAACATTCTCTTAGTGTGATTCATACTTGTTACAATGCTCAACTCACACACACTCGTCATTCAATAACTTGTTACATTCTTTCCTTAGTGTGTGTTTCTAGCCCATAACCTCATTACTATGGCTTAATTAAGGCTTAGGAATGCCTAAGATGCAATGAGGATGTCAAAACATGCCTTGGAACACTTAGGCAAAATTTCAGAATTTTAAGTCCTCGCTCGAGCGAAGCTTTCCTCGCTCGAGCGAGCATGCAGAAATAACACTCCGCCGGCGTAGACTTCTCGCCGAGCGGACATGCAAAGATGTGAGTGGTGGCTCGGGCGCACCTTCCTTCGCTCGAGCGGTCTGGAAATTCTGCAAAACTTCTGGGGGCTCGAAATTTACGCCGAGCGGACTTTTGGTCGCCGGCGAGGTGCACAATCTCGAGTGGTCGCCGGCGAGAACCCCTTCGCCGAAAGCGAGCACAAACTCTGGAATTTCCAGATTGCATCCCTGAGTTCAAAACTTGAATTTAAACCTTCAAAACTCATCACTTGGGCCCCAAAGCTTGGAATAACAAAGTAAACTTGTAAAACATGATGAATCAAAGATTATTTGATAAAACCATGGCCCAAGAGTTTGTTAAAACTCACAATTTCAACTTGAATTTCAAGAAGTAAGACATGCATGTGAATTCTTTAAAACTCTTGTCTTCAAAACTCTTGAACCTTGCAATTTGAGCTCCTTAGCTCCATGCATGCAAGAAAGCCTTTTCAAAACATGAATTTAAACCTTAAAACATGATGAATTACCCATGCATGAGACAAATAACTCTTGATAACAACATTGATGCTTAAAACCAAATTCAACATGTCAAAACTTCATATATTCATGTATGCATGTGGATTTCTTCCAAATTCTCTTTCAAGACTTCAAAAACATGGAATTGATTTACCAAACTTGATGGAATGTGCATGCATGTACCATTCAACCTCCATATTTAACATAATTGATGCAAACTTGGTAATTTAACACCTACATGAACATGCAAGTATGAATTGCTACCCAAATCTTAAACCCAAGCTTAAAACACATATTTAATCACAAAATCCTCATGTTAGAGACTTAGATTCACAGATTAGGGGTTGAATTCTCACCTAAAGTCTTCAATCTCACTTATTCTAGCATAATATTGACAAATGCAAGCTAAATCTTCAACCTTTCTTTGAATTCCTCCTTCTCTCTCTCTAGAATTGCTCTCCCTCTCTCTCTAAAATGTTTTCATCAGATTTTTCCTCTTACTCTCTCTAGTCGAAAATGCTCAAGGGAAATGGCTGGAAAATGTTGTGCCAAATGATATAAATCAAGCCTCAAATATTTGATGTAGTGGCTCACTATAAGGGCAAATTGGTAATTAAACTAACTATTGAAATTCACATTATTTAATCTCATTTAATCATACCAAATCACATTTTAATTAAATGTGACATAATGTTCTAAAAATTCCAATTAACATATTGGTGTAACCAATTTCGTTTTCGGATCTTGCTGAGGCTTCCAATTTTCATTTTAAAGTGGTACTTCCGGACAGATATAACTATGGGTAGCAATTAAAAGCCAATCGTGATACAAACTACGTATTAATCCCATAATTTATTTTAATCCCCTAATTAGCATCCTTAAATACTGATTAATAGCTAATTACGGGTCGGGGTTATTACAGGTTCGTAGACGGGTAATCCCAATCATGCTTTGCAGTTGGAATTAAGGGGCAATTGAGAGGGCAATTTGTATGCAAATTGGGCCGAGCTGGGTATTGGGCCGTTGTGGGCCGCAGTACAAAAGGCCGAGTGGAAAGGGAAAATAAGTTTAGTTCGGTCTGGAGAAATAGCCTCTGAGTTGGACCGGTCGCGACCATGGTGGTTAGTCCGTCACAGAAGGTTTGTTTCTACTTGGTTAGAAGATGTGTTGTGAAGAATTCGGTCCTCAGTAGTGAGTTCGGCTCCACTCTTATGGACAGCTCGGTCTTAGCATGGGAACACCGAGATAAGAGAAAGGAAGGTAGGAGCCAGACTAGAGGTTACTTCGGCCAGACTTGCCTATTCAATACGGGAATGTTACTCCGGTCGTGTGGTAGTTCGGCCGTGGAAGAACCATCTCACTTGGTTTAAGCAGTGAGGGAGGGTGTTGGAGGATAAGCATTATCTTCCAGGAGTATGAATCCTAGGAGGACTCTACGCAAGGAGGTGTAATCCTAGAAGGACTCTGCACTTGGAGGAGTAAGAGTCCCACCAGGATTGTGCCATGCGAAACCTATATAAGCTCACCAATATCACCTTTGGAGAGGTAACACAATTTTGCTCCCTGAATACATTGAGCTTTTGCCTTCTTGTCTTGCTTATTGACTTAGGCATCGGAGAGGTTTCCGGCACACACCCGCCGGCCAGCTCGCGTTTGTGTTTTCAGGTGGTGGAACGACGACGTATAGAGGAACGCAGACTTGATCAACAGGATTATACGAGAAGGTGTATTTCTTTCCCGTACATTATAAAAAGATAAAAAGTCAAAAAATTATGAAAAAAACAAAAAATTATCATTATTCAAAAGAAAAAAATTTACAAAAAAATAAAATAAAAAAATACAATCCAACTTTCTATGACGTGACAATGGTACAGTCTGAAATGATGTCTGCTCTAAAAAAAAAAAAGTCTCAAATGATGGTACAAATTACACAGGCAATGCACAACACAAGACGTTGTTCGGCCAGTGGGGGGCCATCACAGGTCCCATTTTGATAATCTGAACTGTTCAATGTGTAGAACTCGTCGAGTACTATATATATGTAAAAAATCACGTTGATCGAATATCGATGACTATATGATCAAATCGATGACTATATGATCAAATTAGTTTTGTATAATAAAAAAAAAATTGAACATTGAACAAATTAACAGTTGACAAAAAACTAATCCGATCAGATAGCTATCGATATTCGATCAACGTGATTTTTTATAAGTATATAGTACTCAACAAAAAAAGTCAACTCTTATTTATACATTTTTTATATATCTTCTCGTAAAAAATTAAAAAAATTAATTTTCAAAAATTATAAATATGTCATAAATTAATCAACCTACGGGGGAGTGATTATAAAATTTTAGAGAAATTACCACCAAAAAAAAAAGGGAAAATTATTGGAAAGTCCCGTTTAGGAGAGTGTTGATCTGAATGGTCCTCCGTTTTTTTTAATGAACCATGAAGTCCTATTATGGGGGAATGTGATCTAGCAGGTCCTCTAGGGAAACTTGGTATGGATTTTGATGACGATTTTGCCCCTTTATTGATGGGGTTGCAAATTTAGAAGGGATTTTGAATTTCTTCAATCACATTTGGTGTTGTCCACGTTTTTGGAAATAATTGATATGGACAAAATCTTTCTGGGGGTGGGGTGTAAATAATAAAGGGTGATTGATCAATAAGTCTCATATTTTGAATTTGTAATTTATATAGTCTCATATTTTTTTTATTATTTATTTAGTCTTTTTGGATGTGTAATAACTTATTTGTTCGTCATATTTGAGTGTTACATTTAGAAAAAAAAAAAAAAAAGGGTACACTAAAGAATTTTTTAGTGTAACACCATACCTTTTACGTTAGAGTATCACATTTGAGAAAAATACAATAAAGAGTCTTTAATTTTTTTATGATGTCACATCATATCTGTCACATTGAAATGTCATATGCCACGTTTGAAAAAAGTACACTAAAGAATTTTTATTTTCTTTTTGAAGTGTCACATCATATCGGTCAAGTTGTCACGTTTGGGAAAAGTACATTAAAGAGTTTTTATTTTTTTTGAATTGTCATTTTATACCCGTCACGTTGTCACGTTTAGGAAAAATATACTAAGGAGTTTTTTAGTGTAACACTATATCTTTCACGTTAAAGTGTCATATTTGAGAAAAATACACTAAAGAGTTTTTAATTTTTTTTAAGTGTCACATCATATCAGTCACATTGTCACGTTTGGAAAAAGTACACTAAAGAATTTTTAATTTTTTTTAGAGTATTACATCATACCTGTTATGTTATCACGTTTAAGAAAAATACACTAAGGATTTTTTTTTTTTTTTTTGAAATGTTACATCATACCTGCTATGTTGTCACATTTGAAAAAAGTACACTAAAGAGTTTTTAATTTTTTTAGAGTGTCACATCATATACGTTACGTTGTCACATTTGAAAAAAAAAATACACTAATTTTTTTTATAGCGTCACATTATACTTGCCACGTTGGAGTATCTTATACCACGTTTGGAAAAAAAATTAAAAACTCTATTGTGCGCTTTTTACTAACGTGGCTGGAATGTAGGGACTACATTTTAGGTAACAACAATATTGTTACAAACAACAACAAAATACATGGGTAAATGAGTCAATCCCTTTCAATGGGACTTCCTTGTTCATTCAAATAAATTTAGGATTGCTTGATACACAAGTTCACTTTTTGGGATTTATGGGTCAATCACCCAAAAAAAAAATCTAGAGTTTGATCCTTTTAACAAATTAAACTATGATTTTTTGTTAATTTAAATTTTAGTTTTTCAATCTAAATTATTTGTCTATTTTTGTTAAGTAAAATCAACAAAAAAATTGATATTTTAGTTATTAAATTCAATGAAAAATGATATTTTAGGCAGTTTATGAATACTTGCATGTTTAAGAACTAAAATACTATTTTTTTGTCAATTTTACTTAACAAAAATAGACGAATAGTTTAAATTGAAAGCAAATAAAAAAAATTGAGATTTAAATAAAAAGTCTATATTTATTTTGTTACAAGTCTCAAATCCTAATTTTTGTAGTTGTCCATAAAATTTTTGAATGATTATAATTTGGTCAGTGGGGGTCTCAAGCAATGCTAGGGGTGCAATTTAGGTTGGCTCAATTAGAGCAATCCGAGCCCAGTCCGAATTATTTTAAGATTTGGATAAGATATTTTTGAATTCAGTACGAATTTGGACAAAAATTCAGAATTTTGAATTAAATTTGAATGTGTTTGGGTAAAGACATCAAAACACCCAAGCAACTTGAAATCCGAATTATACATATATAGATATATAAAAATATTAAATATACATATGAATTATTAACTATTACATGATATTAAAGTAATTTAAATTATTTAATCATATTGAATATATTATATATATATATATATTCACTCAAAATCTTATATTTTTTATTTTCACTCATAAATTTTAAAGAGTATCATAACGATATCTCTCTTACATTATATAAATTGTATTTGTTTTGATAGTATTAATAATTTTTTTAAAAAACTATAAACATAATCTAATTTTAATAAATTAATAATTTGGTTACACACAAAAAAAAATTAAAATTAAAATTAAAATTAAAATTTATAATTTGAATAATTTAAATTTAACTCGAATCGAACTTAAACATGCAACTTCATGTTACAATTCAAATTTAAGCAGACCTGAATAGATGTCAACACAATTTAAATTAAATTTGAGCAACTTCTCAATTTGACTGAAATCACCAGGGATAGCAATTTGAACCCGATCTGATGGGGACCCAACCACCCAATCTCGATTAGAACGATTTTTTTCCAAAAAATACTCCCGAGGATAGGGATGGTATTTGAAAATGAATCCTCAACAATTTTTCGGGCCGGGGATGGGGATACGTTCCCCAACCCTGTTCTCGTTTCCCCCTAACTGAAATTACTATTATACCCCTCTATCCATTCATATATATACTCCTCTATTATAGCCATCTCCCTCTCTCTCTCTTTCTCTCTCTCTGTGTCTCTTCCTTCTACTCTCTCTCTTTTCTCTCCATAGTGATGTAGTCATTGTCGCCTCCTCTTCCGCGTCACCGCTACTGCTACGATGTGTCACGACCCAAACCCCCTCCTATGGGTTTAGTATCAGAATCGCGATAATTGAGATTACCGAAGCCTTAATAGTAAGACAAGATGTCTGATCTGAGGGCATGGCGGAAGCCAATACAATAAATAAATAAGGTCCAATGAGCTGTATCAGTCTATATGCAAAAAGACTTTTCATGCACATATATATATATATACTCGGTACAGAACAGTATGCACAATATATACAGTCATTCAGAACATGAACCAAATCCCTATTAAACAGTACAGTACAGTGCCATGTCTATACAATTATACAAAACAGATACAAAGACGGACGGGGGAAATTAAAGCACCCCTAAGCCATAGCTTGGTAGGCTCGGAACCTCGCAGTGAGGCACAATGGTTGGCTTGGCAAAAAGGGAAGTCTAATCCATGCTCCTAGCTCCGGTTTGGTCCCTGAACACCTACACATATATATAAACAGTGAGCTAAAACCCAGTGAATAACATAATGCGTAAAGGGGTTTGGAATGAATGTCCTTACAATAATGAAAACAGTTCATTGATTCAGTATATCAATCATTCAGTCATTCAATCATATGTGGTACATCCATTAGCATAGCGATGACAAGTCTAAGATGATGAGGTCTTAAAAGACCGAGCGCGATTAATGATAGCCATCAACAAGATGATGAGTGGTTCCGGCAAAGGAACCGACAGAGATCTCTGAATAAGATAGCGATAAAGAAATGAGTTGCTAAGGATGCCACAATACAGTTCAGAATATAGGACATATATTCATTCGGTAAACAGTGATGATTCAGACAACAGTTCAGTTGTACAGTCAGAAAATATTCTCAGTTGAACATATCTTTACACAATTGTTACACACAGAGTTCTGGGCTACAGTTAGGCTAGAGCGTGTCTCCAGTCGCCAACCCTACACAGTTTACAAAACGAACACACACTAAGCTACACAGTTGGGAAACATAATAACTTAATCCCTAATTAGTCTCGGTGTGCTCTACATCTATATCCTCATTAGGATGCCTTAAACTAGGCCTAAGAATGCCTAGAATGAAATGAGGATGCAAAGATGCACTTTTAGACACTTAGCAAAATTTCTAGAAAACAGGGGCCCCGCTCGAGCGTGGGTTACCCCGCTCGAGCGTAAGATACCACGCTCGAGCGGAGTGCAAACACATGCCTAAAAGTACTGGATGCTCAAAAATCATGCGCGATGGGTGCTCGACACCCGCTCGAGCATAAGACACAAGGTTCCGCTCGAGCTTCAATTTTTTCGCTCGAGCAGACTTCAAAACAGTGCAAGGTATTGGGAGCACGAATTTCCCGTTCGAGCGCCACTTTCCCCACTCGAGCGGGAGTCCAAAATCTGGAATTTCCAGATTTGAACTTCCAAGCTCAAATCAAGTTCCAATGTGTCAAAATCAATTCCTTTGGGCCCATTTCCTGGAAAACACTTGTAAATACATAGAATAACATGATTCAAAACTCAATTTGTAAAATCAAGGCCCAAAGGTAGTTTAATTAAATCCAAATTCAAACCAATTTTCATGAACAAGATAAACATGCAACATGCATGATCTTAAACCATTTCAAAGCTTCAATTTCATGCTCTAAAGAGCCAAATCTTACAAAAACAAGATGAAATCATGGACTTAACATAATTATGAGCATGCATGTAACATTTTGCCATGAAAACAACTTAAGACTCAACAATCCAAACATGCATGCATGAATTAAGCTATAATTCAACACTATTGAACCAATTCTTGACTTAACTCTTTAAACTACCATGATCCATGCTAGGAGGAACTTAAATACACAATTAAGAGGATGAAATTCATACCTAGGTTCCTCAATTCCAAATCTAGAGGCTCAATTATGCACTTAAGCTCTCAATTCCTCAAGATTCAAGCCAAATCTCTATGTTGAATTTACTATTCTCACTCTCTCTCTCTCTCTCTTGGTCGGTTGTGGTGTTCAAAATTGGCTGATGAAATGTTGGCTAAGTGTATAACAAAGCTTCAAGTATAGCTCATATAGTGGGCCACTCAATGGCATTATGATGATTAAGTCAAACTATGCAATTTAGCTTATTTTAATATAATTTAATCATACCAAATCACATTTTAATTAAATATGCCATAAAATCACATAAATTATGATGAACACATATCACTAATCAATTTCAAATTCGACCGCCGATAAGGCCTTCAATTTGCAGTTTAAACGTACAAACATGAACAGATAATCAAACAGGCAACAGATAGAAATGCAATATAACAGAGATACTTAATCAATTCAGTTTCAGATTCCAGTCAGTCAGTCCAGTATTTTAATCAGTTCAATTATTTATCATAATCAGTCTCAGTTTAGCAGCAATCGGTAATCAGTGGTGAGGGTTATTACACGATGCTAGAGTTGTCGAACCTCTATACTCGGCGTCGTCCTTCGCCACGGCATGGCGAACTGAAACGCGTGAGCGAAGTTCTGACGCGTTGCCAACGTTGATTCACTTTCTTTCACACCTTATGTCGTCCTCTTTCGTCGTTCATCGCCACTGACACACCGCATAATCACTTTACTCAGATCTCTCTCTCTATGACATACACTCAGATACACAAATCTCATATCTGTTTGATGACACACAGAGATCTCAAATATGTGTTGATGATACACACTCAGATCTCATGTATGTGTGTATGTATACATATATGTGTGTGTGTGTGTGTCTTTATACGTCTCCATTTTTTTTTGTGGTAGTTGATCTATTGTGTATGTATATGTTCATGTGTAATTGTAATTATTTTGGTTGTTGATGTTAATTTTAATGATGCTATTGTTGATAATTTTAATATTCATGAAAATGAAACAGATTGAGAATGATGTTGTTGTTGATGATTTTATTATTTTTGTACGGAAATTTTTCAGGATCGGAAAAACCTAATCCCCATTAAAGAGTGGAGGTGGAGATAATGGGTATGTTTGGTTTGAGTTTGGGAGATGAGTTTGGGAGATAAAAAGTACGAAAAGTTGTTTGGTTTGGTTTTTTTGAAAAGATGTTTTGAAAAATTATTTTGAGAGAGAGGTTTGAAAAAAGTGATTGATTTGATGTGTATGAGAGAGAAATTTATTTGAAAAACTTGTTTAGTTTACAAGTTTTGGAAAAAAATTTTAAAAAAATTTGTTTGGTTTGAATTTTTTTAAGAACTCATTTATAGAAAAAAAATTTCAAAAATTTTTAAGAAATTCAAACCAAACGAACCCAGAGTTTCCTGCCAAAAATCAAGGGCAGAAACAAAAAATTTTATACCTTCGAAGATAAAAAACGGAAAGTATAATCCGACCCCACCTATTGGCCTTGTTTGGTACAGCTTAATTTTAGCTTATTTCAGCTTTCAGCTTAATTTAAGCTATTTTGATGTGTTTGGTTTAGCTTAACAATACAGCTTATAGCTTTTTGTAAGTCAGAAATCAACTTATTCTTTGAGTAGGGCCGGAGAAGCTTAATTTATAAGTCAGAAATCAACTTAAACTATAAGCTGTTAAAGTATAAGGTATAAATACTTTCCCACAGCTCTACCAAACAGGACCGTTGTCATTCCTAAAACTCACCCGGTTGCACCCTAGTAAATGCTAATTGAAAATGGTTACCGTAGTCAATGCTAAATGAAAATGGTTAGGCCGTGTTTGCCGAGTTCTTTCTTTCTCTTCTCCATATAGTCAACTCTCTCAAAACAAGAGCCAAGGAGTCGTCTGACCTTCAAGCCCCAACAACCCCCACCCCACTTCACTCCTTCCCCAATATACACCAAAACAAAAACACGAACACGAACACGGACGATGTCTATATATTATATGATCAGATCTTGAATTTGTGACAATTAAAGCTGAGATATGGGCCACCTAAACCTCCCCTCCTCCAAGCGCAACAACCCCAGGCAGTGGCGCCTCCTCGATCTCATCACCGCCTCCTTCTTCGCTGCCGTCCTCCTCTTCTTCCTCCTCGTTTTCACTCCTCTCGGCGACTCCCTCGCCGCCTCGGGCCGCCAGTCCCTCCTCCGCTCCACGGCGGATCCGCGGCAGCGCCACCGCCTGGTTGAGCTTGTGGAGTCTGGCCTCCAGCAGACCATCGAGTCTTGCCCTGCCGATGCTGTTGATCACATGCCGTGTGAGGATCCGAAGCTGAACAGTCAGCTCAGTAGAGACATGAATTTTTATAGAGAGAGGCATTGTCCGCCGCCCGACCAGACGCCTCTGTGCTTGATTCCGCCGCCCCAAGGGTACCGTCTTCCGGTCCACTGGCCAGAAAGCTTGCACAAGGTATATATATATATATGTATATTTGATATTGAACATAGAATTAAGTGTAAATTTCACTTTTATCTCATCTCTAAATTATTAATTTCATCAATCTATTTAGTCCAATTAGATATGTTAGTCCAAATTCGTAAAGGTGGAAGGCTCAACTAATAGGCAAAAATGTAATTTTACAATTTGGACAACTTAAACACCCATCAAATTGATTGTGAGGTATATTTTGTTCAAAATAGTAAGGAAAAATGAGTGTTTGATGGTATGATTTAAGTTATTTGAATTCTAAAATGACCTTTTTGCTTATCAAATTAGGCTTGAACAATTGCGCCATGTTTGGTTGGAGATTTGGGAAGAGATTTGGAAAAAAAAAAAAAAAAAAAAAAAAGGAGAAAAGAGGTGTGAAATTAAATGAAATATAAGTATATTTTATTCACATTTTACCTATCTTTTTTCTTTTTCTTTTTTAAATCCCTTCCCAAATTCTCCAATCAAGGAAAGAGAAAAAGGTGTATGAAACTAGGTAAAATGTAAGTATATTTTATTCACATTTCATCTATATTTTCTCTTTATCTTTTCAAATCTCCTAATTAAACACAACGATTTGTACAATCGTCTTTAATTGGACCTTAGAAATTGTAGGGACTAAATAGATGAAACTGATAGTTTAGGAATGAAATAGAAAACAAGTTGATATACTAGGGATAAAAGTGAAATTAAGGCCTAATTTGGAAACTCACTCTTTTAGTTTAAAAGTAAAAAAATCACTAAAAAAAACTAAAAAGTCAACAACCTATACAAAAAAAAAAAAAAAAGTCAAAGATTTCATTTTCTTTTTACTTTTTGCATAATTTTTCGTAAAACACTAAAAAGTCATTTCAAACATACTAATTTTTTTTATCTCATATTTTAACCAAAAAATCAAAAAGTTATTAAAATAGTCTGTTCCAAACAAGGCCTAACCCTAGATTTAAGAATCTTAGATTTTGGGTTTTGTCAGGTTGTTGTGTTTCTGGTACAATTGTCAGCCAAAATTTGGTTTTTTTTTTTTTTTGTCTTAGTTTGATTAATGATTAGTCTCATGCTCCCTACACAAAAATAAAATAAAATAAAAACTCTTCCCTTATAGTTGAATTTGTGGATTCAATTTTTAATGGTGTTGAATTGTTTGTTGATACACTAAGATTGTGTTAATTGGGACATTGGTTCAGTCTTTTATCTGTTTCATTGTTGTTATTATTTTTGGTGAAGTTCTATTGTGAATGTAGTTGTTATTGAGGATTTGTGCGTTACCATCTTGAGAAAAGGAAGCGTTCTTTGCGGTCATTTGGATTTGACAATATTTCTATTGAGCATGTATTTTGGAACAATTTTTGTTTTGATTAGCCCCATACTTGAAAAATGCCTTTGCAAGATTAAGAAGGCGAAAGGTATAGGTGTGAATGGGCTAAGATGAGGTGCCCAGCCTCTTAGAGCACCCAGCTAGTCTTGAGGCACATGCATATGCATTTTTCTAGTCTTATAAACATTTCCAACCCTGAGCCCTCATAAGTAGCCTAACTAAGTTGGTTTGCGACTTTTAGGCTTAAGCCAAAGTTGTATTCCAATTTCCGTCCAATTATACAAGTTTGAACCTTTATAATGTAACTTATTGTAGGCTCTTGACAACCTACCACATGTCCATTAACATTTGACACGACATTGCCATGTGTACACATCACCACATGTCAGCCTCATGACACACATATTCGTTTACACTAGATGAGCCCTTGGTGTCGCCACTCATCGAACAACTTGATGAGCAATAATTTAGTGTGTGCTTCAATCCCTCATACTTCTAAGTTGTGACGACGAGGCACTTCTAGGATTCTAGAGTCATTTAACACCTTGGTCTCTTGGCCTAGGTTGGGAACAAGGCTAAGAGACGAAGGCTCATCACAGCATTTCCCCACCGTTGGGTTTACCGATTTTAGGTCCATCCAACCGAAACTTCACTGCTTCTCTCTCTCTCTCACCGGACTGTTTTGTTTCTCACCCAATCACATCTAGAGCCTCCAGGCCTTTGACGCTCTTTGTCGTCTTTCCACAGAACCTACACTGTACTGTACTATCCATATTTAGAAATCATTATTCAGTGGTTATGGTACATTCCATGAAATTAGACACTTTTATTTATCTTCCTAGTGTTGTCATACCATAATGCATGAAAAACATGCTTCTTGGTACCACCTGAGAAACCTATTATGAATTATTTTTCAGTTTGTGCTTTGAGATGGAATGACTGCAATTTAATGTACTTATACCAGACTACCAGTGCCTTAAATTAATTGGAATCTTGAAGTATTACTATTATCTTTTGCGTGCAGATATGGCATAGCAACATGCCACACAATAAGATAGCTGACAGGAAAGGCCATCAAGGATGGATGAAAAAGGAAGGCCCATACTTCATTTTTCCTGGTGGTGGCACAATGTTCCCAGATGGAGCTGAACAATATATTGAGAAACTTAAACAGTATATTCCTATAGCTGGTGGAGATCTAAGGACAGCTCTTGATATGGGATGTGGGGTGGGAACTGTGATCTTTTGTTTCGTTGATCTCTAATTGATTCTTGATCCTTTTTTAGCCATTTAATTCAATGCCCTTACAGGTTGCTAGTTTTGGTGGATACCTCCTAGCTGAAGACATTTTAACCCTCTCTTTTGCTCCAAGAGATTCACACAAAGCACAAATACAATTTGCATTGGAAAGAGGAATACCAGCATTTGTTGCCATGCTTGGTACTCGCAGACTTCCATTTCCCGCTTCCTCATTTGACTTGGTGCACTGCTCTCGATGTTTGATCCCTTTTACAGCATATAGTAAGTTCTCTTTAACTCATGTGCCTCTCACATTGTACGCTTCATTTATTGCTTCGGTTCTTATTATAAACAATGTCATACTTTGCAGATGCAACATATTTTATCGAAGTTGATAGGTTACTTCGCCCAGGAGGGTACATAGTCATTTCTGGCCCCCCTGTACAGTGGCCTAAACAAGATAAGGAATGGGCAGATCTCCAGGCAGTGGCTAGAGCATTGTGTTATGAGCTGATTGCTGTAGATGGGAACACTGTCATCTGGAAAAAGCCTAATGGGGATTCATGTCTCCCAAATCAAAATGAATTTGGGCTTGAATTGTGTGATGAATCTGATGACCCAAATCATGCATGGTAGTTGTCCTTTCAATGCCTCCGTTCTTCTTCTTCTTCTTCTTTATTTTGATCTCTCCTTTTATTTTCTTTTTAGTTTACTAATAGAATGCTGGTCCATGGAAACACCATTATTTTGTTCCTTTTTTGATTATATGTTGTAGCTGCTTAAAAGGATTTAAATGATTGTGGTCTTAGTTTCTAATCTCAGCATTGTAGCACTGATCAACAATATTGACTAAAGCTCATCTAAAGAACCTGTTGGATTTGGAATCTGAGCTCAAGTCTTTTGCAGGTACTTCAAGTTAAAGAAATGTGTTAGCAGGAAATTATCTGTTAAAGGAGAATATGCTGTTGGGATGATTCCAAAGTGGCCAAAGAGGCTAACGAAAGCTCCTTCAAGGACCGAACTCATGAAAAATGGAATTGATCTGTTTGAAGCTGATACTCGACGGTGGGCAAGGAGAGTTGCTTATTATAAAACTTCTTTGAACTTGAAGCTGGGAACTCCAGCTATACGAAATGTCATGGACATGAATGCATTTTTTGGAGGTTTTGCTGCTGCGCTATTATCTGATCCTGTGTGGGTAATGAATGTTATTCCCGCTCGCAAGCCTTCAACGCTTGGTGTCATTTATGACAGAGGCCTTATTGGAGTTTACCATGATTGGTGAGTTCTTATGGCATGCCTACTTTTATCTCTTAACACTCCATTTGTTTTGGTGAAAAATATTTTATGGAATTTATTTATTTTTTTTTTTTGGCGTTTGTTACAATTGAAAACGGAAGTCAATAGAAAACCTTTTATGTGGTCAACGGAAAGCAAGTTTATTTATACGGAAAATATTTTTCACTTTTAAATGGTAGAAAATGTTTTCCTAGACCAAAGTCTGATGAATAGAATACACTACCACAACCACTACCCCATTATCAGCACCGTTGCCATCACCACCACCACCACTAATTTGTTCCTTTATTATGTTTATGTTTTCTGCATGGTGGACTTTTTCTTGTGGTTGTGATAGATTTAATAATAGCAACTCACACTCTGTAAAAAATGTTACCTGATCTCTAAAGAGGCTTTTACTGATGAGATGATGTTTATGATTGATGATGACAGGTGCGAGCCTTTCTCAACATATCCTCGGAGTTATGATCTCATCCATGTAGCTTCCATTGAGTCGCTTACAAAAGATCTTGGCTCTGGAAGGAGCAGGTAGATTTATTTTCATTCACGATCTTTGAGTATTAATTCTTCAGCCTTCTCTTATTTATTTATTTTTTAAAAAATTTGAGTTGTGGATTATTTTTTGCTCCTATTAATTCCATTATTCAGAGAAGTTTGGCTGCTATTAGAACCAGTTTGGTGATATGATGTCATGGGTAGTTGCTGTCTCTTTACTGCTTGTACAAACTAATAGTGCAAGATGTGATTAGGATAATCTCTTTGTGACTACTGTAACAGGTGTAACCTTGTGGATTTGATGGTGGAGATTGATCGAATGCTACGTCCAGAAGGGACGGTTGTGATTCGAGATTCCCCTGAAGTGATCGACAAAGTAGAACACATTGCTCACGCTGTCAGATGGACTGCCACCGTACATGAGAAGGAACCCGAATCGCATGGGAGGGAGAAAATACTCGTAGCAACAAAAAGTTTTTGGCAGTTGCCTTCATCATCCCGCTGATGCGTCTTTTTCTTTGTTGTAATGTAAGTATGATTTTAATTTTTTCCCCCTTATTTAAAGCTAATATGTCATTATGTGCATCAAATGATGTAGCTTTAATCTCATTTAGTTCAATCTTACGTCAAGGGGCAGTCATGATAGAATACTCTTGCCAGTGGCAATGATAATCTTATTTATTTTTTAGGGTCAACTGTAAGATATCATTTAGAAAAATGAAAAATAAAAAAAAAATTCTATGTTGAACAAGTTTCAACTTAGGAAGATAGATAGATTTCATGATGTGTAATAGCTAAGGAACTGCAATGTATTATGGTAAACTTTATTTTCCATTACATTGTTGTCTTGCTTATCAATTTAATTTTTTTATATAAATAATTTATTTATAAATAATAAAAAGTAAACAATTTAAATTATAAAATGGACTCGGAGTGAGCCAACTAGCAGTCTCAAGAGTTGTTTGAATAAGAGTGGTGCACGTAGTACAAGAAAATAAAATGCTTTAAAAAATAATGGATTATTTGTGTTGCTTTTTAAAGAAAGTTACCAGAAAGTCTCATGTGAAGAATCAGCTATTTCAAATAGTCCTATGAATTTTTTAATACATTGATAAGTTCTCTTTTTTTAACAATCTTATCTTAAGATCTTATTTTAAATTTTGGTATAATTTGATGACGTTTCTATCATTCCTCATTGTGGGACATCATTTTAGAAAAGTCGGATCTAATTTTTAAACCACGTTTCTGTCACTTCAATGTAACAACATAATATATTAAAAAATTCCTTAGTAAACTTTTAAAAAACAGTACACTACACTCTTTTACCGTAGCACTAAAAGACTCCTCTAATATTCTAACGTAATACACTAAAAGATCCTTAAGTACGTTTTTTCCATACGTAATATTCTAAAAACGTAACATTTCAACACTTTAACGTAAGACGTTAAAAAATCACTCAGTGTACTTTTCACAAATGTAACACTTCTCTAACGTAATACATTGAAAAACTTCTCTAACGTGACAAACTATAATAAAAAATTTCTTATTGTATTTTTTTCAAATGTAACACTCTTCCAATGAAATATATTAAAAAATTTCTCAATATTCTTTTGACAAACGTAATATTCTAACATAACACATTAAAAGATTCTTTAGTGTACTTTTTTTAAATATAATACTCCAATGTAACACTAACACACTAAAAAAATTGTTAGTGTACTTTTCTCAAACGTAATACTCTAATGTAACACTAAAAGTATGACATTTCAATGTGATGGACAAATGAGTCATTACACGTCTAAAAGGATTAAATTGATTACAAGAAAAAATATGAGGCTATATGGATCACAAATCCAAAATATGAAAATTATTGATCAATTTCCTCAATTTTTATTTTAAAATGAATAAATAAAAATTTATCAAATTATTTTGTGTAAATTTTCTATATAAATTTTTCGTTTGTATAGGGTTTATTGATGATATATCCATTTTTATGGGGATATAGTATTGGGTTTAAAGTTTGATATTTTTTTGGTAATAAGGACAAATTATTGTTTTAAATGATTTTTGTTCTATTTTTATCCCACTACTGTTGGGTTGCTTCCACTAACGCTGGCAATTAGTGACAGTGGTGATATGGACATATAGGTAAATTAAGTATATAGATGTGTTATATGTGAACAAATAAGAGATGACATGTGGACAGTTAATAGATAGATAAAGGTAACATGGTCTTTCAAATTATTTTATTATTTTGACCTAAAATAAAAAATTGAAATTGTTGCCTTAAAAATTTTAAAATTAAATTTATCACGTAGTTTCTTTTTGTATACTCCCTCTGTCTTATATTATTTGTCCATCTTTCCTTTTTTTGGATGTCATGAAATATTTGTTCATTTTAAAAAGTCAAAATATAAAACTCTGGAGAATTTCAAAATTACCCTTTCAAAATAATTATAATATAGTTTACTTCAAGATATAATACGTACTCTTATTTTGAAAATTCTTTTGAGGTAAATACTGACTTGCTATATTAACAGTATTGTCTCTCTTCTTCTTATCACATTTTTAATTTTTGATTTATTTCGGCGTAAAAAGGAGTTTTATAGGGAAAAACACTTACGAAAAATACAATTTGTGTTGAAGATACAAAAATTGAATTGCTCGACACATTAGTACCAACTATTTGCATTACTATTCAAAACCATATATTGAACTAAATGTTTGTGTTCAGTACTATGTTATCAAACATAATCTTAATAGTTGGCAAATCAGTACCAAACAGCTTGAACAAAACAATAACAATTGAAAAAGATCAAGAATATTAATGTAAGATAGATAAACTTACTATGAAGCATGGATACTTCAAAAAACATCTTGTACCCGTACCGGGTACTTATCGGCATATGGTATCTCGTATGGTACTTTTGTATACATACCAGATATGCGAAACACGTACCCAAATTTTTTCTTCTTAATGTGGCATACCCAGACGTATCTAATAAATACCGAAATCGTATCGTATCCTAGTTTAAATAATATTTTCTCCAACAAAAGGAATAAAACTCCTTTCACTAAACTTCTTTTTTATTTTTAGTTTTATACTTAACATGATTTTAAAATTAAACTATGATTTGTAAGTTACTTAATATATTAACATCTAATTTTGATTTATACCTTTACTTTTAGCATTAAATGTTAATTATAGGTTGGACTTAATAAATTAAACAATTTAATTAATTTTTGCATTACTCTAAATTAAAAATAAATATTTTTTTACAAGCGTACCAAGCCATACCTGTCTCCTGCTTTTTATGGATTTTACCGTATCGACATATCCGTATTATACTAGTACCAGTACTCGTGCTCGTGCTTCATAGTAAACTTATCAATGGAACGCCGCCTCATCAGAATTATTGTTATCGTCCTCTATTGCTCTATAAGGTGAAATAATTACTGAAGAGTAATATATTGAAGTTGAAAAGAGATTTCTGGTTCAAGAGGGTTTATGATGGTGATGAAGAATATACATTTAGGATTTAAGATGGTTATGAAGAGTAACAGATTTAGGGTTTATGTTAGTTGGTTATGAAGAGTAATAGATTTAGGTTTAGAAAGGTAGAATATGTATAACTAGAGATGGAGGTGGAGGTGGAGGTGGGGTCGGTGTACAATATTGTATAGTGTTAGTTTTTATTTGGTAGTTCGGTATTCCATTAAATGGTATATTTTAATATAATTTTACTTCAAAATATAATTATAATAAAAAAAATATTAGAAATCAGAAGGTCCAAAAAATTTAGACAGATATTAATAGTAACACTCTAAAATAATAATGTAAGTAAAATTACTCTAATTATACATCCCATTAAAAAGTTAAAATCTCAAAAAGGCTATTATTATTGTGGGACGGAGGAGTATAATTTACTTTACATAGAGACTGTGCTTGTTTGGCATGCATCAAAAAAAAATATTTTTTTACATATATATACTTATTTAAGTCACATTAATTAATATCTTCTCTCTATTTTTTTATTTACTTTCTCTATTTTTCTATATATTTTTTTTTATAAAAAATCAAAAAATATAATTATTTGAAACATTTCAAACCATCCCTGAGTGAAAAGGAGAGAGAGAGCGAGGGGGTACTGTTAAGGAGTTTGGTGGTAATCATTTGCAGACATGAATTGGGGTAGGTACTGTTAAGGCATCATAATGGATGGATCAATTCAATAACGATGTTGTGATTTTATGTAGGATTACTGTATGATATCCGATAGGGACATTGCTCTTTAATATTTGAATGTATGTATGCATATTTATATGATAGTAGCCATTTGAATTTTTCTTTTGGAACAAGAGATCACAGCATTAAGACTTCGTTTGGAACAGGTTTTTTTAGCAATTTTTTAATTTTTTAACTAAAATATAATATAAAAAAATTAGTATGTTTGATATAATTTTTTTATTTTTTATGAAAATATGTGTAAAAAGTAGAAAAAAAAGAAAAAGAAATCTTTGACTTTTTAATATAAGTTGTTTGTTTTTTTTATTTTTTAACGACTCTTTAGCTTTTATGCTAAAAAGTTATATTGTCAAATAAGATCTAAGTATGAAAGGAGTTTATAGTAGTAACCATTTGAAGTGAGTAATGAAATGTGTATATATTAGCCTATTATATGGGTTGTTTTGGGAATTAGGAAAAATGATAGTTTATTGTTTTTTTTTTAAATATATAAAAAAATAAAAAGATAATATGACTAAAATAAGTCAATAAGATGACTTTTTTTCTAGTTGGATTATTGAATCAAGTGTTTGTGGTAGCTTCAATGTGGTGGTAGATAATTTTATGATGATTTTACAACACCTAATATGTAAAAAAAGTCTATGTATTTTTTAAAATAGACTTATTGTAGTTTAATCCAAAATTACATTAGGACAAATTGACTTTTAAAAAAATAAATAAAAATAAAAATGCTAAAAACTCAGAAAATTTATCCATAATTTTATTTAGAGATCTTACCATATGGTTCAAATTTAATATGAGTGTAAGAGCCACCAATAAACAGTTAAATCTACAATACACATTTCTTTCATGATACATTTTATGGTAGAAGTTTTGGGTTCATAGATTTATCCATTTTTAAAAGTATTGGAGGTGAAGCACAAAAGGGCTAAATCATGGGGTTTGTTTTTTCTCATATTTAAATTTGAATTACAATTTTTTTTTAAGGACTCGTGTTATTAAGAATTATCATAGATCTTATTTTAATGATTCAAACTATTTATATTATAAAATCCTCCATGTATATTAGCAAGTTTAAAATCAAACTAGTGGATATGTCGCATTGCAATTTGATTAGAAGGGTAAAAAATTAGTTGTTACAAACATAAAATAAGAAAACAAAACAAAATATTGTGAAATTGAAGGGTGTAAAGTGTAATTTAACTTTTCTTATAAATACAATGGTCAAATTATTAGAAAAAATGTTTTTTGACTTATCTCCTTCAGTGGGTAATTATCTCTTTCATACGTATTTGACATGCATCAGCATGGTTGGAGAAGAAAAGCTACACAATCAATGCTTCTTTGAGCATCTCCATTATTTTTATCTATCTTAAAGTTACTATAGGGTTTTCGTTCAAAAAAAAAAAAGAAGTTACTATAGGGTTTGACGTTTTT
This sequence comes from Camellia lanceoleosa, assembly GCA_025200525.1. Lineage (NCBI taxonomy): Eukaryota > Viridiplantae > Streptophyta > Magnoliopsida > Ericales > Theaceae > Camellia > Camellia lanceoleosa. The sequence continues at coordinate 104,577,017 of CM045763.1, read as the reverse complement.
TAAATTGTCATTTTTGTTTGAGTTTAATAAACTCATTTTGAAATTGATTCTGATAATTTGAATTGTTCATATTTTTTGGCTCGTTAAGTAAAATATTCATAAAAAAATCAAAATGATTGGATATCAATAGTTATATATTTGAATTATATTTATTTTATACAAAATAGATGACAAATATAATTTTAAAAATAATTATCTTATTTTTGTAATGTAAATTTGGTTCAAACATATAGTTATCAATATCAATTCATCTTATTTTTTGAATGAATATTTTACTTAACAAATTATAAAACGTAAACTGTTCGAATTATCGAAACAAGATCTGTGATGGGTTTCACGGTTCCCTCACATAACATAAGACAAGACTAACCCATATATATATTATTTTGTTTATTCACTTTTTCATATTTCACACCAATTATATTCTTTATTTTAATTATTCATTCAAATACGACTCAGTTTATAAAATGTCATACCAATAACAAAGATGGAATGAAAGAATCATAAGAGTCAAATATATTTTGCCTAGCCTTTGAAGGCTAGCTAAATCCAGTTAGTGAATGTGAGTTGAGACAAAATGCCTAATCATATAGCTAGTATATTGGAGTTGAAAAAGTTGAAAAATATGAGTTATACTAAGGCCTTGTTCGGCATGTCAATGTTTTAGTCTAAAAGTAAAAAAATTACTTTAAAAAAAAAAAGTCTATAAGTTATACCAAAAAGTCAAAAATTTAATTTTCTCTTTACTTTTTACACACATTCTCTTAAAAAATCAAAAAGTCATTCAAAACATATTAATTTTTTATCTTATATTTTAGCCAAAAAATTACTAAAATAGTATGTTCCCAAACGAGGCCTAAAACACTGTTTGACATGCTATTTTAGCACATTATCTTATTTGGGTCACAATCATCTTATTTGAGTCACATCATATCTGTACTACATCATTTTAAACCTAATTCATATTTCATATTTTTTCATAAAAAGTTAAAAAATATATTAATTTAATACCAAACACCCTCTAAGAATTTTAACTAACAGATATATGTTTAGTAGGTTGGAGATGTTTTTGCTAAAAACTAATATATTGATTAAAAATAAATCAACAAAAAAAAGTTGATATTAAAAAATAATTTATTTTGTGTATTGAATATTTTGGTGATTTTTTTTTTATTTTTATTTTTATAAACCTTTTAGAATTACTAGGAGTTGGGTAGTAGCGATGGAGACGGCGTCAACAGGGACGACGAGCTTTTAAGCAGATCTTATTTTTCAGACTACATCTTTGAGTAGATTGGTGGTTTTCCTTGGGTCGTAACTATTTTTTTGACGGATTTGTTTTCTTGTTTTTTATTTTTGTTTGTTGTTTGGTTGTTTTTTGTCTTCTTGTTGTTTGGTTGTTTTTTTTCTTATTGTTTGGTTGGGATGACCATTTGAAGTCTTGATTATGTACTGTTATTATATTTTATTAATATAATGTTTCTCATGTTCTAAAAAAAAAGTTAGTTTTTTCTTCTTCTACTTCTTCCATTTTTTTTTTGAAAATAATGCCAAATAACTTAAAGCTTTTTTACCAAAATGAATTTTTCAGTCTATAGTTGATTTTTTTAGCCGGTACCAAATGAAACTTAAGATTCAATTGAAAAATGACAAAAAAATAATGGTTAAATAAATTAATTTTGCTAATGATGCCTTAATTAAATTTGCCTATGTTAAAAAGTCATATTAGGAAATGCTAAAAATTTATGAAGGAACCGAACAAATTATTTTTTTATTTGAACTTTGTAAGCTTATTTTTAATAAATAAATCAACATTTTAGATAACTCAAAAAAAAAGAAAAAAAAAGAAAGTTATACTTGGCAAAAGTTATACATATAATGCCAACAATATCCAAACTTTTATTTTTTATTTTTTTTAGATGGGAACAATATCCAAACTTATTTGGTGCAATTTCTTATTAAATGGAAGTTGATAATTAAAATTTTGGTTAGATTTCTTTCATGTTCAGTCATGTTTGAGGATTAGTGGTGATAAACGAACCCAACGAGCCGAATAGTTAACTGTTCAAACTTGATTTGATAATTTTAACAAGTTTCAAAATTTGTTCAAATTTGGTTCGTTAAACTTTCGAACCGATCTCAAATGAGCTTTTATCCAACCAAGCACAAGTTGTTTGATATTTTATATAATTTTAAGCTTGTTGAATAGAGTTAAACAATCAATTAACTGTTTAAGTTTGGTTTGAAAACCTTATCGAGCTCTAAAATATATTTAAGTTTTGCTTGTTTATTTAACAAATCGAGTTTGAATGAGTTTTTAATTAGTTGAGTTTGAACTGTTTGGTTCGTTTATCACTTATATTAAGGGTCCACCACATGTTCGTTTTAATGATTGAAATTGTTAGTTTTACATACCTCTCAATCGTATTATTTTTATTTTATCATATTTGTCTTTAAAAATGAATAATCAACTTTTAAAACACACTTAGAGTTTATCGTTTCAGAGGCAAATTTGATAAAATGAAAATATTATAATATTAGATTGACCTAATTTTTTTAAGTTTTACAAAATAAATAATTTAAATTATCAAAATAAAATCTGTAGGAGGCTCACAAATCTAAATATGACGGTTATATTTAGGAGTTGTTTGGGATATTTTAAATAAGTGTACTTTTTGATTTTTTTTGAAATATGAGTTAGATTTGAAGTGATGTAGCAGAGAGGTAATGTGACTTAAATATGATGATGGATTTAAATAAGATGGTGAACTTTTTAACTTTTTTAGGAGATGCCAAACTTATCCATCCTTAGTTTTAAACTTGTGAAAAACTTAATTTTTATAAAAGTTGACAATATTTCTCAATAATTATACTCTTCCAACTTATTTAAATTATTTTTACATTATTACAAATAAAAATTCCACCAAATGTTAACACAGAGGCGCTGTTTGGAAAACCGTGGTTGAGGCTATTATAACTTGATTTGAGTTATTAGCCAAAAAGCCTCCAAATCAGATTTTTTCAAAAAAAAAAAAAAAATAGGCTCAAGATTGAGATAAATTAGGTCACCTATAATGTCACAAATTTCAAAAGTCATCATCAACGGCTAAATTACCATTTTACCCCTTTATATCAATTTAAAAAATTATAAATTAGGGACAACTTTGTCATTTTAAATTCAAACATTATTTCTACACACTTTTCAATACAACAACTCAACTAAAAATTCATCTCATCTTTTCAAACACAAAAACTAAAATAACTTATTAAAATAGTTAAAAAGTCAAATTTTTTTTAAAATAGTCACTTCTCAAACCAAGCCAAATTAAAAAATAATAATAGTAAATTTATTAAACACATAAAGTGTAGCAAACATGGGCACAATTGCGAGTGAAAGACAATAAACTAATTATTATTATTTGTTTTGAATAAACCGAATATTGCGAATATTCCATTGGCATAACTGAAACAAACGAAGGGGTATTTTCGGTAACTCAAATAAAAGCTAAAAATATTCTCAACATTTGGTAAGTCACAAAGACTGACCGTCCGATCTCTATGATGATAAATCGAGAGCTGAAAATCGAAGTTTGACTGAGGCACGAGAGGTTGGAATGATTGATTGGCTTTGGGTAAGTACTTTGACCGTAGAAAAATTGAAACACAAGAGTTTAGAGACAGACATTTTGGAGGCTTTCATTTTCAGATAGGGAGACTGAGTTTTAGAGAGAGAGAGAGAGAGAGAGAGGCGGAGCTGCTGGTGGTTGTGGTTGTGGTTGTGGTTGTGGTTGTGGCGGTGGCGGTGGTGGTTGATTTTGTGTGTCTTTGTTGCGAATCCATCTCTCTCTCTCTCCCTCCCTGTTGAACGCAGAGGAGGTGAGAGATTGGAGCTTTTAGCGCTTTCTCTCTCTCTTTGTGTTCTTCTTGAAGACGTTTTTTAGAGAGAGAAAGGTAAATTAGGGCTTTGGTTCTGAAAACCATAATGAATGTCATGCGTCGCCTCAAGAGCATTGCTTCCGGCCGCTCCTCCGTTTCCGATCCGGTAACTCTCTCTCTCTCTCTCTCTCTATATATATATATATATCTACGTATATGTAGAGAAAACAGAGGAAAACGAAAGAAAATACAGTAAAATTTTGAATCTTATGGTTTACTGAGCGAAGCAAATCTTTTTTTGATTCGATAATTTGTTTTCTTTTCTTTCCTCTGCATTTTCTTCAAGAGGCACTATTTTACTTTTTATTTATTTTAGTTGTATGCGTATGTCATGCTTTTTTGTTATTGTGTGATCTGATTTACGATCTCTGAAATCGGATTTTGGTGATGAGTAATTGTTTGATTATAGCATATTTTCGCTCCTTTTCGTTTTTGTGATTTGTTTTTGGTTATTTTCCATTTTAATGCTATTTAACTCTCTGTTCACATTAGTTTTGGAGCTTAATAAGGTGCTTTCTTGAAATGCATTATTGGATTAAAAAAAAAAAAAAACCTTTTAAGGCTTGTGTGGTCCAAATATCTCAATTACGAATAGTATGAGTATATATAGACATCACAAGATCTGTTTCTCCAAGGCGATTGGCTCCTAAAAAGCACGAACAGAGACACGGTATGAGGACAAAGGACACGGAAACATGGTAAACGTTGATTTTGAAAAAATTAAGACATGAATATGACTGAAATGATAAAAAATATTTTTTTAAAATATGTTTTTATTTGCTAATTTATATTCACAAACAATGAAAATAATACAAAAAAAAAATAACACTAATATAGAAAAAATACTCAAATCTATAATTCATACATAGCTGAACATACAAAATAATATTTAATCAATCATAAACCATTAGGTTACAAAAGTAAAAATTATTGAAATTCTATAATTAATAGATAATCCATGAAAAATACATAAATCCTCACTATGGTGTTTATATTTATCAAACGTTTTTACAAAAAAGTTCATGTAATCAACCTAAATGGAAGCAAATAGGATCACTATCAAAATGAAAGGGACAACTGATTTTTTAAGGATGTATCTTTCAAATGAATTAGGGTTGGAAATCAGAGATCGAACATATTGAGGAAATTTTTATTTTTTATTTTTTATTCAATTTCCACCTTGTTTCCAAATGTTATACTTGACATTCATTATGGTTTTGGAAACAAAGCTATGAAGCATGGACACGCCAGATCTCATGCCGTTGGGGTGTCTGACACGGGGACACGTCGGGGACACGGGGATACGCCGGGGACACGTACGGGACACGCCGGGTGGCGTGTCCCTTTAATTTAATTATTTTTTTACAGGGGACACGGCGGCGACACGGCGGGGACACGCGTGTCCACCAAATCTGGCCACGCGTGTCCAAATCTAGACACAGAGAAAAAGAGAAGAAGAACCTTGACCCCCATCAAGTCGATCGAAGGTAAGCCCCTAGACCACCGTCGCCCTTCGAAGTCCAGGGGACACGGCAGATTTTTTCTCTGTCGCGATCTATCTGGACACAGAGAGAAAAAAGAAGAGTAAAGGAGAAGAACCTGGACTTCGATCGCCGGCGACCTCCATGACTTCGACCACCGTCGCCCTTCGACGAGCTCCAGTCGCCCTCCAGTCGCCCTTCCACGATCCAGTCGCCCTTCGACGAGCTCTCTCTCTCACCTTCTCTCTCTCCCTCGCGATCGCGATCGATCGCTTCTTCCTCTCTCTCTCTCTCTCTCTCTCTCTGTCGCGATCTATCTGCTCGCCCTTCGACCCACTCGCCCCTCTTCGATATAACTATTATTATTATTATAATAATAATAATAACTGAGTATTATTATAATAGTTATAAGTTATTATTATATACCTATTATTATATAACTATATACTTATACATATTAATAAAAATAAATAAACAAATGTATATAAAATAAAATAAAAAAATAAAAAAATTAATTAAAATAAATTATTTAAAAATATAATAAATAAATAAAATAATTAATATATATTAAAATAAAAATATTCATAAAAAAATTAAAAAATCTGCCGTGTCCCCTGCCGTGTCCGTGTCCCCATTTTTTAAAAATTGACGTGTCCCGTGTCCGTGTCCGTGTCCGTATGCGTGTCCGTATCCGTGTCCGTGCTTCATAGAAACAAAGGCCTAAATTTCTCTCTCTAAAAAAAAACATCTTCAAGAAAATTAGGGAGAGAGCTAATGGCTCCAATCTCTCTCGTCTGCATTCTACGGGAAGAGAAAGAGATGAATTTGCCAAGAAAAAGGCAATCTACTAATGCCACCCCGTTTTCTCCACGTATGTTTTCTCCTCATATTTCTCTTTCTAAAACTCTCCTTCTCTCTCTCAGTCATTTTTCACTAAGATGCCATTTTATAGACAATACAAAACAAGTAATTACCAATTACCTTAAACCCTATATTTTCGTCCATAAAATTCTAAAAACATTGCAAAAATAAGAAAATACCACAATATAATTAACTAAGGCTTCTAATAAAGTTCTAATGACTCAATTAACAATCTTCAATTGCACAACTATGCTGAATCATTGCATGTTCAACTAGTCATTTCAGATACATTCTTACTTTTAGGCTTACCTATTTGTCATGAATCTGACTTGGGTGCATTTAGAGGAGTTTGTGTAGTATAGGTCAATGGTGACCAAGTGTCAAGGCATATTTTAAAATAGGAATGAGCTAGATTTGAGAAAGATGATGAATTAGTTTCGGTGCCTAGATAAAAAGGCCTGGTTTGAACATTTATGCTGGAGCTCCTTGGAAGTAGAAACCGAGTATCTTCTGGTGCGGTCAGACCACCTGGACAATTGACTAGAAGGAAGCTGTAAATATTGCATATTGTCTCACGACATAGACTTGTCAATGGGCTAGTTGTGATGCTTGTGTTGATGTGCCTGAAATGCTCTATGTTTTTTTGTACATTCTATATTATCAATGTGCTGTATACTACCATTTGCAAGTAGGACAAGTTACATATGTTTATTTCACACAACTATCAATTCTTCACCTTTTTACTCTTTTTATAAAAAATCAATTTATTTTCTTATAGGGTGGTGATTCTAGCACGAAGAGAGTGAAGGTTGACCAAGTAGTAGATCGGAAGGGTGCTGGTGAATCACAATCCTTTGAAAGATGTGCCACTGGTTTAGAGCGAAGCGTGGTCTCCACATCTATGAGAACTGCTGCAAACTCATCTCATGTATCTTCTATTGCTAGAACTGAAAAATCTGGTTATGATGAGCTTCCCAAAGAGATGCATGAAATGAAAATCAGAGATGATAAAGCTGATAACCATGATGATAAAGTAAAAATTCATTTTAATTCATTCACTTTTTCATCATAACTTTTAATGTTCTTTAGAAAAATATATTATGAGGTCAAAAACTTTATATGACAGATATTATATATCACTGATTGTTTGCTTTGTGCAGGATATGGAAGCCACTGTTGTTAATGGAAATGGAACAGAAGCAGGTCAAATAATAGCCACCACAGTGGGTGGTCGAAATGGACTACCGAAACAGGTAATTGATTATTACATTATTACTCACTTTGTTTGTTTTTGGTTTTCCAAAAACACTTTTTAGAAAATCCTACTTTCTTGTTTTCCGTATTTTTTTTGTTTTTGTTTTTACTGAATTTTTTTAATTTTTTGACACACCTAACATAAATACACATAAAAAGTATAATTTTTGTGATTTTTTTTTAAAAATTCACTAAATACAAAAAATACAAAAAAAAAAAAAAAACCAGAATTCAGTATATTTATTGTATTTTTATGTATTTATTAATTTTTTAAAATATTTTTTCATATTTTTTTTACTTTTTAGATACATCTAAGTAAGGTGCATTTAAAAAAGTAAAAAAAATGTTTAAAATTTTAAAAATATTCACTAAAAATAAAAAAACACGAAAAATAAAAAATTCAGTTTTCAAAAAACTTAATCGAATAAACTCAAACCAAACACACACATTAGCACTAGGCCATGGTTTTGGGCTACACAATGGTGTGTTTCCCGTCTGAAACAACCCCAGCTTTAATGGAGGTGGTATTTAAGCCCTGGTCTCTTGTGCGAATCCAAAGAGGCTTTCAATTGAACATAATGATTAGTTGTATGACAACTTCTCTTTGCATGCTTCTTATCTTGCTCTGGAATCTTCTGCTCACATCTAGGATACCGTTGCCTGAACTGTTTGGCTGAGTTGGTGTAGGGCTTTGGAATTATGCCAGAGCCTCAAAGCTGCTAAGTTGAACTTGTACCCAATATAATCACTGATGTGGACTATTCTACTTTTACTTGTAAAAAAAATTAATAATAATAATCACTGATATGTGGAATATACTGGGTGCCTTAGAAATTAGTCTCATTTCCAAAAGAAAACAAAACAAATTGGAACCACTGTATTGAAAGTTCTATATATATATATTTTTTATAATTTTTTATCTTTACTTTGGTCCCAGACAATCTCATACATGGCGGAGCGTGTGGTTGGCACTGGTTCATTTGGTGTTGTCTTTCAGGTATTAATAATTAACTAGCATGTGCTTGCTTAGAAAGTTGAGGTCTTGGTTGGGAACTCTTTTCATTTGCCTGTTGATGCTGTTTTTTTATTTTGCATTTATTGTGCATGTATTTAGGCCAAATGCCTGGAAACTGGTGAAGCTGTTGCGATAAAGAAGGTGTTGCAGGATAAGAGATACAAGAATAGAGAACTCCAGATTATGCGCATATTAAACCATCCTAATGTTGTTCCACTAAAGCATTGTTTCTTTTCAACTACTGAAAAGGATGAGGTGTACCTTAATCTTGTTTTGGAGTATGTATCTGAAACAGTCTACCGAGTCTCAAGGCAGTACGGCAGAATGAACCAACATGTACCTATCATTTATGTACAACTGTATACCTACCAGGTGAAATTTGAGACTCCGTTTTTGTTCGTATTGTTCTCTTGGTTTCTCAGACTCTTTGGCTGCATAGAGACATATTTTGTTTTCTAATTTCTAGCTATGCTCTGTTGTGGGTTTGGGTTGGTTTATAACTTATGTTTTTTCTCTTTGTAGATTTGCCGTGCTCTTAATTACATACACACTGTTATTGGTGTATGTCATCGTGATATTAAACCACAAAATCTATTGGTGAGATTTCTTTCCTTTGTGTTGCAGTTAATATCAATTTGGGGTTATTTTAATCTCAGTTATTACGTTTCCTTTAATGCTATTGTTTGTGGAAAAATATTCTGGTGAAAGAGCAGGTAATCATTTTGTATACTATTAAATCCTCCACCTGTTTTTCCACTTCACTTTATGTGTTTGTGTTGCTTGTTTTCTTTTAATGTATTGACATGTAGTTTGTATCTCTGACTGTCTTGGCTATTTTATTCCATGATCACTGTCGTGGAGGAGAGCAGGTGATTTAGGTGGGGAGTCTTGAAATTGGTACTTAATGTTGGATGTGAAATTCGCTAAGGGATTATATTTGATTCTTATGTATACGTAAAATATATAACCCTTGCTGTATGGCAGTAAGATGCTAGTTTTGCGAAGGGTTAGTAAGATGTTTCTTGGAAAAGAGAATCAAGAGAAATGGGACTTCATTGGAGTGTATGTAGTTGTGTTTATATCTTTATGGGTTGCTGTGTTGGACACTTTATGTTTACACTACGCTCAATGATCATTTTTATGCTTGCATTAAAAAATTGACTTGGTTTGTTGTCCTTATCTTCACTATTGTTGCTTTCAATTTTTTTAGCATTAGTACATTTATATATGTTACCTTCTTTGTAAATTGAAGATTCTGTTAGTTTTAGGTTTATGTGTATCCCTCGTCATTTGTTATAAACACAACTACATTGATTCATTAACATGGTACCTATCTACTACCTTGTATGCTCCTTTATGAGGTTTTGATGCTTGTTACAGGTTAATCCCCACACTCATCAGCTAAAGTTGTGCGATTTTGGGAGTGCAAAGATGTTGGTATGTCTCTATTCATGGATTTTTCATGTTTTTTAATGTGTGGCAATGTTTGAAATTTATTTTCCCATTGTAGGTGCCTGGTGAACCCAACATATCATATATTTGCTCACGGTATTATAGGGCTCCAGAATTGATATTTGGGGCTACAGAGTACACAATTGCAATTGATATGTGGTCTGCTGGTTGTGTTTTGGCCGAGTTACTTCTAGGCCAGGTGAGTGTATATTTGAGTTTGTTTTCTGGAACATTGACAGTCAGCACTTTTATTAAGCTTTAAATTGATGTGAAAGATGCCACTTTACCTTACAAGAAATCAGGATAGGGACTTGTATGCAGTATACTACAGCACCTGTTAATGAAATATTTGCTTAGTAATAATTGGTTTTGATTACTATTTGTTGATTATTTATTCTCATACTTTTTGAATGTGGTATATGCATTTAGATGAATGCCTACCATGCTTCTTCAATTATACCCATTTGCATATCATTCTTTAAGATATTTTTCTTCTGCATTGGCCTTGCATTTCTTTCTGTAGCTTTATAACAATTTTTATTTTACTGTGCTTTTTTGAAATTTTGAAATTTGATGATGAATTTATAGGGTTTGGGACTAAGCAGTATATATATATGTTATATAAACCCACGTATAACCATAAGATTGTTGTTGCTGAACTTCATTTTTATTTCGGAACATGTTATGGGGCTGGTCCTGATGCGTATTGAATGTGGTTTGATGTGCAGCCTCTGTTTCCTGGAGAAAGTGGGGTTGATCAGCTGGTGGAAATAATTAAGGTTCCAAGTAATTTATTTTTATAAACTTTTATATTCTAATATTTGTTTGGTGCATTCTCTTATTATTATTATTATTTTCTTGGGTGGTTCTGTTATAGATATTGGGGACACCAACCAGAGAGGAAATTAGATGCATGAATCCAAATTACACGGAGTTCAAATTTCCTCAGATCAAAGCACACCCATGGCACAAGGTTTGTTAGAAATTCCACATGGAGGATGCATTTTGACTCATCTTCATTGATAATGAGCGCATTACTTTCATGACAGCCAAACCTAATGAACTTACATTTTTTAGATTTTTAACAAGCGAATGCCAGCTGAAGCTGTGGATCTTGTGTCGAGGCTGCTCCAATATTCACCAAATCTACGTTGCACTGCTGTAAGAAATTTGATCTTTGCTTATTAACTATGAAATAGAAAAATCATTATATGTGGACATTTATTAAAAAGCTCATTGTCAATTTCTGTTTGAATTTCTCATGGAGATATTTTATTTGATAAATGGTTTTTACTTTTATTTTGTGCTCGTTTGGCATGTGGGTTTGGATTAGGTTGGGGCTATTTTAGTTACAAAAAGATAAAATAGGCTTTTTAGCATCAAGTTAAAAGTTGTCACAATCAAACTATAATCATTTCATTTTTTCTTTCACAAAAGTCAAAAAAAAGTCAAAAAGTCCATTCCAAATGAGGAGGTTAAAATAGCCAAAAAATTAAAAAGCCAACTCACATCCCAAATGAAGCCTTGCTTCTAGATTTTGTGAATGCTTTACGTACTTGTGCTCCATTTGGTTATTGAATTTGTTAAGGGAAAGGAAAAAGAAGGGACAAAAAATTTAGAGGAAAATAAAATAAGAGAAGCCATGTTACTACTAGTTTTTGCTTTGTTGGACTGCGAAAATAAGAAGAATCAAATGTTTTTCATAGAAAAATGAAATGTACAAGTAATGTCATCCTCTGATAGCCTAATATAGCATTATTATATTATATTTTTAATAAGACATTAGCCAAATTGATAAGTAAGTTAATATTGTCTTATGATTTGTCTTTGTAATCAATAGATTATATTGTTATTTTGTTTTGAATCATATAGAATTTTCTGACCTTGTCAAAGAAATTGTAAAATGTTGTTTTGAAAATTGTCTTTTAATCAAAATCTATGACCTTTTCAGTTGGAGGCATGTGCACATCCTTTCTTTGATGATTTGAGGGAACCAACCACAAGCTTGCCAAATGGTAGACCGCTCCCTCCTCTCTTCAATTTCACGCCTCAAGGTGAGTCAACTTAAATTTTCTTTTTTTTTTTTTTTGGGGGGGGGGGTTTGATGGTTCTCTTGTTGATCGTGCCGAAATTTCTTGCAGAGCTGGCTGGGGCATCGCCTGAATTGCGTCAACGTCTTATTCCCGAGCATGTGAGGAAATGAATTTGTGCCAAGTAGCGGTGGTATCTGTAGGCAATGTAGATGGGTTTTTGGATGCTTAGGTATCCCCACTATGCCAAGTATTCCATGAGGCACCATTCTTTGGACTCCCAGAGTATATTTCTGATGAAACGCGGCCTTAGATGGTTATGGGTTGCTCGTCAAGCCAGACTTTGACAAAGAAATGTGCTCCAGAATCATGATGTGCTTGGCTATGTGGCTTTTTTGTTCTTTTCATCTGCCGTTATAGATGAGTTGTCATGATTTTTTTGTTTTTTTGTATGTTGTAGTTATATGCATTTTGTATTGCATCCACATTTGCAATGGATACTACTAACAAAACGAGGCGTGCTAGACGGGTTTAGATTGATGCGGTTCAATGTATGCGCTGTTCACTTTTGGTGTTATCAAAGAAATTTGAGTTCCCAATTCGTTTCAGGCCTGTTTTTACTTCACTATTTTTCATTTCATTTTCCAATGTGCATAATCTTACCGTGGTAGGACCAGAGTTGAATTGCAACATGGATTTGTTTTCAAGTGGTGATTGTGGTAGAATGCTAGTTATGATTTGCTATACTGTAATATATTGTTACAGATTAGGAGTATAGCAAGTTAAGTTTAGGGTTGCTAGTCAATTCAGATTTGTCCGATCTGAGCATAATTGTGTTATTTGTTTATATAATGAATATGATCTTACACTTTAGATTGGTGTAGCATCATTCAATGGTTAATATTTTACACATTTAAACCCAAGTGATTGGCCTAATGGTATGGCAATAGACATGAAGGTTCTTATAAATCCTAATGAGTGTCGCCTGTGGCACAAAGAGAAGCCCGAAAGCAACAACCAGCTTCCCACTCTGGTAAGAAAGACCAAGTTCCTTACACTCTTCATCTACATCATGAAGTGCAAAATTCATGTCGGTAACATACCCGACCTCCTTAATCACTATCATAATCTCATTGATCTTAGAATAAATCTACTATGTCCTCAAATGGTTCAATCTTCAGACAAAAACATGTGAACCTTGATGTTCATTTCAATCCAACTACATCCGGGCTCCTTACAGACCCCCCTTGATTTCATCAATCTTTTTAATCTTGTAGAATCTTCCCAAAAACACAATGCAGAATAGATGTTAGATAACATAGCATTTTGGGGTTCCAATTCAAAGAGGGCCTTTGTTGCCCTCTCGGCCAATTCTAAATTCCCATGTACTCTACATGCACTAAGCAATGCTTTCCACACAATAGCATCAGGTTCTGCGTCCATGTGATTCAGTAACTCCTTGGCCTCATTCATCTTCTCTGAACGCCCCAGAAGATCAATTATACATGCATAGTGATCAGGACCGGGTTTTATCCCACAAACTTTATCCATGGATTCAAAGTATTCATGCCCCTGTTCTACAAGGCCTGCATGGCTGCAATCAAATAGTAAGCCAATAAAAGTAACAAAGTTGAGTTTCACGCTACTTACAAAGAGTCATTTCCCTTACCATTTTGAGCATAACCAACGACAAGAGCAGTCCAAGTAATCACATCCTGAATTCTCGTCAAGTTAAAAGCTCTATTAGCATCTTCTATGCACCCACATTTTGCATGCATGGTGACAAGGGATTTATCCACTGATACGGTCAATTCAAGGTTGGATTTCATAAAGCCAGCATGAAATTGTTGGCCAAATTCTAGAACTGTCAATTCTGCACAGGCACTCAAGACAATAACAATGACAATTTGATCAGGATCAATCCCTACGAATCTCATTTCACAAAACAACTTGAGAGCATCTTCATGAGAGCCGTTATATACATAGCCAGTGACCAAGGATGTCCTTGAGATTACATCTTTGTCTATCATATGGTTAAAAACTTCGAAAGTAAAACACAAGTCTTAGCCTTTTGCATACACGTTGACAAGAGCATTGCTTACAAGCTTGTAAACCTCGAACCTAGTTTTGACAATCAAACAATGAACGGATTTTGCATTTTTCATATCTTTTATGGAAGCACGAGAATTTAGAACAAAAGAGTATGTGAAATCATCAATACCCTTATCTCTCGCGTGCATTTTCTTGAATAATAACAATGCTTCCTCTCAAACCCCTGCCTAACACACCCAACTACCCTGGAATTCCAAGAAACCACATTGTCACCTCCCATAGTCTCTAAAGCTCTCCTAGCACTATTCAAGTCTTCGCATTTTGCATACATATCAACCAAAGCACTTTCAACAAACATATTAGCCTCAAAACCAGTCTGAACAATGTGACCATGCACTTGTGCCCCAAAACTATGAGCTGAAACTACAGCACAAGCTGTCAACACACTTGGAAAAGTATACTGGTTTGATACTACCCCTTTCAGCTTGCATGTGTCGGAAACACTCAATAGCTCTAAGCCCATTGTTGCTTTGAGAGTACCTAGTAATCATGGCAGCCCACAAAACATGGCTTTTCCGATCAGATGTTGCTTAAAAAATATACTGGGCTTCTACAATGTAACTGCATTTCTCATACATGTCAACAAGACCAGTGTTAACAAAAGCATTCGTGTCAAATTGAGTCTTTATGGCATGAGAATGAATTTGTTCCCCTCTTGAAAGCAAGGAATTTGAAGAATGCATTGTGAACTGACTTGGCTTCTGTCGCTCATATAACATTTGCCAAAACAAATAGAAAGCTTCAGTTTCGCACCCATATCGACAATACCTCGAAATGAGAGATGACCAAGTGATCGAACACTTCTTTGGAGTCTCATCAAAGAGTTGTTTAGCTTTGTCAAGTCTTATTGAATGTGTAGAAGTAGCAATCACTGTATTCCAAGTAAATTGTTTCGTTCATACATTTTGTCTAACACTCGGTAGCTTCATCGATTTGACCCGATTTCCTTAACCCACTCAAATTTCTATTCAATTAATAAAGATGTGACACAGTTCTATGCTCACATAACGCAACGAGGTCAATTGCTTCAAGTTAAATTTCCACATAGGGTTCTTCAATACTAAAGATAGCATGAAGTGATTGTTCTATAAACAAAGCTATTGACAATAAGAAATAGAAAGATTGTTGGGTATGGAGTTAAAACATATGAAATTATGGTGGTGGTGTATAGTATGAAATGCTGTGAGAGGTATGAAATGTTACCACAACACAATCAGATTAGAAAGAGGGAGGGAAAATGTAGGGAAAATTGTAAAACAAATTGACCTAGTTTCGGCCTAAGCCAGACTAAAGCCTAATGGTCCATGGGTTTGGTTTTTTTTTTTTTCGTTTATCAATATTCTCAAAATGCTCTCTCTTTTTCTTTGTCAGTACTTTAACCACAAGACCTCTACCATGAGAGTGGGCGACAATGGGTTTTGCTATAGTTAGGGTTTCGTAAGGGAGGGTAGAGGCATTGGCAGATATGGAGGTAGAGGTAGGGGTAGGGGTAGGGGAGGGGCTTGCAACTGCGAGAGGAAATGGAAAAAAAAAGTGCTAGTGGTGATAAGTGGGCCTGGGGATTCAGAGCATTGGAAGAGTGAAAGGAAAGAAAGAAAATGGTAGAGAAGACTATGGGCTTGTTTGATTTGTATCCTAAGATATAATTTTTAAGAAATTTTTTTAAAATTTTGTTTGGTTTAAATTTTTTTAAAAAAATTTTCAAAATCACTTTTTGTCTTCTACACATCAATCAATCATTTTTTCTCTCAACTCTCTCCTTCTTAATCACTATTTCTCTTACACACATCTACTCAACTACAACAAAATATCAAATCATTTCAAACTTTCAAACTCCAAAATTGTTTTCAAAATTTACAACCAGACAAACTAGAAAAATATTCTAGGCTTTGTTTGGTTGTATTCTAAAAATATATTTCCATCTGTCCATTTGCGCTTCACGTTTGGATACAATTTTCAAATCGTAATTCTACTATACAATTCAAAATACATCTCCACTTCTCATTTGACAGATTTTTCCCTTCGTTTCTCCACTGTGAAAATCTTCCAACGGTACATACTCTGTGTCTTCGATATTCTCTATTTCTGAAAAGCTTCACGTGGAAAGAAATTTAAAGCTGAACTTCACGAGTCGTCTTCCTCTCTTTGAACGATCACAACTTAAGATTCTTCACGAATCGTGTTCCTCTCTGTGAACTGAGACCTTCAAATCTAAACCATGTCAGTGAACCCCCTCTCCACCCATAAAATCGTATCCACCAGCTCCCACAAATCAAGTGAGTTGCAGTTTGTGCATTGTGGAAGATTCACTCTCCGAGCAACGAAACAACGACAAGATCGAGGTCAAATAAATCACAATTTTTTCTCAAATTTTGAATTACAACTCACTGATTTCCTTAAACATTCCCAAATTCATTCCCAATTTATCTGTGTCAGACCAAATTTGTGAAGCGTATTCTCGAATTAGACGCCTACTGAAGAAGTGCACATCCACTCACTGTACCCATTCCGTCACCGGTGACAACTATTCCACTCCTACTGCTCTGTTACGTATATCCTTAAATCGATCGGCTAGTCGTATATCCTTCAATCCTTTAATCGATCTGCTATATAATAGCTGAGAAGCAGAAATGGTTCTGATCTGTCAAACCGGTCAACCGCCAGGACAACTGGTTGGTCGTCCCACCGGTCTTCCAGCCGGTCGACCGCTAGTCTATCTCCCTCTCCTCTGGGTCGATCGCCACTCACCCTCTTTGATGCTTCTTTTCTTCTGCTCTCCTTCTGCTTATTGTCTATTGTGTACACTTCTTTCACAAACTTTTTGCATGCAATATTTTGCTTTTTCTTATTGTATCTATTTTTCCCAACACTGTTAACAACTTCAATTGATGAATTTTTTTCCTAACAATATTCTGTTTTTTCTTGTTGTATTTGTTTTTCCCAACACTGTTAACAACTTCAATTAATGAATTTTTTTTCCTACCAAAACATAATTGTAGATGATTCTTACATTGTTATTTTTTAATATCCAATTTAGATTTGTTTAGATATAAATTGTGTGTTGTTAAATGGATGACAACAATTCTGATGACAATCAGGACACAAGAATGTGGAGTTCTAGAATTGAAATGAAGCTAATAAACATGTTGAGAGACAAGGTACAAAAAAAATCAAACAACAGGCCGTAATACTGTGTGGATAGTTAGGCATTGGAACCATTTTGCAACTTAGTTGCAAAATCTATATGGGTTTCGATACATACCAAAACATGTGAGACAAAAATATTAGCAATTGCAAGCTGATTACCAAACCTTCAAGCGATTGCAAGCACAAACCAGTTTGGGATGGGATCCCATTGTAGGAGCGGTTATTGCACCCGATGAATTTTGGGATAAGGTATTGAATTAACTCGCACTTTTTAAATTTTTTGTAACATTTGATCCAGCGTCTTTATATGACCTATCTCACGATTACCGTTAAATATTAAACCATATATCTATACATTAATTTTAAATCATTGCTATTTGGATGATAAGTGATCGGATGAAACTTTGAACAAAAGAATAATGGCGGCGAAAAATCAAAAAGCTTGTCTATTGAATTATGTGTGCATGCATTGTTGAGTGTATATATTATCGTGTTTATTATTATGTGTTTTTTATGTTAAAGAAGGCCTTATCCTTATCGTATTAAAGCGGTTTTTAGTGATGTTTTAGATAGACGATTTTATTATTCGATTTTATGGTATATATAAAATTGATTAGGAATGATTAATTAGATTTAATATTTGTTATATTTATATCTTGGGCTTATTTTATTTACACCTCGCCCACCTATAGTGGACTTGTTTTTTTATTAGTTTGAGCCTTATTACATGTTGTTAAAAGCTTTCTCCATTTCCTTGCCTCCACCGAAATTAGAGTGAGAAGGAGAGAATGAGGAGAGCCCATCTTGAAGAAATTAATTGCTTGGAGAATTGAAGTAGTTGCTTGTCAAATTAAGCCTCCAAAACTTGTAATTAATTGGAACTCTAGGGAATCAATCATCTTCTTGTTGTCTTTCTTCTTATTATGCATGTTCTAGGGCTCCATTGTGAAAATCAAACCATGTTTTAGTGTCAATTGTTGGATTATACTTGAATTGATGCATGCATGACCATTTTGGTGCAATTGGTTGAATTCATGGTGGTAGATTATACATGCGTGTCCATGTTTTAGCATAGATTTTTTTTTTTTTTTTTTTCACCATCAACCATCTAGGCAGATTTGAAAGATTAGAAGAGGTTGAAGTTGATTTGAAGATCATTTTTTTTGAAGTTTTCTTGAATTCTGAAAAATAATATTTAAATGAATAATCTCTTGGATCTTGTTGTGCAAATTAGCTTTTTAGCTGCATATACATTGAGTTTAAAAGTGTTTTTCGAATTTTTCCAGGTTGTTTTTTCAAGATTGAGAATTTGTTGGGTTGAACTTGGAATAACAACTTGGAGAAAAATCCTTTTTTGATTTTTGCGCGAATTCCTCGCTTTTCGCCGAGCGATTGGTTTTCTCTCGCTCGGCGAGCATCGGCGAGCGTCGGCGTGCGCTGGCGTGTTATCGCTTTCGTAAATTCTTGTTTCATCGGAGTTTTGTTTCAGCGCGGACGCTCGGCCTTCGAACGACCTTTTCGAACCCTTTGATTTTAAGCGCCGCTCGGCGAAGCGAAAGCGAAAAAAATTGTTTTAGTACTTTTCTTTGTTTCGAAGAATGCTTTCTCGGCGAAGGATTGTTTTTGGAAGCTTTATCGGCTTTTTAGGCTTCTTCGCTAGAAGAGGAAAAAAGAGACTCGATTTTTTGCATCCTCATTTTCTTTTGCATCTTCTTACATCATTTTTATTCCTGCATTATCATCCTAGTTATTATTAAGTAGAGTTAGTTTTAATTATTACAGGATTTAATTTTAGGAATTATCGGGATTTAGTTTCATCCTTTTATATCAGCCTTGTTCTTTGTAGAGACTTAGTGTGTGTTTACGTTCTTTGTTAGTTATAAGCCTACTCTCTGTGAGCTAGCGCTTTTCTAAAGATATGTTCAAAATGTTATCATTTTAATAATATGTTTAATATATTCAAAATGGTTAATTTTTTGAATCTGTTTCTTAATTGATATAATTTTCTATTTGTATGTACAATTATTGGCATCGTAGAATCATTCGCATCATTATCATCTGGCGTCTGTCTTCTTATTCTGATTTACAACAAGCCGGTTTCCTGTTCTTACCATCTTGTTTCATAATCTTTGTGATATTTTTATCTTGAGGTCTGTTAAATGGACTTTCTTTATATGAAATTATATTGAAAGGCTGATATTGGTCGTTATTTTGCTAAATTTACCATTTACTTCTCTTTGGAATTTAAAATTCATGCTTGTATTTTTTCAATTCTAATGGATTTCACTTCACTTTTATATCATTCATTATTTCTTCGACATTTCATATATATGTTTATATCCTTGTTAGGCCGATATGTAGGTTCTTGATCCGGGTTAGTCCCGCCATGCTTGTGCCTAGGGCCCAAAGGTCCTCTTCATCGCGCCAATGTCGTTTGCTTTGTGCCCTGCTGGCAGGTCTTGTTTGTTTTGTTGTGTTCTCCGTTTTTTTTTGTCTTTCTTTATGTTGTTCTTTATCATATATATTTTATTGTATGATTGCGATGATCGTAATGAATCAATATGAATATCCGTGATTATGTTGTCTGGTTGATTTTAAATGTTTGAAAAATGATATTTTTTACAGCAATTTCTTTTAGTTAATCGACACTATTGATTTTCTGTCGATGGCGATTCTTGATACGAATTTTTCGTGAACTCATTTTTTTGGCGCGGGACACGTCTGAAGACACTTATTTATAATATTTTTAATTGCTGTAGGCAACAAAAAATGTTAAGAAATTTAGGATAAAAGGATTTGAGTATTTTCAAGAAATGGCCGAAATTGTTGAAAACTGTTGTGCCACAAGGGCCTTGGCCCGTGCATCCACACAAGGAGCCTTTGACCCGAATGAAGAGGATGAAATACTTAATAAATTTTGGTCGCTTGGAGCTGGTGGGAGTAATGTGGCTAAACTTATTGCTGTTGACTTATTCGGCGATGAGTACATAGAACCATCAAAGGGCAAATGTCACAAGAGAGGCCCTACAAATAACCAGACTGATAGTGGTCGTTCTAAAAGGTCATGGTCAAATGGCTTTGATGATGCCTGCGTAGCTTTCACTACCGACGTATAGGTAAAAACAGAACATTCCCATGCCCGATCAACAGACACAGAGGCTGTAAGTGCAGGTGGTGATGACTATTTCCTTGATGCATGTCAAGATGCCCTGTTACAGCTTGGGGACATACCACCAGTCCAGTACATTAAGGCACTGACACTATTCAAAGACAAGGAATGGCGGAGGTTTTCTATGCGTACTCCTGCCCATATGCGCCTAGCTATGATCCTAGCTTTGCAGTGAAGGGAGAAGTTGTGGCTCGATCGAGCTTGCGGTTCTTTTTGTGGTTGTGCAACATGATTTGATGATGTCTATTTTGTTTTTATTAATTTTTTTTTCACTTGATGACATGCTCTTTTTTATCCATCTTTCTCTGTTTATTTCTATATTTTTTTGAAAACTATTTCTGTTTTACATTTAGATGTGATTTTATTCTTCTGCGTTATTTCATGTCTATTTTCTTATTTTTGCTTTAACTTTCAATTTTACACACAACATACAATATGAAAAGGTAGTAATGACAATATGACTAAATATTAATATGTTTTTTCTTCGCATGTATATTTCCATCTAGTTCGATAAATGACTAAGGTTGACAAATTGTAGCCAGTGGTTTATTTTAGTTTCACCAATAATGGTAACAGTTAGCATGTTGTTAATCATTTTTTTATAATTATGCGTTATTGTGGTGTAGCCGAAACAATATGTCATCTAACATAGAAAACAATGCAATGAAGAGGTCATCAGAGAAGGATGTGGTTATTGAAGATTTTATGATTTTTTTGATGATTGCTTTTATGAATGAGCATATGAATGCATCAACCAGCAGACGACTGCAGTGAACTTATCCATTCAAAGGTGATGATTACATCTTCAGTTTATTAAATGGCCATCCAGAAACGATGATGGACATCATGCAAATGGATGCCCAAACATTCATTTTATTGAAAGACACCTTACTTCAAAATGGCTTTGTCAAAACTGAACATATGCATATCAGTGTCGAGGAATCGCTTGGCATTTTTTGTACACTTTCACATAAAATAACCGACATAGACTACTAGCCGATAGATTTCAACACTCCACTGAAACTATTTGTCGGCACATCAAAATCATTATGCGGGCACTGTGCAAACTTGCATTAACGGTTATCAAATCACGTAACCAAAATGAGATACCGGCAAAAATTTTAAATGATAGGAGGTTTTTTCCGTGGTTCAAGGTATAATTACATGTTTGTCCTGTAAGTTTTCAATAGCAATAACGAATTAATTTTTTTTTAAATGTTTTAAAAGTAATATCTAAGTTTGTTTCGCGTTTAATGTCAAACTAATATATTTCAAGTATGATTGTGTTGGTGCTATCGATGACACATTGGTGGATGCGTGGGTCCATGGCTTAAGACATAATACATTCAGTGGTCGCAAAGCTATAGTATCGCAAAATGTACTCGCAACTTACGACTTCGACATATTGTTCACATTTATCAATTCTGGATGAGAAGGTAGCATCCACGACAACACAATTTTAGTTAACTCAATTACAAGAGCTAATCTATATTTCCCACACCCACACCATGGTGAGTGTGACCAAATAACACATTGTACTGTCTTAAATGTTGATTTTTGTGTATATGTATTTGACAGAGCATTGCCTACATTATTTACATGTAGGCAAGTATTATTTAGTGGATGCCAGCTTCATGAATATGTCTGAATTTCTTGCCCCATTTCGTTCCCAACGCTATCACTTGCAAGAGTTTCATGGCCGTCTTTATTCTGGACCCACATAATTGTTTAACCATCAACATTCGTCGTTACACAATGTCATAGAAAGAACATTTGGTGTTCTGAAGAAGCGCTTTCCAATATTGCGGTCCATGCCAAATTACAAGTCCATAAGACAAGGACCCCTTGTGATTGCATATTGTGTAGTGCACAATTGGATTCGTTTGCATGCAGCTATGGACCCATTCTTCATGCAAGCTGATAATGAAATGGCGGCAGAAGCGGCAGCAGACGGGTTTGTTGGAGGCCAAGCTGAATATGTTGACATGTCACAACATGGGTTGACATACCAATCGAACTTTAGGGATGTAATTGCTACTGCTATGTGGCAAAATCATGTTGGCCATGGATAGATTTGTGATGTAAAGAAATAATGTGAATTTCGTAATATTGTATGTATTATTACGTTCAACTTCTTTTTCTTTTTTTTTTTTTAATGTGTAAAACATTTGAAAATATTAAAAAAAAATCAACCATAATTTTAAAAAAAAATAAAAAAAATAATTTTGTTGTAAAATTTTTTAGCAAAACAAAAATTTTTTTAAAAAAATTTTAAATTCATCTACCCCGTTGGTGTTCTAAAAAATCAACCATAATTTTTAAAAAAATATTAAAAATGTTTTTTTTTTGTAAAATATTAAAATATTTCAGTAAAAAAAATATTAAATTTTTAAAAAAAAATTCATCTACCCCGTTGGTGTTCTAAAAAATCAACCATAATTTTTAAAAAAATATTGAAAAAAATAATTTTGTTGTAAAATATTAAAATATTTCAGTAAAACAAAATTATTATTAAAAAAAAACATTTTAAAATCCGTCTACCCCATTGGTGTTCTACAAAATCAACCATAATTTTTAAAAAAAATAGTAAAAAAATTATTTTTGTTATAACATATTAAAATATTTCAGTAAAACAAAAATATTAAAAAAAATGTTAAAATTCATCTACTCCGTTGGTGTTCTAACAAATCAACCATAATTTAGGAACCAAAATATGATTGTAGACATATTTTTGTTGTATATTTAATAATAATAAAAAAAGTGACTTATTCCGAAAGGTTATATAGTATCAAATGCGGTATCAACTTATAAATCAGACGTACATTCCCATACCTATAATTAGGTGGTACGCACAAGTTACATATTTTCAGAAACTTTCCATGAAAAATTAATAGGTAAAATGCTAATAGTTTTTTTTGTTACATTTAATTCAATTTAAATTTTACTGAATATTTTCTTATTTAATATTTTTTTTTGTTAGAACTATTATTTTACTGAAAATTTTACTAATAGTGTTAGTAATAGTGTTATTTTATTGAATATTTTATAACTGGTATATAGTTAATAATTGATATTATTTTATTTTAAATTTTATTGAAAAATTGTGCAACAATGAAGGGAAAAGTTTGGTTATAACTGTTATTTTTTTTGTTAATAATTAATTTTTTCAATTAAATTTTAAGTAGAGTTTGGTTAACATTGTTTTTTTTGTTAATAAATATTTTTTGAATTGAAATTTGAAAAGAGTTTGGTTATGAAAATAAAGGAAAAAAATAAATACAAAATAAAATAAATAGATAGGTGTATCATTTAAAAATAAAAACAGACAACAATATATTATACGGGGAAAAAAAAAAAAAAAAAAAATACAATGACAAATGGTGCTTACATCCATGAAAGAAAGAAAAGAAAACAAACAAGTAAGAACAGAAAGTACGAGTGCATTTGCAACACAACTAAAAACCATAACATGCATCAACCATTTAATCGCTCATCGAAACAAATTAAACGTCATTGTCAGGTGGTGGTGGAGTTGGAGGGAAGTAGTGATGGTAGACTTGAGTCACTCGATGGTCAATTTGATCAATGCGGTTGCTTGTCACAAAACTCACAAAATTGTTGAATTAGTGAGTTTTGAGTGGCGGCAAATGCATTGAACCGATTACCCAATTCATTGAACTGATTCTCCATTTATTTTTCCCATTGTGCACGCTAATTGTGTCGTTCTTGTTCCAGCGCCAAATAATCAGTCCAGTATTGGGGTTGTTGATTTGGTGGCATGGCATTGTAATTGGGGTCTTCGGGATCATCAGCTATTGGTGCATTTGCAACATTAATAAATCCTAATAAGTTGTCAGTGCCACCAGCTCGGGTCAATGTATACTCTGAAATTGGTAAAGTGATTTTCACATCTGCTTCACCTACAAGGCTAACATGATAAGCTTTGAAAATTTTGGTTAGCAGAGCTCTAAAAGGTAGTGACCGGCCACTGAGAGTATGAGGATTTGCAACCACTATTTCCTTCAGTAGTATGTAGCATAAATCTAATGTTTGTCCAATTTCAAAACAATATAACAAATAAACATTATAAAATGGAACAACATCAAAATGTCCTTTTTTGGGAGTGACACTTTCGACTATCCATCAATGAAAAATATGAAGGTGGGGTTTCAAATGTCTTGCTTGTAAATTAGTGTCTCTTAAGTACAACCAACAAAAACAAATGAGTCTGATATACATGAACAACCAGAACTCGTAATACGTGACACTTCAGGAACCTCCATGTAAAGTACGATGGTTGGCTGACAACAAAACACAAATCCAGACAAAAGCGTTCAGCCTTGATCTCTAGAATGCCCACCTATACATATATATACACACAGTGAGCTAAAGTGTGAGGGTTCAGTGTGACTAAACTTCAATAATTTGTGCCAAAGTGTGAGGGTTCAGTGTGATTAGTTTACCTTTGACGTAAGATGTCAAACTATTCTCTCCAACTTCTCCCTCAGTAGGTCTCAAGTGAAGATAAAATAAATACACAAGACGTGGATATACCTTTTGTTGTAAATTGGTTAAAGGTAGCCATCTTATCGTCTCCAGTCTGCCAACAAACAAAGGATCGTATTAAGAAGGTAGATTTACCCTTCTCCCGGTAACAATTGGTCAGTTGGCAAAATTTGGATAAGCTTGTTCATGATTATATGTGAGAAAATAAATAGTTGGATAGGTCTACTCTTGTTGGCATGGTGGAGGGTTAGAGGTTTGGCCACATTCTGGTCTAGCTCTTTTTGTTCTTAACATGACTTATGAACGTAAGGAAAAGGTAACAAAAATGTATGAAAAATGTATAGCAAAATGTATGAAAATGGTGTATAAAAAGTAAACAACAGATAGCCAAAGCTCAGCCTCGGGTTGAGACTTGTTGGAAGCTAGAATAGGTGAGACCGATTGACCTGCCGGATGACTCACCGGTTGTCCGGCCGGATGACCCACCGGTTGACTGCGGGTCGACCTATTTGCTGAACTGTTCGGCTTACTTCTATAGCTCTAAAATTGTGAACAGCTCTGAAAGAACCTTTGATCAAAGCTCTTGGTCTCTTGTTTTACACGGATATGAATTGTAAAAATATAAACTGAATTTTTGAAATTAGTTGATTGTGGTGGTGGAGGAGGTGGTTGTATCGTTCGGGTCTCTGATCTGGTTGTATTGATACTATTTGAATAATGAATGTCAATGAAAATGGTGAAGAAGTTCGTGAAAGTTGTGAAGTAATGAAGTTGTTGGAATGAAGATGGTGTTGCTGAAAGTTGTGAAGTGAAATTGTTGGTTAGTAGAGTGATATAAAGCCTCGGTCAAACAAATGGTCAAAAACACACTACTGAGTTTTGGTTTTTTTTTTTTTCCTCTTTGATCAAAAGCTGACCAACTATTTTGGCTTTTTTTTTTTTCTTCCTTTATCGAAAGCTGACCAACTAAGGTTTTGTAGAGAATTGATGGCTTTGTAGAATATGAGTTAAATTACTATGTTGTCCTTGTTATTTTTTTTTTTTTAACATATGAATTTAGTATTCACTGAAAGAGGGGTAATGCGGTCATTTCAATGTCAAACACATTAATGAATAGCCACACTAATATTATTGATGATACTTCCACTTCACAGGTGAAATGGACAGGTGAGGTACAATAATGAAGGTGAAGACAACGGTATAGATTCACGGATTTTTCATCAAAGTGATAAAATTTAACAAATGAAAAAATGTTTAGGTAGCGTTTGATAACGTTTATATTTTTTATTTCTATTTACAAAAATTTTATTAATTAGTTTTTATTTATTTTTAAAAAAATATAAATTACAAACGCATTTGGTTTGAACAAAATATTTATCTAAATTTAACAAACATAAACAAAAAAAATACGTTTATTCAGATCTAAAATATTTATATTTATTTTTTATTATTTTTATGACAATGGGATCATATACATTACAAATGAAAAAAATAATAATTATAAAAAAAATTGGGAAAAAAATTAATTTAAAAAAAATAATTGAAAAAATAAATTAATTGAAAAAAATAATTGCAATAAAAATTATTTCAAAAAAAATTATGTGGAAAAAAAGTAATTGAAATTTTTTTTATTTAAAATACAAATTAATTGAAAAAAAAATTATTAATTCATTTTTTGAATTGAATTTTAAAAAGAGTTTGGTTATGAATGTTGATCAAAAATTTCAATCGTGTTTTGAGTTGTGTGTTTGATTATGAATTTATAACTTTTTGAATTAAGTTTTGAAAACTCTTTTCAAAACTCATAACCAAACAAATTTTCTTATTTCACATCTCACATCAAACTTTCAAAACTCAATTTTACACTCAATTCAAAACTTAATTCAACACTCTATTCAAAAACCATAACCAAACAAATTTTCTACACTCAAATCATAATTCCAAAATTCACAAACTCAAAATACAATTCTATTCTCAAATCATATTTAGAAAAATTTACCAAACGCTACCCTAAACTCTCTCTCTAAATTTTTTTAAAAAAAATTTATCTCAAAACACAAACCAAACGCACCCTATGTGAGGGTAGATGGGCTGGGGCAGTGCATGGCGGCAATAGGGGAGGTGGGGGACGGAATGCCAATACTGGAAGGGTTGGTGGATGCTAGATTAGTGTCATGACCCAAACCTGCACCTATAGGTTTAGCATCGTAACCAGCCAGTAATCCTTAGATTACCGAATGCCTTTGAACTGATTAACAAAATTAAGGGGCTAGCGGAAGCAAATATATAAATATAGTTGTCTAATGAATTGTGCAGACTTATATGAAACAGAATATTTAAAACTTCATATACGTATCCAATAGTTATTCTTACATTATACCCACACACATATTAGCATCTTAAGTACAGCTAACAAAAACAAACGAGTCTGATATACATAAAAAACAGAACTCATAATACATGACACTTCAGGAACCTCCACGTGAAGCACGATGGTTGGCTGACAACAAAACTTAGATCCAGACAAAAGCCCTCAAGCTCGATCTCCAGAATGCCCACCTATATATATATACACACACACAGTGAGGTAAAACCCAGTGAATAACATTAAGGTAAAGAGGTTATTGAACGAATTCCGAACATATCATAATCATAAAACAGATCATAACATAATCATTCTCATATCTAAACATAATAATGGTACATCCCATAGATCACATCACATATCGTCTTCCGACTAGAGTAATCGGTTCCAGATACCGATTAAACACATATCACCATGTTAAAGTGGCTAACGAGATTTCGTAATCACATGTATGTCATGGACCCGCATTAACATGTTGTCCCCTATGATTTAGGACTATCTATGGATGCCATAATAGATTTCAAACATAGAACATTCGTTCACGTAAACAAATATCATTTCAGAAATCATAACTTATCAAATCACATTTGAAACATAATTCATATGAACATATATTTACAATAACGTTACTCATAGTGGGCTTCCAGAAACGATTGGTCAATCCTCGGACATTGACCTACAAACACAGATGCACATAACAGAAACACATCTTATCATCACACGTGTTCACATGGCCGTAAGAATTATAAGCAAATTCTTCATCTTCTTGACAAACATATGTGAAATACATGCAAATGATCATAACAACTCCATAAATTCATCTCTACAATACATAATCTTCATGAATTAATAGTCAAAGGCTTACCTAGAGTCTTGAATTACTCTTGTTCTAGCTTAGTTTTGATGGATTCTAGCCAAGATCTTCAATTCTCCTTCAATCTCTTCTTTTCTCTCTCTAGAATTGCACTCTCTCTCTCTCTAAAATAAATTCTCATAATTTAGCACTCACTTGGAGCAAATTGAGTTCAAGAATGAGCTTAAGAGCTCATATGTATATATAGTTATGATGCCATTATATAATAATTAGAACATTAGGTTAGCCATACACAACTTAATTTACCAAGCTGAATCAATTTTTAATTAAAATTTGCCATATGATTCTAAAAATTCCAAATAACATATCCATGTAATCAATTCCAGTTTCAGATGTCGATAAGGCTTTCAATTTTCATATCAAAGCAGATTTCACAACGTATATTACTACGATTAATAGATAGAAAATCAAATGGCATACAAAAATACACAATTAACATATAATTTATTTTAATCACTTGATTAATGTCCTTAATCACGGATTAGTAATTGATTACGGATCGGGGTTGTTACAATTAGGATTCGTAAAGGGTGGGAGATGAAGAGAAAGAAAAAAGACGAAAGGAAAACGAAAAGGGCAAAAACGTATTTGTCATCATAATTTTTTATTTTTTATTGGATAAATTATAAACACACCCCCATGAGGTTTACTTAAATTACAAATTACTTCCTGTGGTTTTAGAAATTACATTATGCCCCCCTAAAGTTTCTAATTTCATAACAAATAGGTCCTTATATTAATAAATCATCACATTAATTAACAGTTTTTAATGATGTTAAAATTTTATTTCAATTAATAATTCAGATAATTTTATTATTGTATAGGTGAACAATTAAAAATTTTATTTTTTCAATTAATTTTGTTAAATTAAAAAATTCTGATAGGAAGGTATTTGTAATTTTTCAAATCACAGGAGGCAATTCATATTATAAGCAAATCTCATAGGGTGTATTTGTAATTTACCCTTTATTATTTAAGATACCCTTTATCATATTATAAGCAAATCTCATAGGAGGCAATTCATTGATTTTGTGATTATTTCTTTTCAATTTTTTTGGGATAAATTATCAATAGGTCCTAATAGTTAATTCTCATTAAATCCTATTGAAAATAAGTCCTAGTAAAATCATCGCTAAAAATAATTTTTTGTGACAATTTTTTGCATGTAAGTAAAAATTGACAATTTGTGACTTTTTTTGTCACGATTTTTATAAATTGTCGCTAAACTTATAATTAGTGACGTTTTTCTGTGACGAAATTTCAAATTATCACTAAAAGTTGAAAATTAATGATCTTTTTTTGTGATGATTTTTTTAAATTGTCACTAAAACTTATAATTAGTGACATTTTTGTGATAAAATTTTCAATCTGTCATTGAAAATTAATAATTAGTGACATTTTTTAATAATGTTTGATGAAAAATACCATTAATTATCATGAGACCTATTGTAAGTTCCTTTTTTTTCCCCTTTTTATTTATTTATTTAATTACATGGGATTATATAACATATTATGGCATTACTAATTAGAAATAACATTAATAATGTTACATAATCCTCTATTACTAACTGTGTTATATTTATTAGGTACTGACCCTAGTTATTTATTTATCATGTTATTGTATTGTTTGATAATCAATTGTACATTTATATTTGGATAATAAGATGTGAAAGTAAAAAAAATAATTATATATAATTATTATTATATTTAAATGAGTAAAAAAACAAAACAGGTGAAAAATAGATCTCTTCTTTTATATTTAGGATTGTTTTGTGAACTAATTATTTTAGTTATTTTTTGACTTTTTAAAAAAAGATGTGTAAAAAAAAAAAATAATTGACTTTTTAATAGTGACTTTTTAACTTTTTTTAATTATTTTAGAGCATCTTCAATGGATATGTTAATTTTATGTGTATTTTAGTATATTTTATGATAAAAAATGATAAAAATAGAGTCCAATTTTATGTGTTAAAGAGTTTGTTAGTTAGTGAATGAGGGAGTTAGGGCATCTCCAACGGTGCATTACTTTTCTTCACCAAGTTTGAGTAAAAACTCTCTTTAATACTGCCTATTCCAACAGAAAAATTTGACTTTTCATCAAACCATCGGACGACCAGGCGGACGACTAGCCGGTCGACCAATGAATGCAAAAAATAAAAAAACAAGTCCTGCATCTTTGTGTGCTTATTATCTTCTTCTTATTCAATAATTTCACATTCGGTTTGTTTGTAAGTTCAATTTAGCTGACAAGTCCTACATCTTTGTATGCTAATTATGCACATTGATTCACTCACTGGCTTTTTTATTTTAGTTTATCGATTCACTTACTCTCTCTCTGTGTCCAACTATATACATATACATACATACTTTGTGTTTCGCAAGATTCTTGGATCACTTTATATTTATATTTTTTATTTTCTTTGTTTGGATCACTATATACACATACATTTTTGTTTGTTTCACAAGGTCACACATATACATGTACATACATTGTAACAACCCTACTCTGTGTTATGCTAATTAATCTTAATTATGCTCGTAATTATGTGCTTGATATGATTTTGCATGTTAATTATACGATTATATGTGTTTTTGAATCTATATCTGTCCACTGTAGGAAAATCTGTTTTGTATGCTTTTATAAATTGAAAATTGAGGGTCGTAGAGGCGTCAAAAACTAAAATTGATTATACCATTGTGATTAACATAATTTGTAGAGCCTATGGTGAATTTAATTAAAAATTGATTCGAAACAAAATAATTAGATTTATTTGATTTAATTAAGTTCATTTGATTAAGCCTAAGCTTTGATTAGCCAATTTGATTAGTGAGACCTATATATGTGCTAATTAGGGACTTAGCTCATATCTTTGAGCTCAAAAATTCTAAAATAGACACTATAAGGAAAGTAACTCAACACTTAGAGAGGGAGAGAAGAGAATTGTGAAAGAATTGAAGGAGATTTGAAGAATTGGACTAGAACACACTTGAATTCAAGCCTTAGGTATGATTGTCAACCTTGATTCTTGTAATTAAAACATATAGGAGTTGAATTTATCTAATTCTTGAATCATTTGCATGTAATTGTCCAATGGAAGCATGAATGCCTTTGAAATGGAAGAATTGAATCGAACTGTGTACATGTATGCATGAATCACCAAGTTGAGCTTGAATTTCATAAAATTTTCCACATGCATGAAGCTGCATTTGACATTTTGGAAATGTTTCATGGTTTTACCACTTTTTCTCTCATGCATGAGAGTTTTGTGAAGGTTTGAAAAAAAATGAGTGCAATTCACATCATACATGGTTTCAATCTCATGATTTAAGCTTGAATTTGGGACAATGGTTCATGATTTTGAGTAATTGGTTTCAAATTGAGAGTGTTTTCATGTTATACAATGTTTTACCATGTTTTTGGCATTAACTTGGAAGCTTTGAGCCTTTGGAAATGTGTTTTGAACGTCAAACACAATTTTAGAAATTCCAGAATTTGACCAGCTCGCTCGAGCAAGGAAAGTGTCGCTCGAGCGTAAAAATCAAGCTTCCAAAAGTTTTGTAGAGAATTGCATGGTAGCTCGAGCGGCAAACCTTGCGCTCGAGTGAACCCTGTTTCTTATGGCTTGTAGCTCGAGCGACATAAGTCTCATTTGAGCGTAAAATTCATGCAACCAATACTTTTGCAGAGTTTTACAGACCGCTCAAGCGACCAAAGTTGCGCTCGAGCGAGGTGCCCTATTTAAGAAATTTTTGAAAAGTTGTATTATATTCCAAATTCCATTCTCTTTCATTTCTAAGTATTCTTAGACACACATTGAGCATCCTAAATGAATTAAAGGACATGAAAGAGGCCTAAGAACATTAAGCAAACTAAAGAATAGACTGAATTGTATTATGACCCTATGTGTTATGAATTATGTAGGGTCAAGTGCAAGGACGAATCAAGCACCAAAACACAGTGAGTAATATCTTAGTAACGATAATTTGTGTATATATTATTTTCTAAATGTTATTTGTGTGGTAAGTTTCTAAACTTCTGATTTGATACTGTGAATGAGTATTCTATCTGCTTGGTTCACAATGAAATATGTGAAGTATTGATATATGATTATGAAATGGGCCCAAGGCCGTTCGGTTTACTTGAAAAGGATATAAAATGGGCCTAAGGCCGTTTGGTATAACTGTGAAATGGGCTGAAGGCCGTTTCGAATGTGAAGGTGAATGTGAACATGATCATGGATTATGAGTGCGCACAAATGTGAATATGGATTGGTTGGACCTAAGGTCGTTTTGTACGTGAATTGGATCCAAGGTTTTCTTACATATGATGGACCCAAGGTTGTTCTGCATCTAAGGAACCAAAGGTCGTTTTGCAAATATGAGTTAGACTCGAGGTCGCTTGGCATATGAATAAGGATATGACATATGATGTGTTGTTGGACCTAAGGTCGTTTTGCGTTGATATCGATCAACAAGTTTAGTTTATAATTTATGATTAAACGAATCTCATTCATGAACTCCTCTACTTTGGTATTATTCACTGAGAGCTAGCTTACTTCTTATTTATATGTATGTAGGTGAGATGTCCAAATTTCCGATGAGCAATGAGAGACCGAGTTTTGAGGAAGTCAACCAAGGTCACTTCACGCAAGAGGCCTTATGTCACGCCCCAAAATTTGGACAATTAAATATTAACTTAGGATTAAACCCCAATCAATATTCCATCATCCAAATCCTAGGGGTGAAACAAAAAACTAAACACAAACTAAACCATTCACCATAATTCTATAACTAACCAATACCTCCAACATTAACGTAACAATAAATACTTCAAAACAACTTAAATAATGTAAGGTTACAACCCATGCCAAATTTTCAAAATACTAAAGTCATAAAAGAAAATAAAAATACATAAACTACTAACAATCATAAACATGAGAAAACAAAGGAAGTCCAATCGACATGTCCTACGATCATAGTTATTTCTTGTCACCACCAAAGCCTCTACTAATCCTGCAAAGGAAGTTGCCAAGAGACAAACGGGTCAAGAGATATCTGTGTATACCGTATGAGTACAGGAATCAACACCCACGTGTCCACCAGACACAAACAAAAATACATTAAATTCTTATTACTAGACAAGACAAGTAGTTCCAACCGCACCGAGACGAATGGGTAGTTTCTCGAGATACGGTGGCATTTAGTTTCTTGTCCGTACACAACGAAATATAAGTTGATTATGAAATAAACAAAAAAAATAGAAATAGAAATAGAAATAGAAATATGGTGGGTCAGCCCTGCATAAAAAGTTAGTAAGACCCACCATCCTGCAAAAGAAAATAATGTTAGTATAAATTAATCAAAAGTAACTTACTGAAGAAGTATAAAAATGTACCGTTTCATGCTTAAATAATTCAAATTGATGAAAACTTAAAGAACTAAAGTTGTACAGAATCAAATTTTATAAAAGCCAACGCGGACGAATTTGACAGAAACTGAACAGGTTAAGAGAAAAGCTTGATCTAAAATTCTAGACGGAATTCAAACGAAAAATCTGAAACTGATAATGAACAAAAACTGCCATAAGATGATCTTTTTCGAAAAAGTTCAAAACATGAAAAATGTGCAGAATAATGTTTTACTTCAGTTTACGCGAAACCAATAAAAATGAGCTCGTTTCGTGAGTTAAAACAGCCTATAAAATCTGCACTACCAAAATGAATCAAACCGACAATAACCACGGTCATCCGATTATAAATTCTAATCGATCTTTTTAATAAGAAGCTACAACTCAAAAGTTGTCCAAAATCACATATACATGCCTCTGCTCATATTTCATAATTTATTGAGGCCGATTACTATTTTTCAACACGAACATATCAACACAATTCACACTATAGAAATAAACTCATAATTAAATTCTTTGTTCCTTAACTCAATCAATATCATTTGAACTATACCTATAAGTTCATAATTACTTCTTTGTACCTTGACTCCATTAAGACAATTCGAACTAACATACAAGTTCATAATTAATTCTTTGTACCTTGACTCCACCACTTCGGCCCTCCCCTTCTGGCCTACACATATATCCCATGTGCCCCCCCGATACCCTACCCCCTCCGAAACCAAACTTGCACGGGGATATCGTCCCGAGTTTGACTCACACTCCCCGGATGGTTAGCATATACGTACGCGCGCAAATCAAAGCACTCGTCTACTCATGAGAACGAGGCAACAATATATATAAACATCTCATCGACATCATGAGACAAATATAACAATGCCGGGCATAAGGCATCAAACAACTCTCATAATCCTCACCTTTTTTTTTTTATACACTCTTTCTCACCATCACTTAAATAAAATAACAATTCATGGAGTCATGGTGGAGTACAAGGAATTTATCTATGAATTCTTAATTTATTAAATTTCATATGACCGTGAATATGATTACAACCATAGAATAAATCCATATAAACATGGCATACACCACAAATCAAAATAATTAAAATCAATCCATCATCTACATGCAAATACAAAATCAATTAAAAATAAATAAATAAAAACAACGAATCAATCCATCCTCTAACCAATATTTATGGATTCTAACTTTATTCCAATTTCACATAATTATGAGGGTGATTAAATCCATAAAATAAATACATAAAAAAAAACATAAACCTTGCATACACAACTAATTAAAATAAGTGAAATCAATCAATCTTCTAAAAATCCTAAACTTTACATATACAACTAATCAAAATAATTAAAATCAATCAATCATCTAAAAATCCTAAATCTTACATACACAACTAATAAAAATAATTAAAATTAATTAATCATCTAAAAACCCTAAACTTTACCTACACAACTAATCAAAGTAATTAAAATCAATCACTTATCTAAGAACCCTAAACTTTACATACACCACTAGTCAAAATATTTAAAATCAATCTATCATCTATAACCCTAAATCTTATATCCACAACTAATCAAAATAATTAAAATTAATCTATCATCTTTATGTAAAAACAAAATCAAACTAATATCAAACAAATAAAAATAAATACAACGAATTAAACATAAATCAAGGGAAGTGGGTTTTGTACTTAAAATTATTTTTGAAGATCAAAGAATCACTCAAAGAATTAATAAAGTCACCCAAAATAAAACCCCAAACCTTACATATTCAACTAATTCAAATAATTAAAATCAAACAATCATCCAAAAACTCTAAACCTTACATACACGTCTAATCAAAATAATTTAAAAATTAGTCAATCATCTAAAAATTCTAAACCTTACATACCCAACTAATCAAAATAATTACGATCAATTAATTATCTAAGAATCTTAAACCTTACCTATACATCTAATCAACATAATTAAAATTAATCAATCCTCTAAAAATCCCAAACCTTACATCCCCAATCTAATTAAAATTACTACAATCAATTAATCATCTAAAAATCCTAAACCTTACATATACGTCTAATCAACATAATTAAAATTAATCAATCATCTAAAAATTCCAAACCTTATATACCCAATTAATCAAAATAATTATGATCAATTAATTATCTAAAAATCTTACACCTTACACGTACCACTAACCAAATTAATTAAAATTAATCACTCATCTAAGAACCCTAAACCTTGCACGTACCACTAGTCAAATTAATTAAAATTAATCAAACCTCTAAGAACTCTAAACATCGCACGTACCACTAGTCAAATTAATTAAAATAAATTAATCATCTAAGAACCCTAAACCTTGCACATATCACTAATCAAATTAATTAAGATTAATCAAACCTCTAAGAATTCTAAACATTGCACGTACCACTAGTCAAATTAATTAAAATAAATTAATCATCTAAGAACCCTAAATATCGCATATCCACTAATCAAAATAATTAGATTAATCAATCATCTACAAAAAAATAATAAAATCAATAATCATTTAAACACCTTAAACCTTATATATATCACTAATCAAATTAATTAAAATAAATCCATCATCTGAGGATCCTAAATTTTACACGTTTCACTAATCAAATTAAATAAAATTAATCACTCATCTAAAAACCCTAAACATCTCATAGACACTAATCAAAATAATTAAATTAATTCATCCTTTACATCCACATATAAAAATATCAAATCACATCAACCTAATAAAATAAATAAATAAATAAACTAACGAATCAAACATAATCAAGGAAAATAGGGTTTGTACTCACAATTATTTTTTGAAGATTGAAGCAAGACCAAGAGAATTAATTGAACCACCAAAATAAACCCAAAACCCCTTTCTTTTTTCTTTATTTTTCTTTTCTTTCTTTCTCCCCTGTATCTCTCTTCCGAGCCGTCTCTCTCTTCTCTTCTCTCTCCGCTGCGAGTCCGGATCCTCGGCGGTACTTTCCTGCCATACTTCCTGCCATGCCCCAAAACGACGTCGTTTTGGGGCAGAATTTCAAAAAACCAGGGACGGTGAGGGAGGGAGGGGAGGAAGAGAGGAATAGGGAGGGAGGAGGAGGAGGAGGAAGGAAGGGAAGGGCCGGACCGGAGGAGGGCCATAAAAATAGGGGAGGAGGAGGAGGAGGCGGCGGCGGGAGGCGGCAGTGGCCCGATGATCTGACGAGGGCCCAGTGAGGACGAGCTGGCGACTCGGGCAGGCTGCAGCAGACGAGCCCAGCCGAGGACGGCAGCGAGACGAGTCTGACGAGGGACGAGCTCAGCGACGGACGAGGGACGAGAAGGGGAAGAAGAAAGGAGTCCAGATCCTCTGTTTTGTTTTATTTTTTTTTTTGAAATTCTGCCCCAAAACGACGTCGTTTTGGGGCATGGCAGGGAAGAATGGCAGGGGATCCGGATTCCTCCGCTGCGCCTCCGTTTCACTTTTCTTTCATTGACTCATCTCTTATCTAACCTAATACACCATTATATAATATTATATTATATAATACATTATAATATATATAAATATAAATATAAGATTAAATATATAAAAATATCTATATATAACCCCTCTTTTTTTTTTTCCTTTTTTTTTATATAACAAATATAAATATTTAAATATTTTGATTAATTTCATATAATTAAATAACACTTTAAATTAATTAATTACCACATTAAATTCTTTAAACATCACATTAAATTAACTGAACAACACATTAAATTCTCATGGATCCACATAATTAATAAAGTCAAAATAAAATAAGATAATAATAACCATAATAATAATAAATAATGACTAAAGAAAATTAGGGTCGCTACACCTTACTTTTGTTTTGCTTTTCCTTTTGCTCTTTTGTGGTCACGCATGACCAAATTTGTGTATAACCTTGGTTTTTTTTAATACTGAATTTTGAATGATCCTGGACTTATGTAATACATACTGTTGGCTTTTTGGCTTTTCGAAGGGTATATTTGTAAATGCGAGCGTGCCAGCAAGGATCAATCAGTCCTTACAAAAATTATAATTGCCAATCAATTATCAGGCGACTATGTTTTAGTTCTTTCAGCCTCAATGAAGAGGACTTTTACTGGTAGCTTGACTTTAGGAGAAATTAAGAGAAATAACAATTAATACGAAGAACAATTGAAGTATTTTATTAGCATAAACACTTACAATAGTCCAAACTCAGCCTTGAGGAAGTTTACAGCACCAATCTACTTGAATCTACTTGAAGACTACTCCTATGAACTGAAGTACAATGCAGGTATTTAAAGAACGAGTATTTAAAGTACAGGAAAAGGTAAAACTGGAAAGGAAAATATGAAGTAAAAACTGGTTTCTCTGATCTGAGTCTGGGGGTCTTTTCTGGGAACTTCCCTGCTATTTATACTTGTTAGAGATGACCTTCGAACTGTACTTCGAACCGTCGAACTGCTCCTCCATGATCGCTGATCATGTTACCTTAGAAATAGTTCCACTATGCCATCACTTGCAGTTGGACTTCCCTCCTGTTTTTGAATTTGAATATAGGTAACCGTTGAAGCCACGTCACATTGTATCTCATTCCTGATCTAGTGCTACTCAGACCACTTGAGAACCAATATTTATTGCCACGTGTATGATTGAGATTTAAGATTAAAATCATCTTCCAATAATACCCTCATTCTGCCACGTGTCGAATTGTAATTGGCTTTTACAAAATATGTAGCCAACATTACCCCCCGCACTAATATACCCAATACTTGGAGATATTAGTGAATCAAAACTTTTTCCCTCGCTTTTTGGAACGTGCATAGAATCTATTTTCAGGAAACACAACCGTCACCTATTTTGGTGATCATTTGCATTAACTCCTAACTTCGTTGGACGTTCCAATATCTTCAGCATTCGAACGGATTATGACTCAATCACCTTCTCACTCTGTTGATCGAGTATACGAAGAGCCATTGAGTAATGCTGTTTCCCCTCGAAAGAATCTCCACGCATTTATTAGCCACCTTTACCCGCCTTTTTATATTCAGGTCATGGAGGCTTTCGCAGATTATCAACCTTTGGACTACGAACACATTGTCCTCAATCCTTTGGTTTACAAACTCGTTGATACAAGAAGTTCTTCCTCTAAACTCCCTTCGCACTTTGAACGAACAACTCTCAAGCCTTTGCTTCGACAAATTGCAAATATGGAATTAGGAAATTCTTCTTCACAAGCTTCTGCTTGGGATGAGGCTACAACTTCTTCGTCTTCTGGGGTTTCTAGATGGACGAACTGGTCTGCACCTGAGTCCTGGGACTTGAGGGAACGGATCAATCATCATTTCATTGAGTTCACTGACCCTTTAGATTTTCCTTCCTACGCTCGAAGCTCGGTGGTTTATCCATATGTACCCATCGACCTTCGACGCAGTTTAGAGGAGAATTTGCTCGTGGCTTGGTATACATCCTCCATGCCTACAAGGATAATGCACACTGCCCGGTGCTTGGAAGAATCACAAGGATATACCCCTTCATTTCTAGCCAAGAAAGCGCAAATTTGCTCTTCTGACTGGCTTGACTATATTAATGCCTTTGTTCCTCCCATCCCTGTGTCATCTCCCCCGACTGAAGCAACCACTTCTTCTTCTCCATCTTCTGGAATGGAAGCATCCACACCTTCTCCATCCTCCGAAATAGAAGCATCCACACCTTCTTCTGAAGCAGAACCATCCACTTCTTCTCCTCCTCCCACTCTTTCTTGGACAGAGAAATTAAGGCTTGCTCTTCCAATGGACAAAATCTTCCCTCCTTACAAACCTCCATCATCCCCAACCTCATTTGAGCGGAAAGAAGCCCAACTTCTGCTCGCAGCTTTTTCTCACCTACCCTTTAATGTTCTTGAGGATGACATTCCTCTTAAGAACTTTCGATGGGCTTGTGATATTCTGACTAGGGGCCATATCCTTAATCCTATCGCCCAAGCGTAACTTCACTGTTCTCGATCAACTTCCAAGATTCTCCATTGGCATCGAAATTCCAAAGTCACCACTCGCCTTTTGGATCAACTTTCATCTCTTCAATTCATGCTCAATACGGTAAAAATTTTATTGAAGACTTTGATGACTTCAAAAATAAGGATTCTGCGTATTGGGATGATTTAGTTATAGATGAGTTGGAACAAAAATTGAGGAGGAGGCTTTTCAAGCAAAGGTCAAGAGTCAGATATGAAGTGAGAGCACATCAACTCATGCAGCCAACTTTGGAAGAGATGGAAGACATAATAAAGAAAGAACAAATATTCATTGATCATTGTTGGACGAAATTCTATGATCTTGTAATTTATTCTATTCCTTATTTTTATGAGCTTGAATTTGTACCAAAATAAGATTACTTAATGTAATTATCTTGGCTCTAATGAAAGCAAAGTCCTCTGTACTTGACGTTGTTTGACTCTGTTTCCTCTTGCTTTTAAAAGCCAACTTATAGCCTTGAATTAAATAATCTCATCTTTTGAATTCGGACTCACTTATTTTCAATGAAACACTAAAAGAAACCAATATGTCTTTTTCCAATTTATGGAGCAAAATCTGACAATTTTGGTTAATATTATCTCAAATCAATGCTTCGAAGTTAACAACCTTACTTTTCAAAACTAATCATAACCAACAACCAATATGTTTTTTTCCAATTTATGGAGCAGAATTTGACAATTTTGGTTAATACTATCTCAAACTAATGCTTCGAAGTTAATAACCTTACTTTTCAAAACTAATTATAACCAACATATGATTATAGTTAATATAGTCAGTCATTTTTAAATTGACCATTCTGCCTTTGAAAAGCATCTTATGCTGTCTTAATTCAATGGACAACCTTCCCTTGTAAAAACCAATGATTGGTTTTGATGTTCTTTAAAGAATTCTAAGCTTTGCTTTAAAGGTCATTACTTTCAATAATGTTTCGTAAACAGGTCTTTAAACCTTTTGAAGTAGACCAATACTCAAGCATCTTAGCTTCTCCAATCATGTAGCATACTTCGCCGATTCTCAGATTTGAAGCCGCTTTTATTTGATTTCTTGAGCCAAAATTGGCTTCGCCAAATATCTCTTCGTCGACGCTAACATTCTAATGTGTTCTTCCCTCCAAAACTATCAATATTGGAAGAGACTCCTCATATTCGTACTTTTCGTACATAAGGATTCACGCAATATATTTTTCAGACACAAAACCTTTTAAAATCCCTTCGCTTTGTACTCTGAAATCACTTACTCTTTTGAGACACACAAACCCTACCGATCTCTGGTTAAACCCCTCTTCCTTATTACTTGCTATCAATGGATCCTTCCTCACTAAAAGTGTTTACTGGCGATCGTATCAGTCCTACCGTGGCTTTGAAGCGATGTATCGATGAAGAAATCACCAAACTATCATCTGGTGAGTCAAGCCATATAGATGGACGTCTTTTCGTGCCTCGTCATAGCAACAAACAGGAATACATCCTTGGCCCTATTTTTCGGGAAGCTCCTGCTCAACTCGCAGCCTTATATCCTCGCTTGGAGGACCATTTCCTTCTTTACGAAGAAGGGCTCGATTGGGGAAACTGGAGAGTGAATCGTCCTCACCGTTGCTGGCCGACAATGAGGACTGAATGGGAAGAATGGTATGACAGAGTTGTACCTGCGAGAGAAGATGACCTACAAGAGCTCTGTATCCTCGATGCCCTTCGTCTTTCCAGGTTCATCATTCCTGAGGACCCTTTCTTGATACCTGCTGCTTTATGTTTCTGGAATATGTCTTTTAATTTCTTCCAATTTCGGTGTGGCATGATGGCCCCCACCGTTCTTGATATTTGCCATCTCTTAGGGCTTTCCATGGTTCTCCATTTACTCCCAACTACCTGCACCTTCCTATTAAGTTTTCTCCCATCCTTAAACTCTTCTTATAGTGACTTCAGTAAAGTCCTAAAATAAAAAGGAAGGTCCTGTGAGGACAGAGAACTATTTTCCTTCATTTTATATTGGTTATGCAAATTCTCTTTGCACCTCATCTCGTGAGGATTATGCCTCGAGTTTGTTCCCTCGCAAAGGCACTTGTCTTGAAAAAACATATAGCTCTTGCTCCTTATCTTTTAGGTCATGTTTACGTAGTCTGCTCCCAATTTTGTGAAAAACCTCTTGATGCTAACCAAGGAGGTCCCTCTGGGTGCTTCAACTTTGGCTCTTGCTTATTTCATCGACCTACACCCCAAATGTCTAAAATTCCTTGTTCAGATCCTAGTACTTATGGGGAAAAGTACGCTAGGATTGCTCTTTACCCCGCTTCCTTTGCTTACTACTTTACCTTCTTTTATCAACTCCCCATCTCCATCTCGCCTCTTTCTTCGTCATTTTGAAGCCAATAAAGGACCAACTCGTCGCAAGCTTTCCGGCCGATAAAGAATGCTCTACTTCTCCTCACAAAGACATGTGGGCCTCTATACTACTACCAAGGAATTGTTCCCGGTAGTTTAAACCCTCGAGCCTACAAATGCATATCTCAAGTATATCGCCCTTCTCAATTTGCTGACAATTTGGACTCACTCAAGGGATACCAGCCTTCTTGCGCCTCTCGAATGTTCATCTTACTGTTAGAGATTTGAGAATATCCAAATCCAGACTAGAGACGGCAATTCTCAAACTACTGAAAGAATTGAATGAGTTCCAATTTATCCCCTTTCTTCCGTATGGCTCAGTCTTGAAAAGGTTCCAGAACTGGTGGACAGTCAATATGGAAGTACGCCTATCTGCACATCCCCATGACTTACTGGTAGGATTGGGAGTAGCTTCGAAGGCTAAGTCAGCGACATCTAAGGACATTCCCCCTCTTCATGAGGCTGCCACACCTAATCCTACAACTTCATCCCCTCCAGCTAGAGTTACTAGAGCTGCTTCGAAGAAGGGTAAATGTTTTCGGACTTCTCATTTTCTTTTCTTTTGAATCTTTTGTTCCTACCCTTTACACTTTTGTTCTTTGGTGCAGGGCCCTCATATGAAGAATCTCCCAAGAGAGCTGAAACTTTAGCTGTTCTCAAAAAGAAACAACAACAAAAACAAAAAAGGAAGCTAGTCCTCCCTCCTGATGAATCCGAATCCTTAGGAGGAAAAGAAGTTGAGCAAGAAGCAGAAGTGTCTTTGCAGAGAACAAAGAGGCAAAAGGTAGTTGCCCCCCTTCCTGATACAACTAAGCATCCTTCTTTCGAAGCACCCACTATAGTAATGGAGAAAGCACTTACCTCTGAAACCCAAATTGAAGAGAGGGAGATCGAAAAAGAACCAGTAGTATCACTGCTAAGGAGGAAGAGAAAGAAGATGACTGTTTCTGCTGCTGACTTGGTGGAAGATCCGATTCATGAAGCCGCTGCCAAGGCAGTAGAACAGGAACATTCCAAAGCAATAATCGTTTTTGAGAGAGCTGAGAAGAAACGGCAAAGAATAGCTTCGAGAGATGAAGTCATGGCCGATGTGTTACAAAGAGAAATTGCTCGAAGACAACAAATTGTTGAACATTATTCTCTTCGTAACTCTCCCATCAACATCAATACTTCTGAAACAAGTAATTTCTTTCATACTTCTGTTGTTTTTCCTTCATCAGCTTTAAATATTTGAAGTTTAACATTTGCTTTACATTTCTTCCTTCTGCAAGAATAACCATCGGCTTATCTTTCCCATGGGGCCTCTTCCGCTTCATTGAAGTTGACCAGATGCGAAACGTGAGGACTATTCAAATACAACTTCCCAAGCCTATGCTTCCTGTACCTTCCTTGAGTCCCAACATTCCTGCATCTCTTCTTCTTGGCCTAGAACCGTATCTTCCTTTCCTGACTTTCAGTTCAACTCAGTCCATTCCTTCTTCGAACCTTGCCCTTCTTTCTTCTAAGGATACTCCAGTTGTTACTCCAACCCTAGTGACAGTTGATTCTTCCACAGAGGGTGCTGGTAGTTCTCCAATTCGTGGTTCATCACCTATGCCAATTTCCAGCCCCTCTTCACTTGATTCATTGGTGGCTAAGACTATAGAGACTGCCAAAGATGCTCCATCCATTTCTCCCATCCCCATGCAGCCCTCTGTGTCTTCCACTACCATACTTTCTATGCCCTTCATGTCTAGGGATGAGGTAGACATCTTCGAAGGAAGACTTGCCAGTCTTTTCAACGTACCTTCTACCTCTCCAACTTTGAGTGCTGAAGCTGAGCCATTAGTCTTAGCTGACTCCTTGCTAGAGATTTTTGAGAGTCCTCCTTCTTCTAGCAACAAGTCTCCTGCACCTTTAGTGGATTTGGACACATGTCTGGAACTGTTGACTTCCTTTTCGAGGATCCCCTTCGAGGCTCTACAAAGGCCTATTATCAGGAATGGGTTTCTTCAAGGTCAGAATATTGTTGAGCGATCCAAGATGAACAT
This sequence comes from Camellia lanceoleosa, assembly GCA_025200525.1. NCBI lineage: Eukaryota > Viridiplantae > Streptophyta > Magnoliopsida > Ericales > Theaceae > Camellia > Camellia lanceoleosa. The sequence continues at coordinate 104,532,938 of CM045763.1, read as the reverse complement.
CTCAAATCACCCATCCCAGGCTGCAGCTACTATTGATTTCTATATCAACATTTGTCATGCTGCCAATACTGCCAATGAGAAATTGGCTAGGGATCAGTGTTTTATTTCTCAAGTGCATACCGAAATATCAGATCTCAAAGAACAACACTCTTCTGCCTCCCAATTTCGAATTCAGCTGCTGGAGAAGAAAGCTCAACTTGAGGAGGATTTAGCTGCAGTAAACCAGGCCTTGGTTCGAACTGACACCAAATTGCAAATCACCAACCAAGAGCTGTCCGAACGAAAAGAAGACATGGCTGCAGCTATTCACCTGTTTCCATCTTAGCAGTAGGAAGTCAACTGTACAAAAACAATTGAAACATTGTAATGATTTTTGGGCCAATCTGTGGCATAATGTACTTAATTCTTTATAAAAGAACAAGTTTTGTCCATCCTTTGAGTAGTCTCATGTTTTTGTATTCAATGTTTATTCTATTCCTTGTGTTTCCCAAATGGTTGGAAAATAAGGCTTTAAATATCTGTCATTAATCTTTTTGGGATGTACATAACCATTCAAATTTCTTAAATGGTATGCCCCAAAAGGCAAAACTCTATGAACTTGATATGGTCCTTCCCAATTAGGTGACCATTTGCCAAACTTATGGCTTTTAATCCCTATTGGGAGTATTGTTTTCCATACCAAATCACCTTCATCAAAGCCAATATGCTAGACTTACTTGATATAATTCTTGGTCGCTTTCTTTTTGAAAAAGAATGCTATTTAACGCCAATATCCTCGCTCCATCTATGTCTTCTAATTCCAAGCACATGCTTTGATGATATTGCTCAGATTCTAATTGATCTTGACATCTTACCCTCAGAGATTTAACATTAATTTCCACAGGTAACACTGCATCATGCCCATATACTAAGGCATAAGGGGTGACTCCTGTGCTTGACCTTGGGGAAGTTCTCAGAAGCCCATAAAACATCCAACAAAAGGTTATGCCAATCCCTAGGGTTATCTTCCACCACCTTTTGTATTCCTTTTTTCAAGGATTTATTGGATGATTCAGCTTGACCGTTGGCTTGTGCATAATAGGGAGTAGAATTAATAAGGCTAATCCCAAATTCTGCCACAAAGGACTTCACCATTTTCCCATCTAACACAGCCCATTATCAATCGTTATGGTTTGTGGAATGCCAAACCTATGGATCGATCTTTAATGAACCCGATGACCTCTGCGGTCTCATACCTTATATGGTTTGGCTTCGACCCATTTAGTGAAGTAGTCAGTAGCCACTAGAATGAAACAATGATGTTTCGAAGAAGGTGGGTGAATTTTACCCATCATGTCCATGGCCCATCCTCTGAATGGCCAAGGCTTCACTACTGCATGTAGGTCAGTTATGGGCACATGTCTTATTGTGCCATGTTTTTGGCATGCCTGGCAACCCTTTGCATATTCTATGCAATCTTTAAGAATAGTTGGCCAATAATAAGAATGCCTTCAAAGCAACCATCTCATCTTTACACCAGGCTGATGAGCACCACAAATGCCTTCATGAACCTCAGCCATAGCTGTTAATGCTCTTTTGGGCCAAAACATTCCAATAATAAGCCATCTCCTCCCCTTTTGTATAGAGCATTATCATATACCATGTATTGCATAGACTGCAATTTGATTTTTCTGCTAGCTTTTGAAGATGGACCAGCCAAGTACTGCATTATTGGATGCCTCCAATCCTGTTCTTGTGAGTCATTATGATTGACTTCCAAGATCACATTCCTTTTATTCAGAGGTTGAATTAATTTCTGATATGTTGTTTGGCTTATATCCCTTTGGGTATTATCCCTTCTCTTGAAGTTCGAAGCTTTTTGAGCCACATCATTAGCTCTACTGTTCAAGAATCTTGGAACATAGGTTACATTTGCTATTTGAAACTGAGAAAGCAGATGTAATGCAACAACATAATATGGTAGGATGCTTATGCTTTGACACTTGAAAATCCTTTTACTTGGTTAACCACCAATTGAGAGTCTCCAAATATGTCAATCGCATGTACTTGCAATCCAATAACCATTTCTAGTCCCACTATTAAGGCTTCATATTCAGCCTGGTTATTGGAACAACTAGCTTCATCCACTCTGAAACCATGTGTGGTTTCTACCCCTTGTGGAGACTTAATCACAATACCAATCCCAATTAATCCATTGGCCTTCGATCCATCGAACCACATTTGCCATGGTTCAACACTAGCCATACCAAGTTCCATTACTTCTTGGCTTTCTGTTTGAGATGGATGATCTGCCAGAAAATTGGCTAATACTTGCCCTTTTACTGCCCTTTGAGGGACATATTCTAAATGAAATTCCGATAAGGCTAATATCCACTTGCCAATTCTTCCCCTCAACATAGGTCTAGACAACATGTATTTAACCAAATCTGTGGTTGCAATTACCAAGACAGTTGTAGGTAAAAGATAATATCTTAATTTCATTGCAAAGAAAATACAAGGCAAGACACAATTTTCAACAAATTGAATATTTACATTCACAAGAATTTAAAACCTACTAAGGTAATAAATGCTTGTTCCTTGCCTTCTTCATTGTCTTGGGCCAAGAAAGCTCCCAATGAATCTTCGCCGCTTATGTATAACTTCAAGGGCTTATTTCCTCTTGGTGGCATCAAGACTGGAGGGTTGGCCAAGTAGGCTTTGATACCTTCGAAAGCGCTTTGATGCTCATTGTCCACACAAATTCCTCTTCATCTTTTAGCCTTAACAAGGAAGAGAATACTTTAGTTTTCCCTGCAGTGTTAGAAATAAACCTTCGAAGAAAGTTAACCTGCCCAAGGAACCTTTGTAATTCTTTCTTACTTGATGGAGGCCTAGCATCGATGATGGCTTTGGCTTTATTCTGATCAATCTGTATTCCTTTCTTGTGCACCACATAACCCAAGAAATTTCCAGATGACACACCAAAAGCACATTTAAGAGGGTTGAGTTTCAACTTGAACTTCCTCATTCTTTCAAAAGCTGCTTCTAAATGAAGCAAGTGCTTCTCCATGGACTGAGATTTTACCACGATGTCATCAATATAACATTCTAGATACCCTCCAATAAGGTCATGAAAGATGGTGTTCATAGCCCTCTGATACGTAGCTCCAAAGATTCTTCGCACCAAATGGCATCTTAACCCATTCGAAGGTGCCAATATTCCTGTGACATCTCAATGCCGCCTTGTGGATGTCTTCCTCTCGCAATGCATATTTGATTATAACCAGAGTGGCCATCCATCATTGACAAAACTTGATGCTCACGAACTGCCCACCAACAAATCCACTATAGGCATAGGGTATTCATCTTTAGGAGTTGCTAGATTTAAGTTCTCAAATCGATGCATACCCTCATTTTGCCATTTTTCTTAACTACGAGCACAATATTAGATAGCCATTCAACATACCGTCAGTCCTAATAAAGTCTGCCTTAAGTAGTCTAAGAATTTCTTCCTTGACCTTCAATTACATCCGACTCATCCTTCTTGGTTTCGCTTGTATGGCTTGAAATTAGGCTTCAAAGGGAGCCTATGTTCCACCAATGATCTATCCAACTCGGTAGTTCATTATAGGACCATGAAACAATCTTTGTATTTCTTTAAAACAACCAACAACCGGTCTCTTCCGGAGCATTCAAACAGTACTTATATAAGTGGGTCGCCGCACGTAACCTTCTCCTAAATTCACTTCTTCTAAGGGTCCTGCGTCGAGAATTCATTGAAGCTTTCTTTGGTTTCTTCAACCTTTGAAGCAATCTTTTCACCTTGTTCTCGCCTCTAGGTTCTCTCGCTTCGACATCTTCGCCTTCTTCCTCATAGACAAAATCTCCATAAGGCGTCTTCTTCTTGTATTTCCGGACTTTTGTTTCAATGTCCAATGCACAATATTTCCCAAAGGTCAATCTCTCACTGTTGTTGTTCTTGTTTACGTACCAATTGTCATGGCTTTCTCTCTTGTTTCGTATCTTCCGGACTATTGTTTTTACATCCAATGATGAGAATTTAATCAAAGCCAATGAATTGGCTTCTCGTTCTTCACTTCTTTGCCTACAACTGCATCGTTGTCATCTTTCACGACAACCTCTTCATCAAGACTTTCTTGGACTAAGTGCTTCAGATGTAACTTCCTCATCACCGCCACTTCGCCGAGCCATCGCCTTTCCTCAATATACCGAGTGGAGTTACCCTTCAATATATAGTTTGGCCTCGCAAAGTCTCTGACAAAGCTATGAAAGGTTGAGGATCTGATCAATCTCCTCTGTCTCTCCATTGCCCGTGAGCCATCATGATCTTCGATGCAAAGAGGAAGGTACACACTTGTTGGTGTGAATCCAGTCCTTCCAAGTAAGGCATTATATTTAGCATTGCCGATCACGAAGAATGCCGCCATACAATCCTCGGTTCCCACACTCAAATTAATAGGCGTAATGCCTTGGGCCATCTGCTTATCTCCAAAGAAAGCCAAAGAATGGTTGTACTGGTTGGGATCAACCTGGGATTCTGCTTCCCTAATTTCTACAAAGAAGACTTCGACAATAAATTAACCCCCGCCACATTGTCTACTAGGACTCGGTTTAATTGTATACCGACAAAGACAGCCTTAATGTACAAAGGCTTGACATGTTGGGTCATGGAATTCGAGGGTATTCAAAAGGATATGAGAGGTTGATGCTCACCTCCTCGCTGCGACTCAACTTCCATAGGAATAACCATTTCAGGGCATCCGCACTATGCTCACTTGTGATTCCTCACTAGAAACAGAATTGGATCCATGTCTTGGTCCTCCGATCCTCACCAAATTCATGAGGTAGTATATGTACCATGTTGATCGACATAGGGAATGAGCCAAACTGAATGGCTGGTTGTACCTTCTTCCCCTCTTGGCTACCTTGTTCAGTGTCTTCAGCAGCGTCCTCCATGCTGCATTCTGGAATTTCATTGATAACTGATCCCTTTGAAGGATCCTTCTCGAAAGTTTTCAAATAAATGTTTGTTCAGCCATGAAAGCTTCGAACATTTCTTCTTCTGCCATTTCCTTCTTTTGGCTCATGCCAATCTCTTCTTCTATTTCACTATCACTTTCCATCAGAGCCTTCTCCGCCTTAAATCGACTTCTCTCTGGCCTTTAGTTCAGAATGAACTTGGGCCAATTGTTCTCCGCTACAAACCACTTTACTTTGTAGCGTCGGTTTTGGAACATGGTCTGACTTTGAAGCTTTTTTTTCTGTCTTGACATGTGAAGAACTCTTCACTCTCTTTTAGATCTTGCTGCATCGGGTGTACCTACCGAATCTTCCTCCTTTGTGACTGAAATAACCTAACCATACTTGGTTCCTTTGTCTTTGGGTGCTTCAAAGAAGACCAGCTTGTTTGGGGCCACCAAGGAGGCTTGACCATTCTCGCCTGTGATTCCAACATCTCTCCCGGCAGTAATTCCCTAGGTTTGTTTTGCATTACAAACCAACTGAACCTGTGCACCCAAGAGCTTACTGATTCAGATGTTGAACCACCCTTTTCCACCTTCGAAGCCATCTTTGGAACTGGCCGTGAAGGCAAATGCTTGGTTCTGGTCTCATGTTTCGAACTCGATTCTGGCCTTTGTTGAAGATAGCCATTTTCTGTTCTGTGTGAGGTTGATCTGGGTGGCCAATCTCTGGCTTTAGTCCCATAACCTGAACTCCTCTCTAATCTTCTTTCAGAATGTTTGCTCTCCATTCTATAGTAGTTAAGTGGCCTAGACTCATACAAGGGCCTTTTGCCTTTAGCATTTATTCTGTCAACTGCAGGCTCAACCACCACTGGCCGCTGCCTATCACTAGCCGGGTACGGCCTCTTGTTGTAAGCGTTAGTTGACCTAGGACGTCTCTGAACATCCTTATAGTATTGCTTCCCATCAATTGGAAGCCCCTTCAACCATTTGTAGCTTAGTCTACACCTGGGACACATCCTTTGCATTACAGCTGCTTCCAAGGAATCGTCATCCAGTATTTCTTCATCAGAATGTTCTTCGATGTGAGAAGCCTTGTCCAAGAATCAAGGGCTTCGGGTCTCCTTCTTGGCATTGCGGTTGGCAATATGCATTTGCACATTGACCTCTTCCAGCCTCAGAGAGATTCGAAGTTTGGTACAACCACGTTAGCCGCTTTCTCCAACTTCGAAACGTTATCAATTCCCATGGCTTTCTCTGTTTTGGTTGGGAACTTCAGACTTCCTTTCCGGATTTGCTCTTGGATCCTGTCTCGAAAAACAATACAGTTTTTAGTTGAGTGAGACCAAGAATTATGCCATTTACAGTATACTTTTCCTTTAAGTTCATCAAGAGAAGGCGCTTTACCTTTTGGTAACTTAAGGAAATTGGTACCAAGCAAATGATCAAAAATGTCATCTCGCTTTTGTTAAATCGAAAGAATACTTTCGTGAAAGTCTTTCTTTTTAAATTGCGGTCGATAGTTGTATCCTTATGAATTAATGCTTCACAGACACGGGTTCTTTGCCCACAATCTCACGCATCAATCTCATAATTGGGATCTCTATAATATGTCTTATATGAAGCATTGTTTCGATCTGTTCTTCCTCAAGTAATGCTTCATATCGAGACACCTTATAGGTTAATTCGACCAAATCCTCGAATTCGCTTGAGTCAAACTTCTTTCAAGCTTCGAACTCTAAACCGCTTTTGAGCCAATCGTATAAATTTCGCTCGAAGGATGACTCTACATTTATTTCGAGCCCTTTTAAATCTTGCAATGAATTGAGTAGCCTTTTCTTCGTGCCTTTGACTCAATCTTGCCAAATCGCCATGGATACCTCTAGCTCGATTGGAAAAATTGGGCATGAAATGCCTCTTCCATCTGTTGCCAAGTTTGAATGGAGCAGTGTAAGGTTGATATACCATACAAACGCTCCCCGCTTAGAGAGTTTGGAAATAATCTCAATTTTATGTAGTCATGATTAGCGAATTCACCACACCGAGCAAATAATCTAGCAATATGCTCTCATCGTTGATTGATTTCCAGCCCATAGAATAGGGTGAAATCGTATTCTAAACCCTCTTGGGTATTCATGTACCCTATCAACCCACTGGGTATGGTTTTCAGATACAGAGTCTGGACCCCGAGCCATTGGTCCACATATCTCCCTAACAATATCAAAGAATTTGGTCCCTAGGGACCATATTTTGGGCTTGTCAACCACTCATCGAGGAGTAAACACAGGTTTGGTGGACAAACTTGTGCTCGTGGTCCTCTTGGTCCATACAATGGTACATTTGGGAGGGTTGCCCCTGTGGTGCAAAGTTGTCATGGGGAATGGATAACCCTTTGAGCCTGTCCGCTAAAGGACACATGAAAGGTGTTGGAATAGGTATTGTGTCCTTCTATTTGTAGGCAAACCTTCCAACCCCCGTATAAATTCAAATAAGGGATTATTATAACCCCGGTGCCGTATGGCTTTAACATGGATTTGCCACCATTCTTATGCCGCTTTCTTGTACTTGGCCGATCTACCAACCGTGTGGCTTCACCGTTGAGTATCAGGGTATTTTGGCCTCATCGCAGGCCTCGAAATGGGTTCATACCAAGACTGAGGTGATGGTTTTTCATAGTTTTGAGTACTAGTCTGACCATTAATTTGTCCATTAACTTGCATAGGCTGTTTTTCTCTAGCCAATCTTTGTTGATGAACATTTAAAATTTCCTCTGTATGTCTTGTATTCGTTGGTTGGTGGTTGTTCATTCGATCCAAAAAGGATGTTGCCCACCTTTCCATTGTGTTCATTAGCTGTTGTCCTATAGCATCTATCAAGCCATCCCATGGATTTGTTGGCTGAGCAGATGGAATGGTGGATGGTCCAATTCCTTGGTTTCGTCCAATATTATGAACATATGGTTCTTGTCCAGAAGTACTGGTCTGTTCGACCAAAGGTTCTGATAACATAGGAGTTTCCACAGGGAGTGTTACCACATTCGCCCCTGGATCAGGTATTTCTACCTCTCCTTCTACGCCTTCTTCCAAGCGTTCATTTTCTCCTTGTCGTCTTCGTCTAGCCATTTTAATTAGTCCCACTGGGCGTGCCAAAAATATATGTTGGCTTTTTGGCTTTTCGAAGGGTATATTTGTAAATGCGAAGCGCCAAATAAGGATCAATCCCTTACAGAAATTATAATTGCCAATCAATTATTAGGCGACTATGTTTTAGTTCTTTCAAATTTCAATGAAGAGGACTTTTACCGTAGCTTGACTTTAGGAGAAATTAAGAGAAATAACAATTAATGAAGAACAATTGAAGTATTTTATTAGCATAAACACTTACAATAGTCCAAACTCAAATTGAGGAAGTTTACAAAGACCAATCTACTTGAATCTACTTGAAGACTACTCCTATGAACTGAAGTACAATGCGTATTTAAAGAACGAGTATTTAAAGTACAGAAAAGGTAAAACCGAAAGGAAAATATGAAGTAAAACCGGTTTCTCGATCCGAGTCTGGGGTCTTTTCGGGAACTTCCCGCTATTTATACTTGTTAGAGATGACCTTCGAATCGCATTTCAACCGTCGAATCGCTTCCTCCATGATCGCCGATCATGTTACCTTAGAAATAGTTTCACTATGCCATCACTTGCGCTTGGACTTCCCTCGCTTTTGAATTTGAATATAGGTAACCGTTGAAGCCACGTCACCTTGTATCTCATTCCTGATCTAGTGCTACTCAGACCACTTGAGAACCAATATTTATTGCCACGTGTATGATTGAGATTTAAGATTAAAATCATCTTCCAATAATACCCTCATTCTGCCACGTGTCGAATTGTAATTGGCTTTTACAAAATATGTAGCCAACACATACATAATATGAATGTTTGTATAGTGTGAGCTATTACATATATGAGAATGTTTTGGTTGAGCCATGTATACACAGCTCATTAGACAATCTTTGTAAATTTTGCTTTCGCAATTTGGCCCCCAATTATTAAATATGACTTGATTTCTGACTGAGGCCGTGGGGTAATTTCATGATTACTAGCTGGTTATGACTCTAATCCATAGGGGCGGGTTAGGGTCATGACATATATACTCTGCTTTATATTTCTAATGCAAAAAGCTAAATAGTAATGAAGAAAATAGAGCAACTACCGTGTTGCCGAAGCCTCTTTTCAGAATTAATTTTGCATTCACTCGGAAAATGGTTTGAACAACAAAATATACAAAGTGAATCACCACACGACAAAGAACGCATTTCCCCCCCCCCCGACACACCTCAATCGGTGAGTTAGCCAAAAGTCATGGTTGCACAAACCATTTTTCCAGCACTCTGTGTTACCTATTTTTGTGGGAATTGTTCAAGGAAGAGATGACCGGGGGATATCCGGCCGGACGTCCGATGGGGCCATCCTTAACAGTCATGCATAGTAAAATGGTGAAAGGAGCATAGATCCTGAATTTGGTGAAACATTTGTTATTTTCTCAATTTGATACAGGTTTGATGAAACCATTGGAGCACAAAAAGTGGACTTTTTCACCAAATTTGAATTTGATGATAGATTTGGTGCAACGTTGGAGATGGCCTCATTACCATAGAAATGTTAAGGTGTGTTAAAATATGTTAATTGAGTATAAAATTAATAAAATAAATTATAAAAAAAGTAGCACTTGGAACCTCCCGCCCACGTCTCCCTCTCTCTTTTCATTTTTTTTCCATCGTTCTATATATGATAATTCAACACCAAGACACACTACTTGTCATTGCCTTTTGACACTGGAAAAGTTCCAGTGTCATATATTCATTCAAATTCACTTTTGAATGTTCCAAGGTACTTTGTGTTTGACATTGGCATTTTTACATTTATTACATGGTTGTTAAACTAAGTTAGTGAATTATGAAACCCTTATTGCGGAACCATGTATTATTAGATTCATATTTTCATTGACCGTGATAAAGTTTTCTCCTATTTTCAAACTTGCTATGTTAATTTCTACTTTATTCCGTCTTTTAGGATACCGTTGATAGTCTTCCACTCGATGAACATGTAAAAGAAGAGCAGGATGAGTGTGACCGTACTTTTGTGTTGAAAGATGATCTTGGTTATGTTTGTCAAATTTGCAGAGTAGTTCAGAGAGGAATCGAAACCATAATTAAGTACCAGTACGCAAAGGTATGTATGCTTGTTGTTGGAAATTTTCCATGCAAGTATGTGTACTCATCATTATTATTCTGATTTTGATGTTAGCTGCTTAAATTAAATGTATGAAAGCTACTATGAAGTATATATAATGCATCTGGTAGCTTTTGTTCATCCTTGTGTTATTATACAACATGTTTGGTTTGTTTTTCACTCCCTGCCAAAGGGTGCAAGAGTGTCACAAGGTGCGTGTGGTTACTAAAACTAAACTTTGAACTAGCTCAATGGAAAGATTTCATGATTTTCCATACTGAGGTGTTACATGGTACTTGCATCCCATGTTGCACGGACTCTTCTAAAAGTACTTGTGTAAGACACTTGATACTTGGGTAAGGCCCTAAGGGTATGGAATATGTATCTGATATGCTATTTGGAGAAACACCCAACAAATATGTACAAGTAGTCGAATTCACTATATAACTATGCATAAGACTTCCATTGTATACATAAATCTCTACTTGATGTTTGCAAACATCATTTTACCCTTAGAATATAAAATAAGTATTTGAAAACTGTGAGATATAGACATATCCTAGTGACCTTGACATAAGAATCAGATGAATTTGACATTTAGACTCATATATGCACCCGGCACTTGTACTTGAATCCATATAACACGGCTTACATCAAAGGGCTGGAAGTGACTAGCCTTTTGAGTTGTGATGGACCTTCAAAAGAGCATTTTTGTTTAAAGATCATTTTATGAAGGAAAATGCTATATATAATCCTATTTATTACCTCATTTTCTCACTCCTAGACACAAGTGAATGGGTTCTATGTGTATTTGTTGATGTGGGCCCCATTGCTTTGTGTCTTGAAGTGAGAAAATGAGGTCAGAAATAGGATTATGTATAGCATCATTCTTTGTTGGCATCTCTGTTTTTATGAAGTGAATGCTTTGTCTTTCCTATTATTGATCTGATGTTCAAATAATGAATACTAAAAAATTGTGGGTTTATTTCATGTATGATTATCTTACACATTCAATTTGTTATGGATGCCCTAAATAGTTTGCTTCAAGCATTGGTTTAGTGACCAATTTTTAAAGTTCTTGTAGTTAGATAAGGTACTTTCAGGTTTTTCCATGGTCTATAAAGGTAGTTGCTAAAGTAGTAAAATATGCTTTATTTACTGAATTCTTTTGCAGTTGTGAGGCAGGGATAATGATTTTCAGTAATTGGTTTTTGGGAGCTTAGGTTAAATTGGCTTGAGTTTGGGTTAATTTTCATGATTTAGGAATTTGTTTCCATCTGTTCATCTTGGGTAATGCTTCCTTTTAAAAAAAATACATCTTGTAGTCAAACTATTAAAAACAAATGTATTTGAGCCAAGCCGAGCTGGGTGTCACAAATAGTAAATTTATTCATATACTTCTAGTGGTTTTTAAATTAATTTGTATTTTCATTTTTTAGATCAGAAATTGCTTGGAGAGATACAAAATATGGTTAAAGAATTCAAAAACTTTGTGTTTCTAGTTTTTTTTTTTTTTTTTTAATATATGTAATCACAGTTAAATTTTTTTTATTAATTCTTTTGTATATACTTTTGAACATTCAACTTTTATTTATGAAATATATGACGTTATTTCATTTAATATGTGGTTGTGATTTAAATGATAGTATATAATGTGCATTACACTCTTCAAATACGCGTACAAAAATAATATTGATTATTCTTCAAATATGTCGAACCTTTTTTTGTCACACGCATTAACTGTGATGAGAAATGCATATAACGTATGATCTTATCTCATTATTAATCACATGTTTTATTAGATATTAATCATACTTAAAATCTGTGATCTAAATGTTTATTATCACAGATTTTATTAGTTATTAATCACACTTAAAAGATGTGATCTAAATATTTATTATCACACGCAAAACGTGTGTGATGGAATCATCTTTTAATGACACTCAAAACGTGTGATTAAAAATGACCCTTTTTAATCACACTCCCAAAGATCACACTTTAATAAAACTTAAAATGTGTGATTAAATAACATACATCACACATAAAATGTGTGATATATTTATAATTTTGTAATAGTGTCTCCTGCACACAACAAAAACTCTTTCCACGCTTTCTCTCCTTCCTTTGTTATCTCACCTTCTACAGTTAACAATATATTTAACATCTGACAATAATATTTTTTTCAACTAACATGTTTGATATGGGCTTTTTTAGTTATTTTAGTTACAAAAATAATTAAAAAAATAAACAAATAAAAAAGTTTATAAGACAAAGTGGGTATTTGGAAAGTTGTTATTTTAATAGGCTAATTTAGTTTTTGGTTATTTTAGTAAATTGTGTTTGGGAAGATGGTTAGATTTTTTTATAGTTGGATGTGATGTTTGTAAGAGAAAAAAATGAAATGATTATGGGTTTGATGCAACATTTTGTCTTATTGGCTATTTTAGCTAGGGCTGCAAACGAGCCGAGCCGAGCCGAGCTTTGCTGAGCTTGAGCTCGGCTCGATAAGAAACTGGGCTCAAGCTCGGCTCGGCTCGACTCGATAATTTTTTTTAATATTGTTTAAATAAAAATATTTAAGTAAAAAATATTATTTATATTATTTAATATATAAATAATGTATTTATATTATTATTTATATATATTTATATATTATTTAATATATAAATAATATATTTATTATATAATTTAAATAAAGGTAAACGAGCCGAGCTTATACGAGCTCGAGCTCGGCTCGTTTACTAAACGAACCGAGCCGAACCAAGCCCTTAACGAGTCGAGCCGAGCCGAGCTTGTTCATGAACAGCTCGGTTCATTTGCAGCCCTAATTTTAGCCTATTTTGTCTTTTTGTGAATTGTAACCCAAAAAGCAAAAAAATAGCCTTTGCCAAACAAGGCCAAAATGTCACATCTAAACTATAATCATTTTATTTTTTCTCTCACAAAAGTAAAAAAAATCAGAAAACTTATTTCAAACGAGGCTTTTTAGCCGTAAATTAAATAGTCAAAAAATTAAAAAGACATAAAACCAACTTGCATCGCAAATAAAGGCTAACAACTCCAATGGAGCAACCAAAATAGAAAAATATTTTTACTGTAACAGCCAATGTAACAACCCTTTAAAGTATGCCAACCGTTTAAAGTATCATTGTGGATGCTCTTAGAAGATGTTTGTTTGGAAGGATTGAGTTATGAGATATAATTTATATTTAATGGATGGAATAATTTGTTATTTGGTTTAAAATTTTTATATTAGACTAATAGTTTATCTGATTATTAATTCCAAATATATTGGATTGTTTTATCCCATGAGAAAGTGGGACACAAATTTTAAGATAACTCATCCTATGGGATTAAATAGTAAAATTATATTTTTGACCATCTACTATTTAATATCTTTTTAAAAATAAAATTTATTTATACATAATTATTTATTTTAATAATCCTATGGTATTAATTTAGTAAAGTAAACTAAAATTTAAAAATCTCAACTATAAATTAAAATAAATTTATGTAAATTTTATTAATATTCTATTTATTTAATTTTTTAAAAGTTCCAGTAAAAAAATAAATAAAATTTATAATTCAGATTTAATATTTCTAATATGTAGTAAACAATTCAAAAGGGCAAGATAGTCTTTTGAGAATTTATCATTCTTCATAATATTCCAAACAAACATAGGATTCAATAAAATAGTCTAATATAGACATCTAATTTCATGACTAAACAAATATAGGATACAAATTTAGTCCAATCAAATAGTGTGAGGACAATGCATCTTAAGACTAACAGTCCAGTGAGTTACAATCTCCTTTATCTAGTCCGTTCAAACAAATACACCCTTAATAAATTGTCAAAATAATCCTTAAAAGACAACTTTTCGGGTTTGACTTCGATCGTATTGGGAATATGATTTGAAAGGGGATTTGAATTTAGTGGTCTCACTGTAAGTTCAATTTTTGTGATCCAAATCATTTACTTTTTTGAATTCATTGGGAATAATATTTATGTAAAAATGAAAAGGATCAGACTTCAATAGCTAGATGTTTGAATCATATTTGTCTTTAAAAAATAGACGGTTATTCTTGAAATTATATTTGCCGTACTTTAAAAAAAGAAGAAGATAAATGTGATTCAAATATATAGTTACTGAAATCTAATCATTTTGATTTTTATATGAATATTCTTCTCAACGAGTATTAAAAAGTGAACAATTTAGATCACTGAAATTGAGCTCATAATGGACCCACTAAGTCCCAATGCTCTCTCAAGTTAGATTGTGAATATGAGAAAAGCCTAATCCTTTGATATTATAAGTAAGAAAATGTTTCATTCCCTAATTTTTTCTTCCACACTTTCCCCAATGATGTAGCAAACAATATCATCCAATCAACTATATTCAAACTCTACTATTTCCTTTCAAAATTATTTGTCACATTATTGAGGGAGAGTTTGGGAGAAGAAAATTGGGGGATGAAGCATTGTTTTGTAAGTATTTTGTAATCAACAAATTGACCCTGTTTGAGAATAGATTATTTTAATTGGTTATTTGATTTTTTACAAAAAGACATATAAAAAAATAAAGAATGATGTGATAGAATATTTTATTTTATTGACTATTTTAACTTGACGGGAAATTTTATTATACACATCATATACCATATGCACCTTTAGTTACATTTGTTGGACCATTTTAATATCATTTATTTATTTATTGTTCATGAATCTTCCTTTTGTCTTATTCATGAATCTTATCTTGTTCATGAATGGAGATTCATTGCCTTGGTGTCCTTTTGTTTTGTTCATGAATTAAGATTAATTAGAATTCATGAACTTGGTGGTGAGTTAATGTTTGGTAAACTCTCCCTTTTCTCTAGGTTCATGGCCATTATTGTTTTTTGATGTATTTTGTTTGTCTTAGTGGCCTATAAATAGTCCATCTCATTTACTCTTTTCTATCATCAACTCACCAACTATTTTTCTATACTTGGGAGATTACTAGCAAAGAATGGTGTTTTTCTTGGTGGAGCTTTGGGTTCACCATCTTATGCAGAGTTGGCTTGAATCATACGACAAGTGGTCGGGCTGTTGTATCCTGGAGGGGACATGTCATAGTTTTGTGACTGCTGCATCAGTATTTTGGGTTCTTTCAACCGCAGTGGGCTTGATCTCCTTAAAGAAAACGAGATATCCGTGTCTCAACCTGATCTATTTGTATCTCTTTTTCTTTGCATTATTTATCAATAAAATATATTTTTTTTGATATTTTCACCAACAATTTTAAGGAGATCAAAGATGGATCAAGTACCAGAAAAAACCAATGATGGAATTGGAGATCTCAACAAGCCTTTCAAGTTCAAGAGAGTTCATTTTAAGAGGTGGAAAGGAAAAGTTCCTTTTTACCTTAGTCTTTTGAATGTTGTATATGTTTTTACCGAGAAGAACCCAAACAAAGTCCCAACCGAGGAGATGAATGATGAAGACTACGAGGCACATAAAGCAAAAGTGGCTTCCTATAATACAGATGAGTATAAATGTCATTTTTATCTCTTAAATTTACTTGCTGATTAATTTTATGATTATTACTATGACACCACTTATACTTTGTCTTCTATTAATTTTTGGCATGCTTGCTTATGTCATAGTAACAGTAAATATGTGAGAATCATGAGTAGTTTAGAATTAATTCCTAAGGTGACAAAAAATTTTGAGAAATGTGAAGTTTGCAGTAAAGTAAAAATTACCAAGAGGCCTCATAAAAGTATTGAAAAAAATACCGAATTGCTAGAATTATTTCATACTGATTTGTGTGAGTTTGAAGAAATTTTAACTCGGGGTGGTAATCGATATTTTATCACTTTTATTGATGATTTTTCAAAATACACAACCGTATATTTATTAAAAAATAAAAGTGATGCTTTTAAGAAATTTAAAGAATTCCTTCTTGAAGTAAAAAATCAATTCGGTAAAAAGATTAAGAGAATTAGAAGTGATAGAGGCCGAAAATATGAATCTATTGGATTCAACTCTTTTGTTCAATCTTTGGGAATTATTCATGAGACTACTCCACCATATTCACCTTCATCTAATGGCGTAGCTGAAAGAAAAAATAGAACATTAATAGACTTGTCTATGCTTATCGATTCAGGTGCTCCCTCAAATCTTTGGGTGATGCTATTTTGACCGCTTGTCATGTGATAAATAGAGTGCCACATAAAAAGACTAAAATTGTACCTTATGAGTTGTGGCGGGGGCATAAACCAAATCTAGGTTATTTGAGGATTTAAGGTTGTTTAGCTTTGTAAGACTTGCAGATCCTAAACGACCTAAATTGAGTGAACGAGCTACCACCTGTGCTTTTCTTGGGTATGCGTTGCATAGTACATCTTATAGATTTTTTGAAATGGAAAATAATATTATTTTTGAATCAGGTGATGCTATTTTTCATGAAAATAAATTTCCTTTCAAATCTAGAAATAGTGGGGGTCAAATTATTTCTAAAAATATTTTATCCGTGCCTAGCTCTTCTACTCCTTCTCAAGTTTTTCAAGAACAAGAAAATTTTCAAATTCAACCAAGAAGAAGTAAACGAGCTAGAGTTGAAATTTTTTTTGGCCTTGACTATTATCTTTACAATGTGGAAGAACTTCCTTTTAGGGTGCAAGAAGCTTTATCATCACCTGATACTATTTTCTAAAAAGAGGCTGTATATGATGAGATAGATTCACTACTTTCAAATAAAATATGGAAACTAGTGGATTTACCTCCAGGTTGTAAAACTATTGGGTGTAAATGGGTCCTTTGTAAAAAACTTAAACTGGATGAAACTATAGATAAATATAAAACGAGGCTTGTCGCTAAAGGTTTTAAGCAACAAGTTGATCTTGATTTCTTTGATACTTTTTCTCCGATTACTAGAATTACATCCATTAGACTGTTGATAGTAGCGGCTGCAATTAATGATTTAAAATTCATCAAACGGATGTGAAAACAACATTTTTAAATGAAGATTTAGATGAGGAGATTTACATGGACCAACCCAAAGGCTTTGTGGAGCCTGGCCAAGAAGGTGTGTAAGCTAACTAAATCCCTTTATGGTTTAAAACAAGCTCTTAAACAGTGGCATGAGAAATTTGATTCATGCATGCTTGAGAATGACTATAAGACTAATGAATGTGATAAGTGCATATATTATAAAACTTGTGAGAATGCACATGTAATTATTAGCCTATATGTAGATGATCTACTTATCTTTGGCTCTAATTTGTATATTATAAATGAGACTAGAAATATGCTTAATAGCCATTTTGATATGAAAGATCTTGATGAAGCCAATTTTATTTTGAGAATTAAAATTACCAAGACTAATGATGGCATTTTTCTTGATCAGTCGCATTATGTTGAGAAAATTTTAAAGAAATATAGGTAGCGTTTGATAGAGTTTTGTAAATGTGATTTGAGAGTATGAGTTGTATTTTGAGTTTGTGTGTTGTGGAATTATGATTTGAGTGTAGAAAATTTGTTTGGTAAAGAGTTTTGAAAATAATTTTGAAAAGAGTTTTGATTTGAGTGGAGAATTGTTGATGTGACATTTGATATGTGATACAAAAATTTACAACTCATAACTAAACATACAACTCAAAATTATTTTAAAGCACATAAAAAATTCAGAAAATATTTTTTTCAATTATAAATTAATTAACATATCAATTGTAAAAAAAAAATGTCAGCCGGCCAGTCAACCGGCCGGACGACCCTAACGGAAAAAAAAATTACAGACAACGCTAGCAGTGACGCAGAAAGAAAAGAGCTTCGCGAGTTTTGGAAAATTAATTTCAAAACTCTTACCAAACATGGAGCTCAAACACACATGTAGAATCATGATTCCAAAGCACAACCAAACACAGCCATAATTTTCTAGATTGTAAACATGTTGCTACTCATTTTGATGTAAGCATACATTTTTCTGTTGTAACAATTGAAAAAAAGGTGATTACTCAAAAGGAATAAGCTAGCATGATTGGTAGTTTGAGATATGCTACTGACTGTACTAGACCTGACATTGCATATACTGTTGGAGTACTTAGCAGGTTTACTAGCAAGCCAAGTCAAGATCATTGGCTAGCCATGGGAAGAATTATGAGATATTTATTTGATACCAAAAATTATGATTTATTTTATAACAAGTATCCTGCGGTAATTGAGGGATATAGTGATGCCGATTGGAATACTTTGTCAGGTGATTCTCTCTCTACCTCGGGTTTTATTTTTACCTTGGGTGGTGGTGCTATATGTTGGAAGTCTAAAAAATAGACTATAATTGTTAATTCTACAATGGAAGTTGAGCTTATAGTGTTAGTTTCAGCATGTGAGGAAGTGAATTGGTTAAGAAATTTGTTACATGAAATCCATTTTTGGGAAAAACCAATTCCTCATGTGTTAATTCATTGTGATAGCACTGTTGCTATTGGTAGAGTGAACAACCATTTTTATAATGGTAAATCCAAACTTATTCGAAGGAAACACAGTAATGTGAGATTCTATTTGAGTAATGGCATCATAACTGTGAATTATGTAAGATCTTGTAATAATCTTGCGGATCCGTTAACCAAGGCCTTGGCGAGAGATAGAGTCTGGAATACATCGAGGGGGATGGGTTTGAAGCTTATAAAATCAAAAACCATGTATGGGGATACCCAACCTAGGGACCAGAGATCCTGTAACTAGGTTCAAAGGGAAGAACGAATCATATGGTGGTTGTCAAAAATGCACTTCTTAATATTTTGTTATCCATCCCTATGATGTAAGTGCATTTGTCCTGTAATGTTGGAGGGTTGGGTTTTTATACTCTTAATGAAATTCTGTAGCTCTTGTTGAGTGCGGTGTGTCAATTACAGGAAAATTCTTGACAGATTTTCACCTATGTGAGCATGAAAGTGGGGCCGCTTCCTATGAGAACAAGGCTTATTCTAAAAAATGCTCATGAAAACTAGGATTAGCACAAGGCCGTAATGTGCTGGATATTAAAGCTCATGTCAACACCTAGACTATTATGTGTGAGCAGTAATTCTTTATTTCCCCTAAGCAGTCATAGTTCAAGTCTGAGACCACTACTGACTCTGGAGTAGAGGTTACTGTTTCACTAATGAAGGTTCAATGCAGAGCACACCTTCATGATGCATATTAGTCTATCTTTGTTTGGTAATTTCTTTTGTCATTGTTGATATTAAAATGAGTGGGGGATTGTTGGACCATTTTAATATCATTTATTTATTTATTTATTGTTCATGAATCTTCATTTTGTCTATTCATGAATCTTATCTTGTTCATGAATGGAAATTCATTGTCTTGGTGCCCTTTTGTTTTGTTCATGAATTAAGATTAATTAGAATTTATGAACTTGGTGGTGAATTAATGTTTGGTACACTCTTTCTTTTCTTTAGGTTTATAGCCATTATTGTTTTTGGATGTATTTTGTTTGTCTCAGTGGCCTATAAATAGTCCATCTTATCTACTCTTTTCTATCATCAACTCACCAACTATTTTTCTATACTTGGGAGATTACTAGCAAAGAAAGGTGTTTTTCTTGGTAGAGCTTTGGGTTCACCATCTTGTGCAGAGTTGGCTTGAATTATACGACAAGTGGTTGGGCTGTTGTATCCTGGAGAGGACATGTCATAGTTTTGTGACTGCTGTATTGATATTTTGGGTTCCTCCAACCGCAGTGGGCTTGATCTCCTTAAAAAAAATGAGATATTCGTACATCAGCCTGATCTATTTGTATCTCTTTTTCTTTGCATTATTTATCAATAAAATATATTTTTTTTAGTATTTTCACCAACAATATTATTTTCACTTTTCGTTATCATTAATTTTTTTTAATTATGACATTAATTTAAGATAGTTAATTATGATTTTTTTTATTTAATTATGTTTTTCTTTTAATCATAACTTACAAAAATATAAAATTATACACTATTTTTTTTATAAGTAGAAGACATATATAATACATCTCATTTAAGAAATATGTACCATAAACTTTCCCTAACCTGACCGACAAGTTATTTTTCTTGCCATATCTCATTTTATCCTGTCAAGCTGTCATTTTCCGTCAATATCACCCCATCCAAACGGAGCGCTAGTGTACAGTTGGGCGTGTTGTGTGAAACGTTGCGTAGGCTTGTTTGAAATTCTGGATCTTTTGGAAACAATAGTAAAAAATTAATTTTTTGATTTTTTTAATTAAAAAAAAGTCAGTTTTTTAATTCAAAATAACCTAATTTTTTGCCAAAAATCCAAAAAAAAAAAAAATAAAAAAATAAAAAACTAATTTTTTACCAACTCCCCAAAACATCCCGTATAAAAAAGGTCACTTCTCTCTATTCCTCTCACATTCTGAAATAGCGTTGTCACACCACACCAGACCTGAGACGGCCCACTGCGAAAAAACATTATCCTCTAAGGCCACGTTTGTTTGGCTCTTTGGGAGGGGGGATTGGATTAGCAATCCGTGGGACCCACCAAACCCTTGTTTGTTTACACTACAATGTGATAGGATTAGCAGTGAGGGGGGCTTAGTAATTAGCTTGGGTGAATTTTAGGTGGGATTAGGAAAATAGTGAGGGGATTGAGTCTATTTTATATAAAAAAAATTGTTTTTTAATTTCATTTTTTTTTACCAAGTGCACTTATTTACTTTAATATTTGTTTTAATTTTTTTTAATATAGAAATAATTTATTTATTTATTTTATATAAAAATAATTTAACAATCCCATCACTAATTATCTCCCACACTATCATCAAAACAAACACACTTTTACTTAATCCTCTCACTAACAATCCACACATTAACAATCCCTTCATTAACAATCCCTTCACTAACAATCCCATCCAACCTAATCCGCCAAACAAACGTGGCCTAAAACTCAATTACACCACACCAAAATCCACACCATCCATTTCCAATCTCTGACCTAGGGTTTCGTTTTCTTCAAACGATATATCAAACCTAATCAATCTCCACTCTCTCTCTCGATCTCGATCTCGATCTCTCACACATCCGTAGTGGCTCCAACGATGTCGACGGCGAGACCATCTCGTTCTCCGACCGACGACAACAACAACAACAACGGCGTCGATGCGACGCCGTTTCTCGCAGACCAGATCTTCCGGAGCCGGCGCTTCGTCCGGCGCGCGCCGAGCCTCCGTGGTGCGGCTCGGTTTCTCCGCCGCGCCAGCAGCCGGAGAATGATGCGCGAGCCGTCGATGCGAGTGCGCGAGTCGGCGGCGGAGCAGATCGAGGAGAGGCAGAGCGATTGGGCGTATTCGCGGCCGATCGTGATTCTCGATCTCGTATGGAACCTGGCGTTTGTGGCGGTGGCGGCTGTGGTGGTGGTGGTAATGAGCCGGAAGGAGTCGCCGGAGGTGCCGTTGAGGGTTTGGATTGTAGGTTATGCTTTGCAGTGTGTGATTCATATGGTGTGCGTGTTGGTTGAGTATAATTGGAGGCAGCAGCAGCGTAATTCGACTGATAGTTTGCGGTCGCCGCGGAATTATGGTTGGTGGAGCAGAATGAATTCGAATTCGAGCTCGGAGAGTGATGGAGGAGGGAACTCTATAGATTATCTCCTGGAGCGGCCTCAGAGTGAAGATGAAACCAGGTAATAGCGCATTGTTCTCGTCTTGTTTCCCTGATGATGCTTTTGATTATGTTTTTTTTTTTCCTTCTTAAATTCTGTGATTTGCTTTAAATTGGTGGTTAATTTAAGGTTTTGGTTTCAGGTCATTGTTATGTGTTAAATTTAGGGAAAGATAATTATTAACAACCAGGGGAAAAATTTTAAATTTAGGGAAAGATAATCATTTGCCCAGAAATTTCATATTCCTCTTTTCTCCAACTCCGAGCATCCACTCAAAACTTGACACTTGGGGCAAATTTTTGCTCAAATTTGGGTCACTCCATTGGAGTGCTTCATATCAAATGGAGCTTTTTACTCAAACTCCTACTCAATTTGATTAAAAGTATGACTAACGATTGGAGATGGCCTTAGTTGGTTACAAGTGGTAGAAACAAAGCTATGTTTCATCATGCACACGTCTACAATAGTGGATTTGTTTAGAAATTTAGCAAGGGCATGGCGAGGACATGGAATATATCTATATCCATTTATCTCTATTTGTACATGTAGGGGCAGAGTTAGGAAATTTGTCCAGTGGGGGTAAAACCATATGCTAAAATTTGTCTTTTTTGACAATATTATGTCTAAAATTTTTAAAGTATGAAACATACAAATCTATCAACCAGTGTAGAATTTCCAAAGGGACAAAAACAAAAAAAAATCGTAAAGGTCAATGAAAATGATTTAAAAACTATAGACAGAAACAATAGTTTTTGAATTTTAGTAGGGATAATTTGTAAAAACTTATCATTTCCAAAACTTCAGTGGGGGCAATTGTGAAAAATAATGATAAAACATATATATAAATCTAAAATTTCCAATCTCAGCTTACCATTATATACATATATATGTATTTCTTGCCTCTCTTTCAGTGATCTTCGCACTTTTGATGGAGTATATGATCCTACAAAGTTGGGTTTAATATATACTTATAAAAAAAATATAGAGTTTGATATGGTTTGTGGAGTTGAACTGTATAATACTTTAGTGTGATTTTTCTTTACAATCATTACTTCTTTCCATGCTAAAGAATGCCTTGTCCAAGTCCAACCATATATGTCAGGCTGTAGTGTGTTTGGCCAAAGTGTCTGATGAGTGAATGAAATTTGAAATGTTGAATATGAGTTAGACACATGCCAAGGGGTATATGAGAAGTGCTAGTGTTAAACAAGTGACAATGGATTACGTGATTAATCTGTCAGAAGTAGTGCTTACCCTTGATGAGGGTTGCTTACTTTTCAATAACAGTATAGATGATTGGCACCCAGGTTTTATCAAATCTTGGAATACTAGCATTACCATGTCAATTCACATATTACTTTCCTTGCACAATGTCACAATGCTTGAATTTGGTATAGGATTGAGGGAAAAGTTTCAATAGGTTTCATGGTTTAATTCTTTTTATTTTTTATTTTTATGAAAGTTGATAGACTTGGCACAAAATAGACAAGTTCAACGATATTAACTAATATTTGTTTTTATCTGCCTTAACAAATTACCCTTAGTTGATTGAGCAACTTCACATATTTGTGGTTGCTTGTATTTTAGATGTGAAAATGTTCTTAGAAGCATGGACATTTCATTCTAGTTTCCGTGGCGGCATCTGACATAAAATGTGATGTGTCTTATTTATTTAGTATTATGTTTTCATTGGACATGATGGGGACACAATGCAGCCACTGGGGTCTTGTGTCCAAACATGTTATAGGACACATTTGAGGTCTTATTAAATTTTTGAAAGAAAGTTCTGTGGCCAAAGGATATATAAAATGTTAATATAAGCACATGACAATAAAATTGACAATGCCTATTGGATATTTGTAGGTTTAACACTGAGTTCTGCCAGATTAGTGAATTTTTCAGTTGCCCTTGATTTTTGCATTAAGGTGGCTCTGTGTGTTAGTGAATTGTTGCTCTTGTCCCTATTTTGCAAAGTTTTTAAAGGCGAAAGCTCAAGGCGAGACGTTTTACCCTTTTTGAGGGTAGACGTAAGACATTGAGGCGTAAGACTTTCGAATTTCAAATTTTTTTATTTTTATAAAATACAGAATTAATTCAATACAGTATAAAAAGAGTAAAAAAAATTAAGAATTAGCAAATAAAATTTATGAAAGCCATAATAATAAAGAAGAAGAAGAAGAAGAAGAAGAAGAAGAAGAAGAAGAAAAAAAGATCAACCATAATAAATTAATAATAAAAATAATAAAATATAAGTACAAATAGATAGATAATAATAATATAATAATAAAATATCAATATATTACAGAAACTATAATAATATAATAAAGGACATAAGATAATAATAATATAGTAATACATATAGATAGATACAATTAAGCGTCAGTCTTATAGATATAGATTGAGAACACAAACCGAGAAACAGAGTGAGAGCGAGAGAGTTATGGAGTGAGGCGATGCAGAAAATAGTGCGAGAGTTCGAGTGATAGAGAGAGTTGACTCGAGAGACTTCATACCTCAAAACCCTAGTCGTTGGAGTAGAAGACTACTGTCTTCGAAATTGTTGGACTGTGATTTGAAGAAGATCGATTGACCTAGTTTGTGGTATTTACATCTTCTTCTTATTCAAATTCTATTAAAATCTAAGTCATAACATGCAAGTTTCCGAAATACCCTCTTTTTTTAAACCATTTTTTGATTTCGAAATCCAAATCTTCGAATGCTTACGCTTCGCAATTGGATGCGTGAAAAGCGTGAGAGAAGCGTACGCCTCTGTAGTTGAGGCTTGCGCATAGTTAGTGTGTCGTCTAAAATTAAACGCATATGTGCATTTCTCTTGCGCCTCGCCTCAAGTCAAGCCTCAACTGCGCCTTTGAAAACTTTGCTATTTTGTAAGAATGGTTGTTTAATTGGTGTGTAATTGTTTGTGGTTTGATTGCTTATGTAATAATTTATGATTGATGAAATAATGTTTTCTAGATTAATGATGTTTAAATTATGCATCGAGTGTTTTTTCGTGTTGAATGAGTGTTATGTTTATTGTTTTTGGTGGTTTATAAATGTTATATTCATATATATAGAAAATAAAAATATATATTTTTGGAAGTATTTCCATGTGTGCCGTGTTGTGTCCTTGTCAGTCCTCAGAATATGTTGATTAGAAATCGTTGAGATTTGTGCTTCCCTGTGGATTGTTGCTATATTCTGGGATGAAATCTCATCTTTATTAAAAAGGCTGGGTAGGCTTCATTTATTAAAATATGACTTTGTATTTTAAGACCTAGCTCTGCGAGAGTGGCAATGCATTACAAATCTGACTTATTGAGTCAGTAACATCCTTTTTGTTTTATATATACATGATGAGATTGCAAAAGAAGCAACCTGGATACATGATGCTCTTGGTGGCAAGGAAAATTATTATGGCCTTCATGAACGAAGGTGGATCATACATTTGCATTTGATGCGTAGAATTGTTTGTTTTTGTTGATCTGCTATGGAGTAGGTTTTTGATATGCTTGACTTTTATAAAGTATCTTAACCGGTTATTGTGGCAGTGTTGCTAAGCAGCTGGAATCTGCAAATACCATGTTTTCATTTATTTGGTGGATCATTGGATTCTATTGGGTATCTGCTGGTGGCGAAAGTTTGATACACGATTCACCCCAACTTTACTGGTTTGTCTGAACATATTTTCCTCCAATGAGATTTTGAGTTTTGTTTTTCTTGGTCTTCCAGATTATTTATGCATGGTTATGTTTTGCAGGCTTTGCATAACATTTTTGGCATTTGATGTGTTCTTTGTTGTTATCTGTGTTGCTGTGGCATGCATAATTGGTATTGCTGTTTGCTGTTGTCTGCCATGTATTATTGCGATCTTATATGCAGTAGCAGATCAGGTAATTTATCATGAAATACATTTTTGCTCTTTTGTTGATGGCCATGAAAGACATAGTATATTACATTTCTAAGCTTAGGTTTTGCAACCCCAAAATATTTGTGGTGGTTGAGTTTTTGATCCAATAATGCTGGCTTTCAGGATGAACAGTTTAATGCTGCATGTGCTAAAAATTGATTTGTTTAATTGACTAATTATATTTTACATTACGAATGACGACCGAAAATTCTTTGAACTTCCAACTTTGGCATGATTTTTGTGTGTGTAACTTACCATAACTTTCTAAGGTCAAAATATCATAAATTTATGGTTGAAGAAGCAGGTTGCAGATTTGAATTCAATGCTAAACATTATCATTATAACCAAGCCAAGCCAAGCCAAGCCAAACCAAACCAAACCAAACCAAGACTTGTATCCCATCAAATGGGGTTGGCTACATGAATCTTTCTTCTCTACTTGACTCTATCAACAGTCAGATTCATATCTATATTTAGGCCCTGTTTGGTGGAGCTGTGGGAAAGTGCTTATAGCTTATGCCTAAACAGCTTATAGCTTATAACTTTCAGCTTAAGCTGATTTCCAGCTTATTCTTAAAGCATTTTCAGCCCCACTCAAAGAATAAGCTGATTTCTGACTTCCAAAAAGTTATAAGCTATAAGTTAAACTAAACACATCAAAATAACTTAAATTAAGCTGAAAGCTGTAATTAAGTTCTGCCAAGCAGGCACTTACTATACTAATCCATGTCAATCCAGGTCTACCCATTCCCCTAACATTTCCATCTACTGTCACTGTATCGCATCTCTTTACTACTGCCTCTATTGGTCTCCGTTATATATGATCAAACAATCTTAATCTATTATCTCTTAACTTATCTTCTATTGATATTACTCTTACCCATTCACGAATATTTTTTTTTAAAATACTTATTCATAACTCTGCCTTTTCTAGTCTTGTCACGCATTCACCTTAGCATCCTCATCTCATTAACACTTATTTTATCTACATGTTGTTATTTAGTTGTTCAACATTCCGTTCTATATAATATCGCTGGTCTAATAGCCATTCTATAGAACTTTTCTTGTAGTCTTATGGGTACTCGTTTATCACACAATATCCCAAATGCACTCCTCCATTTAAGCCATCCTGCATTAATTCTATGGATTATATCCGTTCCAATCTCTCCAGTTATTGTGATAATCGATACTAAATAACGAAAATGTTCACTTTTAGGTAGTTTTTGGTTCTCAATCTTCACTTTTCCTCTGTTTCCATTGTTACTATTACTAAAATTACACTTTATGTACTATGTCTTAATTCTACTTATCCTAAATCCTTTAGATTCAAGTGTTTCTCTCCAAGTCTCCAACTTATTCTAGTCTCATTCACTGCAAAAAGCATACACCATAGCACATCATCTTGAATATTTCTTGTCAACTCATCTATAACTAAAGGAAAAAGATAAAGACTTAAGGTTGATTCTTAGCGTAACCCCACAGTAATTGGAAATTCACTTGTCTCTTCAGCTGGTGATTTAATATTGGTCACCACATTTTCATACATATCCTTAATCATATCAATGTAACATTTTGTCATCCATTTCTTCTCTAACACCCACCAGATTATATCCCGAGGCACTCTATCGTATGCGTTTTTAAGATCAATAAAAATCATATGAATGCCTTTCTTTTTTTTTTTTTCCGTCTATACTTTTTAATTACTCTCATCAAAAGATAGATCACTTCCATTGTTGACCTATCAGGCATAATCTTAAAAAGAACGTCCAATTAGTACACATTAATGTGTGTTTGGGAGGGGAAAGATTGAGTACACATTTAACCTTTGGCATAGTGCACAAACTGGTTGCTCCGTGACTTGAACCCATAACCTCAAGGTCATAGGCTAAGGTTTTACCATTGAACCAACGGTCACCCATAACCTATCAGGCATAAATTCACATTGATTATTTGACACCTCTGTTATTTCTCACAATCGACGTTCCATCACTCTCTTTCACACTTTCATTAGATGACACATTAGCTTGAGTCCTTTATAATTGTTGTAATTTTGGACATCTTTATTCTTATAGATTGGTACTAATATACTCTTCCTCCTTAAATAGGGATATCATCGGGTCCTAAAACCTTATTCGATTTCATCTTCTTAAGTGTAATCTCCATTTCAAAGTTTCTAATCCTACGATAGAACCTGTAGTCTTGGTTTTCCTTATTACTTGCTACTTCCTCCCCTTTTGACATTCCTCCATGTTTCTCATTTAATAACTTCTCAAAATAGTTCTTCTACCTCTTCTTAATATCTTTATCCTTCACTAATACCTTAAGAGCATGTTTGATTGGGTGGATTAGAACATGGGATTAGGATTATTAATTCGTGGGCCCAATTATCCTATGTTTGTTTTAATATTTTGGTTTAGGATTATTAATCCAATAGATAATTAATCCAACAAATTTGTAGGATTATTAGTAATGGAGTAGGGGTGGGATTATTAATCCAATGAATATTAATCCTATTGGATAGTGAATACCACACTAATTTAATAGGATTATTAATACTTCACTATTAATCTTGTGAATCAAACATGACCTAAGAGTCCTCACTCAAACATCATCATTATCAATTTGCAAAATTTTATTTTTAGAAATATGTTTCTTACACCATGCTAGGAGCTGTGGATGAGAACTGAGATCTAATTTGGGTTGTCAATTTTTATTAATATCACTAATTCATTTGCACAGGCTTTCCCTTTCTCTTGGCAGAGAGTTTCTGTTCTTCACTACAAATGCCTTAATGTTTCTTTCTTGACTTAGCTTATACTTTTATATGGAAACAGGAAGGAGCAACGAAGGAAGACATTGAAAGACTATCCAAATACAAATTCAAGAGGATTGGTGAATTTGAGAAACAAAACGGGGAGATCCAAGAATCTTTCGGAGGAATAATGACAGAATGTGATACTGATACGCCCATTGAACATGTTCTTTCCCTAGAGGATGCGGTAAGTTAACTGATTTTATTAGATATGTTCTTTTGTTTACTCTAGAAAGAAAAAGAAAAAAGAAAATCCTGAATAAAATGCTGAAGTATTTACCCATTTATTTTGTACAACTGCTTCATCATTTTCACGACGGTTATGACTTGCATCCAACCCTAAGATATGGAGATTGGTTGCATACAACCTAAGAAGCATGAACACCGGATACATATTCTCAAAAAATTAGTACACGAACACATGGGGGATACCAGAAAAAGAGTTTTAATGTCTTTTTATTTACTATTTATATTTATATGAATATAAATTTAGGATATGTAGATACAAGAGGCATTGATGTAGATGTTGATGTTATTTATTTTTTACTTTTTTTTTCCTCTGTATTCCAAGAGATGTCATGTATGCCAGTTGGGTGATATGCTCAAGTACTATGCTAAGAAAGCTTTCTAAAATTTTTTAAAAAATAAAATAAAATCTACAAAGGTGTCCTGAGGTGTGTCCAAATATAGGACACTTGTAAACATGAAGTGTTCCTAATGTGTCCTAGAAAAATAATGTGGGTCATATCTATTAGTCCTCACAATTATGGGCTTTGTTTGGCATTTATTTTGTTGCTTCTGAAAAAATTTCTCCAAAATGTTGTTGTAAATCATCTCCTCCCCGGTATTTTCAATCACGCTGAATTTAACTAATAAAACATGTAATCTTTCATTCACATGCTGCGTATACAAAAGTAGGGTAATAGGTGAGATATGGTTCAATGCCAGATTTACAAGAATATTCTGCAAACAATTATTTGTTTGTTTTACACTTTTGACATGAATTCTTGTGTCGAATCACAGGAATGTTGCATCTGTCTTTGTTCCTATGACGATGGAACTGAACTGCGCGAACTCCCTTGTCGTCACCATTTTCACAGTTCCTGCATAGAAAAGTGGTTGTACATCAATGCCACCTGTCCTCTCTGCAAATTCAATATACTAAAGAATGGCAACCAAAGTGGTAGCGAGGAAGCATAAATGCTAGTTCTTCAATGGAGTGATAACTCGGGATGCGTATTGGGATTCTGCCGGGAGCCATTTACGCTCAAGACCTGCCCCCGATTGGATTGCTGTGTACGGCTGAATGTTGCAGAGCTTCTTTTTCTTGTGCTCGTGCTTATTAAATCTTCTCTTGTTTGTGTTTATGTGCTTAATGTATATGTTCTCTCTCTCTCTCTCTCTCTCTCTCTCTCTAACCCCTCTGAATATATGACAACAGGCTCCTGTCACTTTAATGGGTGATTGTAGCTTTTCTTTCTTGTATAATCAATAAGTTGGATGCGAATAATGTTATGTTGTTTTGAAAAAACAACATAATTACCAGTACATTCTCTACCTATAAGTTTGGTAACACAATGTATGGAGTAACACTTGTCGGTTGCTGGAAGGTCGGAAAAAGAATCATCGACAAATCGGTACACTTTGATTGTATATGGATGCTAAATTTGGAAAATTTTGAGGGTTTCATTGATCCTTTTTGGTTGCATTTTAGATTCTATGAAGCTTGTTTCATTTAAGTGGCTGTTAGTGTCGTGGAAGTGGCTCTCCAAGTATAGCTCCTTCAAGTTGTGTTTGGATTATGAATTTTGGTAGAAATATAAAAATGAAAGAAAAAGAGAGGATAATGTAAGTGAAATATAAGTTGATTTTTATTTATTTATTTTAAAATTTTATCCAAATTTATGATCTAAATATATTGTCAATGTGGTTACAGGGAACTTGGGGATGTGTAATTTGTTGCTTGACATTGGGGAAAGTAAGATGAACTTGGGATGAAGTGCAGAGTAGCTAGTGTTTTGTTCATTGGGCGGGGAAGAATTGACATTCCTATTCATTCATAATAACTTGCAGGAATAATTTTATTATATTTTAGTGAACTAAATAGACCATGAAGACTTATACAAGCCAGACGTAATTTAAAACAAATTATACCAGACAATCCAATGCTAAATTTTAGAGAGGAAGCGAGGAACTTTGAAGGGAATAGTTTTAGAGAGGGATTGGAACTCAAGGAATTTGATGAGGGAAACACAAAAGAAATTGCATTTGATTAATTAAATTTTAGAGAGCGAGATAGAGGAACTTTGAAAGGAATTGCTTTAGAGAGATTGAAACTCAAGAAAATTGATGAGAGAACTTGAAAGGAATTGCATTTGATGTATTAAATTTGAGAGAGCGAACTCAAGGAAATTGACAGGAATTGCATTTGATGAATTAATGATTTGTTTGGTGCAATTGAAAACAAATAATAAAAAGCTAAGTTAAAAGCATTAATTTTTTAACTTTTCAAGTATCATGAACTTTTTAAAGTTATTTTTTGATCATAAGTTGTAAGCATAAATTGTACATATTAACCCATTGTCAAAATATATACATTAAAAAATGAAAAAATAACTTGATAGTGGAAGTCAAAAAAAAAAAAAAAAAAAAAAAAAATACAAATAGATAATAAATATTATAAATATTAATAATTAAAATTACAAATTTTACCATGAATTAGTATTTATTTATTTTTTTTGGCTGCCATCACTGGACAGTAATTTTTTCTTAAAAAAATAAAATAAATTATATTAGTCTTACCTCTCTTGAGATTTAAACAAAATACATTGAGGCGGTGTTTGGCAAGTTGGGTGTGGATAAAAAATAGTCAATACAAAAAAAGATTCCATCAATGCTTCACGTGACCACTGAAGGTTTGTCTCCCAGAGTGTATAAAAAGACGGAAAAAGCCCCTCAAGTCAAAGTAGCACTACATATACTAGAGGGTTAGTCCCCCCCAATACCAACTCCAGCCATATCATCAATGATCAAAGCTCTAACCTCATCAGGTGGATCCTTTAAGACTATCGCATGTTCATCCTAGGCCACTCCTATGTTTGCTAGTTTATTAGCAACTCTATTTCCCTCTCTAAAGGTGTGGCTGAGAGAGCAATTGCATCTTTCAAGAGGAACTTTGCATCATCAATAAGGGCCTTGCAAGGAGAGTTGTGGCTTGGGCCATTTTGGATCTGGTTGATGGCCTGCTCAAAATTTGTCTCAATCTCTAAATCCATTTTGCCTTTCTGAAAGAGGATGGTAAGGCCCCTATAAATGGCCCATAGTTCAGCTTTCAAGCTTGAGCAGTGTCCTAGCTTGCCATAATATCCCCATATCCAAGTTCTAGCTTCATCTCGCAACAATCCTCCATAACCAGCCCGTCTTAGGTCACCTTTAGAGCTTCCATTTGTGTTAAATTTCAATTTACTTGTAGATGGGAGACATCAATTAATTAGTGAGATGAGTTGGGGTGGAGAGGGGATTGGAAAGTTTGATCAATCTCTTGAACATAATTCCTTATGTTCTTGAGACTGGTTTGAATGGGATTAGCCAAGTTTTCAAAAACCATTTTATTGCGATCCTTCCAAATCTTGCCAAAGGATTATAACAAAAATGAGGTACCATTTGTTACCAAAAAATAACTTTTTATTTCTCATGTTGAAGCAACCCATTCAGACAAAGGTTGTCCACATCCTTGCACCCACCAATTATGATTCATAATTTCAGTCTAGACTTCTTTGGATTTGGGGCAATCCTTGAGGAGATGGCTCATATTCTCACTAAATAGCCCACATCTAGGACACAGATTAGAAGTTGCCATGTTCTACAAGCCGCAAATGGTTAGGAAGCAACCTTTCTCTCAGAATAAGCTAGAGGAAACATCTCAGTTTTTGGAGAATTTTTTTCCAGATCCATTTCCAATCTCTGTCATCTCTTTTCTGATTGATAATTGTAGACACCCCATTTTTGACCGACCTTAAGACTCAGACGTCACCGATTGAGCGCTCGGTGATGTCGCATATTGTGCTCGTTCAGAAGTCTCAGAGTCGCGGCCGTGCGCCCTGCCTCTGGACCTCCGAACTCTCTTCTGTGCCTTGCCTCGGTTTGCGAACCAGACTCGGTTTTCTCTGTTTTTGTTCCTGAGGGGAGGGAGAGGTCCCGTAGACCATCTCTCAGTGGCCGTGGGCTACGTTTCGTGGCCGTAGGCCATTTTGCCTATTTTGGAGCCCGTCGGTTTTTGAGCCGTGTGCCTCGGTTCGGGACCACCCAACCATCTCCGATTTCTGGCATACATCTCATTTACTTCATAACGAGGGACACTGGGGTCTTAGATACCCACTTCGTGGCCAAACACCACTTTCGGTGCTTAACGGCCGGTTTTCGGGACCCCGAACTACGTGTTCTGGCCCCCGAGCATTCGTTTTGCATCGGTTTTTCTTCATTCTTTGCAGGTACCTCTGTTTTATCATAACGAGGGACACTGGGGTCTTAGATACCCACTTCGTGGCCAAACACCACTTTCGTTGCTTAACCGCC
The DNA here is from genome assembly GCA_025200525.1 of Camellia lanceoleosa. Taxonomy (NCBI): domain Eukaryota; kingdom Viridiplantae; phylum Streptophyta; class Magnoliopsida; order Ericales; family Theaceae; genus Camellia; species Camellia lanceoleosa. The sequence continues at coordinate 104,499,812 of CM045763.1, read as the reverse complement.
TATTTTCGGGACCTCGAACTGCGTGTTTTGGTCCCCGAGCATTCGTTTTGCATCGGTTTTTGTTCATTTTTGGCAGGTACCTCTGTTTTATCATAAGGAAGGTCACTGGAGGGTGGGAGGACAGTAATTGTCTCAGCAACCAGTTATGCTCCTCCGGCGCCTCCCGGCGCCCGTTTTTCTCACTTCCGGGCTAATGTTGAACACCCTAGGGCCATTTTCTTCGAGCCGAAACCACATATTTGTGTTGTACACACATGGGAGGACCCTAAAAAATGGTGCTCGGCCAGTAATTCTTCCTTTCATTTTTAGACCTCTCCTAGAGATGGCTTGTTGTCTCTCCTGCTTCAGAGTTGCCAAATTCCAACCACAGGGCCTTGTTGTACACACATAGGAGGACACTACCCTTTGGTGCTCGGCCAGCAATTTTCACTTCCCATTTTTGCCCTTGGCCGGCCGGCCATGGGGGTGGCTTGACCACCTCCAAAGCAAAAGCTAAGCCGGCTGCATCCTCAGTGTGTGTTCATTCAATGGCAAATTTGTTTCTCCAAATATCTTTGCAATCCAGGGGATATTTTGGGAGGGAAAACTTGGGTGCATTTCCCTCCTCTTTTACACCCCCTTTTTGGCCTTTAAAGGTGGCTGGCCAGCTCCTTCTTTAGGGTTACAAAAACTTCCTAGAAGAGCTCCTAAGCATTTGCCCACATCTCCCTATCCAAAAACCTCCAAAAACTTCAAGTGTTAGCCTCATTTGTTCATCAACACCAAGCCTCACCATCACCACTTCCATTCCAGCAGCAAAGGAAGGTTTTTCAAAGGCTAAGAAGCAACAAATTCAAGCCAAGAAGCAACAAAAGTCTTGTCTTCAAGGGTGAGTATTCTTTTCCCCTTTTTGAGCTTATTTTTGCTTCATTTTTATACCCTATTTGCTTGAGGTTTTGGGCTCCGACCCTAACTGACTTTAGGCTTATTTTGAGCCCCTCTACAACATTGTAGAAGGGCTCAACCTTGTTTGGAGCTTCTATCATGCACTTGCTTCAATATCCATCATATTTACCGTAAACTTGCATGCTATTTTTAGCTTATGTACATTTGTTTTTGGAGCCTGCCATAAACTGTGATTGAGCTTATTTTGAGCCCCTCTACAACATTGTAGAAGGGCTCAACCTTGTTTGGTGCTTCCATGCATGACCTCTCTTTATAGCCCTCTTTTGGTCCACATTTTGCATGCTATTTCTAGCCCATGAGTGATCTGTTTCCGAGCATAATATAAACTGTGAGTGGGCCTATTTTGAGCCCCTCTTCAACATTGAAGAAGGGCTCAACCCTGTTTGGCCTCTCTATCATGCACTTGCTTCATAATCTCTCATATTTACCGTAAGTTTGCATGATTTATTGGACCTACATGAAATTTGTTTTGGAGCATGTTATGAACTGTGAGTAGTCTTATTTTATGTCCCTATACAACATTGTAGAAGGGATCAACCTAGTTGGGGGTCTCCATGTTGTACTTGCCATTATATCTCTCTTTGACCCCCCATTTTGCATGCTTTTTAGGCCTATCTAGCTTCTGTTTTCGGCCACCATCAGTACTGAAAATATCCATATTTTTGCCTTCTTGTCATGTTTTGTTAAGGGTCCAAGGCTGTTTGATGAATGTAAGGCATACTTCATGTTTTAGCCTTTGTTGGCTTCATTCTTGCATGACATTTTTAGCAAGTTTTCATACTGATTTGAGGGTTGTCATCTACTGTAAATGTGCATATTTTTGGACCCTCTTCAATGTTGTAGAACTTTTTTTTTTTAGTTTGAGCATTGTATATATCACTTGCTTCATTATTCCCCTCTTTTCCCCCATTTTTGCATTCTATTTTTGTCATACTTGTGATGGTTGTTTGGCCATACTTTGTACTGGAAAAATGCTAGTTTAGGGACTGCCTATCATCTGTCTTTACACTTCATGTCCATATTGTGCATGTTTGGCATAGCTGCAAGTCATTTCGGATACTTAGCATAGCATTTCGGGCATCGGGAGTAATTTTGCTACAATTCGGGGGCTGTTTTTGCATCATTTTGGCTGCTAAAATTTGCATTTTCCATATGCCATATGCCACGTCTCATTTCGTATGCCATCTCTGTCACGCCCCGAACCCGTCCCGAAAAGTCCGACGACGTGACCGGCCAGTAATTCGTAGATTACCTCCGGCCTTACTGAACAAAACATAGATAAACGGGGCTCGCGGAAGCGAAAAAGCAAAACTAAGTCCAAGAGCTGTGCATTTACATGAACAAGTGTATATACATGCCAAAATAATAATTACATTTTATTTTACATGTCATATTCCAAAACATCACATAAGTACAACCTACAAAATAACAAAATGACAAAACTCTCTCATGGCCTTCCAGGCCTAGCCTCAGCTCAGAGGCACTCAAAACTTGGTAGGCTTCAAAACGGCGGCTCGGCTCGGGACTCACGCCTACGCAAGGCTCACCTATAATACATAAATACAAACAATGAGCTAAAGCTCAGCAAGTAACATTTAAGTAAAGAGGTTAGTGAACGAATTCCAACATTTATAGATGTATATACATAAACAGTCCGCAGTCATTAATGGCATAATCCACAGAACCTTTCATAACAGTCTATCATTCACATTCTAGTCTACGAGATCTCGTGACTGGCCATGGGTCTCCATCTTCATACCCTAACCCATGACTGATCAGATCACGGGCCTGCATGTTCATGTCCCACCCATGACCAAACTATCTATGGATGCCATACGAGATTTGCAAATAAAGGCATTCGTTCACAGTTTAAAAATCACCTTTCAAACATATCATATCATAACGTATCACTTTGAAACATAATTCATAACGTATCTTTACAAAAACATTACTTACAGCGGGTTTCCAATACCGGTTATACGGTCTTCGAGGCCTGTCCTGCAATTAACATTATAAACATTTCTTAACATTCATGATCATCATACATTAAATCATTCATGTCTCCCTTTTCTTTACATTCTTTTCATGTTCATTCCTTTCATATTCATTCTCTTCCTTCATTACATTCATTCATGTCCATTTCATAATCATAAGATGCGAAATGATGCAAGGTAACATAAGAAAATCATGCAGAACAACTTCCCAAACTTTTCTGAAAATAAGCCTTCCCGCTCGAGCGTCCACATTTCCGCTCGGCGGTGTAATTCCAAAAGCTGCTTTGTGAGGTCGATTTCTGCGCTCGAGCGGGCTTCCCTCCGCTCGGCGGACCTTCTGGAAACCAATTTACGGTTCTTTCTCCCAAGCTTCATTTCCCAAATCCACTTTCACATTTATGAACATCAAGTCCCAAAATACTTAAAAACAACATAATTCCATCATCAAAACTTCAATTCAAAACCCACATGGACCATAAACAAGATCAACCCATGAAGTAGGATGAAAAACTATGAACTATACATACAAGCTTTATATCTCTATATCCATGGAGGTTTTACCTCAAATGAGCCAAATAAACATGATTCATGCCATATTCTTGAGATTAACATGCTATAAGCCAAGGATCAACAATCTATTCCATGAACTTAGAGAGAGTTTCTTACCTTAAGTTCTTAATTTGAGCAAGCTAAGCTTAATCCCCCTTTCTTTCCTTTCTTCTTCCTCTTCTTCCTTCTCTCTCTCTCTCTCTCCACGAATTCACTCTCTCTCTCTCTCTCTCTCTGATATTTCTCTCTTTTTGATTTAGTCAAAATGAGTCCATCCATCCATCCTTATCTAAACACATATATATTATATAAATCAATTTGTGCCAAAGCCTTAGCCAAACAAGGCCCTTCCCATCCAATAGAAACAATTATGCTAAATGTTACAAGCCAAACGGAACTTAACGATTCAGACAAAATTCAGTCTTCAATTTATCGTTTCAGATAGTTCTAAAAATTCCCGGTATCACATAGACATGTTCAGTTTAATTTTCTGAACCCAATACAGTCATCAATTGCAATCCCGAAGTCACGGTCTCAACAGATAGTTTCTAATTCAAACAGATATTCTTCAATTAAATGATACTAACACCTCATTAATCACCAATAATTAAATCATACAGTTCCGGGTCATTACAATTTCATTGCCTCGGTTTGCGTGCCCACGGGCACGCATTTCGAGGCATCTCATTTTTCATCCTCCGGCATCTTATGTGAGTGTGGCCGAGGCTCTCTCATGTTAATGTAAGCCCAATTTGCATTGCGAATGCTGTTTTATGCTTTGGGATCATCGTCTCGGTTTGCGTGCCCGTGTGCACGCATTTCGAGGCATCTCTTTTTCATCTTACGGCCTCTTACGTGAGTGTGGCTGAGGCTCACTCATGTTAGCGTAAGTCCATTTTGCATTCCGTATGCCATTGCATTCCGTATGCCATCGCCTCGGTTTGCGTGTCCGTGTACACGCATTTCGAGGCATCTCTTTTTCATCTTACGGCCTCTTACGTGAGTGTGGCTGAGGCTCACTCATGTTAGTGTAAGTTCATTCTGTATTCTGTATGCCATTTTCTCGGTTTACGTGCCCGTGGGCACGTATTTCGGGACATCTTATTTTAGTCTCATTGTGTATCATTGCATTTGCATGCCATTTCATGCCTTAAGGCCATCCCCTCGATTTGCGTACCCGTGTGCACGCATTTCGAGGCACTTCATTTTCATCTATCGGCCTCTTATGTGAGTGTGGCTGAGGTCCACTCATGTTAGTGTAAGACCAATTGCATTGCGTATGCCATTTTATGCCTTAGGATCATTTTCTCGGTTTGCGTGCCCGTGTGCACGCATTCCAAGACATCTCATTTTCATGGCATTATGTATGTTAGGATTACATATTAGCTACATTTCATGCATATCATGCATATTGCATTGTGTTCGGGATAGGAGTTAGACCGGGCACGGGAAACGAGGTACGTTTCGTACTCCGAGTGATGGAACGGGTCTCAATTCCCAAGTCACCGACACTCCGGATTACCCATGATGGAGTTAGGTTTTGTTGTAGCATTCATCTGCATTCATTCTATATTGAGTTATGCAATTCGACTCCTCGGCCATCATGCATCGATATGCGTGATTGGTGGCACGAGGATCGAGGCATGCATATATTTGTGAAATACATTGCTATGCCCCTCTTCTGCTCTCTGTTACAGCAAAAGGAAGAATCAGCAACTTTTCGGAGTCCGGCACGCATTTCGAGAAATATCGCAAACAGAGGCTAATTAGAGGCGTCGGTGGATTTCCGCAAATGACCAACATACATCATTTCATTATTCAGAGCGGAGTCAAGGCAGTCCCTGGCTTGCATGCCAGTTTACAGCTTTCTTATTTAATTTGATAATTAATTAGGAATTTGTACATTATTCAGACTGTATATGTTGGACTGTATTATTCTTTCATTTTGGGACTGTATTATTTATTCGGACCCTCTGCGCGAGGGCATAATTGTAATAAGTGTAGGTGAGTGTGATGTATGTCTTCCAACCCCACGTCTTTCTTCCCTTTTATTTACTCGCTTATGATGGTTAGATATAGGGCATATTTCAATTAGCATAAAGGTATGACAGTATGTTTGCATCATTCATCTGTTTTGCATGCACCGAGCTCGGCACATCATACAAACTGCATTTGTATTTCAATTCCAAGTTGAATACTTGATAGCTGTAGCATTTCACATGCCATGTTTAGGACAGCCGAGCCTACTATAGTTGCATTTTTGCATGTGTTGCATTAGGCATTGCTGTATACTTAGGATTATGCATGATTTCTAATGAGTTTTTTGTTTTGGCGTGGAGTACTCGGTGAGTTTTTATGCTTTAGCACCCTTGCACGCGTGTGATTGTTGCCATGATAGCATGCTTACCATGAGGCTAAATGCTTATGTGATATAACTGCCTTGAATGCCTGTGGGTGGAGGTTGGGTTACTTGGATTGGACAATTCATCGAATGTTTGTTTTAAGCCCACTAGATAGTGGCAAAATCACGTTTTTCTAAGCCCACCCGAGGGTGACAAATCCACGTCTTAGCCTACTTGCGGGTAGCATCATCAAACCATTTTCAAACAAACAAGCATGAAGTGTTTTGTTCCAATTCAGGCGATTCAGTCTATACTTGTATGCTGTGCGCATCACGTAGTAACCTAGGCTAATAACCGGAATGAGAACTCACAATGTTTTCAAAAACAGATATCATGGTTAGTAGAGGGCGGTCTTTGACCGGGCGAAAGTGCTCACAAGTGACCTTCAATCGTACCCAAGTTCGAGAGAGGCAACTTTGGTGATGACGGACACGTGGCCTTTGGCACCGAGTCAGGGTTTCCTAAATTTCCCATTTAAAAATATTTAGGTGGCGACTCTGTATCTGGCGAAGCAGTCCATGTTTGGCACTTCTTTCAAAAAAATCTTTTTTCAAAACGATTTGCCAGATTTGGACTCTTCGGTTCAAGATTGAGAACCGTGACATTTGAGTATTCGAACTGTAGTGACCCAATATCGAACGAGCAGGGGACTCGCCTCCTTCCCGGGATGCATTCGGGGGCGTCTCTGATTTCTGGCGACTTCTGGGGATTTAGAGAACTTGACTCGAACTCGTGATATCTGGTTTTGACTACACTTGTGTGTTTCTTTGCATTGCATTTGCATTGGTGCGCCTAGGACACCGTGTTTGCCATCTGCTATTCTGGCGGTTTCTTGGGAGGCTTGTCTTGTCAAGGCATATCCATAAGGTTTGATCGGTTCTGCTCTCTGCGATATAGAACACAAACCCGGTTTCTGGGGCACCCTTTGACCATTCGACCTAGTGCATATTCAGTATCCATAATGACCATTCCAAACTAGGACGGGTTGCTTACCCGTTTATAGGTTGTTTGAAACACATTGCGTGCGTAGTGAAACCCTAGCTCTGACAAAATAGGGGAAACCCTACCCCAACATAGGGGTGTTTTGGCTCTCACTTATCTGCTATGTGCTTGTTAGAGTGTGTCTCTCTGAGGAATGCATGTATCGATTTATGAGTTCAAATGTCGAACTGCGGGCATCGGTTTTTGAGATAGGGCATCACGCTGCGAACATCGGCCGATTATTTGAGAATCGATTGTCTACGGATATCCGATTGATTTTGGGAAACGGTAATCTGAGAACGATGATCGGTTATTGAGGGCGATGTATTTTTGACTTATCAATGCGTGTTGTATGCGTATGTGTTGTGTGTATTTAATTTAATTTGTTATCTTTGCCCGTTTTTCTGGTCATTTATTTCCTTTTTGCTTTATTATCTTTTTGCTAGGGCGGTTTTTACGATTGCTTCGAACTACTAGATATCCCCAAGCACTTTGGACACGAGGTCGCGACTCAGCCGTCGAGGATCTAGTTAGCCGGACATCGTGTTCACTTTCTATCCCGATTATCGAGAAGAAAGGCGAGGCGCGCGTGTCGAAGCGAGGATTCTGGGACGAGGGCTTTGACGATGTGATCGAGGTTGAAATTTACGTATGCGCCATAGAGGTACATTTACCGGTTATTCAGATGGAACCGCAGAATACATCGAGGATGGGCGATGATCGCCCGGATGCATGAGAGCATAAACAGATGCAAGATGATGCCATCCATGGCGAATTCTCCAAACAACAAGCTGCGATCATGGCCCAAAGAGGCCGATCACTAGGCTGCAGCCGAGAACGGCGTCTGCTTCACCGAGCTCCTCCTCCAGTGGCTCCACTACGGCGATTATCTCTGGTCGAGAATACTCTGCCAAATCCTCAGAATGTCCTTCCAAACACCCAGAATACCTTACCTGATGTCCGAAACACTCAAGAGGACCTGAGTCTTCCAACGGTAGCTCGCCCCCACTGCCATATTGTCCAGAATCTTACACCCAACCACGGACTCTCCATTTGAGTTCGAGGTAGATCATCTGACTCTGGTGAGTGGGAAAGCTTTTTAAGAAATCGCGAGGGTGAAGGCCATCCGGACATTGAAGATGGCTACGGCGTGGCCGTGACATTCTGGACAGATTTAAGATGCCCCGGATCGATAAACCGCGATGGGTGCAGGGACCCCATGGTCCATCTTCGTTATTTTCGGATATCCGAGGCCAATGGGCCTAACGGACTCTGAAACTCTCATTGTTTGGCGAACCTGTCGAGGAGTGGCCGCCAACTGGTATGCAAAGTTGGATAATGATGTCAAGAGGAACTGGGATGAGCTGGCCGAGGCCTTCGTTGCACAGTACTCATATAATACGGATCGAGATTACAACACGTGATCTTGAAACAACGGCGAGGAACAAAGAGACTTTCTCGACTTTGTAACCGGTGGAAGCGAAGGCATCGATGATGACCTTGAGGCCAACAGATAAAGATCAAATTCGGATGATTGTGCAATCTCAACCAAGACTTATCAGAAGATGATTGTAGTTCCTTTCCCCACCTTCGCAGATCTACGATATGGGGGTGCAAATCGAGGATCTCGATGAAGCAAGGTCTCGATCGATCGGGACCGAGAAGCGACCGAAGGACATTCAATCGAAATAACACTGCGGGCCAGTGGCGCTGAACACAAGGACTTCAGGTCGGTATGGTCACCACCACTCCTCCCCATCCAAGGCTGCGGCCACACACCCTTTCGGCGCATCCGGAAGTAACACCCAAAACAACAGATTCCAACCCCGGGGCCAAAGAACCTTCACTCCACTATACATGCCCCTGTCCAAGGCTCTGGGGGTATTAATCAGAAAGAAGCATCTGACGCCCCTAGAACCGAGGCCACTACCGAATCCACTCCCCCCTTCCCACAACCCAGCCAAGTACTGTGCGTACCACCAGCAGCATGGCCATGACACAGATCAATGTTTCCGGCTGCGTCACGAGATTCAAGACCTCGTCGACAAGAATATCATTGTGCCTCCCGAGAGACCCAACGTCACAACTAACCCACTCCCCGTACATAACCAAGATCCACCACCCAAAAGAGTCAACTTCATCCAAACTGGGGTCGTTTCCTACGATCCTAGTATCTATATTACTCCCTCTCACCTACCCAAGCCGGAGGTGATCCTTCATGATTGCACTGACTTGTGCATGTTGGACACCTTCACAACCCAATCTGGGCCAGAGGTGGTGACCTCCGAAGATGGAACGGGGCAAGTCTCGAAGAAGCGGTGGTGAGTGCAGGATGGAGCAGATGGGAATCTAGCTGGGAGAGCCTATGATCCGAGCAGATACATCCTATTAGTGGGCCGGTCTGAGTCGAGTGTGGGACTGCCAGAAAAAGCTGAACTGTGCATGATTCAGGGAGACGGACTTGAACAAGGGGCAGATGATCTGACAGTGATGGAAGAAGATTTTGCCAATTTTCAATTCTTCAACGACCAAGAAGCAGGGGATACGACAATCAATTGGTTTGAATATGGGGAGTCGGCTGAGGTTGTCGGATGGCTAGATGATCAGCCAGATGTTGTGGAAATTCAGCCAGAGCAAGGCCCGGCAGGGGCAGGGGTATCAATGATGGCCGGAAGGGCGAGTCGTAATGAACCGCCGAGGCGCCGGTGCAAAGAATTCCGCTCGGGATCAAGATATTGTGAAAACCGAACAACAAACCCTACTGACACAAGAGGAGCAAGAGAAGAGATGGGATTCTGAGAGGATCCGGAAAGCCAAGAACCATGAAGAGGTTGAAAGTCTTTGCAAGCACGAGAAGCGAGACATCTTTGTGAGCATGTGGGATGAAAATCTCGAAAGTGCAGGCTTGCGAGAACCGGATAGGTGTCTGTTGAATGCTAGCGGAATGTGGTGGGAAGGCAGACTTATGTCTTGCCCACAGAGATGAAGATTGGGCAGGCGCTCAAGCGGATGATACTTGGTACGTCGGTGAGGTGGAGCACATGACGAGGAGCGGGCGGTACCTCAAGCCCCCACCTCGACCAACCCGAACCATCTGGGAAAGATAAAGAGGTAGAAAAAGCAGAGAGAAAGCAGATTGAAGAAGAATGTGCTCAAGCGATTAAAAAAATCTGAGAACATCTCCATCAGGGGCTTATGGCTTCAAGGGTGCATAGACAGGCTGTCCTATCTGCTATGGACAAGGCCAAACTCTCCATTGAAACTACGCCAGAGTAGCTGGTTGGGCTGGTTTTTCCGGGAGGAGGTTCCCCGGTAGTAACCTTTTCAGACAAGGAATTGCCGCCTGAGGGCGTGAATCATAACAAACCTCTCTACATCTCCGTGGAATGTAGAGACAAGTGGATACCGGTGGTACTTGTTGATACCGGGTCTGCTATCAATGTCTGCCCAGTCAGAACGGCATATGCAATCGGGTTAAAACCCGCAGACTTCGTACCAACCACTCAGGTGATCAGAGCTTATGATAATACCAGTAGGGAAGTGATGGGGACTGTTAAGGTTCAGACCCAGGTTGGTCCAGGACAACACAACATTGAATTTCATGTCTTGGACGTTCCCGCAACCTTCAACTTGCTCTTGGGGCGGCCGTGGTTGCACCAAGTGAAAGCAGTCTCTTCCACTCTGCACCAGATGTTGAAATACCCTCACGGGAAGGGGGTTGCAATTGTTTTCAGAAACTCATCCATCCATCCGCCGCCAGAAGTGTCTACGCCAGTTTTGGAGATCGAGCACGGCACGGAGGATGTGTTCTTATCAGGGTTCACTTTGGCGGAGGCCCGGGTAGTGCAGAATATCATGGCTGTGAATGAAGGTGTATACGTCAGTGCTCAATCCGTTTACCTCATGAACAAGCTACAACATATTCCCGGGATGGGATTAAGAAGGAGCGGCAGGAAAGGAGTCGCAGCATTGGCCGAAGTGCCACACAACCCGCATACTTTTGGGCTGGGTTATCTACCCACCAAAGAAGACTGGGTGAGGAAAGGAAAGGAAATGGCGAGCGAGCGAAGCGGTAGGAAGCCTTTGATTTAATACACAGCCCATCCGGTACCTGACGCAGATAACCGTCCGGGAGGAGGACTTTCCATTTGCGGTTTCGAGCCATGGTTAAGCGGAGAAAAGCGCGTGCGAGTTTGAAATCTTCTTGACACGCAACTATCCGGGGGCAGCGTTGCCGCAGGCGAGCAGACCCAACAACTAAGGTTGAGCGAGAATAAAGGCGGTGGATCACGAGGGCCTGAAATTGGAAATGGGGTAGCAGCATGTCTCTCTGATCCTCCGTCGACCAAGAGTGCTTGGGGAAGCTTCGTGGTTTCCATGATTGGGGATGAAAGCGGCGTGAGCGACCGGCACTATCTTGGATGCATCAATCGCACCCTCTCTCCTTGGCGATCTGAGGAGGATTTCTATCGGCGAAGATCGGTAGTGGCGGAATCTGATTCCACCGAGTCTGTGAGTGAATCGAGTTCAGCTCGGTGAGTCTGGTCTGGTACTCACTGGGATGTTAACCCGGATGCCACGATCTGTCGGTCGTCTTTTCCTTTTCATTTGAGTCCGTTGTAGATGAATTGGACGATTTGGATGTACCTAATGAGAATGAACTATCTGTGGTTTCCGAGTACTTTTACGTGCCCCTAATTTATTGCGTTAATTAGGACTTTCAAAATTTTGATCAAAAGCAGCGAGGGCCAGTTCCTCGGTTTTACAACATTTAATTGAGCATGAGCAAGAGATTTGTTAAACCATTAATGGATGAAATCATTACCGTGAACATTAGTCTTGAGGAGGACCCATGGTGGTCGGATCGGGTCCACGTTGTCTTCGAAGCTTGGCGCTTAGTCGCTTTATTAAAAGATTTCAAAGATGTTTTCGCGTGGTCCTCTGAAGACATGCAGAATCGATCTGAGATTATGCGACATCGGATCCCCCTTGACCCGAGGCCCGACTCATCAGCGAAACTTCGAAGGATCGCCGGATTGGGCTCTCAAGATTAAGGAAGAGGTCACCAAGCAAATTGGCGGGCTTCTCTTTGATATCTGAATATCCGACTTGGTTGGCCAACATAGTTCGTGTCTTAGAAGAAAGATGGCGGGATCCGGTGTGTGTAGACTTGAGGATTTAATGAGCTAGTCAGAAGGGCGACTTTCCCTTACCGCACATCGATGAGTTGGTAGACTTTCTGGCGGGCATGCATTGCTCTCATTCATGGATGGCTTCTCGGGATACAACCAGATAGTGATGGCGCGAGCGAGAAAAAGCATTCACCACCCGGTAGAACATCTGCTAGGGTAATGCCGTTTGGGTTGAAGAACTGGAGCTACTTATCAGCAGGCGCGACCACAATACTACATGATATGATCCACAAAGAGGTTGAGGTGTATGTGGGCGACATGATTGTCAAGTCCAAGGAAAGAGGGCCACTACACGCCTTGCACAAGTTTTTCCAAAGGATCGGGAATTCGGTTCTGGCTAAACCCTCGAAATGTCGTTTGGTGTTTCTGGTGGGGAAAATCTTTGGGGTTTCGATTACACAAAGGGGCATCGAGGTCGACCCTTCAAAATCAAGGCCATCTTAGAAATGCCACCACCAAGGTGAAAAGGAGGTGCGAGGCTTTACGGGTAAAGTGCAATTCATAAGACGGTTTATTTCAAAACTAACCTTGACTTGTGAACCACTTTTGGCCTCCTCAAGAAAGGAAAGAAGTTCCAATGGGATGGCGATGCCAAGTCAGTATTTGAGCAGTTAAAGAATATCTCTGAGAACCCACCCGTTTTATCGCCACGAGAACCGGAAGCGTTGATTTTGTATCTGTCGTTGTTGAAACTACAATGAAATTTGCATGCTTGCACAAGAGTCGAAGACAAAGCGAAAGAGCCATCTACTATCTCGGCAAGAAGATCTTTGGAGTATGAGACCGGTATGCCACATGGAAAAACTTGCCTAGCTCTAGTATGGGCTACCGAAGCTGCGGCACTACTGTTAGCTCACTCTGTAATGTTGGTTTCATGACTTGATCCCATCAAATATCTCTTGAGAAACCGGTAACTACGGGTAGGCTAGCTCGTTGGTTGCTTTTGCTCTCGAATTTGATCTCACGTATGTGACCGCCAAGTCGATGAAAGGAAGAAGCGATGGCGAGTTCTTGCCGACCACCCGGTCGAGGGGGATGAAGCAGTTGAATATTTGTTCCCGGATGAATCAATCTTGCATATCGACGATGAAACTTGGACGATGTACTTTGACGGAGCATCAAATCAACATGGGTATGGGATAGGAGTGTTGCTAATAGCACCCGATGATTCCCGTATCCCTCTAGCCTTCAAACTCCGGTTCAAAGTCTCGAACAATGAAGCAAAATATGAGGCGTGTATCGCTGGTCTAGAAGTAGCCCTGGAACTAGGGGCAAAACGACTGGACGTCATTGGGGATTCGAACCTTGTTGTGTCTCAAGCTAAAGGAGACTGGAAAGTAAAAGAGGAAAAGATGACGATGTACCACCAAACCTTGGATTTGCTGATTCCTCGGTTCGAAAAGCTAAGTTTTACTCATCTACTAAGAGAGAACAACAGGTTCGCAGATTCATTAGCAACTCTATCATCTGTGATAGACATCCCGTGTGGAGTCCGAATGCGTCCAGTTATCATCGACCAGAAATTTGCACCTGCCTATGAGTCGATTGCAGCCATAGATGAAGTTCAGGACGAACACCCCTGGTATTACGACATCTGGAACTTCTTAGAGAAAGAAGCATACCCGCCAGGGGTAAATGCCAAAGACAAGAGGGCAATCAGAAGGATGGCAGTCCAGTTCATCATCTGCGGGGGTAAATTGTATAAACGGGGTCATCTGGGAATGCATAAACTGTGCGTTGATGCTGAAGAGTCAAAGCGTCTGATGGAAGCCATCCACGGGGGTGAATGTGGTGCACACATGATTGGGGTAATGTTACGGAAGATCCTTAGACAAGGTTATTCTTGGTCCACCATGGAGGAGGATTGTATTGGCTTCGTCCGCGATGTCACAAATGTCAAATTCATGCAAATCGCATGAACATCCGCCGTCAAAAGCGTACAACATGACTTCGCCATGGCCGTTTTACATGCAGGGAATTGATGTAATCGGGTATTACGCCAAAGGGTCGAATGGGCATGAGTTCATCTTGGTAGCGATAGATTATTTCACAAAGTGGGTTGAGGCCCAATCTTACTGATGTTGAAGGCCGCATGTAGCAAAATTTATCGAAACAACATTATCTGTCTCTGAGTCCCAAATGAAATCGTTTGGACAATGGTTCCCACTTCAAAAGGAGGTGATCGACTTGTTGGAGAAATATAATGTGGCTTTTCATAAGTCATCTACTTACGACGCAAACCAGCGGGCGATTGAGGGCCAACAAGAACATCAAGCGCATACTACGAAGATGGTGGACACCTATCGGGTGGCGAGATAATTGCCGTTAAGCTCGTGAGACTCTGAGGACTTGATCGAGAACTTCTTTGGGGCGACTCCGTACTCATTGTTTTATGGGATGGAAGCCGTTCTGCCTATTGTGATTGAGTTCTTGTTATTACGAGTATTGGCGAGTGCGGATGGCAAGCAGTTAGCACGACAAAAGCAGTTGAGAACTCATGCTTTTCGATGAAAGAAGGCTGAAAGCACTGTACCACATCCAAGGTTATCAACGCAGAATCGCCCGGGCTTTTAACAAGAAGGTTAAGTCCAGGAATTTGAAAGAAGGAGATTTGGTACTCAAAGAAAACCGAGCTCCCATCCACGACCCAAGGGGCAAGTTCAGACCCAATTGGACTGGTCCCTACATTATCAAGTCAATCTGGTCCGGTGGAGCTGTGGTTCTGATGGATTTAGATGGCTTAGAATTTTCTCAACCGATCAACATGGACAAGTTGAAGAAATATTACCCCTGAGAGGCTCGCTAGGCCGAAAACCCGAAAGGGCGACCTAGGCAAAATTCAAAGCATAGAAAATTTGAAATTATAAAAATTGAGCTCGCAAGGTTGAAAACCCGCAAAGGGCGGCCTTGGCAAAAGTTAGAGCGCAAAAGGCGAGTAAAAATACCCGAGCGAACCCAAGCCTGAACTACGTAAGGCTTGATTCCCATCTATGGGATACGTAGGCAGCTTCATCTTGAAGTTCAGCCCTAATCTTTTCCCCGATCAACTTTGTCCATTTGATCATCTTAGTTATCTCTATTCATCAGCATTTATCGTGATCTCCGGTACAGTGTTATTCAGACTAGGGGCAACTTTCCGTTGCTATGAATCGCCGAGGCACTTTTCAAACTAGGGGCAACTTTCCAGTTGCTAGGATCCGGGGTTGTGCATCTCAGTGACAGATCTCAGGCGTGTCCAGTTCTGATCCATATCGAAAATAGTTTTGAAAAGTTTTAATAAAAGTTGACTTTGTTTAAATTAATCTTTTCACAACTAAGACCATTTTTGGACCAAAGACGGAGAATTTTCAGTGCCACAACCTTCAAATTCATTGATTTCAAAACAGAGTTCTCTCGCTCTTACATACAATTGGAGTTGCTTTTTATAACGAAAACTTGAAAGTACTAATAAAGCAATAAATCTGGGGCATAGTCAAGTCAGATGTCCCTGCGCCCCCTGCCAGAGCTAGTTGAAGCCTCTGATGCCAACCTAGGCCCAATCTGTGCTTCTTCGTTGAGCCAATCCCAGCACTCGTCAGATAAAGTGCAACTGAAAACAGGGGCAGGGGATAGGAGCTCTCTGGTCCTCCAGGCCGTGGTATGTCGAGCAAGGTGTGCACCTCGAATTAGGAAAGTAACCGGGTACTCAATCCCCTCCGGGAGCAAGTCAGTCATGACCAAATTGGCGCGAGGATCGGAATGGGAAATAGAATACACAATGGGTCAAGCCGATCAAAGCGGATCGGTATCTGGAACATGTTATAGCTCATATTTGGAAGGTTAAGCCAAAGGCGGCGCCCGCATAATGCGTTCGGTGACAAGTTGCACATCCATTCAAACCACCATCTCTCATCAAGAGCGTCAACGGCGTTGTCGAAAAAAGTAACATGAAATTTGAGTAAGCGGGGCAAGAGTCCACAACTTGCAATTTATCCATCAACCATATCGGGGAGGGATGAAAAATGAGAGAATAAAGAATAGAGAGATGCGAGGAGAGAAAAGTAAGATAAGGGTTTTGTGAGAAAAACCGAGCAGGACCGAGTGATGTGAGCAAATACATATGTGAGCTTGGGTGGGAAAGCGTTACTGCGGCGATAGTGGACTCCCGCAAACTGGTTGTCTCTTGGCGGTAGAAGGCATCCAAACCTAGCGTCTCGGCCAATGTCATGGCGATACCGCTTTTTCCCTCCCTCAAGCCTTGAGCGACTTCAATCAAACGGATGCTAGCCCCTCCGGAGCCCGAGACAAACAGAAAATGAGATAACACGCACAAGCAAAGGGCATGTTGTCGGAAACCTTGCCAATGATGGTTGCTGCGGTCACCGGCATCAGAGAATCGGTAAATTAGGCTCGGGACATCCAACATGCCATTACCAATCAGAGATCGAGCATCATGCGCGTTGAGACCGCACATCCGCCCTAAAGCTTGGGCATGGCCAAAACGAGACTGAGGCAAGATCTCTTCTGAGCGTTCAGACTCCATCAAAGCTTGAAAGTCTTCAAAAGTAGGACATACCTCTTGCCCTCCGAAGCTGAAGACATGTGTCGCCGGGTTCCAAAATCTCATCGCGGCATGGAGGAAAGGAAGGTGCAGTGAAGTCCGACCCAGCGTGAATAGTGCATTCAAGCCGAAACCCCGGAAGTTTAACTTTTCCGAGCCGTCCAGAGAAGAGATCCAAGATGTAAGATTTTCTGCGAGAAATGCCTCCATTTTGTGCAAAACGGGGATGAAATGAATGAGTTCCAAAGTTGGAGCTTTATAGAGGGGTAAAACACTATTCAAAGGACACGTGTCACGATTCTGGAAACTGCAGGGAGAGATGGCTGGCCGGCCACCTATTCTAGCAGGCCGGCCACCCTTGATTCAAAAACCTAGCGGTAGGCCACCCCCAATCCTAAAAGCAAATGTGGCCCACCATGCTCGATAGTCTGTTTATCCTCCGGAAGGAAGTTTGAGGCACTTTCACGCATCGAGGAGCGTTGAAGGCCTCCATTTCTCTCGATTTTGGAGTGCGTTCCATTGTCGGATCGTCCAATGCGCTTTGTTGTATTTTTGCTTATCGAGTTGTTGTTTTGTTTATCGAGTTGTAAATTTTGTCGAGTTGTCGCATTTTATGTTTTTTGAGTCGTTACTTTTTGTTTACGCGATTTTGTTGAGTCTTGTTTATTGAGTCGGTAACATTGTTGTACTTTGTTTATCGAGTTGTAAACTTGCTAAGATTCTGTTATTTCTTAGTAAGCCGAGTTTTCGATTTTGTTGCGTCGGTTCATTACCTGACCCGGTAAATACACAAGGCGCATTTTCATTCAGTTCCATTTTGTGTAAAATGATGCGATGCGATGCTAAGAACTTCAGATACAAACATCTTTTCAAAAAAGCTGTTTCATTCCATCATGTTTTACAATAGAATAAAGGTACAAGTTTTACAGGAAACAAAATTGCCTAAACAAAATGCAAAGTGCTACAAACTACTAGCAAAAAAGTAAAATAAAGCAGGAAATAACATCAATATCCTCTGGAACGGGAATGAGGAGGCCCTCTCATCCTCTTCTGCGGGATAACCTCTGCACCATCATCACCATCCGGATCAGAGCTATCATCCTCCGGATCCCCCTCAGCCTCGTCTCCACTCCCGGAACCAAGACCAGAGCCTCCCTCCCCAGCGGATGTCTCTGACTCACGGTCTGCGACCTCCTCCTCCTCCTCCTCAATGATGGGTGCCCTGCGTCTGCGAGACGACCCTGCTCCTCGAGCTCCTCGAGAAGGCCTAGATGGCCCAGCTCCCTGAGAAGGCCTGGATGGCCCAGCTCCTCGAAAAGGCCCGGATGGCCTAGTACCTCGAACAGGTCCAGTACCTCGACCTCTCTGAGAAGGCCCGGGTGGCCCAGCCTGCGGCTGAGTATACACGGGAGGCATCTGAAAATGAAAAGTTCAATACATCAGTTCAAATATGAAAAGCAGATGCAAGTACAGTATGCGAGTGGGGTGTGTGTCAGATGTGCTCTACACGGCCTATCAATATAGCAAGATGTTCTACACTAGCATGTCATCAGGAATATGCTAAATACAAGGAAGATGGATAATACCTGCACACCCATGATGGCCATCTGTGCCTCCCTCCGTAGGATCATGCCCTCGAATGTGGCGACATCTAGAGCAACTCTTACGTGTACTCAAGGGAGGCAAATACAAATGCAAAACTATCGGTGAGGAATGAATGTCCAAATGGCGATTGATAAATCAAAGGTATAAAACATCTGGGGGTGAATCGGGATCCGGACATATCGTGGTCGGAAGAGGAGGCTCAAGCGGGACCTGGTAAGGAGTCCCGAAGCCAACTCGTCAACTCGATTCGGCATGTCGGCCACCCGGGATCTTGATAAAGAGGCGGAGGATCGGGAATCGAACTACCTCTACCCTAGATGCACTAGCCTGCTAGAGGAAGGGATATCCGTGGCACCGCACGACTCGAAGATGGTACATCGGTGAGGCCTCCGTGGCGAACGCACTCCGTCAAGGGGGGCATCAGATATATTCGGCGATAGGTGGCGTAGTCCCCCTCCATGAGATATAACAAAGCATCGGTGCCCTGCATAGCACTAATGGCCTCCTGTGCAGAGAGACTATCGGCAGTCCGCAAAGTGACTGGAGGTACAGCGAGGAGGTCTGAGAATCGTACCCCACACTGGCAGAAGCGTTCCCAGAACCACGCCCTACCAACAGTCCTTGAGCAAGAACCTATCTTTGGGAATTACTCGATCCTCCGGGATCTGATGTCGAGGCCGTCACCAAAACCGCCGAGTACAAGTGATCTGCGGATAACCAGTACATAAATCAATCAGAAATCAGGAATATACAGGGCAGATCAAAGATGAAAATGAAAGGAACTGAGAGTTTTGATATACCTCTGTCGCCCGCACAGTATCAAAATACTGTCGCAAGTAGAAGAGAGTCTCTCGAGCTCTCGGTCGGTGCTCGCCCTTGAATACCAGCGAAAACGGAGTCGTAAGGAGTCCTGCCACCTCCATCTCTGGGGCTAATGCGGGAAAGTATACGTACACCCATAACTGAGAAAAACAGTGCGCAATGTGAATACAAAGTGCTCAAAGCAGAATACAGAGTGCAAAGTGAGCCGTGTGTGCAATGAACAAGTAATAAGGAGTAGAAATGTAAATCAAGAGGACAGAATGTACCTCCCAGGCTCTCCAATAGCCGCCAAGTAAGTCCCCCGCCCTTGGTGCACCCATGTAACAATGAGGGTAGCCGGGCAGCGCCACCCAGTCATATCGACTCACACGTGATAGGTCCACCAGCGCTCGAAGATACAACCAGCAGTGTTCCCCTATCGATGCAGTGGTGCCAAAGAGGAACATGAGGAAGCCACGGGCGTACTGCTCAACCTCCTCGGGAGACTCAGGCTCCATCGCCGGCCTCCTAAAATGGGAAGAGAACCAGGTGTACCGGACTCTCCCGGAAGCTCTGTCTACAGGTGGGCGAGCCCCCAATAGATGTGTCCAAGCGGCCTCCCACTCTCCCATATCCTCGTCATAAGGTATGGGCCAACCGCCTATGTCTAGGCCGGTGAGTATGGCGAAGTCCAGCGGAGTCATGGTCATGTCCCCGGTGGCAGAAAAGTGGAAGGAATTAGTGGTGTCCCACTATCTCTCCACCAAAGCAGCTAACAAAGTCCTGCTGGCAGGACAGCGTGATAGTCCCACGCAGAATGCTCCGAACCCTGCTAGATCGACCAGATCCCGGACAGCCTCTGGAAGCTCGGCATACCAGTCTCTCGCGGCGGTAGAGCTGTATCCTCGTACGGTGCGTGAGCCACCCTACATTCAGAAAGAATACATGTGCTCAGTACACAATAAAATGAAATAGCTGTGTGCAAATGAAATGAAATAGCTGTGTGCAAATGAAATGAAATAGTTGTGTGCAAATGAAGTGAAGTAGCTGTGTGCAAATGAAATTACTCAGTGGGCTGCGTGTTCACATCAAATCTGGGCTGCGTGTTCAGTAAATCCGTGTTTTGGGCTGCGTGTTCAAATCCTAATCGATTAAATTGCGTGTTCACATCAAATCACGAATTGCGTGTTCAGTAAATCTGTGTTTTGGGCTGCGTGTTCAAATCCTAATCAGTGGGCTGCGTGTTCACATCAAATCTGGGCTGCGTGTTCAGTAAATCTGTGTTTTGGGCTGCGTGTTCAAATCCTAATCAGTGGGCTGCGTGTTCACATCAAATTTGGGCTGCGTGTTGATGCATCGTGTTTTGAAATTTGCGTGTTCAAATCCTAATCGATTAAATTGCGTGTTCACATCAAATCTGGGCTGTGTGTTCGATAAATCCGTGTTTTGAAACGTGTTCAAATCCTAATCGATTGAATTTGCGTGTTCACATCAAATCACGGGCGTTGCGTGTTCGATAAATCCGTGTTTTGAACTGCGTGTTCAAATCTAATCGATGGTCATGCTGTTCGATGAATCCGTGTTTTGGGCTGCGTGTTCAAATCCTAATCGATGAAATTGCGTGTTCACATCAAATCTGGATTGCGTGTTCGATATTCGTGTTTTGGGGTTCGTGTTCAAATTCGAAAATCGATGAAATTGCGTGTTCACTTCAAATACGGGGCCGTGTCGATTAATTATTTGGTCGTGTTCAAATTTCGAAAAATCGAGTAATGTGTTCACTTCAAATCTGGGCTGCGTGTTGAATATCGAGTTTGGGATCGCGTCTCTACTCTCAATCGATTGGAATGCGTGTTCACCATCAACGTGAAGCGTGTTGAGAATATCGAGTTTGGGGTATGCGTTCTACTCTCTACTCTCAATCGGTGTGAAATTGCGTGTTCACCATCAACGTGAAGCTGTGTGTTGAAAAATCGAGTTTGGGGTGTGTGTTCTACTTTCAATCGATTAAGAATGTGTTCACTTCAAATCTGGGCTGCGTGTTCAGAATATCAGAGTTTGGGACTGTGTGTTCTACTCTGTACTCTCAATCGATTAATTTGCGTGTTCACCATCAACTTAGGCGTGTGTTGAGAAAATCGAGTTTGAAATGCGTGTTCTACTCTTAGTCGATGTGTCTTTGTGTGTTCACTTTCAAAATTCGAGTGTGTGTTCGGCCAGAATCAGTGTTTGAGCCGTGTGTTCAGTGCTTAACTAATGTGTACCATGCGTTCACAATCAATTAGTCAGTGAGCCGTGTGTTCAGCAATTCAAGTGTTTAACTAACACGTTCAGGATGCAAGTAAAGTACTGTGTCATGAGCTAAAACTGCGTGTTCAAGCGTGGCAAAGCTACAAAATGCACGAAATGAAAATAAAGTAAAATACCTCGTGCATCATGAGAGAGAGTCTTTGCTCGGCTCTCGCAAAAGCAAATCCCGGGTGCGGTCGTTGAACCCAGTGAAAGCGAAAGCAGCTTGCATGAGCGTATGTCTTGATGGGCGTATCTCACTGGAATAAAGGAGCCGGACTCTCGGGGCAATGTCATGAAATCAAAATCATCCGGCGCTGGAGGACCTCCGCCATGAGGGTGTCGCCCGCCATTTAGAAAATCTGCAAAAAGGAGCAAAAATGAGCAAAAATGAGCCAAAATTGGAAAAAGTCAACAAAAGTCAACTCCAGGAAATGAAAAAAGTCAACAAAAGTCAACTCGAGAAAATCTTCCAAATATTGAGAGAAACTTACCTCAAATGGTGAAAATGAAAAGAAGTCCCGAAATCAAAATTTAGTCGGCTCAAAGTGCTTAAAAGCTGAAAGATTTAGCGGAAACAACTTGCGTGGAAGTAGAAAAGCGTATAAAATGCAGATCTGAAGAAAAATGGTCTAGGGAGCAAGGAAGGAGTTTTCACAACTTTGGGAGTGATTTCGGATTGAATGGGCAAGGGAATATATAGAAATGAGAAAAATGACCAAAATGCCCTACTTTTTGGGCGGTGGTGGCCGACCACCTTTTACAGGCTGGGACCATTTACTTTTCTGTCCCTGGCCGGTGGCCTCCCCAAGAGCAACCACCTGGCCGGTGGTGGCCCCCACACCCCTCTCTAGCTCTCTGCAAATTTTGGGGAAGATCGGAGTTCCCGGGACTTGAAAAAGTTCAAGAAAAGTGCACTTTCTGACGCGAGATCGCTCTGCCGGAACTTCAGCTGCAATTTCTGACATGTGTCTCATCATCACTCATCAAAATCAAGGTGTATCCTTTTCAAACATGTTGTAACCTCTCCGGGAGGTGAATCAGAGGCCGCGATCAAGTTGCCTTCGCCGAAATGCGCGTTTCCCAGCTCGTTGTTTATGACAAGCAGGCATACGATTTATCTTTCGTTTTGCATTGTTTTGCATATACCTGGCATTCTTATGAGCATTTTGCATTGTCATGCATGATTTCTTGGTGTACCATACTTCTATGCTTGAGCGTGCGTTGTCACGCACAGTCCTATCTCGCATTGCGATGCATTCACTTGCCGACACTGAGTGTGTCAAACTTTCGAAACCACAGGAATCACATTGAATATATGTTGTTAGCATATTGTTCTTGTTGAATTTCTCTCTTTTGCAGGCACGATATTGTATGTACGGTTCATTTGAAATTTGGTGCGACCCAGACGAATCAGCGATATCGTATCTTCTCCGTGTGAGACGCGACGAGAATTGAATGATTCTCCGCATTCCTAACTGCATGAACTGTAGTTGTTTGCCTTGCATTCTTGCTTAAAACTGTTGCATCTATTTGCGAATACTTGCCTCATTACAGCTTGCTGCACTTGCATGATCATTTGGCTCTGTGTATATCATTTGCATTTTGCCCCCCCATGCCTGCGGGCACACATATCTCTGTTCATCTTGTATGATTGTCTAAGTCTTCGGCCTTGTCAAAAATGGGTCGTCTCTAGGCTTTGACATTCACTCCCGTCACTTCTTGACTTAGAGTTACATCAAGAGGGGCAACTGTAGACACCCCATTTTTGACTGACCTTAAGACTCAGACGTCACCGATTGAGCGCTCGGTGATGTCGCATATTGTGCTCGTTCAGAAGTCTCAGAGTCGCGGCCGTGCGCCCTGCCTCCAGACCTCCGAACTCTCTTCTGTGCCTTGCCTCGGTTTGCGAACCAGACTCGATTTTCTCTGTTTTTGTTCCTGAGGGGAGGGCGAGGTCCCGTAGACCATCTCTCAGTGGCCGTGGGCTACATTTCGTGGCCGTAGGCCATTTTGCCTATTTTGGAGCCCGGTTCTCGGTTTTCGGAGCCGTCAGGCCGTGTGCCTCGGTTCGGGACCACCCAACCATCTCCGATTTCTGGCATACATCTCATTTACTTCATAACGAGGGACACTGGGGTCTTAGATACCCACTTCGTGGCCAAACACCACTTCGATTATGCGGCGGTTTTCGGGACCGACTGCGAGTTCGGCCCCGAGCATTAGTTTTGCATCGGTTTTCTTCATTCTTGCAGTACCTCTGTTTTATCATAACTAGGGACAGGGTCTTAGATACCCGCCTTATTGGCCAAACACCACTTTATTAACGCCTATTTTGGGACCTCGAATTGCGTGTTTTGGTCCCCAGCATTCGTTTTGCATCGATTTTGTTCATTTTTGGCGGTACCTCTGTTTTATCATAAGGAAGGTCCTTTGGAGGTGGGAGGACAGTAATTGTCTCAGCAACCAGTTATGCTCCTCCGGCGCCTCCCGGCGCCCGTTTTTCTCACTTCCGGGCTAATGTTGAACACCCTAGGGCCATTTTCTTCGAGCCGAAACCACATATTTGTGTTGTACACACATGGGAGGACCCTAAAAAATGGTGCTCGGCCAGTAATTCTTCCTTTCATTTTTAGACCTCTCCTAGAGATGGCTTGTTGTCTCTCCTGCTTCAGAGTTGCCAAATTCCAACCACAAGGCCTTGTTGTACACACATAGGAGGACACTACCCTTTGGTGCTCGGCCAGCAATTTTCACTTCCCATTTTTGCCCTTGGCCGGCCGGCCATGGGGGGTGGCCGGCCGGCCACCTCCAGCAAAAGCAGCTAGCCGGCCTGCATCCTCAGTGTGTGTTCATTACAGCTGTGCAGCTGTTTCTCCAAATATCTTTGCAATCCAGGGGATATTTTGGGAGGAAAAACTTGGGTGCATTTCCCTCCTCTTTTACACCCCCTTTTTGGCCTTTAAAGGTGGCTGGCCAGCTCCTTCTTTAGGGTTACAAAAACTTCCTAGAAGAGCTCCTAAGCATTTGCCCACATCTCCCTATCCAAAAACCTCCAAAAACTTCAAGTGTTAGCCTCATTTGTTCATCAACACCAAGCCTCACCATCACCACTTCCATTCCAGCAGCAAAGGAAGGTTTTTCAAAGGCTAAGAAGCAACAAATTCAAGCCAAGAAGCAACAAAAGTCTTGTCTTCAAGGGTGAGTATTCTTTTCCCCCTTTTTGAGCTTATTTTTGCTTCATTTTTCTACCCTATTTGCTTGAGGTTTTGGGCTCCGACCCTAACCGAGTTTAGGCTTATTTTGATCCCCTCTACAACATTGTAGAAGGGCTCAACCTTGTTTGGAGCTTCTATCATGCACTTGCTTCAATATCCATCATATTTACCGTAAACTTGCATGCTATTTTTAGCTTATGTACATTTGTTTTTGGAGCCTTCCATAAACTGTGATTGAGCTTATTTTGAGCCCCTCTACAACATTGTAGAAGGGCTCAACCTTGTTTGGTGCTTCCATGCATGACCTCTCTTTATAGCCCCCTTTTGGTCCACATTTTGCATGGTATTTCTAGCCCATGAGTGATCTGTTTCCGAGCATAATATAAACTGTGAGTGGGCCTATTTTGAGCCCCTCTTCAACATTGAAGAAGGGCTCAACCCTGTTTGGCCTCTCTATCATGCACTTGCTTCATAATCTCTCATATTTACCGTAAGTTTGCATGATTTATTGGACCTACATGAAATTTGTTTTGGAGCATGTATTGAACTGTGAGTAGTCTTATTTTATGTCCCTCTACAACATTGTAGAAGGGATCAACCTAGTTGGGGGTCTCCATGTTGTACTTGCCATTATATCTCTCTTTGACCCCCCATTTTGCATGCTTTTTAGGCCTATCTAGCTTCCGTTTTCGGCCACCATCAGTACTGAAAATATCCATATTTTTGCCTTCTTGTCATGTTTTGTTAAGGGTCCAAGGCTGTTTGATGAATGTAAGGCATACTTCATGTTTTAGCCTTTGTTGGCTTCATTCTTGCATGACATTTTTAGCAAGTTTTCATACTGATTTGAGGGTTGTCATCTACTGTAAATGTGCATATTTTTGGACCCTCTTCAATGTTGTAGAACTTTTTTTTTTTAGTTTGAGCATTGTATATATCACTTGCTTCATTATTCCCCTCTTTCCCCCCATTTTTGCATGCTATTTTTGTCATACTTGTGATGGTTGTTTGGCCATACTTTGTACTGGAAAAATGCTAGTTTAGGGACTGCCTATCATCTGTCTTTACACTTCATGTCCATATTGTGCATGTTTGGCATAGCTGCAAGTCATTTCGGATACTTAGCATAGCATTTCGGGCATCGGGAGTAATTTTGCTACAATTCGGGGGCTGTTTTTGCATCATTTTGGCTGCTGAAATTTGCATTTTCCATATGCCATATGCCACGTCTCATTTCGTATGCCATTTCATTGCCTCGGTTTGCGTGCCCACGGGCACGCATTTCGAGACATCTCATTTTTCATCCTCCGGCATCTTATGTGAGTGTGGCCGAGGCTCTCTCATGTTAGTGTAAGCCCAATTTGCATTGCGAATGCTGTTTCATGCTTTGGGATCATCGTCTCGGTTTGCGTGCCCGTGTGCACGCATTTCGAGGCATCTCTTTTTCATCTTACGGCCTCTTACGTGAGTGTGGTTGAGGCTCACTCATGTTAGCGTAAGTCCATTTTGCATTCCGTATGCCATTGTATTCCGTATGCCATCGCCTCGGTTTACGTGCCCGTGTACACGCATTTCGAGGCATCTCTTTTTCATCTTACGGCCTCTTACGTGAGTGTGGCTGAGGCTCACTCATGTTAGTGTAAGTCTATTCTGTATTCTGTATGCCATTTTCTCGGTTTACGTGCCCGTGGGCACGTATTTCGGGACATCTTATTTTAGTCTCATTGTGTATCATTGCATTTGCATGCCATTTCATGCCTTAGGGCCATCCCCTCGATTTGCGTACCCGTGTGCACGTATTTCGAGGCACTTCATTTTCATCTATCGGCCTCTTATGTGAGTGTGGCTGAGGTCCACTCATGTTAGTGTAAGACCAATTGCATTGCGTATGCCATTTTATGCCTTAGGATCATTTTTTCGGTTTGCGTGCCCGTGTGCACGCATTCCAAGACATCTCATTTTCATGACATTATGTATGTTAGGATTACATATTAGCTACATTTCATGCATATCATGCATATTGCATTGTGTTCGGGATAGGAGTTAGGCAAGACACGGGAAGCAGGCGTTCATTACTCACGAGTGTGAGCAGGTCTCAATTCCCAAGTCACCACACTCGGATTACCCATGATGGAGTTAGGTTTTGTTGTAGCATTCATCGCATTCATCCTATATTGAGTTATGCAATTACTCCTCGGCCATCATGCATCGATATCGTGATTGGTGGCACGAGGATCGAGGCATGCATATATTTGTGAAATACATTGCTATGCCCTCTTACGCTCTCTGTTGACAAAGGAAGAATCAAGCAACTTTTGGTCCGACGCATTTAGAAATATCATAACAGAGGCTAATTAGGGCGTCGATGGATTTCCGCAAAAGCGATAACATACATCATTTCATTATTGAGCGGAGTCAAGCGATCCACAGCTTGCATGCCGATTCTGACTTTCTTATTTAATTTGATAATTAATTAGGAATTTGTACATTATTAATTGTATATGTTGAATTGTATTATTCTTTCATTTTGGGATTGTATTATTTATTAGGACCCTCTGCGAGGGCATAATTGTAATAAGTGTAGGTGAGTCACGATGTATGTCTTCCAACCCCACGTCTTTCTTCCCTTTTATTTACCCGCTTATGATGGTTAGATATAGGGCATATTTCAATTAGCATAAAGGTATGACAGTATGTTTGCATCATTCATCTGTTTTGCATGCACCGAGCTCGGCACATCATACAAACTGCATTTGTATTTCAATTCCAAGTTGAATACTTGATAGCTGTAGCATTTCACATGCCATGTTTAGGACAGCCGAGCCTGTTATAGTTGCATTTTTGCATGTGTTGCATTAGGCATTGCTGTATACTTAGGATTATGCATGATTTCTAATGAGTTTTTTGTTTTGGCGTGGAGTACTCGGTGAGTTTTTATGCCTTAGCACCCTTGCACGCGTGTGAGTGTTGCCATGATAGCATGCTTACCATGAGGCTAAATGCTTATGTGATATAACTGCCTTGAATGCCTGTGGGTGGAGGTTGGGTTACTTGGATTGGACAATTCATCGAATGTTTGTTTTAAGCCCACTAGATAGTGGCAAAATCACGTTTTTCTAAGCCCACCCGAGGGTGGCAAATCCACGTCTTAGCCTACCTGCGGGTAGCATCATCAAACCATTTTCAAACAAACAAGCATGAAGTGTTTTGTTCCAATTCAGGCGATTCAGTCTATACTTGTATGCTGTGCGCATCACGTAGTAACCTAGGCTAATAACCGGAATAAGAACTCACAATGTTTTCAAAAACAGATATCATGGTTAGTAGAGGGCGGTCTTTGACCGGGCGAGCGGGGGTGCTCACGAAGTGACCTTCCCCAATCGTACCCAAGTTCCCGAGCCGAGGCAACTTTGGTGATGACGGACACGTGGCCTTTGGCACCGAGTCAGGGTTTCCTAAATTTCCCATTTAAAAATATTTAGGTGGCGACTCTGTATCTGGCGGCGATCCATGTTTGGCACTTCTTTCAAAAATCTGTTTTCAAAAGCGATTTGCGGTTGGACTCTTCGGTTCAAGATTGAGAACCGTGACATTTGAGTCCTTCGAATCAGTAGTGACCCAATATCGAACCGTAACCGGGGGGACTCGCCTCCTTCCCGGGATGCGTCGAGGGCGTCTAATAATGATTTTATAGGCGGATGCAATTGAGAAGTTGCCATTAGAGGACCCAATCTAGGGAGGAGCAACCGTGTAGTTCACATATATAGGCCTATAAATCTTGAGGATATCTTGGAGGCCTTGTTGGTTGATTAGGTTAGCAAGGATATCAGTCTCCCGATTCCTTCATCATCAAGTATAGAGCTAATCTTTTATGAGTCATTAACATGGGATGTTATAAGTTTGGGCTAGAGGCTACTTCCCACACCACCAATCATTCCAAAATGAAATAGATTCATCATTACCAACTCTCCACTTAACACATTTCCTAATAGTGTTTACATTTTCTGAGATACTTTCCAGATGTTTGAGGATTTCTTTTTTTGGTCCAGCTGAAAAAGGAATTGTTTTTTTAAATATTTGGATTGAAGCACTTTGTAATAGATTTGTTACTATCATTCAAGATGTTCGACCCAAGCTTAGTGAGAAAGGCTGAGTTTTGGTCCCTAGCCTTTCTAATGCCAAGACCACCATTTTCTTTACTCTTGCACACATTATCCTAGTTAACTAGATGGACTTTTTTGCTATTTTCAGTATCTCCCCATAGGAAGTTCCTATTGATTTTGTCAATCTCATCACAAACTTTCCTAAGGAGCTCCATGGTTTGCATGTTGTAGCTGGAAATGGTAGAAGTGACTGACTGGATGAGTGTAAGGAGAAATTTTTGGTTTTCCATCCTATAACTTGTTTTTCGTGCTCTTTTCAGATACGACTAGCCCTACAGTTCAAACTCCCGTGGTTTTGAATTTGATTTCACAAAGTGTAATGTGAAACAGTGAAAACTCAAAAGAGTCCAAATCCGGCAATTCTTTTTGGAAAATCGATATTTGAATCAAAATTCAAAAGCGGACTACTTTGCCAGATTACAGAGTCGCCAACTAAATGTTTTTGGGAAATTTAGGAAACCTAAGACTCGTGCCAAAGGCCACTTATCCGTCATCACCAAAGTATCTCGGCTCGGGAACTCAGGTACAAGAGGGGAAGGTCATGAATTGAGCACCCCACTCACTCGATGAAAGATCGGCCTCTACTAATCATGATGTGATTCTTATTTATATTATATGCTCTTGTTCTGATTATTACTATTTTTATTATGTATTGCACACAAGTATAGACTAATTTGCAAAAGTTGGAACACTTTGATTTCATGTTTTATTTTGAAAAATTATTTTAATATGCGTCACTTAAATAGGTGAGTTTATATGCACATTAATCAATTTATTCCAATTTTTGCAATTAGCCTTCATCTACAGGCATTCAAGCAGATATATTAATTAAGCATTTAGCCTCATGAAAAACATGCTTGATATAGCAACATTCACACGCTTGCGATATGCTAAAGAACAAAAATGCTCACCTCGTACTCCAAGGCAAGCCAAAAGGAACAAAAGAGTTAGAAAAAAAATGCATGCTCTAATTATGCAAATGACTAATGCAACACATGAAATGATGCAATTGAATAGGCTTGGCTACTAATTATGACATGTGAATCAATTTAATAACATACGGTTTAAACACGTATTCAATGAAGTAATAAATGACAATGCTTGTTAGAATGATGAACCGAGCCTTGATGCATGCAAGACAAGTGGATGCAAATCATGGAATATGCTAAATGAAGCATGATGTTCTATTTTATCCATCATAAGTGGATAAATAAAAGGGAGAAAGACATGGGGTTGGAATACATACACATTATTACATTTTTGCCCTCACGCAAGAGGGTGCGAATCAATGTCCGAGAGTCCGAATTAAACTAACTATTACAAAATCGAATGAATGAATAAGTAATTAACTAGCTAAGCTATAATTAACTAATTAGCTAATCTATTACAACAAAATAAACTAACCATCTAATGAATCATTGCTATGACAATATTAATTACGACAATCAATAATTAATTATAATACTAATTCAAACAACCATGAGGCACGACGATTGCATGTGCGATGCCCAGAAGTTCCTCTGTCTGCCCAGGTTACGCTGTTCCACCCCAGTCACTGCCCTTTGCTTCTGTAAAACACGCAACCTTATGAAGCCTGGCCAAGCCCAAATAAGGCCAGCTGTGCCTTAATTTTATGTAAAATCCTGTTTTTGTGCTCTGAGGTGAAAACAATGTAGATAGAGTCTTCTGAACTTTGTTTGTCCCTCTCATACTTCTCTGTCATGGGAAAGCCTCAAGAGAAGGTTGGAATCGTTTCCAAAACCATCAATGAGCAATTTGCTTGCTTGATGATTTTGGCCACAATTCGGACAAAATTCAATGAATGCAATGAATATCAACCATCTATCCCCTTTATCATGGAGTAAGCTCAAAGGGAGGGGGGGAGTAAAGAAGCTTCAAGGGTCGTCAAAACACCATGAATTGACGTGATGACTCTTGACACGATAGACTCTGCATAACGTCCGGCCAAGCCCAAGCAATATAATCCATGTTCATTAAGTCGGTTGGTTCATTTTAATCCAAATTCATTAGTCTTTTTCATTCTTTAACCCATTTGTCCAAGATGATGGTTACGTCCACTAAGGATTACGTCCACTAAGTGAAAAACATGTCAAATGGGAAGTGATTCTCAACATGAAAAAAGAGATTATGCCGTTGATAATGAACCTCCGTAGAGATTAAGCCATTAAACATAGATCTCTAGTTCATGTTTTGAATAACCGTCAACCGGTTGAAACAACTCTCAAATGAAAGAAATGGTTGATAGATTGCTTGTTAAAATGAGGCATCTTAACATGGAAATTAATTAAAGAAAAGCTAGAACAACATGTAACAAGCTATGTATAAGGACTTGTGATGCAATAAATGAACTAATCAAAACTTGAACCAATTAAACAACCTAGGACGGCCCTAAACAACCCCAAATAGGTAAAAAAATAGTGGCTCAAAGTGCATGAAAAGAGCCCAAAAAGCTAAACAACAAACAAAGAAAATAACACTAGTAAGCAAGAACAAGGAGAGGTGGCTAACACCTGCACTTTTGAAACCTCAAAGTATGATTTTTAGTCTCTTTTAAACTTTGAAAATCAATTTGGAAAGCAAAAAAAAAGGGTGTAAAACAAGGGTTTGAGCTATAGGTGAAGGTGTAAGAAAGAGTGTTAACTCTTTCTATCCTTTGGTAGCTATCCAAACCCAAGCTTAGACACTTGAAAGAAGATCAAAACAATACAAAAATACAAGAACTTGATAGTAAATGATAGAAATGAAAGCAAGAGAGAAAATAGTAAGCTTATATCTCTTGAAGAAGGTAAACTCTTTGTTTGTGAATTAAACTAAGTCCAAATACACTCTCAAGCTTGAATTGTGATGCTCAAGGCTCAACCAAGGTTTCAAGGTTAAGGTGTGAAGGTGTATATGGTGTATGGATATAAGTTAAAGGTGGTAAGGTTGCTTGAAGGTTGCTTGCACAAGAAGAAGGAGCTCTCAAGAAGGTGTACAGGCTTTTTAGAAATTCTTCAACCCTCAAAATAGAGATACAACTTTGTTTTTATAGAATTTAAGCAAAAGAGGTCATAATTATTTTCAAAAATGGACGCTCAAAGTGCATGAAAAGAGCCCAAAAAGCCAAACAACAAACAAAGAAAATAACACTAGTAAGCAAGAACAAGGAGAGGTGGCTAACACCTCCACTTTTGAAACCTCAAAGTATGATTTTTAGTCTCTTTTAAACTTTGAAAATCAATTTGGAAAGCAAAGAAAAAGGGTGTAAAACAAGGGTTTGAGCTATAGGTGAAGGTGTAAGAAAGAGTGTTAACTCTTTCTATCCTTTGGTAGCTATCCAAACCCAAGCTTAGACACGTGAAAGAGGATCAAAACAATACAAAAATACAAGAACTTGATAGTAAATGATAGAAATGAAAGCAAGAGAGAAAATAGTAAGCTTATATCTCTTGAAGAAGGTAAACTCTTTGTTTGTGAATTAAACTAAGTCCAAATACACTCTCAAGCTTGAATTGTGATGCTCAAGGCTCAACCAAGGTTTCAAGGTTAAGGTGTGAAGGTGTATATGGGGTATGGATATAAGTTAAAGGTGGTAAGGTTGCTTGAAGGTTGCTTGCACAAGAAGAAGGAGCTCTCAAGAAGGTGTACAGGCTTTTTAGAAATTCTTCAACCCTCAAAATAGAGATACAACTTTGTTTTTATAGAATTTAAGCAAAAGAGGTCATAATTATTTTCAAAAATGGACAGCTGGCGGGCTTCTGCCCAGAACAGTGTTTCTCGCTACCAAGGTACGGCCGGCCATAAATAGCCACAGCCGGGCCTCAATGTGATTCCCTATCTCCCTACTTCAGACTCATCATAGGGTGACACAATGTGTAAAAATGGATTTCTAGGGTATAAACAATGGGAATATGGCATATTTGGGATTGTTTCGGAGCTTAAACATAGCCCTTTTGTTGAGACCTCGAACCATGCACAACACCACTTTCATCATCGAGTGTACCGGGCAAAGCGCTCGAGCCTTGTGGGCGGTCAAAAATGGGGTGTCCACAGTTGCCCTTCTTTGACAGAGCTCGAAGTCATAAAGTGACGTGAGTGAATGTCAAAGCCCAGAGACGACCCATTTAACGAGGTCGTAAGGCTTGGGCAAGAAATCAAGACATGAATGCAAAGATTGAACTCAAGGGCAAAGCGCAAAAACGAAATGCAACAAATAACTTATGATCATGTAATGAAACAATGCAATGAAACATTAACAACGCTACAATCTAAACAAGAATGCAATGTTTAAACGAAATGTAAATCAGGGAAAAACAAATCCCGCCGTGTCTCACACGGAAAGAAGTGAATAAACGACACGTCTCACACGGAAAGGACAAAGAAAACACAAACCAAACTACATTTTACGTAGAAAGGATGTAAGAAAAGCAGACCTAACTACGCCTCGCGCAGGAAGGGTGAAAAGCTACAAGGGCGGTATGAACACTAGGCGTACCTAATGTTTTCAACCGAGGAAAACAATCCTGACGTGTCGTACGCGAAAGGAGGAGAGATTGGTGTGAACGAATAGGCGTACCTGCTGTTTTTAACCGAGGAAAGCACTTCTAATGCATCGCATGCAAAAGGAGGAGAGATGGTGTGAACGAATAGGCGCACTTGCCGTTTTTAACCGAGAAAAGCAATCCTAACGTGTCGCACACAAAAGGAAGAAAGATGGTGTGAACAAACAGGCGCACCTGATGTTTTTAACCGAGGAGAACAATCCTGACACATCTCACTCGAAAGGAGGAAAGGTGGTGTGAACACTGAGCGCACTTGATGTTTTTAACCTAGTGAAACAATCCTAACATGTCTCATGCGATAGGAGGAAAGGTGGTGTGAACACTGAGCGCATCCGATGTTTTTAACCGATTTGGACAATCCTAACGCGTCTCACGAGATAGAAGGAAAAGTGGTATGAACAAACAGGCACACCTGTTGTTTTTAACTGAGGGAAACAATTCTAATGCCTCTCACGCGATAGGAGGAAAGGTGGTGTGAACACCAAGCACACCCAATGTTTTTAACCAATTTGGACAATCTTAATGCGTCTCACGCGATAGGAGGAGAGGTGGATTGATGAAAGAACAAAAAAATTCTCAGAATTTGGTAAGCGAAACTATCTCCCCCCCAGGAAGGTCTCGGAAAATCTAGTCCATGGAGATAATTCAAAACAAGACACAACGCATAAACGTGAATTAGAAGTAAACATGGATTCTACACAAAGACACGTAAAATCAAAACAATCAATGTGATGTAGTAAAGTGAAAGCCAATTTGCCCATGTGTTGAAAATGGACTTTTGAATACGACACACCACGTTCTAATTTGGTTGTAAAACGGATGATGATTTTATTATGGCACGAATGATTTTGTGGAACTCCTCTGAATGAACCACACATACAATACTTGTTTGTTTACAGAATAACAGAACAGATTACGATTCTGGCAAAACAATTTATAAACTAACGAAACAATTTAAACAAATTAAAAGTTTTAAACAAAACAAATCAAATTATGAGTTTAAACTATGAGTTAAACAAATAAGTTTAAACAAAACGAATTAAGAGCCAAATAAATCAAATTATGCATTCATACAATAAAACAAAACAGAATAAACCAAAATTCCTCTCCTTTCCTTTCCTTCTCCTTCTTATATTTTTTCGCTCACTTTTTTTTTTTTTTTGGATCTCTTTGATTTTTCTTTGATCTCTTTGATTTTTTTTTTGTTCCTTGTTTTTTTCCCTCATTGTTGTTGTTGTTTTTTTTTTCTTCACTGTTTTTTCTTTTTCTCTTTTTCACTTATCTTCTTCATTGTTTTTCTGTTTGCTTTTGTTATTTTTCAGCTTAAAACTCCATAATACAAGAAATAAAGAAAAGTAAAAAAACAAAACTGACTGAGTTCACACTGAGAGCCGGCTGGGCCTCGATGAAGCACGGCCAGGCTTCGCTAGCGGCAAGGGTAGTTTGGGAAAGCCACGATCTGTGGCTGTTTAAAACACACTTCAACCCCCATTTTGCACACATCCTAGGTCGAAACTCCTTCCCTTCTCTTTCTAGGCTTCTTCTCTCTCTAGATTTTACCTCCCCCTTGAGTTACCTAACAACCCTTGCAATTTTTTCCTTGAAACCCTTTTCCCTTCTCTATACTTTGAACCGAACAAAATTTTTGGGGTTTCTCTTTTTTTCCCTCACATTTTCCCACACTTTCCTTATTTCCCTCTTTGATTTTCCACAACCTCCTTACTTTCTCTCTCCTAGGGTTTGAATTTTGGAATTTTCACCCATTTTCACTCATCCCCTCACTTTTTCTTCACTTTTTTCACTTTCTCTCTATGGCTAGTGACAAGGTTCCCATCCCAGACCTTGCCATTGGTATTGGGGCCATTTTAGGTGCGGATATAGAGGCCGAGGACGTTCCCGCATTGCCTTTCCTCATCGATAGGCCATTTGATGTTGCCACCTACCGACCACGTACACATGATCCACCCCTAGGTGGTATTTTAAGATTTGAGAGCCTCATCCCAGGGATAGATGAGGATATCCTACTGTGAGAGCCCGTGAAGCACTTGTCCGCCGATGCCTCCATGGTACGCAGCTTTTCCTTCGTTTTGTACATATGTTGAATCTCATAAGTAGACCACTCATTAATGTTACATACACTCCCCATTTACAGGTGATAGCTAGGAGGATTAGCAGCTATGGATCCATATTTGGCCCCCGGCGCTGGTATGAGAGACTTCTCACAGAGGTCCGTACACTGGTTGATGCTACCGGCTTTGGGCCCTTCTGTCCAGGGCTCATATAGATGAGGG
Organism: Camellia lanceoleosa; assembly: GCA_025200525.1. Taxonomy (NCBI): domain Eukaryota; kingdom Viridiplantae; phylum Streptophyta; class Magnoliopsida; order Ericales; family Theaceae; genus Camellia; species Camellia lanceoleosa. The sequence goes on along the minus strand of CM045763.1, from coordinate 104,464,280 downwards.
CTGAGTCGCTGCTATACGGGGTCTTCGTAGAGAGATGACGGGACACTATGAACTCGTTCCGCTTTTCATCGATCGGGGAGTTGACTCTGACCCTGTACGATTTCGCAATGCTCACTAGGCTGCGGGTCGGGATTGGCGGCCCGATCCCATGTGATCCTGATATGACGCAGCAGAGAGCTGCACAACGTTAGCTCCTCGGGGCGATCCCAGACACCACCAGTCACGAGATGGTGAGGTATAGTTGGTTCTTTGATCACTTCTTCGATTTTCAGCCCGCTACTTCAGATGAGGTTGCCTAGTACACCCGCGGCTTCCTTAGGTATCTCCTTGGTACTACCTTGTTTGCGAACAGAGAAAATACCATGGAGTTATATCTTTTGGGGGCACTGGTACACCTACCACAGGTGACAGAGTATGACTGGGGTGGTGCCGGCTTGGCCACCTTGTACTACTATATGAGCTCCATATCCCGCTGCAAGGCGGATTCACTGGGTGGCTACTGGAGAGTTTGGAAGGTACACTTCACACTTACTTTTTCTGTGTAGCTTTACATTCTGTTCAATTTTGCATTTCCTGTTCATCTTTGCTTTGCATTTCCTGTTTATCTACTCATTTACTTCATCCCTCTTTTTCTGCTTGCAGTTATGGGTTTACACATATTTCACCTCTCTAGCTCCAGTCTTGGTGAGGCTGATTGAGTTGTCAGTACCTCGCTCCCGGTACTATAACTCCCAATTTGAGCGATGCCGCTGCGTAGACCGAGACTTCTCTTACTTTTGCTATTTCTTTGATACCATCACCGTGGATCAGGTAACAAAATACTAGTCTTTACATTTTCATACTGCTGTTATTCTCATACTATACTATTTCCATACTACACTGTTCCTATACTACACTGTTTTCGCTGTATTGTTTCCGCACTACACTGTTATTCTTATACTGTTGCTTCTTATACCGTTATTTCCATACTGTGTTTCCATACTACTTAGATCCTTGACATCTGACATCTTCTTCCAAAGGTTGACTGGCACCCCTAGGCGGGTACCCCTCAGGCAGCGAGGGCCACCTATGTTGCTGTATGGTATGCCTCTACCATGCGAATTCTGTTTGAGGGTCTCTTTGGCCGAACTTATTACCTGGGAGAGAGGTTCATCCGCCATACATGAGGGGTAGCGGATCCAAACATTCCACATCCTCTTCTTCCCAGTATAAGGGTAGTGGACGATCTTCACAATGGTCCTTAGATCGACTTTCTGATGTTGGGAGAGGATGTTGACCGACATCATGAGCCTGATGACTTCACCACTTTCTTGCAGACTCGGGTGATGGCGCCTCTTACCCTGGGCGCGATCTGTGCTGTTCCAGAGGTTACTGCTGCTACTGCTGTTAGAGGAGTTCCCGCTGCAGCTCCCATTCTTGGGCTTTTGGTAATTCCTACGGAGGTCGTATACATGCAGCCAAATAGGGTGATTGAGCAGATCCCCCTTAAGCACATTGAGAAGAGGGATGACAAATTGGTGATTGCTCCCGGCATTGAGCAGGTACACATTTCTTTCTATTTCTACCCACAACACTACTTTACATCTTCATTGTACTCTGTTGCTTTGTTCCATTGTGCTCAACTCTCCACTGTTTTACAGGTACCCACAGCATATGCTGATGACTTTCTTCAGACGATTGACCGACTGCTACTCATGGTGCGGAGGAGGTAGACTGCTTTGGCCATTCACGGGATTGAGGTATGCTTTGCCCCTAGTTTACAGTCATTACAATCTTGCTTATAACTTTATTGGCCTTTTTTGATATCTATACTCTCTTTCTCTTTTTCTTCTTTAGCTTGAGCCAACACCAGTTGTACCTATAGAACCTCCTCCAGCTAAGAGATGGAGACAAGGCCCAGTGAAGGGCAGAAGAGGAGCCCTCTCAGATTCAAATTCAAGAACTTGCATCTTAATCAAGAAAATTACATACTTCAATTGCAAATAAACTTAATAAAATTGTCCAAAAAGAAGTAGTACCAAGAGGTCATGCACACTTCAACGAGGTGAAACCAAGCTTGTTGCCAATGAGGATTTATGAACAAAATTGCAACAATCCCCAACAACGTAATAATATATGAAACTAGAAAGCTGACATAGAAAACCTCCATATCTATGAAACCACCATCTTCAATCTTTCTTTCCAGGCCTTTTGACATTGTTGATGTTAGTACAATTTTATTGCAGTTGGTTCGCAAGGGAAGTCCGCAGAGAAAGAGATTTCCCTCATAGCTACTTTCTTCAAAAGTTGCGAACTGAGCTTTTCGATTTGGGGTCGCACCTAATAAGTTGTTGTATGCCATACTAAAGACTTCCAACTTGACCAATTCAATCAGTTGAGAAGGGATCTTTCCATTCAATCTATTGTAAGAGAGATCCAAACTTTCTATCTGCTTTAGTTGTGAGAATGTTGATGGGATTGATCCGAATAAATTGTTATGAGACAAGTTTGGAATACGAATGTTGCTCAAGTTTCCCATTTCCAATGGGATTTCCCCTGTTAAGTGGTTGCAAGACAGATCAACTCCAGACATATAGTCCAAAATATTGCCTTTATATGCATAGGATTCATGCTTTGTTGTCAACTCCACTTTTTGTTGGACATCCAAAGAGTGGAAGATAATAGTTCCATATCCAACATCCATCATATAATGTTCTCCTAGTGACTTTAACCCCTCGACAAAGCTCCACAATGAAAATGTTGAAATACCACCCATCTGATATCCAGTTTCTAGAGAAGATTTTTCATAGGTTGTCTTAAAAGGTATTTCACGAAAACAAGGAGGTATGGAACCAAAAAAGTTATTTTCAGAAAGATCCAATATGCTTAATTGTTTCAACTGGCATAACTGAACTAGAATTTCACCTTCAAAATTATTAAATTTTAGGAGAAGAATGCTTAACACATGAAGGCTTCCAATCCAGCTGGGAATGGTTCCATTTAGGTGGTTATTGCTAAGATCTTATGTCACCAAAGAAGAATCTGTAAAATGCACGTTATTAGACCGCTTAATCGGTTTCGGTTCAAGTGGACATGTTTTACTTTCAATTGGTTGAAGCAAGACGGTATAGAACTAGACAGGTTATTCTCCGAAAGGTCTAAAAACTCAAGATTACCAAGTTTGCAAAACTCTACTGGAATAGGACCTTCAAAATGATTTGAGAACATAGAAATTCCCATCAGACTGGACATGTTCCCCATCCATCTTGGAAGCTTTCCAGACATATGGTTGTTGCTAATACCAAGTGCTTCCAAAGAAGGAGAAATAGATATGCTATCTGGAAATTTGCCTGTGAAATGATTATTGTCCAAATATGAGCATACCAATTTGGTTAAATTTACAAACGAAAGAGATATTTGGCCAGACAAATTATTGTTTGATAGGATGAAACAAGATAAAAAGGGGTAACCAATTGTTAAATGCTTTGGTATCTGTCCAGACAAATTATTGTTGGATAAGTCTAAAAACTCCAAAGAGTGCATATCACCTAAAGAAGTAGGAATGTGACCTTGAATAAGGTTTCTAGATGTTTTTAAATTCAACAAATTTAGAAAGATTGAACCTATATTTGTTGGAATTGGGCCCTTAAGATGATTGTCAGAAACATCAATTGAAATGGCATGGGGATTAGGATATGATGGCAGTAGGAAAGGCCCCATGACGGAGCAATTTACTAGATGAAAAACTTCAAACCGCATATTGTTTTCTAACAACCAAACTGGGAATGTTCTGACCGAGTTGTGTGATAGATCAACTATTCTGAGGTCATATTGGTAAAAGATAAAATGTGGAAATTTCATGCCAAGATTGCTTGATCCACAGTTTGATAAACTGAAAACCTTCAATTGGAACTTAGGAATCCGTGTTTGAAACTCAATTTGTTGTTGTCACCTAAAAATACCTTAAGCTTTGAATGGTTACAAAATGAAATAAATGAGACTGGGATTTCAAAATGGTTGTATGAAAGGATAAGATATTCAAGTGTTATGAAATTACTAAGGGGAGATGAAGTAAGATTTCCAGTGAATTGATTGAAAGAGAGGTCCGATATTCGAATTGATGTTAAGTCTCCCAAACACGAGGGAAGCATTCCAGTAAAACCATTCTCACTGAGATCTAACTCTTGGAGGTTAGAAAGTTCACACCAACCTGTGAAATAAAAGAAGTGATGCTTAGCTCAGACATTTTATCTGCATAGAGGCACATTGAAATCATAACACAAATAATCCAAGGAATATGATCAAATTGTGAATACCTTGGTTAGGTAGGCTTCCATTAAGGCTAATATTCCGCAATGTCAACACCCTTAGGGAGGACATTACTCCAACATTATGAAGAAAGATCTTGTCAATGGATGAATAATCCAAATACAACTCTTGTAAGTGTTTCAATCCATTCAACCCTGAAAGATGCAGCTAAAGAATTATTCACTAAAAATTATGTGCCATGAAAATATGGTGATACCTTATGTGAAAGTCACAAAGAATCTGCAAATATCAAATCATTGTGATAAGGTGATGTATCATGGCCCAATACCACATGGCCCAATACCTCAACCATGTAACAAAAGACAACAAAAAATTATATGGTACACACTTCTTATGATAAGAAAAAAAATTGAAATTTTACGGTATTAGTTACAAGGATAAATTACATCAATGGTCCATACATTTTGTCCCTTGTATCAATTTGGTCCCTACAATTTCAATTGTCTCAAATTTGACTCTTAATTTTAGATTTTGTGTCAATTTGGTCTAATTGATAATACTGGTCGTGTTTTTGACAGAAAATTATCACTGAATTGATTGAGATTAACTCACTGAGTTAATTAAGTTTATATTTTTGTCTTTAAAATTATGACGCATGCCACCTATGTACGTATTGTACATAAATAAATGTTAAAGGTTGTAATCAATTGGACCAAATTGAGATAAAATTATGAATTTAGGATCAAAATCGAGTCAATTGAAATTACATGAACCAAAATGACATAAGAACCAAAGTACAAGGACCACCGTTGTAATTTACCCTAGTTACAAACTATTTTGGTTATGTTAGAAAGGGGTGCAATGTAATAAAAGTCTTAATTACGAATTGTTTTGGTTTCATTACGACCTAATGTGGTTATGTTATATACATTAAGAAATTATGAACTATTATGGTAAGAAAAATTAAGAATCTTTGTGGTTTTGTTACAAAATAGTTGTACTATAGCCTTTCCTTAACATAATAGATTTAATAGAGCTTCCTGTTATTATATAAAGAAAACGTTATACCTACTAACGTGGCATGTAATATAGAACTTGAGAATTTAAAATGGGATCCAGTAAATTAACATGATAGGAGCCACATCAATTTGAATAAAATGTTTATAATTTTTTTTTCTTTCTATGATACTACTCTGTACAAAATCTATGAGCATTTGTCGTTACCTTAAAAAACATTGTCAGCTCATTTTATAAAGCATTGTGGACTCAAGTGAATTAATGCCAATTCAAAGTAAGCTTGAGTTCTCACCATTACTAGTAACCAGTGCTTTCAATTCATTCCATCTAAGGTTCAACATCTTTAGCTTGCTTAAACTCTTCAAACCTGTTGTGTGAAAAAAACAATATTGTAAATACATGATCTTGTTGTGTGAACTCGGAATACTTTACCTCCTATAGTTCAAATATAGATAGAGAATTCTCTTGTAATTTGGACTAAATTGCAATGGTTACTTTTCCGTCAAAATTGACAAAAGGTGTAATGTACTTGCCAACTTTGAGAGTATTTTTTGAAACTAAAGTAAAATCAAAATGCAAAAGGTCATTTTTACCTAACTTCTCAATTCATCCTTTCATCTTCATCATCTACCCTCAAACTTAAAAAACTCTTCACTCCAACCTCCAACCACCTTGCCACCCTATCTCCGACACCGGTCGCTGCCCCTTCTCCCCTTCCCAACCACCTGCCACCACATCTCCCTTCATCAACAACTTCCGCAACCCCCTCTCTATCTCTTCCCGACCTCTCCAATTACCACCTCACCCCACCCCTAGTTCTCATAGAATCACAGCCACATCTATGATTTGCACTTCCAACACAATTGTGTAGACGACCATAGTTTGCACACACAGTCACGTTCTATGCTTCGCACACAGCCACATTTCACATAGTCGCACATTCATCCACATTTCATACTGGTTCAATTTGCTATTTTAAATATTGGGGTTAGTTATATGTAGAGTTTCAATTACTGGATATATATTATCATTGATGTATATGTGTATAGTTTTTGTAATATACTTCTAGGGGTTTTTTTTTTTTTTTTTATGAGATTAGTTTGTGTATATTTTTTAGGAAAAATTATAATGTTTTACAAAATAATTACAAATTCGTAAAAAAATTTAACACTTTAATTGTTAATGTACATAAATTTTACCACTAAGTTAATGTTATTTATAAAAGTTTACATCGAATAGTAATTATCCTTATTTTTATTTATTAAAATTAATTGAGGTGGTTGGGTTAAATGCAATGGTGATAGTGATTTATTATCTATTAACAGAGAAAGATGAAGAAGACAAGGACGTAGGTATAGTGACCTTGTTTGGTTTGTGTTTCTCAAAAATTTTTGAGAAAAATTCTCTACAAATAAATTTTCAAAAATAATCAAACCAAACAAATTTTTCCAAAAAAATTTCCCAAAACTTTTTTGGTTTACAAGTTTTCCAAACAAATTTCTCTCTCATATACATCAAATCAATTACTTTTTTCAAAACTCTCTCTAAAAATAATTTTCCAAAACATCTTTTGAAAAAAACTAAACCAAACAACTTTTCGTATTTTTTATCTCTAAAACTTATCTCCCAAATTCAAACCAAACATACTGTCTTTTTCTTATTTTTCTGTTAACAGAGTTAATAGTACAGTTTAGTACAAAACTACAAGAGAACTCTCTGCCTATATTTAAATTATAAAAGGATAAAGTATTCCGAACTTAGATTATAAGAAGGTAAAATAATTTTGCCTTAAATCTTTTGTCAACTTGGAAAAAGGGAGTACAACCCTGACACCTTCATCATTACCTTTTATGTTGTCTATGTGATTGTCACTCAAGTCCATCTCCTCTAAGTTGCTCATATTATGAAATTCTAAAATGAAAAGAAAAATATTAAAAAAGAAACGAAAATTGAGTAAATCTAAAGCCCTATTGGTTTATAAATTCAGCAAGATATACATTTATGTAATAGATTCAATCTCAATCAAGACTCACTCTTTTGGTCCTATTATGGGGTTTTTGTCGAGTTTGACTATTAGGAAATTGGGTAATTATTTGATACTTCAGGAATATCATGTGACATTTGTGTATGTGGTGTTTTTAACTAATGATGTAACTACACATTTTACAAATGAGACAATGTTGACATATATTTGTTAAGTAATTGGAAGATAAGGAATGGTTCACCTAGTGTATTTTGTGATTTCACATTGTCAGGAGCACGATATAGAAAATGTCACATGGTACTCCGACACTGCTTAATAATTTGTTTTCCCACAAATTTGGTCTAAGACAAGTAGCATTACTTATATGGTGTTTCAAACCAATCACGTAGCAAAAAATTTTACTAGTAAAATAAGTTGACTAATCTTTGTTAGGTAGTTGAAAGATAAAGAATGACTCATTTTGAATGTATTGTGATTTTTCATTTATCGAAAATACCATGTAAACAATACCTCTGAGAATATTTAATAATTTTTCCTAACATTGATCATAACAAACAACGATAAAGAACATAGGGGATCTTCAAAGGGATTGTCTACTAGTCTCAGTAGGTGGTGGAACACATGGATATTGTGCACTTGTTCATGTGGTTATCGACTCATTTTGATGCTAGAAAGATTGTCTTGTTGTGAATATCTAAAGTGTTTTATTATTAGACTTACCTCCTATATCAATTGATCCATTCAAATTGATGCCCTGTAGGTTTAAAGCCTTGAGTGATGAGAGAAAACCAAGAGATGGTATGATGCCATTGAATGAATTGTAGCTCAAATCAAGTAGCTCCAGCTTGCCTAATGCAGATTGTCTTTCAAAACTTGCAAAAATCAATTTCCATTTCAAGTCACCACCATCCTCACAAACTAAAAGGAAACACAAAATTGGTATAAAATCCATCTTATTAGAAGAAAAAAAAAGGAATAGTTAGTTTATTTACTAAGAAACTTGGAGAGCTTCATTTGGGATAATGATATACAAACATTATTTTTGTACAAAACCTGTTGTGTGAAATAATATTATAAGTGAACAATATTGCCTTTAAATCTTTTTTAGCTAGGAAAATGAGAGTAAAACCTCTAAAAACTTTTAGGAAATCACTATTATATACCTTTTATATCTTCTATTAAATTGTGACTCAAATCCAGCTCCTCTAAGTTGTTGATATTGAGAAATTATGTAATGAAGAAAAAAGAAAAAAAAAAGAAAAGAATTGAGTGTAAATCTGATCATATTTGTTGTACGAGTCATATTAAACTTCATTTGGGGGCAAAATGAAATTTCAATTGAAGTTTTGGTGTTACGTCAGTAACTTCCATTTGATTATAAACGACAACTGATAGTGGGGTGAAATAGATCCAAAATCAAATAGATTAGGTATAAAATTGATATTTTAAAAGAACATGGGTTAAATTACATTTAGCATCCTTGAACTTTCACCAAAATCTCACTTTAATTCATTTACTTTCAATTGTAATATTAAGTGGCGTCTCCAAAAATTTGTAGAAATGGGATCACCTCGCATGTTCAAGTTCGACAAATTTTAAAAATTAGAAAAAACTTTTAAATTAAACAACATTTAGGCCTTATTTGAAAACTTGTCTTTTAAGTTAAAAGGAAGTCAAAAGTTTTTTTTTTTAAAGTACAAAAATGAAAAGTTAAAAGCTGCTACAAAAGCAAGTCATAAATACCAATCAACACGTTTTTTCATTCAACTAAAAAAAAAGGCATTATCAAATCCATTTAAATTTTTTTCACATTATAAAACAATCAAAAATTTTAAAAATTACTAAAAAAGCCAAACCCCAAACATTGCCCTAAACTTTTCAAACCTTTTATTTATTTACTTTTTATAACTAAACTTCTCAAATTTATTTTAAGTAGAATAAATTGCAAAAATATTGTCTTCTTGGTCTGAATAACAAATAATATAAACTTTTACACTTGCATTTGAAGAGGTTTTATTTTTTAGAACCGTTGCATAGTAATTTCTTTGTTAATAATGTCAAACACATTTTTTTGTATATATGTAATTAAAAAATTATTCATTCATTGATGTCAAACTATACAATGAGGTCCCTTAATTTTAATAAGATTAAATCAAATTAAATAAAATATTAATAATATAAGTAGTTGTTTTATTAAGAGTTTTTGATAGGTTGATGGGGGATCCCCAAGCTGGCGTCACCCTTGGTAATAGTCAAACCCAATATTTTTTTATCAAGTTGTAATATTACCTTTCTATCTATTTGTCATTAACAAAGTTTATAGAACTTGTCACTTGAAACTTATGTGACATTTTTTTTTGGTCTCGTTAACACTCTTATACTTTTACTAAAATCTCACTTAAGTCTTTATAGTTTTATGAAAATCTTACTTTAATTCTGCAACTTCTAATTTATGCTAGCCTTATTAACGATAAATGGATAAAGCGGTACCTTTTTTTTTTTTGGTTTGAACATCTAAGAACTTTATGGATGAAATTCATAGTACACCATGCAAAGATAATAGATCAATCAAGGAAGGAGAAAGCATTGAAAATCAAATCTAGTAATTCCATCGTAATTAGGTTGGTATCGAAAAACGAGCCCTATCACTTGCTAAGGCCCAACCCCACTAGTTAGAGAGAAACCAACCAACAAAGACAAGAACAAAACCAGAAAAAGAAAATGGAGAAGAGCAAAAGAAACAAAAAACCAAAGCATGGTATGAGGCTCAAATGTCTATTCGCTCAATCACCCAACACCACTTCTACATAAAGTTAGCTGTTGCAGGTTGTATATAATGTCATTGATAGAGTAAGCTAACCCTTTTGAATTGCAGGTTGTATATAAAAAGGTGAGATTGCAATTTGACCAAAAGTATAAGGGGTCGAAACTAAAGGTACCAAAGTGAAATTTTAGTAAAAGTGCAGGGGTGCTAAATATAATTTACCCTTACAACATTGAAAAGTTTTGAATTGGTCTCCCAACTCAATTCTATCTATCTTTCTGTCTCAACTAGGGGTAAAGCTTGAAAACTATAAATACACATCATCAAAAAAATTAAATAAAAAAATGTAAAAGCCAATATATCTGGAAAAGAATATTCACATTATTATAATAAAATGTAATTTTCATAATGCGGAAAAAATAATTTGTCAACCAAAGCTTATTTTCAATGATAAATGAGATCTTTGTCAATAATTTTTTCATTAATAATTTTCTTGGCGATAATTTTTCCTTGCAATATATATATATATATATATATCTATTTTAATATATAAAGTAAAGGCGATTGGTGGTGTTGATGATTTTTGTCTTACAATTTTCTTTCTCAAAATACTCCTATATTTAGAGTTCTTGTAAAAGCCCCAAACCCATGATCTTGGATTTAATAATGAAAGTTCGTGCAATTTGTATCTAGTACGATTATTTCATCAATAAAGATTTCTTTTATTGATAAAAAAAAAAATGATGTTATTTTTTTTCAGGTTACACACATTGTGTTTGGGAACTGCTAATATATATATATATATATATTTGCAGTACATCGTCCTATATGATTTATAATATAAGTAACATACATAAATATTAGACAACTAGAATATTTTCCCCAAAAGTCATTTTTTTTGGTCTCTTTTTCTTGGCTTTTGTTGATGTATATTTACGATTTTCATGTTTAGCCCTTCAGTCAAATAAAGAAAGACAGAATTAGGTTAGCCTACTAAATTAAAACACTTCTTATACTTTGGACATTAAATGGATATAGTTTAAATATTAGGGCACACAATGACACAAATTTCTTACTTTAAGGACTAAAAGAGCCAATTTTATTAAATTTCTATATTTACCCTTAACTTTAATGGGATCTAGTCTACAAATGGAATTCAGTTGGGGGCCAAACCAAAATAATTTTTATAGATTGGGAACTAAATATATTCAATTTAAATAGATAACCAAAATGAATTTAGGATTTTCTTGATTGTAGGGTTCAGCAAAGAAATAAAAAAACTCACAGACAGAATTGATCCAGACTAATTTGGTAGGTTTGATTTGATTTTTTTAATTTGCAGTTCAGTCCTGATTTGGAAAATTGGTCTCCGCGGATTGATCCCAAATTTAGGTTCATGATTCTATATTTAAACCGAACCGAAATGCATAATATGTTTATTTTTGCTAGATATTATATTTGTTTAAATTAATGGTGGAATAATAGACATGTTAAGTTTTGAAAGTTTATGTTTAGAAAAATCATGACAGATTAATATTGAACAATGTTTGCTTAATGTTATGTTTTTGTTTCTCGGTAAATATTATGAGAGTATGGAAATGGGGACATTGCTGTTGTGACTTAATTTGAGGTGTATTATGGACTTATTTTTATGATCCGGACCGTTCATTTTTTAAGATTTGTTGAGTACTTCATGACTATCAAATATTATATTAATTGGATATCAATAACTATATGATCGAATTGCATATTTGTTATGCTATTTCTCAAAAGAAAAACTTATTGTTTATTGTTTTCGTTATCGATCATATAGTTATTGATATCCAATTAATATGATTTTTGATAGGAATGAAGTACTCAACAAACCCTACAAAATGATCGGTTCAGATCATAAAAATAAACTCATAACACACCTCAAATTGAGGTACAACAGTCATTGCTATGCTTTTAGCACAACAGTGACCCCATCTCCTTGTTTAATAGGTATGTTATTATTATTTTTAAAATTAAGACAAGTGAATTTTTTTGAAAATGTTATATGATTTTTCTTGTGAATAGATTATGTAGAACCGTGGTTCCAAATTGAATCAAATCATGTTTAAATGGTTTGTTTCAGATTAGTTCCATGATTTTAATGGTTTGGTTTGATTCCAATTTTTATGGAACTATAAACAATGAATTAGTCCTGATTTCATCCCAAACCGATCCAAACCAGACCATGTTCAACCCTTCTTGATTAGGCATATCATAACATAAGATTGAGATTATTAATCCGTCGAACTCACATTGCATTATTTGGTTACAAAATTTTATTATTTGGATTATATTTCAATGGCCATTATATGTAACAAAATTGATGAATTTTTTAAGCCTACGACTAATATCGCGAAACATACATATAATTGATATTATATATATTTCCATATTAATTACAAAATAAACGTAAATAAGAGAGAATTATGTATCTCACTAATCCAACTGAATGACTAATACTAATCTCATAAATTTTTAATTCTCTCACTATTAATCTTATTAATTAAACACACCCTTAGAGACTAAAAAGTAGTTAACCATTATTTATAAATTTGGCAAACTATATTATGTAATAGTAACCATCTCAACCTGATTTTTGTCGAGTTTGACTATCATAAAACTGAATATATAATTAATAATTAACAAATAGTTTAAAAATATTATATGACATTATTTATGTGATAATTTAAGGGATTATCTACCACTCCTAACACGTAGACCATAAAGGCTTTGTTTAATTAGAAAAATTAATAGTGAAGAGATTAACAATTTATGGGATTAAAAAGCATCAAAGCAAACTAATTAATCCCCTTTATTGATGTATGTCACTTGCCTTGTAATCTGATTATCATCAATAAAGTTTTCTTTTGCTGATAAAAAAATTCATGAGATTAGTGAATGATTAATTATTCAACTAGATTAGTGGATTGTATGCAGTATTCCTAACTAATGATGTAATAAAATTTTTTACAGATGAGGCAATTTTTTTTTTTTTTTTTTTTATAATTAGCAAAGAAAATTTATTAATGATTAAAATGTTATACAAAATGATGGATTGGTAAATTGCATCATAGCCTGCAAAATACATCGCAGTTATGCTGATATCTCCAATTAAACCTAATCATGTCCAGACCCAGACCAAAGAAAAGGGTCGGGGAGGACCCAACTAGGAGGGGGATACAATCAAGGTAAAATAACGGAAAATGAAAACCATTTAACAAGTCGTCTAGCACATGCCTGATTTTAGTGGCTTTAATTCCTTCCAAAGAAAAGATGAAATCATTGATTGATTGAATAGTTAGAAATGTTAGCTGAAATCTTCATCCAAGAAGCAGTTTGAACTTTTAGAAGCTCATATAGGACGATATTGATGTTTGAGATGTTTTAAATAGGTGTATTTTTTAATTTTTTTTTTTTATAAAATATGAGTTAATTTTAAAGTGATATGATAAAAAAATAATATGAGTTAAATAAAATAATGTGATTTAAATAGAATAATAATTTTTTAACTTTTTAATTTTTTTAAAGGTTGCGAACCCTAGCCTAAATTGGAAAATAAAGAGTAGTTTACCCAACATATTTCGTGATTTTACATTGTTAGGAATATTGGGTAAAAAATATCATGTGCTCTGATACTATTTAATAATTTTCTAAGCGCTTAGTTCAAAAGTTTGCTTTCTTTTATCTAAAGATTCAGGGGTTAAAATATTCAGTAATGTTAGGAATCATGAAAAGTCTTTCATAAAAATGATCATGAAAGATTTGTGACCTTTGAGTTACACTTATAATAAAACACCACACACTAATCAAGATAATCGAAGGGTCACAAATTTTTCATGATCATTTTCATGAAAAATTTTTCATGATCCCTAACATGTCTCTAAAATATTAGGCGTATAAAGACAAGGTTCTGTCAAATGACTAGTTGCCCTCGTATACATATATTATATTGGCATAGAAAAAAGATTAGGAATTCTAAATTAAAAGTTTTAATAATTTTAATTGGTATGTAAATCTCATGTAATATAATGTTTGGGCCTTGGTTTTTTTTTTTTTTTTTAATTTTTGACAAAATTAATCAGTGTGCTTGGTTTAAATTTTTTGGATTAAATTTTTTGAAAACTAAGTTTTTTGATTTTTGTGTTTTTTTATTTTTAGTGAATATTTTTTAAATTTTAGACATTTTTTTTTTTACTTTTTTAGATGTACCTTACTTAGATGTATTTAAAAAGTAAAAAATTTGTGAAAAAATATTTTAAAAAATTAATAAATACATAAAAATACAAAAAATGTACTGAATTATTGTATTTTTGGTATTTAGTGAATTTTTAAAAGATTTTTTTTTTACAATTTTTTTACTTTTTAGATGTATTTATGTTAGGTATGTCTAAAAAATAAAAAAATTACTTAAAATATTAAAAAAATTTAATAAAAACAAAAAACCACAAAAAATAAAAAAATAAAATTTTTTGAAAAATGAAAACAAGCAAGGTGTGCTTTTTTAAAACTCCTTAATTAAAGGAATGTCCTATTTCTGATTCGCATATTTCCAAACCAAACCCACCTCTTCTCTCTCTCTCTCTCTCTCTCTCTCTCTGTGTGTCCAAACCCTCTGTTCTCGCTATTCCTTCATCCGCCGCTGGACCCTAGATCGAGCTCACGCGCCGCCGCCTCGACTCCCCTCTGTCGCCGTTGACTGCGTTTGGTTAAACAACCCTCATCTTCTTCTTCTCCTCTCTCTTTCTCTCTCTCTCCGTTTTGCTTCTAAACCATGGCCCCCGCCGCACCACCCTTATGTGTTACCGTCGTACTTACCATCGTCGACAACTCGCGACCTCATCATAGAGTATATGACCCATCAGATCTTAGGGCCAAGTAGGCTTAGATCTGTTCGAAAGCCTCAGATTTGGCTCAAATTGAAAAACAGAGGTCATTTCGCATGGCTTCCTCGTCTTGCACTCTAACGTCTACCGCCTCATCCAGTACGATCTCACTAGTGTTCCCTTCGGATCTCGCCTCGCCTCCCTCAACCACCACGCCGGCTCTTCGATCCTCACTCCTGGGGCTGATCCCATACTGTTATCTTGATTCCTGTTCGTGAAGTGAACCTCACTCACATTTGAGTTATATATACTTTTCTCTCTTCAATTAGAAGATTTACGTGTTAGAGGTTGGGAATTGCTTTTGATACGTATTTGAAGTACTCGTTCTGTCAAACAAAGTATAACGCAGTGGAATAAAAATTATGGTCATACCTTTTCGAACAGAGTCTAAATTGAAGGATCTCGTGAGTAAATCATGTGCTTCCTGAATCTGGTCAATCAACCCAGCAATGGGGTGATATTACAATAGTGAATATCACTCACACAAACCACAGTGGCTTTGATCATTGTTTTTGGGAGAGAGTCAGTATATGGGAGAAACTGTATATGGAAAAAAACTCAGATCATACGTTGTTTCTCTCTTAATCACCCATAACCCATATATCAGATATATAATGTGTTATTATTATCTATCCATATCAGTTAATGGAGATAATATCTGTATCCTGAGTGGTTATCCTAAATAGGTTTGAATTCAATTTCAAAACCTATTTGGATAAGGTTCAAATTCAAATTCGAATGGTCATGCCACATGGGCGCCCATTTCTAACATCTCCCACTCGCACATGAGTTGGCATGACACTACCACATCTCTATCTCGATCTTCCCAAAAAATGAACAATCTCATACTAGCCAATGCACCGTGCGACTGCTGAGAACACTTGCATGTGGGAGCTCTATACTAGAAACTCAAAATAAGCCAGCATAGAGACATCAACCCAAAAAAAAAAAAGAACAGAAATAGTGTCTCATATACCCCAGACCCATCTAATTACACCGGTGCAAAAAAACATCTCTAATCCCTCAAAAAGAGCATGTTTGACCCTCTCAATTCTTGCAATATATTCACACTCAATCCGCTTCTCATACAGAGCGATGTGAGTTGCCGGCAGTGAATATACATCAGTGGTGTAATACTAGATGACCTTCCCTTTGCCCTCATGCCATTTAGTTTAGGATTGACCGCTTTCCCAGTAATGTCCCTTAAGGCAGAATCATACATGACCGCAGGCAACATACCAAAGTAGCAGAACATCAACCCCTTACCTTATGACATAGTCAAAAGTCACAAAAGGGTACAAAAATGAAAGTCATATCAATAATGACACGTAAGACTCACACGGTGAGGAAACAGAGATCCATTCTCTCACCTCATTACTCAGTTGCCAAGCACATATAGTATGAATACATGTTACGGTGGAGTAACTCTTCCAAAAGAGTGACGTCATACTCGATACATCGTATAGATATTAGTCTAGTCGCTTTCTAGCGCCTAACCCGAATTCTCTATCTACTCGCTTTCTAGGCGCCAAATGAGATCTCGCATCTGGCTAATCATAACAGGCACAACATGGAAAGTGGGTACTAACATCCATGTTTGGTCCTTAACATGACCTCATCTTGGTTGTAACCAAGGCGACATGCATAGTGGATAATTTTAAGCCTCTCTTGGCTTCAAATAAAAATAAACCACTAGTCTCATCCTTGCTCGCTCTCAAGCGCCAAGGGCGATTGCTCGTGTGAGTGAGCCAATCTTGCCTGCTGACATCATCATCTGCTAATCATTATGACACAAACCATAATAGTGTCAACATCCCATCATCTCAAAATAAGTGATCGATTTAAAAAAAAAAATTGACCACAGCTTGCGCAATTCTAGATCCCAAACATAAGCCTTATCAGCACCTCTTGCGATAAGTATATACAACGGAATCCACCATGTGCGCCTCACATGAAGTGATTCATGATCATAACCTCTTGCGCAATAACCTCTCTAAAGATATTTTGGTGACCAATTTGCGTTCATTCTGGATGCGCCCAACTAACACAGGTACGCCTAACTAGCGCATTGAATTTTACAATGAGCAAATTAATATATTACTAGTAAAGAATTCTATCCATGATCCAATGAGCAAGGTCAATGTCTAAACAACTCAGTTGACCATTTACCAAAGATAACACTTATCATGCCGAATACGCCCACATAGCGTACTTTAGGCTCCCACAACAAAGAAAAAGATCAAGGAATATAGGTCATCTATTTCTCCCAAAGACAATCCGAGGATATACTCAATAGCTAAGGCTCTGGCTTTTACCAATAGGTAAGCCAATGGGTTTGCAATTTTGCATCTAGAATCATTTTAGGATATTCCTTATGTAAGTCATCGAAGACAAAATAGGAATTCTCCCAAAACAATCCCTAAGGATCATACATCCGAGCATATAAATTACATGACCCATGTCCATCATATCTAAAATAGAGGACTGCCCACACTAGGTGGCGACAATCCTATAAATTCCTGGCTCATAATGACTAAGTAAGGAAAAACTTCTTTTGGACCATTGATCATACCTCAGTGGTCTTCATCGATCATCATTTGCCTATCATGGCTTGACGAAATCTAAGAACCACTATTTGGATAACTGTTTTAGGCTGTAAAAAATTTATTGGAACTAGCAACCTTTCGCGCTCCTAACTTTTCACCATAAAAGCAGAAGGTAAATCCCTACGCATTTACTTATCCAATTCTCCAACGAGAAGTTGGGTCACAATGTCCACAAATCAATGTTCCGAACTTATGTCAATCATAGCCTAAGTCGAAATAACCTCACTCCCCAAGAGGAAGTCTCCTCATGGTCTACACTTTTCTCGATGGTGTGACTTTTCGGTATCTAGCGAGCCTTATGCCTCAACAATGACTATCCAAATTACGCATAACTTTAGAACAGTTTCGCGTCATAATGGAAAGTCAACCAATTTATAGAAATGGTTAATCCTCAAAGACTTTGTCTTAAATTGCGCAACATTAATCCACTTTCTAAAAACTGGGGACTAGAGCCTTTGGCATTATCCTAGGCTCTTTATCATCTTGCGGAGCAATCATGAATGTTTCCTTCTCAATCACCAAGTGATGACATGGAAAATTTTCATATTCGCTACCACGCAACTAAGAATGTAGAGTATTTTTCTCTAATGGAGTAATCCATTAGTAGGCACATCGCTCCCACTGTCCCTAGGATATTGGAAATTTCTTTCCATTCTCAACTAGGCTACATAAAAGCGCTATGCTTAGAATTCTCTATCTTATAGAGTTCCAAAACTCTATACACGTCACCTTTACTAAGAAAACTTTATGTGACTTAGTTACACTACCACAAAGCTGTTTACCTATATGCACATGACCCGGAGGGTTTACATGACCGCAAACAATAATGCACCACACAACCCTATGTGTTTACAAGACAGCATACAATAATGCGCTATAGAACCCTAGGTCTTAACTTCGCAATCTTATGAGAAGTAAAATAAAGATAAGCTGCTTAACGGTTACAGATCGCCCATAGATGGCTCTCTGCTAACCCATTACTCAAATGGAGTGTAAAATCTTATATGGAGGGCACTTAGTTAGGGATATAGGCAACAAACTAGTGCAATTCCCAATTGGGAAACTTTTTGTGCCATTATCTACCTAACATTAACAATATTTAATTCCTTATCTCTACTACACCATTGTGTTGTTGAGTATTAGGAATAATCAATTTTCTAAGCATCCATTTCTCTTCACAGAGTTTTCTAAAATAACTCAAATAGATACTTGCCACCTTGATCAAAACTAAAAGCACAAAAAGCTGTTATCTAATTGATCTCAACCTCATATGTGCAATATCAAAAAATCATCTCAAAACTTTTGACTTATGGGAGATCAAATAGTCTTGACTCAGATGCGTATCGTAATCTATAAATGTGTCGAGATTGAGGCCTAGCTATCATACCCTTTTACATATCTAGTCACAAAAAACATAGTGGACTAAATGCACCAATACAAATGATCTTCTACGGCTTTCCTACTTACTTGTGCGCACCCATTGCGAACAAAGTTATACATTTATATGAGAGTAGGATGTCACAAGCGAGTGGGCCCGAGAAGGCCTACTCAAACCATCGTGTCATCATCTCATTAATGTGATTAAGTATAATAAGCCACTGGTTCATGACCAATGTCATAAACTAATTCCAATCATCTTAATGTGTGAGTTCTCGAAGATAAGTTTAAAAGGTTTAGGCCCAACCAGGTAATGACTCAGGACTAATTCATATTCACTAGATCATAAAAGGATGTCATGGAGATATCAAGTGCGCTTAAGTCGCAAATTTAACTAGTAAGTGCTAATCCTCTGCATCTTCAAGTCAATTTTATTCTCCATACACTTTAATGCATCTAGTTGAAAGATGACGATACTCCTCTTGCCATATCTATTTCTCGCTTCATAGTTACTTGCAATTAATTCTACTATCCACAAGAAGGAGAGAATAAGCTATCAATCTGTGACAGCTCTTGAAGTAACTTAAGCGGGAATTAGGCTAAAGAGTCTAATTCAACACAATGCTCTCACAAGCGATGCGTCAAATTCTTAGAGTCATAACAACCTTGTCGGCCTTGACCTTTCATTACTATGCTACAACGTTTGCGCTTAGTGGTAAAAGTTATTCAAAAACGTTAGCCTAGCTAAGGAATCATACAAAGAAGCCCCTCCTCATGTTTCACACTCAAGTGTGGAAACAATAAGTGTCCAGATTTAGACAAGTTGGCAATGCTAATAGATTTTGCAGCCACTAAGCACTAATCTTTTCACCTAGTGTTAATAAATTTTTGCAGCTTCTAAGCGCTAATCTTTTCACTTAGTGTTAATAGACTTTGCAGCTTTTAAGCGCTAATCTTTTCACTTAGCGTGATATTTCAACGCACACTATTATAGTGCATGAAATTTTGCTCCATCCACTCCCAATAATTGGGTAGAGAGCAAAACACTGCTCATACTGGCTACTCGTCTTATACTTAATGACTAATTTATTTAAGCTCAGATTTCTTGGATGACGTGACTCTTGAATGTTACTTCATCCAATGATGTAACATTATTTACAAGTCAAATTACAAAGTCAATCCACGCAACTCAATATTCAAGATCATATACAGATCTATTGAGGGCTTACTAATTTCATAACTCCAAAACTCGCCAACCAAAACTACATAGCATGCCGCTAACTATAGCGCAGACATTAGTTTTTATTGTGCGAAACAAGGCAACAAAACCACGGCGACTTTGAGTCATGTTTCCTTACTTTGGCTCAAATAAGGTCTGACCTAAAGTCTCCAAGACTTTTGCTCATCTAAAGAATAGAATTACATTGTTCACATTTGAACATCTTTACTAAGTCTAGGTCAACCAAAATAACTTCCATAAGCTAAGTCAATTTTGAGAGAAATTCGCATTGGGATTAATTTGATTAGCATAATATAATTTTGCCGCAAAAATCTAAATTAAATAGTGACAATATTACACAAGTCACAAGATCAAAAATCCGCTATGCTCGTAATCATCTCTTGCGCCACAGGTGACAATTATCCAAAAATTAATTTAATTTATGCGCAAAATATTGGTTTTCGGGAGTTAATCTACAAAGATTTCTCTTAACCGAATAACCTCCCACTGACTATGGCCTGTCTAAAAGCATGATAAAAAATTCTAATTCCATACAACAACATCATAATGTAGATTCACAATCAATACATGCTATGTTACATTTAATAACGTAATTAAAATAAAAAACAATTAATCATGCTATTCTAATTACAACAATTTAGAAATTCTAGGCAAAAAACAACAACATGCTGTGCTTAATATTCAAATTATGCTATAACAGAAAGTATATCACTTCTGGAATTTTCTGAAATTTTCTGATATTTCAAATAACTAATAAACACACATAAAATTAGAAATAAAAAATTCAGAAACTGATAAACTGAAACAATATTCAGATTATGCCATAATTAAAATGTATATCATTCTGAAATTTTCTGGAATATTTCTGAAATTTTCTGAAATTTTAAATAACTAATAAACACACATAAAATTAGAAATAAAAAATCCAGAAACTGATAAACTGAAACAATTATACCAAGAATAGTAAAACATTTGAAGTCCACAATAAAAATTTCAACCCCAGAAAATTATTTATGCAATACCAGAATCATTTTAAAGCATAAAAAATGAATTATTAACATAGAAAAAATATTTTTTATTTTCATAAAATTTTCAAAATTTTACAGAATATAGAAAAATTAATTCTGAGTCTAACAGTATAAACCATGCATAAAACAAATATGTAATGAATAAATAATGACCATTTAACGCGACGTAATTAAAAACAAAACAAAGGTTTTACCTTATGCATTAGCGTACACAAGCCAAGCGCGAGGAAAAAACGGCGCTGTCGGCAGGCTCAGGCGCTGTGGTGGCTGTACCGACGGCTTTCATGGCGTGGGCCATTGCTGGCCATGATAAGCGCAAGGTAGCGTCGAAGAAGCGGCTGGCGCGTGGAAGCGCGTGGAGGCGGCTCACGGCGTCAGGTGGGGTGTGCAGCCCACGCGCCGCCTTCCAGGGTGTTTTCTGGTCCGATTTTTATACTGCCGGACTCCATTTTTGAAAACAAAAACATTTATGGCATTGAAAAATGAGATTTATGATCTTAAAAATGAAATATTTTGGATCTGTTCCTCTTTTATAAATATTCATGAGTATCGATGTGTACATATATATATATATATATATATAAATATACACATGATAAAAGAAAGCACGAAAATACCCATACAAGGCTCTGATACGAATGTCAAACAAAGTATAACGTAGCGGAATAAAAATTATGATCATACCTTTTCGAACAGAGTCTGAATTGAAGGATCTCGTGGGTAAATCACATGCTTCATGAATCTGGTCAATCAACCCAACAATGGGGTGATATTACAATAGTGAATATCACTCACACAAACCACAGTGCAAATGGCTTTAATCGTTGTTTTTGGGAGAGAGTAAGTATATGAGAGAAACTGTATATGGGAAAAAACTCAGATCATACGTTGTTTCTCTCTTAATCACCCATAACCCATATATCAGATATATAATGTGTTATTATTATCTATCCATATCAGTTAATGGAGATAATATCTGTATCCTGAGTGGTTATCCTAAATAGGTTTGAATTCAATTTCAAAACCTATTTAGATAAGGTTCAAATTCAAATTTGAATGGTCATGCCACATGGGCACCCATTTCTAACACGTTCAATTGCCAATTGATAGCTAATGGAATCGTTTTTTAAGTTTAAAGTTCGAATAAGCTTTTGATTACATAATATTAGACGAATATATGATTACAAGCTGAATGGGATAAAAATTTGGAAGCTTGGTATAAAGGTTTTTGTTGATGAAAATGGTTGGAATGTATCTGTCAATAGATTTTTTTGGCACGATTACAACTAGAGGTGTAAGTCAGTTGATTTATTGGAATTTTTGCTGAAAATGGAATGAAGTAAAAAATACTCTGGTAGTTCTTTTCAGAAGTAGGGAAATTTTTAGATTTTTGAGATTGTGTTTACATATTGTGTTTGTTTGAAAAAAGTTATGGCTGGGGGAGGGACAGTGGCTGTGAAGAGGCATCACAGACAGATTTGTTCATTTGTTGAACGACAGAGATAGGGGATAGGTTTCTGCCAGTAAAGATGAAGATAGAACAAATGTATTAAAAAAGGCTCAGATCTTGCTCACCCCCCTTTTCCATGGGTCTCTGATCTAGATCTGTTGAATTCAACAGATCATTTATTTTTGTTAAACAGATTGAATTTTTTTTGGATGATTGTTGTTGTTGATGAACAAATAAAGATAAAAAAAAAATAAACAGATAGGATTTGAACCTATAATAAATTTGGACAAATATAATTTTATTTGGACAAATATTCAAACAGATAAGAGAAATTTGAATTGAAAAGAATAAAAAATTAAACAGACAGGGAAAATTTTGAATATATAAGAAAAGAATTGAACACGGAAAAATCTTGAACATATTGGAAATTTTTTTGAACAAATAGTCAATGAAAGTCAACAGATAAAAAAAAGTCAACAGATAAATTAAAGGATAAAATTAAAAACAAAATGTCCTGCAAAATAAATGAAAAGACTTTTCACCAAAATATTTCATAAAAGATGGATCTCTCACTAACAAAAAATATTTATTAGATCTAATGTCTTATATCTTCCTTAATTTGGATTTATCACCAATTTACTATTTAATTCCCTCACAAATTTGGTGTAAGATATGTGGCATTGTTTAAATGGTGTTTCAAACCAATTATGTAGCAGCAAATTTTACAAGTTGAACATGTTGACTAACTTTTCTTAAGTAATTGAAAGATAAAGAATGATTTGTTTTGCGTGTATTGTGAGTTTTTATTTATTAAAAATACCACATAAACAATGGATTTAAGAAATTTTCTTAACATTGATCTTAAGAAACAAACGATAAAGAACATATATAAACAACATATAGAATCTTCTTAGGAATTGTCTACTAGTCTCAGTAAATGTAGAACACATGGATATTGTGCACTTGATCATGTGGCTACCGATTCAATTTTAAAGTTTAAAAGATTGTCTTTGGTTGTGAATATGTGAAGAGTTTTATATTGGACTTACCTCCTATATCAATTGATCCAATCAAGTGGTTTGTAGATAGGGGTAAAATTTTGAGTGATGAGAGTACACCAAGAAATGATAAGATGTTATTATTGAATGAATTCCAATCCAATCTAAGTAGCTCCAGCTTGCCTAACACAGATAGTCGTTCAAAACCTGTAAAAATCAATTTTCTTTTCAAGTCACCACCATTCGTTCAAACTAAAAGGAAACGTAAAATTGTTATGAAGTGCTTTATATATATATATATAAAGAATAGTTAGATTGTTTACTAAGAAACTTGGAGAGTTTCATTTGGGTTTGGGATAATAATGATATACAAACATTATTTTTGCACGTAACCTGTTGTGTAAAATAATATTATAAGTAGGAAAATGAGAGTAAAACCTCTAAATACTTTTTTTTTATAATCACGATTGTATACCTTTTATATCTTCTATTGAATTTTCACTCAAATCTAGCTCCTTTAAGTTGTTCATATTGCAAAATTCTACAATGAAAAAGGAAAAAGAAAACGAAAACGAATTGAGTGTAAATATGATCATATTTTGTTTATGAGTCATATGAATAACAGTCCATTGAATTGTCAACAAAAGAAAGGAAATGCCAAAATAATATCATTGTATGGCCAATGGGTTTCATTTATTGGTGAATATTGGTGGGAAAAAATTTCATAGAAATATATATATATATATATATCACCATCGCTGGAGCTTTTAAATACACATTTAATTTCTTTTTATAATCACCACATTAATGTAGGGAAATATTTTTAGAGGAAAATATTTTTGTTATTAGAAAAAAAATATGTTTCTCACAATGTGGAAAAAATAAATTGTTTCCCAAAGTTTACTTTCTGCAATGAATAAATTCCATCCCTAATATTTTTCGTCAACAATTTTTTTTGTGACAATTTTTCATTGCAAAAGTGTTTTTCATGTAGTACATCACCCAATATTTATGTATATATGTAAATAAAATAAAAGTAACATATATATACATTTTGGATGACCAGGAATACTTCACAAAAATGATATTTGTTTTTTGTGTGTGTGGCTTTTTCTGTTTATTTATTTATTTATTTATTTATTTTCCATGTTTACTTTGATTCAGATGAAGAGAGACAAAAATAGGCTTGAAGTCCAAATTTTAACACTTTTTATACTTTGAGAACTAAATGGATATAATCTAAATATTAAAAATTGAAATGATACAAATCTCATACTTTGGAGACAAGAATAGTACCTTTTTAATTGAATTTTTATATTTACCTTTTTTTATTTATTTATAACATCTACAAATGTAAATAGGATGGGGATCAAATCGAAATATTTTTTTATATATTAAAAATTAAATTGATACAAATCTCAAAAACCAATCTACATAATTGTTTTTCTTTGTAATGTTTTTGTTTTTGAGTCACATTGTAATTTTCACTTTCAATCACATTCCGTATGTAGGAGTGTAAAAATGGCCGAGCCAGATTTACACCCCTATCCGTACGAAGCCAAGTGGGTAAATTTTAGTAAAACAAAATTGAAAGTGTAGGATTTAAATTATTCAAATTAAAACTATGAAAATTAAAGTAATACTTCACTCAAATTAAAAGACTAGTGGTATAATTTATCCAAAAATATTTTACCCAATTATATGTAACCAAACACCAAAAATTTAGGAAAATATTTTGTAAAAAAAATATTTTACATGCAAACAAACAAAACCGTAGAGAATAAAAAGGTAACTAACCCTTGTTTATAAATTTGGCAGACTATCTTATGTATTAAATTCCATCTCAATCTAAGGGACTTACTCTTTTCGTGCTATGGTTTTTGTCAAGTCGAACTGTCACGAAATTGGATAATTGATAATTATTTAATAATTTTATAATATTATGTGACATTATTCATGTGATATTTAGAGGTATTATAGCAGCCTACAGAATCTATGGAACTCACATTGTTGATAGAAAGATTGTCTAGTTGTGAACATATATTAAGTATTTTATTACTGAACTTACCTCTTGTATCAATATCAATTGAATGGATTGCCTTCCAAATCAAGTACCACCAATCCGTTCAAAACTTAAAATTGACGTGTGGTCTACTCTATTTATTTAAAAAAAAAAAAAAATCAAAAAATAGTTTGTTTGTTTACTAAGAAACTTTGAAATCTTCATTTGGGATAATGATTACAAACATTATTTTTATACAAACATGTTGTGTGAAACAATATTATAAATGAAAAATCTTACCGAAATTTTTTTTAAGTTCCAAAATGAGGGTACAACCTCTAAAAAAATTCTCCATTATACATCTTGTTAGGTTTTTATTCTTAGTAATTCTGTTTGACAAAACTCCTTTCAGTTGTACTTGTTTTCGCTCTTTTCTTTCAGTGAAACTATGAGTATTTAGATGTGAATCTAACCCAAAGTGTGCCTTGCAGAGAAGTTTCAGAAGATAATTCTTTCATGTTTGCCACTTCGCTGACTATGTCGGGGATCGAACTACCCGGTCAACTCACGTTTATGTTGGCTCTATAGTGATAATTTCCTCTCACTTAAGCTTTTATTTGCTTGCAGAGTATAGTTGGCTCTATAGAAAAACACCAACATGGACTAATTAGACGGACCATCAAGAAGTAATGATGGCTTGATAGAAAAACATTAACATGGACTAATTAGATGGATCGCTCCTCCCTTGATGTTTTTAACAAACACATAGATTATTTAAGTGGAGGGCCATGTATTTATTGATTACGATGATTCAATTATTGGGATATTGAGAGGGAGATTTATGACTGGACATGGGCTGAGCTAGTTTGGGCCTCAGTCAAGGACTTTGCTTAGATGAAATGAGGCCACACGATCAACCAGGGTTTGGGCACGGTCAGATGTTTGATACGAACTGGACCAAAATCTTTGCCTAGTCAAGTTGAGGAATTAAGTTGGAGGTACTAGCCCGGTCTGGAGATGTGCATTTCGCAAAGATTGGACGGAATTTGTCCGCAGAAGACCAGGTTCAACTGAGCAAGAGCTCGTCGTGGACTGTACAACTTGGTTGAGCCCACGCGCAGGTTTGTCTAATGGGATTGGGTAGTTAGCACGGTCTTGAGGGAAGACTGTGGCGCCATGCTTGGCATAACTTAGTAAGGGGTGCTACATGGCGTGTTTGGATTGCATGAAGGAGATTTCATCATCCACACGCGTCAATACTGTTAGGCGGTTTTGTTATTTGGTGTTTGGCGGTATTTATATCTACACGTGGAAGAAAGTAAGAGGGAAACATGTCCATGCGTCTAAAGGAGGATGGGCGCAGTGTTGCGCAGAGAAACTATATAAATTGTGTTACGCCTCTATGCACAGGTCTGGAACTTTTGGTTATCAGAGCTACCTACCACTTTCTCTCCTCTCTCTCTTTTCCTTTCTAAGTGTGTTAACTTGATCGTCAGAGGGGTTTTCTGGCTACACACTGCCGGGTAGCTCACCGTCTTTGTGTTCTTAGGTCATTCGGAAAGCTTAAGCTTGGATTAGTCTGAGGAGTAAAGCAACGAATATTTCCTTCCTGTATAGATACTGTTAGATTAATCTAAAAATGGACCATATATTTTTACACAAAAAATTATAACTCACTCCATACTTATTTATTTATTTTTATTTTGTCCTTTCAAATGTTACCGTTAAAGTTATAGGGAATTTCATTAATTTTCAGAGATATTAAAGGTATGTATCATATGCACCTTATTATAAGTTGGCATAATTTTATCATAAAATTTTATAACATCAACTATGTACAAAATGCGTAATCTTGTCACAAATTGGCGTTAAAAAAAATATCGTAACCAAGTTACAAACTTATATTGCATGAATCCCAAAATTTTGAACATTTTATTATGCTAATATATGGTTAATGTCACAAAATTTTCTAATAAAATTATTCCAATTTATAATATGGTGCATTTTATTATGCTAATTTGTGGTTGATGGTACAAAATATCTACCACAAAATTTCCCTAATTTCTATATCTATATATTTACTTTTAAAAAAATTTCTTTTATAATGAGTAGTTAATGTTGAATCATAAGAGTTCACATCATTGAAGGCGACACAAAAAATCGCCCATGGTATTGACATGGCCATGCCACAAAGTCATCCTAATCATCTATTTGTGTGGGACTCATGTGGAATTTACACAAATAAATAATTTGGATGGCTTTGAGGCAATGTCACATATATTTTTTTCTACAAAATCATAGCAAACTACCTCTTCCATATAATTGAAGTTGTTGGACGTAATTGATTAAAGGATCATTCTCAGCGTTAAGCTCCTTTTTATATTTTTCATACCTTTTCGTATTCCTAGGAGGTCTTAACATAGACATGCATCGATAATTCAAACCATCTATTTCAGATGTCTAAAGAAATATTGTTTATGTAAAGTATTAATTTTATCAAACAATTATAACATAAATAAATCATATTTTATTTTATAAAATGAATAGTCTAAGTTTACAATCATATTTATCGCTCATTTATAAAACAAAATGTGATTTATTTCTATATTTATAGTTGTTTGATGAAATTAATTTTTGCATAGATGACTTTATTGTGAGACCTACAAGATAGACCATTTAGATTATCGATGCGAGTCTGAATTGAGACCCACAAAAAAAATATAAATACCCTCAAACCCAGTCTAATTTCAATCTCCTTATCATACATTAGTCTACAAAATTATTATTCATATGTAATACCGTGTGGATTTGGGTATCAAAATTTCCTTTATATTAGCATTACTGATAGATACAACTTACAGCTGCAAGAAAAAGAAAAAGAAAAAAAAAAAAAACCCCATAACATCATAATATGTGTAATGCCCTCAAAATATTATACAAATCAACCATTTATAAGATCTAGAGACATAAAAGAAATGTTATATTTTCATTCATCAGAGTTAATATTACAAAAGATATAACATGCATTACACTTTCATAAATGTTCAACTTGAAACTATAGCATGTAACTCTAGTTTAGAAAAAAAAAATAAATGCCCTAAAGGCTTACATCTTTTCAAGACTTCGCTTGGTTACAACAAAAGAAGAGTTTAGTCTCTATACAATTAAAGCCCTCGACTTGAATAAACATTAAACTCAAAACAAAATCACAAAAGTGGAGCTTTTAACCCCTAAGCCTCCCAAGCTATGTCATTGGAGGTGGCATGTCATTTGTACCTGAAAATGGTTTCCCAAGTAGGGTGAGCTAAAGTCCAATGAAGATATGCTAAACCATATATGAGAATTAGTTAAAATATGAGCATCAGATAAATGTGCAACATTCTTAACCAACACAAATTCTTTTCAAGGTCATTCAATATAGATAACCAATATCTTAATTCATTTCCATTCTACCATTTCGGGTAAATCAATTAGCCAAATTCATTATTATCAAGCAACCAATATGAGACTACAACTCAATGGTTCACAATTCAATACATTCGTCAAATCCAACACTTCTATTTCTTGCCATTTTACGGAACCACGTCCGAGGGAACCGACACCCATAAATATATAAGATTTTGGGACTTTCACCCTGGACACTTCGGCCAACTTAATTATCAATGGAGTCCATCCCCTATCTCCTCCCAAACAATGAAGTACATCGCCTATCTCCTCCCAAACAAAGATACATATACAATGAATTTAAACACGTTGTCATATACAATGACCAATCAAATCACATATTCAATGGTTTAATCCAACCGTCATATTCAATGACATAATCCAATTGATTAGTTTTAATTCACCTAATCCTCATGCAGTTTCTACAACAATCATAGCTATCCTCCACCGATAGCCCAAAGCAGATATTTCTAAATAGATAAATAAATCTAACAAATAGATAATTTATCATATTTTCCATAGATGAGTGATTTATCAAATCCAACTACACAACTCACTCGTGCATTCTTCCAATTTCATATTTCTCATAACAATTTCATCATTTATACTAATAATTTATTTAACTCATATTAGGGCAAATCTCCCCCTTTTCAAACATCAACCCCCAAGACTCAACTTCATCATTTATAGACAAATAACCCCATTTTCAAGACCTCACATACATGTATGGAGCCCCAAATAGAAAACCCCTCTTTCAAAAATTCAAACCCAAACCCTAACTTTACCCAAACTTCCCAACTCCACCATTTATGCAAGAATGACACATATCTAGGTTAAAACCCATATTAAAGAGTAGGGCATCCCTACCTCAAGCTTAGATAAGAGAGAAGAGAGAAAGCTCAAAAGTCGGTGGTGACGAAACCACGTTTTGCTCTGATCAAAACGAAGCCCTTGACAAGCTCTACACTTAATCCCAAAAGAGCAAGGTGAAAAGATCACTCTAGGTGAGTAGATCTAGAGATTTAAGTGAAAAAGTTTGAGTTTTAGAGAGAGAAGAGAGAAATCACGGTTTAAGAGGAAAAAATTGGAGGAAAATCATGAAAGAAAAATGGTTTGGGCCTATTTATAGTAGTAAGAAATAGCCCTAAGATCAAATAAAATAATAGGCCCCAAAACCCCCTTAGATAGGGCCCATTTGAACCTAAAAAATCTAAAAAAAACATGCAGGGGTCGACCT
Source organism: Camellia lanceoleosa (assembly GCA_025200525.1). Lineage (NCBI taxonomy): Eukaryota > Viridiplantae > Streptophyta > Magnoliopsida > Ericales > Theaceae > Camellia > Camellia lanceoleosa. The sequence goes on along the minus strand of CM045763.1, from coordinate 104,433,969 downwards.
TTTGGGCATGGGGGTCGACCCTTTAGATAGAAAAGACAATCTGCGCAAGCAAGGGGGGTCGACCCCATTTTCCAGCAACTAACACACAGACATAAGAGGGTTGACCCTCCCCAGTGTGGTGTCCATCCTATTTTCCAGTAACTAACACACAGACATAAGAAGGTCGACCCTCCCCAGTCTGGTGTCTACCCTATTTTCCAGCAACTAACACACAGACATAAGAAGGTCGACCCTCTCCAATCTGGTGTCTACCCTATTTTCCAGCAACACTTCCAGAAACTTCACCAATAGGTAAGGGTCGACCCTTAGGAAGGCTGGTATCGACCCTAGAATAGAATTTCTAAGTCTCCAAGGAACTTTTGACAATAATAAGTGCGAACAATCAAACCCAACAAGTTTAAATCGGATTATACTCCCCAAAACCAACCCATAACAACACCAAAGATTTCCAAGATAAAAATAAAGGATTCGAATACACTTTTCCATAAGCTTTGAAGGATACAGGTGCTATAATATGGTTAGGTCGTTTGGCCGTAATATTTAAAGCTCAGTTGTTTGAATTTTTCTATCTATGTTTGAATCAATTATATGTTGTATTTAATTTTTATTATTATGATTATAAATTCATTAGTTTCACTGTAATATCATATATAAATTAACAAATCAAAATAAAAGATTATTCAAAATTGTAAAATAGGGTTAAATTTAAATAACTAAAATCCACTATTTATATCATTCAACAAACCACTAACCTACAATAATTAGAAAGTGATCAATAAATTGGGGCTACTTCGATCAAGCGAACACTAGACCCTCCGAAACCTGGGGCAAGCAGAAAATGAGCCAACATACATAAACAGAGGGCATGCTGTTGAAAACTTTGCCAAAGACGATCGCTGCGGTCGCCGACATCAGAAAACCGATGAATCAAACTGGGAATGTCTAGTTCTCCGTTATGAACTAAAGATCAGGAATCGTGTAAAGTGAGCCCACACATCCGTCCTAAAGCCTGGATGTGACTAAACAGATCGACAGATTTCCTTGTCGCTACCGATTCCATCAAAAGTTGGAATTCTTCAATCGTAGGGCATAGCTCTTGTCCTCCAAAGCTAAAAACATGTGTAACCGGGTTCCAACATCTAGCTGCAGCATGAAGGAATAGAAAACATAGCAGGGTACGACTTAGCAAGAATAGTGTGTTTATTTTGGATCCCCAGAAATTCACTTTTTTCGAGCCATCCATAGTTGCAATCTAAAGTGAGTTTTTTGGTAAAGAATGGCTCCATTTGTGGCAAAAACAGAGCTGGAAAGAAGAAACTATGAAGTCCCAACTTTTGTAGAAGATAAGGTGCTGAGTAGAAGATGTGACAAAGAATCTAGAGGTTCCCTCACGCTTAGTGGCCGCCAAGTTGGTGGCCGACTGACCACTTTTGTACCCGACCGGCTAGTGCTAGTGGCCGATAACCACTTTTCATGGCCAACAACCTCTGTCTATAGCCGACATAATTCCTATGGCTTTCCTATGTGTTGGGAGTGCTGAGAACCTGTGTTTTGTTCTATTCTTGGTGCATCTTACCATCTTGTTTTGAATGTTTTGTTGAGTCATTTTTTATGTTGTTTCGCTTTGTTTATCTAGTTGTTTTGTTGCTGCTTATCGAGTTATTTTGTTGTTGCTTATCGAGTTGTATTGATGTTATTTTGCTTATCGAGTTGTTGCATTAGTTGTTCATTGAGTTGTTTTACTCTATTTGTTATGTGTTGGTTGGTTCATTACCTGATTAAGAAGTTGCCAATACAATGTACAATGTTCAAATTCCATCAAATCCCATTTTTGTGTAAAATGGTGCAATGCGATGCTCAGAATGTAAAACACAACATGTTTCATCAAAAGGATGATTTTCATTCTAATCATGCTTCTTTCTTTACAAAAGAGTACAAGTTTTTAAGAAAATAAAACTGTACATTGTGCTAACACAACTGGCTAAAAGAAAAAAACAAAAAGAGACTCAGCAGAGAACATCTAAATCGGTGCCATCCACCTCAGGATCGAGAGGCCCTCTTCGTCCTCTTCCTGGGCATGGATTAAGAGCTACCACTATCGGCGCCACTATCAGAGGCCCCCGTGTCTGAGCTAGCTACTGAACCGACCTCAACATCATCTTCGCCCTCAAAATCGAGCAGCCATACCTCTCGCCCTCGATGACTCTCGATCGTGGACTCGCCGCCTCCTCGTCCTCACTGCCTCATCATCATCATCGTCCGAACGAGATCCGGGGCCACTCTCGTTAGGGTGCCCCTAGCTCTACCTCGGCTGTGAGCTGGAGCCTCTTGCCTCTCCCTCCTTGCTGATAGAGGAGGTACTAATGGTTCTGCTACAACTTCCGCTGGAATGTCCAATGTGGCTGGGATCTGAAAAGGGCAGTTTGTCAAATACATTAATCGTGGTGTATATCGAGTACGGTGTTTAAGTGCAGTATCAAATGCAGTGTTTGGGTGCAGTGTTTGAGTATAGTGTGTCAGAACAGTGTAGTGTGGAACGGATTATGTTTGAAATGCTGATGTATCGGCAGGAAGTTTCATGGCATGAAGTGTGAATTGAAGGAAATTACCGGAATCTTGTAGAGGCTGAGCAGGTTCATGCTCCTCTGCACTATCTCCATCAGGGAAGCCACTAGCTCAAGGCCCGCCTGCAGTACTCTATGGGTGCCTCAGAATCGCATTGAGAGGATCGGTGTTCAATAAAGCATAACTGAAATGAAGTAAATATGCAAAATGTAAAGTATGGTACACATTGGAGTCGGGCCTCGAACCCGACAAGCTCATGCTCGGCTGGTGCGGGCTCAATGGGGATCTGGCAAGCCTCCCCAGTATGTCGCCAGTAGGTGAGTCTGGTAGGTAGTTCGCCACCCAGCCTCTATTTCGCCCAGAACCTCTCGCCTTGAGTCCTGGTTGCCTGCCCTTGCCCTCTCTCTCTCGCAATGAGCCCTCGCCTTCTCACCTCCATGGGTGCCAGCCGAGGTGGCATGAGGTATGTCTTGATGAAGGCTATGTAATCACCCTCGACTTAAGAGGTCAAGATCCCAACCTTTAGTGAAATCAATCATCTCCTCGCAGTGTATTTCTCTGGGCTCTCATGTATGTCGGAGGCGCATTGAACTCTTGGCTCGCAAGCCGATGGTCCGCGCAAGAATCGCCTCCCTAAGAACCATGCTCGATAAACCAGCCCTCGAAAGCAGAGCCGAAGCGGAATCCTCTCGAGCACCAATAACTAATCCTCGACTTCAGCATCATCACCCAAGGTTGCCAAGGATCTCAGAAATGGAGAATGTGCGATTGTTAGCTATCATCGATATTTCAATATGAGTCAATTGAAGGAAAACATAAACATAGAAACTTGAGTTACCTCAGCCGAGGTCATGGTATCAAAGTATCGACGGAAGAAAGGGAAGGACTCCCGGGACCTCCGCTGGCATCTTCCGTCATACCGGTGAGAGTATGGCATGACAGGTGGCATCTCCACATCCGCCTGGGCAAGTCTCTAAGGTAGGCGACATCCATAGTGCAGAAAGTAAAAGGGCAATAGTGAGTATACAATAGATAAATGTACGTGAAGCAGAAAACATATTGTGTGTACAGTATACAGTATGTGTAGTGTATAGAGTATACAAAGCAGAAAGCAAATTGTGTGTACAAGATTATAGATGTGTGCGGTGTCAGAGAATGCTACAAAAGCACAACAGAAATACAAAATAGAAAAGTAAAGCATACCTCCAGCCCTCCAATAGCCTCCTATTAGATGTCCGCTCGCGAGAGGTCGAGCTCATGTACCAGATAAGGTGGCTAAGCCAGCGCCGCCCAATCAGAGAGTCGACATGGGATAGATCCACCAGGCACTAATGAGGTATAACCCGATGGTGTTCGCCTGGCCGACGAACAGTAGTGCTAAAGAGGAACATCAAGAAACCTCGCATGTTGCTCGGTCTCCTCTCGTGGTGCCATCCCTCCTCAGTAGTGGTCCTAAAAGCATGAATATCGAACCATCCCTGATCGGGAGATAGGTGGGCGAGTCCCCAGCAGGTAAATCTGAGCGGCCTCCCACTCGCCCATATCAGTATCATAAGGAATCGGATGACCCCCCACCTCTATGCCGGTGAGCACAGAGAAGTTGAAAGGAGTCATCGTCATCTCTTTTGCGGTAGAGAAGTGAAAAGAATCGGTAGTATCCCACCACCTCTCTACCAAGGTACCCAGTAAAGGCTGGCTCGCTATGAGGCGTGAGAGCCCAATGTAGAATGAGCCCAAATTGGCCTCGTCGATGATGTGGCAAACGCCGCAGGAGCTCCATGTACCACTCCCTTGCAGGTGGTCCCGTATCCTCGATGGCGTGTGAATCCTCGTGATCGTGACAAGTAGATAAAATGTATTGTAAGTAACATAGTGCAAAAGTGTGATTATATAAGCAATGGAAAGTACATCGAGGAAATGCAAGAATGTAGTGTATACCTCAGAGGCCCCATGAGATAAATGTGACTCGCTCACACAAGAAGAGGTCCTCCGGCGCCTGTAAACCCCGAATCGACGAATGCTATCGGAGGTAGCACGGTATCTCGGATGGTACGCCGCCGGTCAAAAGGTCGAACGCTAAGTGGTAGTGGCTCAAACTCTGGATCCACCTCCATTTCTGGAGAAGCTCCGTCATGTGGGATATCGTCTGCCATCTTGAGGAAAAATGAGAAAGTGGTCAGAAATGGGAAAAATGGGCGAAGAATGCCAAGAGTCAACGAAAGTCAACTCCAAGAGGGAAAATGGCAGAAAAAAGTTAAAGCCCGGGAAAGGGCGCCAAACTCAAGGGTAACTCGAGGGAAACAAGCCTTAAGTGGTGGAAATGAAGAAAGAAGCACCGAAAGTGATTTTCAATCGGTTCAAAATGGAGTAAACTATGAGGGTTTAGCGAAGAAAATGTCCGTGGGGCATTGGAAAACGCGTATAATACTCGGATCGAAGGAGAAAAATGGTCTAGGGAGAAAGAGGAGTAAGATTTTTGGCAATGGAGAAGTCGAGAAATGGGGTTTGGAACCCTATCCTTAAACACCCGAAGTGAAATGGCCATTTTGCCCCGAATCTGCCATCGGTGGCCGACAACTGTTTTTGGTGGCCAATGGGTGGCCGATCACCTTCCATGGTGGCCGACAGGCCTTCAGTGCTCTCCATGTGTGTTTTAATACTGTTTTGTGCCCTTGGTTCTTGAGAAAGTGCAAGGAAGACTCACTTTTAAGCTCAAAGTGTCTCTGCGGAAGCCCCGAACTGTGTCTTCGGTGCATGGCTCATCACTATTAAACATTGGTGAAGTGTATTCTTTTTTTAAACATACAACAACTCTTCCGAGAGGTAAATCGGAAGTTGCGACTGAGTTGTCTTCATCAAACACGCTTTTGTCGTTGCATAGAACGTGCATGTTTTTGTTGTTTGCATAGAATATGCATGTTGTGTTGTATTGCATTGTATATGCATCCCCATGTTTGCATAGAATATGCATGTTACATTGAATATGCATTGTTGTTATTTTGCATAGAATATGCATTTTGGGTTGTATTGCATTGTACATGCATCCCTATGTTTGTATAGAGTATGCATGTTGCATTGAATATGCATTGTTGTTATTTTGCATTGTACATGCATCTCTCATGTTCGCACAGGATATGCATGTTGCGTTGTATCGCCTTGTACATGCCCTTACATTCGCATAGAAAATGTTCGTACTTGTTGCATCGACCATGTGTTTGCTACTATTGCATAGAATATGCATTACTCTGTCTATTGCATAGAACATGCTCTCGCTCACGCCACATAGAATATGCTTATGTTTTTTTCCTTGCATATTGTGCATGAAACATACCTCTAACATTGTGTCACGGTTATTCATCTTGTATAGAACATGCATTCTTATTGTATTGTACCTTTCAAGTTTCTTTCTTATGCAGGGACGATATTGTATGTACGGTTCATTCAGAACTGGTGCAACTGCATTTATATTGTACGATGGTTCATTTAGAGGAACCTGTAAGATAATTTGTCCCTTGAACCCCTTGTTGGTTAGAAACACTCTGGTACGCCCGGTGTTTACACCACACTCCCTTGTTGGTAAGAAACACTCGGGTACGTCCGGTGTTTACACCATACCTTGCTTTGGTTAGAAACATTGGAACGTGTTCCGATGTTTATACCACCCCCTGGTTAGAAGCATTTGGAACGTTTTCCGATCCTTATACCACCTTGTTTTGGTTAGAAACAATGGAACGTGTTCCGATGTTTACACTACCCCCTGGTTAGAAGCGTTTGGAACGTGTTCCGATACTGATACCACCTTGTTTTGGTTAGAAACATTGGAACATGTTCTGATGTTTATACCACCCCCTGGTTAGAAGCATTTTGAACGTGTTCCGGTGCTTATACCGCCCTGTTTTGGTTAGAAACATTGGGACGAGTTCCGATGTTTATACCACCCTTCGGTGTTTACACCACTCCCTTTCTCCTCTCGCGTGTGACGCGTTATGATGTTTTTGGTTAGAAACATTTGGGTACGCCTGGTGTTTACACCGTACTTTTCTCCTCTCGCGTGCGGCGTGCTAGGACGCTTTGGTTAAAAGCATTCAGACGGGTTCTGGTGTTTATACCACTCTTTGTTTTGGTTATAAATATTTGGACGTGTTCCACTATTTATCATTGTTCTCTTTGGTTCGGAATATTAGGGTGTGTCCCTGGGTTCACACCATCTCTCGCGTGTGCCACACATTAGGATCTTGTTTCACGCCTCAAGTGCGTCGGAGGGTTGTGTTGTTCTTTGCTTTTCCTACGTGATGTGTAGTTAAGATTGCATAATTTTCTTACATCCTTTCTACATGAAATGTGGTTTGGTTCATGTTTACTTGCTTATGTATGAGTTTGCTGTAGCGTTTCTTTGCATAACATTTGTATCTAGATGTTTCATTACAGCCCTCATTGCATGATCATAAGTTATGTTGTAGCATCGCGGCATGTCATTTGCATCTTGCCCCATAATTATGTTGGCTTGATTCCTTGCAAAGGGATACGAGGCACTGTGAGGCACAACCATTCTTTGTTTTGCTTGCTTGTTTGTCCAAGTCTTCGGCCTTGTCAAAAATGGGTCGTTTCTAGGCTTTGACATTCAGTCTCGTCATTTCGTGACTTTTGAGTTCTGTCAAAGAGGGGCAATTGTAGACACTCCATTTTTGACCATCCTCAAGACTTAGACGTCATTGTTTGAACACTCGGTGATTTTGTATACTCGTGTTCGTTTTAAGTGCCTAAAGTTCTCGGCCGAGCGCCTTGCCTTTGAGCCTCTAAACTTGTCTGTTTTGTGCTTGGTTGTGGACCAACAACTTGTTGTTTCAAGTCTGGAGGAGAGGGTGGCCTGTCAGCCATCCCCACAGTCCATCGGCTATGGCTTGTGCCTGCCGGCCATCAGTAGTGGCTGGTTGGCCACATTGATGGCCGGTCGGCCACTAGTGATGGCCAGTGGCCATTTTTCACATTTTTTCAAATATTTGTTTGCCAGCTGTGCTAGCTGTTGTTCACTGAAGTGCATCTCCATACACGTGTATGGAGGGATGAATACAAGCTTTAATCTTGGTTTTCTATATATAGGGGGTGTCCTCCCCCATTTTGGAGGGTTAGACATTTTGGATCAAAATTCTCTCTCTCTCTAGAATTCTCTCTCTCTCTTCTTGTTTTGTGCTTTGTAGTTAGTTTTCTCTATACCTTTGCACACTAACTCTTAACCAAACTTGACCACCTTGGAGCTGAGGTCCCTTGGAGCCTAGTGTAGACACCCCATTTTTGACCGTCCTCAAGATTTGGACGTCATGGTTTGAACACTCGGTGATCATCCATGTTTGTATTCGTCTTGAGTTCCTGGAGGTTTCGGCTACGCGCCTTGCCTTAGGTTCTCTCGACTCGACTGTTTTGTGTTTGGTTTTGCACCAAACACTTGTGTTTTGTTTTTGAGGGGTAGGGAATGGCTTGTGGGCCACCCCCACACCTCACCGGCCATGGCTTGAGGCCACCGACCGTGTCTTCTTGCCACCGGCCATTGGTGATGGCCGATCGGCACCTTTTAAGGTCCGTCGGGCATCTTTGTTGGCCGATTGGTCACTTCTTCTGGCCGAGCCCTTTTCTTGAGAGTGGTAGGACCCTTTGGACCCCTGTTTTAGCTTCTTGAGGAAGCTTGAACCCTTTGAACCCTTGGTTCTAGCTTCTTGAGGAAGCTTGAACCTTTTGAACCCTTGGTTGTGGCTTTTTGAGGAAGCTTGAACCTTTTGAACCCTTGGTTTTAGCTTCTTGGGGAAGCTTGAACCTTTTGAACCTTTGTTCTAGCTTCTCCAAGAAGCTTGAACCCTTCTAAGGTTCCAAGAGAAGCTTGCACCTTTTGCACCTTTTGTCTAGCTTTTCTAAGAAGCTTGGCCCTTTTGCTCCAAGCTTCTAAGAGAAGCTTGGACCTTTGGGTTAGCTTCCTTGATAAGCTTGACCTCCTTTGACCCTTTTTATGTTAGCTTCTCTTAGAAGCTTGGCACCTTGTCTTGCTCTATAAAAGGAGAGCCTCTCCTTCCATTTCAAAGGTTGAAAAAAATCTGATATATAAGATATATATATCACTCTCTCTCTATATTTCCCTCTCTCTCTACATTTGGGTGTGTTAGAGGGTTCAAAAGGGTCTAGTTCTTGGCCATTTGAACTACATCTCCTAGCACAATACCTCCATCATCAACCTAAGGAGCTTGGAGGCCATATTCAGAGGCTAAGGGACTGTTTTTTTGGACCAAGAGGCTGCTGTCCCCTTTTGGCTACAAAGGTAACTCTTTTTCCCTCTTTATTCCCTGTTTTTGCACACACTTTTATCCTATCTTGCTTGCTGTTTTGAGCTTTGTGTATAACATAAAAAGTTTTTTTTTTTTTTTTTTTTTTTTTTTTTTTTTTTTTTTAAGATACTTCATTAAGGTCACTTTTGTGTTTGGGGGCGTTTACTGCCTCTTCGCCCTTGTTTGGCCCCATTTTTGTGTGTTTTTGGTGAGCTCCGGACCACCTTGTTTGGACCTTCTCACTACTCAAATCTTGAGGATTTCAAGGTGAGGATGGTGGTTTGAGGTCCTAAGAAGGAGAGGGTCATCCCCTCTCCTTGTTGTCTTCAAAAAGTGCCATTTTAGCCTCATATGTGAGCAGCATTTTTAAGTGTATGTTGGCCATGTCTTAAGTGTTATTTGTGCTTATTTTGTCATGATATAGCACTGTTTTAAGTTGATTTAGACACACCATGCATGCTTAGCATACTTGTCTTGTAATGCCATGAAATTGCCTTAACATGTATCTAGCATTTGGACCACCATGCTTGCATATTTTGGCTTAGCTTTGTGAAGTTTTTGGTCGTGTTCTAACATGCTTAAGGTCTGTCTTAGGTCTTTGGAGTCATGCTTTCCATGTTTTGTATAGCTTCTTTGCATTCTAGCTTACTAGCCTTGGGTATGTAGATCACTAGCATGCTTTACTTGGCCTATTCTCATGATTTGGCATCATTGGAAACCATATTTCAGTCCATGTTCCATGCTTGCATACTTGCATTTTCCATCCCTTTCATGTTTTTGAAGAAGTTGATGGCTTATGCTCCATGTTTAGGCCCTTGTGCATGCACATTTGTGTGTGTGTTTTTTCATGCCTTGTTTGCATCAAGTTTTGGTCATTGCTTTTGGACCTAGTAGAGAGGTGATCAGATTAGTTTAAGACCATCCGTTTGGCATGTTGTTGCATGCTATACATGTTTGTATGTTTAGGTACTTAGCCTATTAACATGTTGCATGTTTTAAGTGTCATAGCATTTGGCATGCTTCTTGTGTTGAGTTGCTTTGCATATTTACATGTGTTATTCCTGTCATGTCATTGCATGTGTGTCATTAACATTGATGTTATATGCCTTGCATGCTCACTTGTTTAGTTCATGTGCCTATTGCGCATGGTTTTGGTTGTTTGCATGATCATGTTGCACACTTAGCTCACATGCCTAGGTTGCATTACATTGGCATGCATGCTTTGCCTCTTGAATTGAGTATGATAGAGGTTGAGCTCATCGTTTGTTTATGTGCATTTCATTCTACATTGAAAATGCATACTTGGTCTCTTGGGCCATCACGCATTGAAATGCGCGAGTGGTCCGAGAATCGAGCACCATACCCCTTTGAGTCATAAATATGATAAGGGATGTGGTGGTGCATACATTTGCTTGAAATGTATTGTCATGCCTTGTTTTGCCCTCTGCCGCCGTAACAGTTCGCAGAAGCTTTTGGCCGGCCATCTATACTGCCGACCGGCCATCCATTGTTGGCCGATGGCTTTACAAATGGTCGATGACCATCCGGACATGGCCGGTGGTGTTCTGTCTTAGCCGATGATGTTCCACAGTGTCCATAGAGTGCTCCCTGGGACTTGTGCAATTTTCAGAGGAGCAGAGCAGGGAAAACAGAGGCAAACTTGTGCATGGCATTGGATTTCTGAGCAAACCCGAGCACGCGCACATTGGACCTTCTTCCTGAGGCCTTTACTGCTTTCTTAGCTTAGTTAATTTGCTTAATTAATTAGGTGGTCTGTAATAATTGTAATTGATTAGCTTGTAGGTTAATTAATTTGTATTATTCTTTTGGTCCCTCCAAGCGAGAGTGAATTTGTAATAAGTGTGGGTGCGTGTGTGCATGTTTTCCAATCCCCACTTCTTTCTCCCTTTTATTTAACCGCTTATGATAGTTAGTATTAGGGCATATTTGAATTAGCATACTGTAACAACGCTCGTGAGGAACCTCGCTACAGTTCGGACTCAATTTGTGTCGGTTCTGAATCTTGAACCAAAGAGTCCAAATCCGGCAAATCGTTTTGAAGAAAAACAGATTTTGAAAAAGTAGTGCCAAACATGGACTGCTTTGCCAGATTACAGAGTCGCCACCTAAATATTTTAAAATGGGAAATTTAGGAAACCCTGACTCGGTGCCGAAGGCCACATGTCCGTCATCACCAAAGTGGTCTTGGCTCGGGAGCTTGGGTACGACGGGAAGGTCACTATGAGCACTTTTGCTCCGGTCCGAAGACCGGCCTCTACTAACCGTGATACCCGTTTTTGAAAACTTTATGCGTTCTTATTCCGGTTATTAACCTAGAATTACTATGTGATGCGCACAACACAAAAGTATAGACTAGATTGCCTAACTTGGAAATAAACATTGCATATCCGTTTGTTTTGAAAAACGTGTTAGATTTTGCTACTCGCAAGTAGGCTAAAATACGGATTTCAATGAGTTGTTCCAACTCAGGCAGTCCAACCTTCACCCACAGGCATTCAAACAGTAATATCACATAAGCATTTAGCCGCATGGCAAGCATACTGTCATGGCAACATTCACACGCATGTGGTATGCTAAAGCGTAAAAACTTACATCGTACTCCGTGCCAAAAACAATAACCCGGTTAGCAAATATGCATGACCTAGTTCATGTTAAGTGGCTAATGCAACACAGGCATAGATGCAATCTAGAGTAGGCTCGGCTACCCTAAGCATGGCACATGAAATGCAGCAACTACCACATATTCAATTTGGAATTGAAAGTACGATGCAGTTTGTATGATGTACCGAGCTCGGTGCATGTAAACAAATGCATGAATGCACGCATGCATTGCATAAGGTATGCTAAAATAAGTATGCCTTAATCTACCAACATAAGCGGGTAAATAAAAGGGAGAAAGAAATGGGGATTGGAAGACATACACCCACTCACACACACTTATTACAACTTTGCTCTCGCTCGGAGGGACCAAAAGAATATACAGAACCGAATAACTAATTAACTACGCAAGCTAATTAATTATTACAAACCAACTAAATTAATTAAATAGAATAATTAATCTAATTAAAGAACCGCCTTGATGAGGGCCAAATGCAAGACGCTCTGGATCGCTTTAATCGTGACCGCCATGCAAGGATTGCCTCTGCTTTCCTCGCTATCCTCCTCAAAATTACCAAAACTTCAGAGTGCCTCAGAGCACCGGGAGTGCCACCGTGTAGAGCACCACCGGCGAAGAAGGAGGCCACCGCACTAGATGAAGTTATCGGGAAATTGATTGCCGGTCGGAGACTAAATAGTGCCGGCCGGCACTTAACACCTGCAGAACCTGCAACTCACAGCAGCAGAGGACAACAGCATGCATGGCAATGTGATTCAAGGTATTTGTGCACTATACACACCCCTTATCATGTTATTGACTTAAAGGGACATGTGCCTCGATTCCCGGACCATCAATCGCGCATTTCCATGCATGATGGCCCTAAGAACCAAGAATGCAACTTTGATTTCAAATGCATGCAATGCAAACAAGCAAACAAGGGTGCTCAACCTCCATCATACTTCACTTCAAGAGGCCAAACATGCACAATACAAATGCAACCCTAAACATGTCAACTAGGCATGCAACATGGACTATGCAATATGTTTATGCAAAGGGTTCAAGCAAGCATGCAAGGTAAGCATGCAAACCAATGTAGGATGGTCTTATACATGAATTAGGCAACTCAAATAGTCCTAAAATCAGTGGCCAAAGTGCCTAGAAATGGAGACTAAACACACACACACATGCAAGTGTTATGGTCCAAACCCAAGGCATAATCATGGCAACTCCCAAGCACACTTGGAGATACCAAACAAGCACAATAAACACACATTGTAAAGCTCTAAAAATCATGCAAAACATGATGCCAAATCATGCAACAAAACAAGCCAAACAAAGCATGCAAATGGTCTAAGGTTCAAAGCAAATCAATGAGGCTTTGAACCACACTTAGCACAACCACATATGGCAATACTTAAACACTTTAAAACAGAGTTTTAACACATAAAACTAAGCCTAAAGGACCACCTAGATGGCATCTAGATGACATGAATCCAAAGGCATGCATTAAAGCCAAAACATGGAGCATTTAACACATACTCTTAAAGCATTAAAGAGGCATGCTAAGCAATCAAACAAACATGTATGAAGGACTGAAATAGCATGCAAAATAATTCTAAACTACCAAAATGATGCAAACAAAGGCATGCTACACTTATGCACTTAAGGCCAACAAGCCAAGGATACAAAGGAGCTATATCATGCATGCCAAGATCAACCCAAACAACCTAGGACAGACCTAAAACATGGCAATATAAGCACCAAATCTTCACAAATGCAAGCCTAAAACATGCTAGAAACTAAGGCACACAACCTAGGCATGTTAGAGGACCAAAGAGGCATTACAAAGCAACCATGCAAAACATGCAAGGAGTGCTAAAACCAACTTAGAAACATGTTATATCATGGAAATATAAGCATGAAAAACAAACCAAACATGCTCAAAACACAACCAAACATGGTGCTCCTTTGGAGGCCAAAACTTGCCCTTTTCAAGGACATCAAGGAGAGGGGTGGCCTCCCATTTTGGAGACTTTATGGCACCATCTCCAACACTGAAATCCCTCAAGATTTCAATGGTGGGGGGGCCCAAGCACAAAAAACTCCGATCTCTACAAAAAGGCACAAAATGGGCCCTTTTCAAGCCCTAAGGGTGGTCAAACTTGCTCAAACCACAAAACACTCTTAATAAACAATAAAGAGGCTTAAAAACAGAACTTTTATGTGTTATAGACTAAGCACAAAAACTGTTTTAAACTAGGCAAAATGGAGTGCACGCAGGGGGTAAATAAAGTAAGTTTTGTCACCCTTGAAGACCACCTTCACAAAGGTTGGAGTTGTTGGTTCCTTGAGCTCCAAACCAGTCAAGAACTTCAAGAACAAGCCCTTAGCACCTCAGTTCCAAGAGGAAGGTGAAACACTAGGTGTTTATGTGCAATAGTAAGGCACAAAACACCTAGACTAACAAGTGGGAAGAAGAGAGATAGGATGTGTATCTATCCTAACCCTAAAAACCAGAGCTTCTCCCTCTCCTAAAAATGTCTAACTCTCCAAATCTTCTCACCTCTTGAGCCAAGAGAAGAGCCTTTTCTTGTATATGCACAAAACTTACAAGTTAAGGCATCAAAAAGGCTCATCCCTCCATACACGTGTATGGAGGGGAAACAAAAGGCATACAGTTGTCTGAAAATATCTCAGAAAACAACTGTATAGCGATCGGCAGGGCAAAATGATAATTTTGCCAAAAAGAGTGCCGACCGGCACAAAATAGTGCCGACCGGCACAATATAGTGCCGATGGAAACAATCACCAGCCGGTGGCCTCTAGCCACTGCCGGTGGTATGTGGGGATGTCTCAGAAGGCATTCCTTACCCCTCCAAGGAAAAACACCAGTGTTTGGTGCAAAACCAAACACAAAACGGTCAAGTTCGGAGGTCCTGAGGCATGCCAGAGTCGAGAACTCCGAACTCCAAACAACCACAAACATGGGTAATCACCGAGTGTTCAAGCAGTGACGTCCAAGTCTTGAGGACGGTCAAAAATGGGGTGTCTACAGCTTGCCCTCTTGACAGAACTCGAAGTCATAACAATGACGGAGGAATGTCAAAGCCCAGACGACCCATTTTTGACAAGGCCGAAGACTTGGACAAACATGCAAGACAAAACAAGGTATGCGCCCGGAGGCAGGGGCAAAATGCAAGACGATGCAAGAAGCCGAGCATAACTTATGATCATGCAAAGGATGCTGTAATGGAGCACACATGCAACAGTTATAAGCTAGCATACGCCAATCTACACTATAATGCAGAAAGGATGTAAGAGAATTATGCAATTCTCAAGACGCCTCACTCGGAGGATACAATACTGCGGCGTCGTCTGCTGCACCGCCTCAATGAGCCGTACATACAATATCGTGCCTGCAAAGAAAGCAAACTTAATAGGTACAATATTGTTAGCCATATGCATGGCAATGCGAAATCCAAAATGATATGCAATATATACAAAATGATGTATGAATAATACAAATGATAATGCAATGCAATTGAAACTATGCAAACTACATGCAAAGCAATTGAATCATGATTCAATCATGAGCGGTTCGAAACCACACAAATGTCAAATAGATTGATGGAAGTAACGAGTCCGTCTACCATAGAACGATGTCTGAACTATGAGTGATGTAGACGGATGCAAGGACAAGTATTGGGTGGGATGACATAAGTGGGGAAACGACCCGCTGGGGAGAGAATAATGATCCTAATGCCGGACGCAACAATTATACTACAATGTACTATGCGATTATGGCGCCATGACCAAACCAGATCTCGCTTAGGAAAGGCATGCACACATACAAGCCATGTCTAACACGTAAAGGTGCCGCAACCTCAAACCAAGTTCATCAAGGAATAGGCGCGATGCACATGAACCATGCTTTGACGTGAAAAGTAAGGGCACATACCGCATCAAGCTCAACAAGGAAAGGCGCAAGCCATAGATGGAAGATGATGCATTGATGCATGCAACTACAATGCAATAGAAATGGATATTTACGTAAAATGCATGACATATGCACTATACTACAATGATGATGCATGACTTAATGCATGTTCTTTTTTTTGTTTTTGAAATGCATGACATATGCAATATTTACAAATGATGCATGACAATGCACGGTTGTTTTTGTTTTGTTGTTTTTTTGAATTTTTGAAATGCATGACATATGCAATGGTATTAATGATGCATGACAAATGCAAGATGATGCAATGGTCGCGATTACATTTTCCTATTCTATCAACAGTATGTATATACTAGGTTGGTTCGGATCCGCACTGAGGCGTAAACATGCCGCCAACCTATGGGGCTTCCATACAAATTTCAAGCCGAGGGTACACCCCGGTATTTAAACCAGACTTTAGTCTCGAAATCTCAACCTTTATGTTTCTAGGCATAAGCCGCTCAAACTCTAGTTTTCACCGCCCCATTAGTCTCCTAGAACTCACCAAACACGCATGTGGCTTTACTGCACCACCAAAAGTCGATCGGCACGACAAACACCGGGAATTGCACCTTCAGAGGATTTAAGGTCTCCTAGACCGATGCTAAATGCATGACAATGCATGTTTTTTTTTTTTTTTGAATGCACATGATGCATGACGCTTTTTGAAATGCGCCAACGCTGCGGATTTTTGAATGCATGACAATGCATGAATTTGAAACGCGGTGCGCAAGACAGTGCGATGCGATGCATGCTAAATGCAATGAGGTGCGCCTTAATGCACCGAAGGTTTTGCACCTCTCAAGGATTTAAGGTCTCCTAGATCGTGCGTGTTTAAGGTCTCGCCAGACCCTGGGGGGGCAACTGATGAGGTGCGCGAAACAACGTGATGGAATGCATACCAAATGCAATGAGGTGCGCAAAACAACGCGATGGAATGCATGCCAAATGCAATGAGGTGCACCTTAATGCACCGAAGGTCTTGTGCCTCCCGAGGATTTAAGGTCTCCTAGACCGTGCGTGTTTAAGGTCTCGCCAGACTCTGCGGGGCAACTGTTACACAACACTTTAAGTGCATGCGGCGCAAATGAGACACGCACGCGGATGCAAATGGGGCAAATGAGACGTGCGTGCAATGAGGTACGCGTGCCTCAAAGGATGGAAAATGAAGTGCAATGAGGTACGCGTGCCTCAAAGGATGGAAAATGAAGTGCAATGAGGGCGCGCCAAACGGCGCGATGCGCAAAATAGCGCGATGCGTTAGACAACGCGAGTGCACAAGACAGTGCGATGTGTGGAATTACGCGATGCGATGCATGCCAAATGCAATGAGGTGCGCACCTTAATGCACCGAAGGTCTTACACCTCCCGAGGACTTAAGGTCTCCTAGACCGTGCGCATGGTGAAGGTTTCGCGCCCTCCAAGGATTTAAGGTCTCCTAGACCGTACGTGTTTAAGGTCTCGCCAGACCATGGGGGTAATGCATGAATTGAGATGTGGTGCACAAGAACAGTGCGATGTGTGGAATTACGCGATGCGATGCATGCCAAATGCAATGAGGTGCGCACCTTAATGCACCGAAGGTCTTACACCTCCCGATGACTTAAGGTCACCTAGACCGCGGTGCATGGTGAAGGTTTCGCACCCTCCAAGGATTTAAGGTCTCCTAGACCGTGACGTGTTTAAGGTCTCGCTGCACTATGGGGGCAATGCATGAATTGAGATGTGGTGCACAAGAACAAAGGCGATGCGATGCATGCCAAATGCAATGAGGTGCGACCTTAATGCAATCAAGGTCTTACACCTCCCGAGGACTTAAGGTCTCCTAGACCGCAAGCGCATGGTGAAGGTTTCGCCCTCCAAGGATTTAAGGTCTCCTAGACCGTGACGTGTTTAAGGTCTCGCTGCACTATGGGGGCAATGAGGTAACGCACATGGGATGCGACGCCAATACAAATGAGAAATGGAGTGCAAAACGAGGCACACGCATTCAAGATGCAATGAAATGCAAAATGAGGCACGATACCTCATTGAATGGAAAATGGACGCAAAACGAGGCACACGCATTCTCGAGATACACGAAATGTGAAATGAGGCACGATACCTCATTTGATGGAAAATGGAACGCAAAACGAGGCACACGCATTCTCGAGATGCAATGAATGCTAAATGAGGCACGATACCTCATTGATGGAAAATGGATGCAAAACGAGGCACACGCATTCGAGATGCAATGAAATGCGTAATGAGGCACGATACCTCATTGAATGGAATGATGCAAGTGTGACACGATGTCACACTTAAAAATGCAAGACAAAGGTAAGTCACAAGGACGCCAGAAGACGGCACGACGCGACGACTAGACAATGCGATGGATGCGTAATGCACACGGGGCAACTTTTGAAAAGGATACAAAAGGATACAATCTTTGCTTGAATTTGAGTGTTACGCACAGTAGATACAGTCCGAAGTCAAAACGGAGGCCGGTTGAGCATCGGAGGTGCATTTTCTTGCACTTTCTTGAGCTATGAAGACCCAAAACTACTCATTTTGCCTAAACAAGGCCTTTGGGAACACCACCGGTGGGGAGACTACCGTCGCCTAAACTTATCCAATCGGCACAATAATGTGCCGACCGGCACAAAATAGTGCCGACCGGCCAAAAGTTGCTGATCGGGGGTAGATTCGGCATTTCACCTCGGGTTTTATAAAATAGGGCTTCTAAACCCTATTCTTCACTTCCTCTTCCAATCAAAACACCTCTTTCTCTAGAGCTTTGTTCTCTCACTTTTTCGCCGCTTTCTTTGAGTTTCGCCATTATTTTCGTCGTCCGATTCGCTGGTTCACCGCTGCTTCGACATTTCCAACCGAAATCTCATTTCGATTTCTTTTGCTATTTTCGCTTTTCGACTTGTTCTCCGATTTTCTACATTTCGTATTTTCATCTTCCGCCTTCCGCCATTTTCGCCCGCCGGTTGACTTTTTCCAGCTTGATTCTTTCAGATTCCGCCCTTTTCCGCTTTTTTTTCACCACCATTGCTATGGCAGGTGATGTTCCACATGTCGACTCTGATCACGAGATGGATCCCGGTCGAAGCCTCCCATCGAGCGAAGGCCCTTCGATCCGGCGACCTATCGCCTACCATTCACGTGCTTCCGCCAGATGGACTTCGCCACTTCCGCATGTTTTGACAGGCTCGACCCGAGCTTCGCTGCGCGAGCCGCCTCTCACCTCTCATTCGGGCGCTCGAGGTAACCTTTTCTCGCTTTTACTTTCAAATGTAGAATCAGAACCGTTAATCGCCATAGCCGACATAACCTTTAATTGCTTAGCTCGATACATCAGATCAGAAGTTGATTGTAGACAAATTCACAACTGATATCTACTTAGGACCGGCGCACATGCACACACACCGCACTAGCTCGAATCACCCAAACACGCAAGACAATCAGATTTCATCGCAAATTCACCGATACCCAGACTTATTTGAATCAAAACATATTGTATGTCAGATTTAAACCGAACCACACAAAGCACGCCGACGATCATACGCTAGAAGTTCACCCATCGCACACTATAACCCGACATCCGCTTGAATCAAAAATGTACACACATGTACCATATCTCAGAGGTCGACCTCACAAACATATCGACACATCACAGCCGTAGTCCACCGCAAAGACATCAAAACCCGACATTTGCTTACATCCAAAAACGCATACACGCACCATGTTCACACCGCATCACTCAAAAACACACCGACGCATCACATATTGTAGTTTATCAGAAGCACACCAAGACTTTCGCTTCGCTTGAATCAAAAACGCTAACATGTTTCCTCGTAATCGCTGCTTCATATTGCTTTGCAACCATTTGTCTCAGAACAGGAGATTCCCATACCATCCGCGGTATGGGAATGTTTCGCTCGAGATTGGTACTTGAGCTTCCCGAGGCGGTTCGACACATCGAGATGAGGCGGGCTTCGTTCCTTCGCAGGGTTCCGACCCGACTTATCGCCGCAGCCTCTTTTTAGCTTTGCCAGGAGAGGTGGTGGACACCACCGATTCATTTCACCTATCCGCGGGGACATGACGATGACCTTACGATTTCTGCTTATCGCATCGGGGTAGGTGATCCGATCCCTTTGACACCGACATGGATGAGTGGACCGCCGATCCACTTATTTGGCGCTGCCCGCTTCTTGCACGCCCGTGCTTTGTCCGCTATTCTGGTTCGAGGTGCGCCTGGTGCGCCTTTCTTGTTGACGCAGCCCGGCGACCGAGGCGGCTGTGGAGCAAGATGCTACGGCTTGATGTTTTTGCTGGGACCACCTTATTCGCCGACCGCGAACACCGTGCTCTTCGCTTACTCAACAGACTGTGGACGCCCGACATCTTGGCGCTTATGATCGTGGCGCGGCTCGCCACTTTCACGGCTATATGAGCTCGGTTCCCGTGGCGGGCGCTGTTTTGGGGGTTACCGCGAGCTTGGGAGGTACGCCTTTTTCCGCTTACATTGCTTTGTACTTTCAGACTCGCATTAATCGCACAATAATCGTAGTTTGCTTTACACTTGCCGTCAGATATCGTATACACGGCACACACATACTCCTCGCTATACATAATCGTATAATCGCTCACACCGTACACTCTCGCCAATACACCGCACAACACACGGCCCGCTTATTTCGCTTTGTTTTCATTTCACAGATTTGATGATCATATCGACATCCGCTTTTGCGCCAGGGTCTATGCCTACTTTCCTGTGCTAGAGCCAAGACGAGACGGAGACTCCTCCGTCGCTCCTTCTCACGCCACGACGGAGGTGCACACGGCGGCCACGGAGACTTTCACTTTCTTCCGTGCTATTTTGACACCATCACCCCGCCGAGGTATGTTTTACTTACGCTCATTTAAGCTTCACTTTTCATCAGATATTTGCAATACCAGAGGGCAATAAATCAGATTTCAATTTCAGATCACCGGCGCCTATGGGCTCTCTCGCGCGATGGTGCAGATCGGTTTGCCGGCGCGACGAGACCTCGCTACACGGATTTTGCTAGAGGGCCCAAATTGCCGGGCTTGGTACCGGTGAGCGCTTAAGGCGCCGACCTCGTGGTTACCCGAAAGCAGATAGTCCCGAGCATCCTCCCGAGCATATGAGGGACACCGAAAGCCACCGCTAAGCAGATGGCGGACTACACCATCTACCGGGAGGCGACGGCCAGAGGCGAGGGAGATTACTCAGACTACGTCCGGACCTTCATCATGCGGCCTATGAGTGGTGGTCGCCGAGCTGAGCCAAAGAGACCTGCGGCGCCGGCGGCTAGGGCTGAGGTGGGAGCAGGAGCGGATCGCCACAGAGCTCGAGCTCAGGCGTGGAGGAGGAGGAGGACGAGGGACGAGGATTTGCCCGCCCGCCTACCGCTACCGACGCATGACAGGGGCAGAGCGGAGACCTACCAGATCCCTTTTGCTCCTCCTCCGGCTGGTCATGAGTTTGTTAGCATTCCTGACTTGCCTCCGGTATGCACCACTTTATTTCAAGATCTTGCATTGTCATCTTAGTTCGCTCATTCGATATTCCACGTAATATTGATGCATCTAATACTTTTGCAGCTTCCTCCGAGTACACCGGCAAATTGAGCCGAATGCCTCCATGGCGGGATGCCAAGCAATGACCTTTGAGTTCCTAGCCTTCTACGGCCTTCCCAGATGTTTTCTCGACATGGCTCCAAACTATATACAAACCGCCGCATAACTGATGCACGACACAACATCCGATAAACTGTTTCACGTGACTTGGCACATCAGATTCATACACCGCCTTCGCAACCAGATTCACACATCAGATTTCACACACCGATTCGCGACCGATTAACTACTCACGATTCACATCAGATTCATACATCGCATTCTCGTGATCGTTAAACCGCCACCGTGATTCACACATCAGACTCATACACGTGATTCTCGTGACCGATTAATCGCCACGGCATTCTCGCACATCAGACTTCAGATGATAAACCGCCTATATTTATCGATGCATTTTTTGTATTTTTCACCTCCTTCCCGATTCTCCCGGGTGGCGGCACTCCATCCGAACTCCCATTTCTACTGGATGGCAGGATATTCCCCGCACTGCAGGGGCGTGGCTATGTAGAGCAGTTCCCCAGCCAGGATGGCGAGTCGGAGGCGAGGCCTCGAGGAGGAGGCCGGGGCAGCTGCTCTGCCCGACAAATGACATCTTCGACGATGTTCCCGTGCTTCTCGCCAGAAGAGGGCGAGGACGGATCCTCCATGAGGCCATTGACGACGATTACATGCATTTTTGCTTTTTCATTTTCTTTTCTTGTACTTTTCTTTTGGTAGATAGAGTACTATGTAACGCCGCAGCATGATTTTGTTTTCTCAAACATTGTACTTGAAAAGATGATATGAAATGAAACAAACTTTTTGGTCTAAAAAGAGTGTTACATTTGTATATATATGCATATTTCATACCTCAGACCGCATTGCATCATATTACACCTCAAATGTAAATGATATTGATCGTTGTCCGACAATTGAACACTTGCAATCAGTAATAATCGATAACCAACCAACTAAACAAAGAAACAAATTTCATACAAATCCTTGCTCAATCCGACACACACCATATTCTCATTGGGACTAATCATTGGGATTGATCTCAGATATAGCCCATAATACAAAGATTTGGTTCATTCTCGCACACATCAAACTCGAACAAATAGCCCCATTCCGACGAGACGGATCACAAAGTCGACACTTGCAGCTTGAAACACACTCTGATGTCCCAAATTTTCCCTTTCTTCTCTTTGTTTTGCACGGATGTAGAGAATGGCACAAAGATTCTCGAAAGCGTTTATTACCTTTTGGAAGAAGACGGGTTTACAACCGGGGTGTCGAGCCTACCTCAGAACACGACGAGACAGACACAAACAAAGAAACAAAGGGCACACGACCTAACACAACGAGACACACTTGGAAAAAGACGCAAAGCCAAAATCAAGGTCGATAAATCAAAAGACACGGCACACGTATATGTTTACACAAGGACCTCAGATCTCGAGAAGCCAATTCCTCCGTATTATTTCCCACCCTTTCGATTTGTGATACTACATCACTCGACCCTCGTGCTCGGTTTTTCTCAAAACTCTTTTCTTCACTTTTCTCTCAACTTACTCCTCTCTATTCTTTATTCTATCATTTTGCATCCCTCCCTGTGATGAATGATGATGAATAGGAAGTCATGTTCACGCCGACATAATTTAGCTTGCGTACCACTTCTTCTCGTAGATAAAGTGCCTTTCGCAAGTGCTGGCGATGAGGGGAAGACGGAACACCCGACTCAACTGTGCCCCTAGTTCGCTATTTTGACCAATTTTTCGCTTTTCTAAAACAGCCTCGATAAAAAATGAGAGTTGATGAATGCACTTATTCAATTTTTGATTTGAAAATCATGCTAATCAGCCGTGAGCATCAGAATTCTCCTTTTGGGTCCAAACATGGTCCAATTTTGAAAATGAAACAAGCCAAGAAAATAAGTCAACCTCGCTGAAAATTTTCAAAACTATTTTTGCAAACAAATAATGCTCAAACGAGCGTAGAACTTACCCTCGAGATACGCAACCTCGGATCAGAGGTAATGGGAAATTGCCCCTGGCTTAAAAAAAGGGGGGTAAGGCAACGGAAAGTTGCCCCTGGTTTGGACGGTAACTCAGGGCAACTTATGGCAATGGAAAGTTGCCCCTTGTTTGATGATGTCAAGGCTCGTTGTAAGCCAAATTTATCGGACCCTCGGAGGCGGAGGAGCCGAAGACGATTTGAATCAATATGTGGACACAGTCACCTTTGGCTTCAAGAGGAAGTTAATCACGTAGCTCCGGGTTGCTGCAATCGGGACATTGGATTCGAAGGAGGCAAAATGGATCAAAACCATGACATGGATTGAGACGCTATGGAAGCGTTGGGGCCGGACTTCGTGATCTAAGTTGCCTACGATCCCAAACATGGGAATCAAGCCTCACGTAGTTCCTAAGGTACACTCGGTATTTTAACCTTCACTATTTAGGCTCTAATTTTTTCCAAGGCTACTTTTGCAAGTTTTCTACCTTAAGTAGCTTTGTTTTTCTTTTTTCATTCTTTTTTCTTTTCTTTTATATATATATTTCTTTTTCTTTTTTACATTTTTTCTTTTTTTTTTCTTTTTGCTTCTTTTGTATTTTTCTTTTTTCTTTTCTTTTGCTCTAACTTTTGCCCGGCCGCCTTCCGGTTTTCGTCCAAATGAGCCTCTCAAAGGGTAAAAGTGTAGCAAGCCCATGCCAAATGGTTTTGAGATTGAAGCCCTCCATATCCGTGGAGAACGATCGTTGTGTTGATTTGCGTAAAGGTCCATCACTTGCTTCACGAGCCTTGCCTCGTAGGATCTCGATCTTCTTGATCCGACGTTGATGCCTCTTGCTCGAGGGTCGCCTAAATGGGCCACACAGCGCTTTCATGGCATCAATGTTTTGAACCGATCCCGGTTTGAAACAGATGATTCAAATCTCGAGGCCGAGCGATTCTGGCCGCACCATCTCAAGAGCGTTCCACACAGTTCGCGAGATCAAGCGAAAATATTTTGTTTTTGAAAGTTTTAAGAAAGCGACAAATCGCCGTGTTGAAGATAGTGTGGAACCACCGATCGAACCAGATCCTTCTCAAGACTACACCGACAAGCATGATTTCATTTATTAAAAGCTTAACATGCCTCTTTCTCTCAGATTGATCAAAATTTTGCAAAAACCCGAGGAATTCCTTCCTCTTTGTTTTTATCACCGCAGTTGTTCAAAAAGGGTTTTATGAAAACTTAGGTCATTACAACGATGTTCAAGGCACAAGAGAGTAGGCGAATGCACCGCTGCTCCATCCGAATTCTTTGGCACTACTGCTCGAATAGCAACAAATTCGGCCCATGATAGCCGCAGCTGTTTCATTCAAATTTGTTGGTGTAACTGGCTCTTTGGCAGCAAACAGGCTCAAAAAGCAAAAGCGACTAATTACAAGACAAAACGGTGTTCGAGACAACAACCCCGAAATCACCTGGTATACTATACAAGAGGGATCGACTACATAACAAGATGCACTTGTAAGCAAAAAGATCGACTCAATACAGAGAGACGCACTCAAAACAAAACAAAAGACCGACTCGACACCCAAGTCGATTTACAAAACTAGCATTTGCAGTGCTCAAAAATGCGTACAAACGCCACATCCAAAAATGTACTGCATAATCGCTCGCAGCGGTTCACCTTCCGATTACATACTTGCAGTATCTGTGTCCTCGAAATCCAACAACTGAGTGGTGACGGACTTCGCTGAGGTGGGAGGGAGGATAACCTCGTTGTCAATCAGGTCTTGTACCTCATGACGGAGGCGGAAGTAATTGTTAGTGGCATGGCCAGTCTGCTGATGGTACGCACAGTACAGGGAAGCATCATGTGTGGCCGGGAGATTCTTCGGGAGCGGCCGAGGCTCCAGGGGCTTAAGGTGTCCCTTTCAAAGAAGGATCTGCAATGCCTTGGACAATGGCATATAGAGAGCATGAAAGACCTTGTTTCTAAGTGTATTTTGAGTCCGAGCACTTTGCCGGATGCACTAGCGAACGGATCGCGGTGCGGCCTTTGGGTTTCGATCCTTTCCGGATGCAAGGCCGAACGGAAGAACTCGTTTTGGCATGACGGGCCTATCCCGATTCTTCTCGATTGATCGAATCGCCTCAAAGTGAGTAGGAAAGCATCCTCCACCTTTTGTCGTGAATCGCGATATCTCTGTTGTTTGTTCATTCCCTGCCAAAGCCTCTATCGCCTACAAGCTTGAAATTGATAGGGTCGGCATCCGCCTTCATCTTACCTTTTGTCTCCCTCACTGTTCTAGAACTTGGTTTGTCATGCTGTTGCTATAGCCGGAGGCCATCTCGTTGGCGAAGTTCAATTACAATTCGCCCCAAAGGTGGGGGCTCTTGGGGTATAAAGCCTCTGGCATATGGTGCAGCTGGCGGTGAAACAGACATCCCATAGGCGAGATCCGCCACGGATCTTTGAAGATCACCTATCATTCCGATTAATTCAAAAGTAGTAGGCTCACGAGCCTGATATAGGTGAGGAGTCCAAATTGGATGTGCGGCAGGCGACCTAGGTGGATGCGGCATGTCAACAGCAGTTTCATCTTGTGGGGTGGTTCCTTGACTTAGCGCAGCCGCCATGACCACAATCTCTTCTGAGTTCTGCGTCATATTTAGTTCTGCCTCAGCGAGAAAAGGAAACTAGCTATTCTGGCTCAACTCTCTGAATTTCTGAACTGAAACGAAAAACAAGCAGTATTTCATTTCAAACCGATCAAACACGGTGTAGCTGCACAATCAGATTTATTATCAACACTGCTCCCGTAACCACTGCTCAAAATATCAACTGATACCCACAGATACAACCGATTCTCAACAATACCACTACTAGTGCCTCAGTTCGATGCTCAAACTTTGCAAACCGATATATGCTCCTTGTAAAGATACACTCTAAAAGCACATAGCAGTAAATGAGAGCCAATACACCCCTATGTTGGGGTAGGGTTTCCCTGTCCTATTTTGTCAGGAGCTAGGGTTTCACCACGCACACAGCGGTTTCAAACAACCTAACATCGGGTAAGCAACCTGTCCTAGTTTGGAATGGTCACTATGGATCCGAATATGCACTAGGTCGAATGGTCGAAAAGGGTGCCCCAGTAAAACCGGGGTTTGTGTTCCCATGCTGTCAGAGCCCATAACCGGTCAGCCTTATGGTCATGCCTTGACAAGACAAGCCTCCGGCAAACCGTTCAAGAATGGCAGACGGCAAACACGGTGTCCTAGGAGCACCAATGCACATGCAATGCAAAGAAACACATAAGTGTAGTCAAAACATGATATCACGAGTTCGAGTCAAGCTCTCTAAACTCCCCAGCAGAGTCGCCAGAATCAGAATAACGCCTCATGTAGGACCTCGCCATACTCGACTCAATTTGTGTCGCTTCAATCTTGAACCAAAGAGTCCAAATCCGCAAATCGCTTTTGAAGAAAAATGATTTTGAAAAAGTAGTGCCAAACATGGACCGCTTTGCAGACATGAGTCGCCACCTAAATATTTTAAAATGGGAAATTTAGAAACCCGACTCCTGCCAAGGCCACATGTCCGCTATCACCAAAGTGGTCTTGGCTCGAGCTTGGGTACGATCGGGAAGGTCACTATGAGCACCCTTTCGCCATCCAAGACCGACCTCTACTAACCGTGATACCGCTTTTAAAAACTTTATGCGTTCTTATTAAGTATTAACCTAGAATTACTATGTGATGCGCACAACACAAAAGTATAGACTAGATTGCCTAACTTGGAAATAAACATTGCATATCCGCTTGTTTTGAAAAAACGTGTTAGATTTTGCTACCGCAAGTAGGCTAAAATACGGATTTCAATGAGTTGTTCCAACTCAGTATTCAACCTTCACCCACAGCATTCAAACAAGAATATCACATAAGCATTTAGCCGCATGGCAAGCATACCGTCATGGCAACATTCACACGCATGTGGTATGCTAAAGCGTAAAACTTACATCGCACTGTACAAAAACAATAACCCGTTAGCAAATATGCATGACCTAGTTCATGTTAAGTGGCTAATGCAACATTGCGTATAGATGCAATTTAGAGTAGGCTCGGCCACCTAAGCATGGCACATGAAATGCAAAGAATTACCACATATTCAATTTGGAATTGAAAGTACGATGCAGTTTGTATGGTGTACCGCGCCCGGTGCATGTAAACAAATGCATGAATGCACGCATGCATTGTATAAGGTATGCTAAAATAAGTATGCCTTAATCTACCAACATAAGCGGGCAAATAAAAGCGAGAAAGAAATGGCGATTGGAAGTCATACACCCACTCACACACCCTTATTACAACTTTGCTCTCGCTCGGAGGGACCAAAAGAATATACAGAACCGAATAACTAATTAACTACGCAAGCTAATTAATTATTACAAACCAACTAAATTAATTAAATAGAATAATTAATCTAATTAAACAGTAAACGGCCTCGCGATGAGGGCCAAATGCAAAGACGCTGGGGCTCGGAATCGCACCGCCATGCACCTGGATGCTTTTCCCTGCTATCCTCCTCTGAAAATTACCAAAACTTCAGGAGTGCCTCTCAGAGCACTGGGGAGTGCCACCGGCTGGGGTAGAGCACCACCGGCTAAAGAAGGAGGCCACCGGCACTAGATGAAGTTATCGGCTAGAAATTGACTGCCGGTCGGCACTAAATAGTGCCTTAAGCACTTAACACTGCAGAACTCGCAACTCACAAAGAAGAGAGGACAACAAAGATGCATGGCAATGTGATTCAAGGTATTTGTGCACTATACACACCCCTTATCATGTTATTGACTTAAAGGGACATGTGCCTCGATTCCTGGACCATCAATCACAAGATTTCCATGCATGATGGCCCTAAGAACCAAGAATGCAACTTTGATTTCAAATGCATGCAATGCAAACAAGCAAACAAGGGTGCTCAACCTCCATCATACTTCACTTCAAGAGGCCAAACATGCACAATACAAATGCAACCCTAAACATGTCAACTAGGCATGCAACATGGACTATGCAATATGTTTATGCAAAGGGTTCAAGCAAGCATGCAAGGTAAGCATGCAAACCAACGGAAGGATGGTCTTATACATGAATTAGGCAACTCAAATAGTCCTAAAATCAGTGGCCAAAGTGCCTAGAAATGGAGACTAAACACACACACACATGCAAGTGTTATGGTCCAAACCAAGGCATAATCATGGCAACTCCCAAGCACACTTGGAGATACCAAACAAGCACAATAAACACACATTGTAAAGCTCTAAAAATCATGCAAAACATGATGCCAAATCATGCAACAAAACAAGCCAAACAAAGCATGCAAATGGTCTAAGGTTCAAAGCAAATCAATGAGGCTTTGAACCACACTTAGCACAACCACATATGGCAATACTTAAACACTTTAAAACAGAGTTTTAACACATAAAACTAAGCCTAAAGGACCACCTAGATGGCATCTAGATGACATGAATCCAAAGGCATGCATTAAAGCCAAAACATGGAGCATTTAACACATACTCTTAAAGCATTAAAGAGGCATGCTAAGCAATCAAACAAACATGTAAGAAGGACTGAAATAGCATGCAAAATAATTCTAAACTACCAAAATGATGCAAACAAAGGCATGCTACACTTATGCACTTAAGGCCAACAAGCCAAGGATACAAAGGAGCTATATCATGCATGCCAAGATCAACCCAAACAACCTAGGACAGACCTAAAACATGGCAATATAAGCACCAAATCTTCACAAATGCAAGCCTAAAACATGCTAGAAACTAAGGCACACAACTTAGGCATGTTAGAGGACCAAAGAGGCATTACAAAGCAACCATGCAAAACATGCAAGGAGTGCTAAAACCAACTTAGAAACATGTTATATCATGGCAATATAAGCATGAAAAACAAACCAAACATGCTCAAAACACAACCAAACATGGTGCTCCTTTGAGGCCAAAACTTGCCCTTTTCAAGGACATCAAGGAGAGGGGTGGCCCTCCCTTGGAGACTTTATGGCACCATCTCCACCACTGAAATCCCTCAAGATTTCAGTGGTGGAGAGGCCCAAGCACAAAAATCTCGGATCTCTACAAAATGGCACAAAAATGGGCCCTTTTCAAGGCCTAAGGGTGGTCAAACTTGCTCAAACCACAAAACACTCTTAATAAACAATAAAGAGGCTTAAAAAAAAGAACTTTTATGTGTTATAGACTAAGCACAAAAACTGTTTTAAACTAGGCAAAAATGGAGTGCAAGAATGGGGTAAATAAAGTAAGTTTTGTCACCCTTGAAGACCACCTTCACAAAGGTTGGAGTTGTTGGTTCCTTGAGCTCCAAACCAGTCAAGAACTTCAAGAACAAGCCCTTAGCACCTCAGTTCCAAGAGGAAGGTGAAACACTAGGTGTTTATGTGCAATAGTAAGGCACAAAACACCTAGACTAACAAGAGGGAAGAAGAGAGATAGGATGTGTATCTATCCTAACCCTAAAAACCAGAGCTTCTCCCTCTCCTAAAAATGTCTAACTCTCCAAATCTTCTCACCTCTTGAGCCAAGAGAAGAGCCTTTTCTTGTATATGCACAAAACTTACAAGTTAAGGCATTAAAAAGGCTCATCCCTCCATACACGTGTATGGAGGGGAAACAAAAGGCATACAGCTGTTTGAAAATATCTCAGAAAACAACTGTATAGTGATCGGCAGGGCAAAATGGTAATTTTGCCAAAAGGAGTGCCGACCGGCACAAAATAGTGCCGACCGGCACAATATAGTGCCGATGGAAACAATCACCAGCCGGTGGCCTCTAGCCACTGCCGGTGGTATGTGGGGATGTCTCAGAAGGCATTCCCTGCCCCTCCAAGGAAAAACACCAGTGTTTGGTGCAAAACCAAACACAAAACGGTCAAGTTCGGAGGTCCTGAGGCAGGGCGCGTAGCCGAGAACTCCGGGAACTCCAAACAAACACAAACATGGGTAATCACCGAGTGTTCAAGCGGTGACGTCCAAGTCTTGAGGACGGTCAAAAATGGGGTGTCTACACATACCTTATGCTATGCATGCGTGCATCCATACATTTGTCTTACATGCACCGGGCTCGGCACATCATGCTAACTACACTTGTATTTCAATTCCAAATTGAGTACTTGTGAGTTGCAGCATTTCACATGCCATCTTTAGGGTAGCCGAGCCTATTCTAGCTGCATCCTGCATGTGTTGCATTAGCCATCTTAACATGAACTAGGATCATGCATATGATTACTAACTAGTTTCGCTTTTGGCTTGAGTACTAGGTAAGCTTTTATGCTTTAGCATACCGCATACGTGTGAGTGTTGCCATAATAGCATGATTACCATGAGGCTAGTTGCTTATGTGATATAATTGCTTGAATGCCTGTGGATGGAGGTTGAATTACCTAAATTGGAATGATGCATTAAAACTGTGAGTTTTAAGTCCACTTGAGGGTGGCAAAAATCTGCATTTTTAGCCTACTTACGAGTAGCAAACCATTTTCAAAACAAACATGAAATGTTTTGTTCCAATTTAGGCGATTTGGTCTATACTTGTTTGTCACAAGATAACATAGTAATTCTTGGTTAATAACCGAAATAAGAGCATATAATGTTTTCAAAACAAGATATCACGGTTAGTAGAGGCCGATCTTTGATCGGGCGAAAGGGGGTGCTCATAGCTGACCTTCCCCAATCGTACCCAAGTTCTCGAGCCGAGACAACTTTGGTGATGACACGTGGCCTTTGGCACCAAGTCGTGGTTTCCTAAATTCTCCCAAAATAAAATATTTAGGTGGCGACTCAGATCGCAAAGCACCCATGTTTGACACTTCTTTTCTAAAAATCTGTTTTCTCAAAACGATTTGCCGGATTTGGACTCTTTGGTTCAGATTAAGAACCGTGACATTCGAGTCCGAACTGTAAGGTGAGGCCCCCACCAGGGCGCGTCTACACCTAGTTTGAGCTTTTGGAAGGAGGTTTGAGCTTGAAATTGTGGCTGTTTTGTGCTATGCTTCAAAAGGTATAAGACTTACCTTGTAGGCTTTGTTTTGACTACTTGTTTTGCCATCTTTTTATACTATTTTTGAGCTGGTTTTCAACTATAAAAAACTCTGATTTTTGAGCCTTAACATGATGGTTTGAGGTCATTTTGTGTAAAGGGGTAGTCCACCCTTCTTATTGCTTTATTGTGTAAGCTTTTGTACTATCTTTTAGCCTATTCACATCAAAATTTTTGGCCCTTCAAACAACTGAAATTCAGAGTTATTTCAATGGTAAAAACTTGGTTTTGAAGTCCAAAATTGGAGGGGGTAGCCTCCCCTCCTTGTGCCTTGTTTGCAAGCCTAGATAGCTTAACATGTGAGCATGATTTTCTAGCATTTTGTACCTCAATCTCAGCATGTTTTTGCTACTGTTTTGACTGGTTTTAGCACTGTTTTGAGCTGGTTTGGTCCTTTGAGGCTTGTATTGTGTGGTTGTAGTGCAATCTCCTTCACTAGCTTAATGTTTTAGGCTTTTAAACATGAATTGCATGAGTTGCTTGCATGTTTTAATGTCATTTTTCACTCCATTTCAGCACTAAAATCTCTACAATCTCCCTCTATTCTTCACTCTTTCATTTATTTTGAAAGGGGCTTTGAACCTCTTGTTAGCTTAAGTATGAAATTGAGATACTTGTGCTTAATGGTTTTAATCCTCTTTTGAGGGTTTCTACTAACCAACGACATGAGGTCTCTTTCATGCTCAAGGCACTTGTGGTTTATGCCTTCTTTCCATTAGAGGACACTCGCTTTTTGGACTAATCAATTAAAGAATAGATTGATAATTTAAATGAGTAAATAAAACATGACAAGTAAAAAAATCAAGATAAACATCTTTCATGTTGCATTGCATGTGTTCGGATCAAACGTTAATTCTAACATGAGAAAAATGGGATGTTTCATACTCAAAGTAATAATTTGGTTTGTAATAATTAAAAAGTCAAGATCAAAGTTATTCAATTTGGTTTGTAATAATTAGTTAACTAGAATAGTTAATCAGTTTTGTGTTGTAATAATTAGCTTAATTAGCGTAGCTAGTTAGCTTATTCATTCAGACCCTCTTTTGCGAGGGCGTAATGTTATAATAAGTGTGCGTGCGTGTGTGTATGTCTTCCAACCCCACGTCTTTCTCCTTTTTATTTAATCGCTTTCGATAGTTAGATTAGGGATCATGTTTTGATTAGCATACCTTATACTTACATGTTTGCATCCATTCATTTGTCTTGCATGTACCGAGGCTCGGCGCATTATTCAAACTGCATTGTCAATTCAATACTTCTTTGAATAAGTGTTTCAAAGCATGCTATCAAAGTGTTGCAAATGCCATATAGTAGCCGAGCCTATTAATTGCATTTTTGCATGTGTCGCACTAGTCATTTAACATAGTTAAGATCATGCATTTTTCTAACTAGTTTTTGTTTTGGCTTGGAGTATTCGGTAAGTTTTATGCTTTAGCATACTTGCATGAGTGTGATTGCCATATTGCCATGATTCACATGCTTGCCATGAGGCTATGTGCTTATTTGCTAAACTGCATGAATGCCTATGGATGAAGGCTTTGTTGCTTGAATTTGAACAGTTCAATGAATGTATGTTTTAAGCTCACTTTGCGAAGTGGCAAATCATGTTTTAAGCCCATCATGTTTGATGGAAAATTCGTGTTTTAGCCCACTTAAGGGTGGCAAATTCACACCATTTTCGAAAACAAACATGAGTTGAAATATTCCAATTCTTGCAATTTTAGTCTATACTTACTTGTGTGCGTTACATAGTAAAGTTAGCTAATAACAGCAATAAGAATACATGACGTTTATAAAACAACATATCATGATAATAGAGGCCGATCTTTGATCGGACGAGCGGGGGTGCTCATTTCATGACCTTCCCACTCGTACCCAAGTTCCCAAGCCAGGACAACTTTGGTGATGACGAACACATGGCCTTTGGCACGAGTCAGGGTTTCCTAAAATTTCCCAAAACAAAATATTTAGGTGGCGATTCTGTAATCTGGCAAAGCCATCCAGTTTTGGCATTATTTGATTCAAAATCAATTTTTGAAAATGATTTGCCGAATTGGACTCTTTGGTGATTATCAGTTTCACATTGCACTTGTGAGACTAGATTCAAAACCGTGGTAGAGTTCGAACTATGAGGCCTTCTTTTCAAACCCTTTTTCCGAAAGGCGTGGGCGCGAGAAAAAGACGAGCCCACAAAGGTATTTTGTAAATCGGAGGCGGTGGCTAAAGGTGAAACAGAGCAAGCCCAGTCGACAAAGATCGCTTTTGGACGCCAGTATGCAACCCTTGTGTATTCTTGTTCGCATTGTTGTAATTAATTTATTAATTAGTCTTGTGTAAATGTGATTGTTATAGCCAATTAACTTAGATAATTAATTTCCTTCTCACGGTTATCCTTGTTGTAATAAAGTAGGTAGCTTAGCTTAGCTTAGCTTATTCCATTCATTCAGTTTTGTAATAATCAGTTTAATTTGGACTCTCGGACTTTGATTTGCATCCTCTTGCACGAGGGCAACTATGTAATAAGTTGTATGTCTTCCAACCCCACGTCTTTCTCCCTTTTACTTACTTGCTTATGATGGTTAATACAGGGCATCATTTTATTTTTCAAAATTAGCATTCTTATGCTTCACATCCATTATCTTGCATACATCCAAGGTTCGACTCATCATACTAACCCAATATCAATGTTCAAATTCATTACTTGAATACGTGCCTTATCGCATGTCTTGAATGAAATCATATGCCATGCTCATAGCTGAGCTTATAAAATACATAATGTGTGCGTTGCATTAGTCATATTGCATTAATTAGGAACATACATATTTTTCTAATTATTTTTCTTTGTTTTGGCTCGAAGTACTAGGTGAGTAATTTTATGTTTTAGCATTTTGCATCGAATGTTTGTGTTACCATGTCAAAGCATACTTCCATAAGGCCAATTGCTTAGATGATATAACTATTTGAATGCCTGTGGATGAAGGTTAGTTGCTTGAATTGGGATAGTTTGATTAATGTTCATTTTAAGCCCACTTTTTCGAGTGGCAAATTTACAAACTCTTTTCAAGCCCACTTTTTTCAAGTGGCAAATTCAAAACCATTTTCAAACAAAATGTAAAATCAAATGTCCCAATTCTCGCAAGTTAGTCTATACCTTGTGTGCATCACATAGTAAGTTAACTTAATAAATCGAAACAACATTAGTAAATAAAAATCACATCACGATTAGTAGAGGCCGATCTTTGATCGGATGAGTGGGGTGCTCAATTCATGACCGTCCCTCTCGTACGTAACTTTTTGAGCCAAGACACTGTGATGACGACGGACTAATGGCCTTTGGCACGAGTTTTAGGTTTCCTAAATTTTTTAAAAATATTTAGGTGGCGATTCTAAAATCTGACAAAGCAGTCCATTTTTGGCATTTGATTCAAACATCGATTTTCCAAAAGATTTGCCGGATTTGGACTCTTTGGTATTATCTATTTCACATTACACTTGTGAAATCAGATTCAAAACCACAGGTAGAGTTTGAACTGTGGGCGCTAATCGTATCTGAAAGGAGCACGAAAAGTCGAGCTACAGGCCTTTAGCCCATTCCATTCGTATTCAGACGGCCTTGGGCCCACAACATATTATTTGAACGGCCTTGGGCCTATCATAATATTCAAATGGCCTTTGGCCCATTGCATTCATATTCAGACGGCCTTGGGCCCATCACATATTATTCAAACGACCTTTGGCCCATATAATATTCAAACGGCCTTTGGCCCATTTATCAAATGGAAAATGGCCTTAGGCCCAATTTAGACATATCAGACGTATCAAACGGCCTCAGGCCCAATTCATACTCTTATCACATATCAAATGGCCTTGGGCCCAAATCAATTTCTTCATAGAGTCTTATACAAAAAATAGGCATATAGAATACTCATTCGTAATTCAAATCAACAATTCCATGAAGCTTATACAGAAGAAGCATTTGGAAAATAGCATACTTGAAAATATCTTTACTAAGATAGTACTCACAATGTTCAGATGCCTGGTTCACCCTTGTAGTTGACCCTTATCATGAATTTTCCATAATTTTTAGCTTGAATTTTGATATCCCACAGAACCCTCTTCTTTTCTTCTTCTTTCTTGGGTTGAACTCTCTTTTTCTTTTGGCTGCTTCTAGCATCCTTGTATCTCTCCTTTTTGAATCTCATTCATTCTTGAGTTACCTCTCTCTCTCTCTTCCTCTTTTGGCCTCTCTCTTTCTCTATCCCTCGCTTCTCCTTTTCTCTTCTCTATGTTTTTGAATCTAATTTCCAGCACATATATCACACACACACAACTTCTCTTGATGCATCCACACTACACACGTGCACATTGATCCAAGCTGCCAGCACAACACCTATACACACACATATGATTTCTATGCACACCCACACAGGTTTCTCCGCACACCCACACACACTCACAATTCTAGATTCTTCCTTAATTTAATTTATGATTAAGATTAGCTTAATTAAATAACACGTAGTCTTCATAAATCTTAATTAAATAACACATAGTCTTCATAAATCTTAATTAACACATAATTAAATTAATTACAACTAATCATAAATTCCACATAATTCAATTAGTCTAATTTGACTTCTATTAAGGCCCAATTAAGTATAATTAAATTTATCAACTGAATTAGATTTTTAATAAGTTTCCCAAAAAAGCTTCAAATATTAAATTAAATTCATTTCCATCATCAATCTTGGTTTCCCAAGCTATTAAGGTCTTCAATTTCAAATCAAACTCAAAATCTCCGTCAATAAATTTCATATTCAATTGAACACCTCATAAATAAACTTAATTCATAATAATCTTGATTCCCAATCTTCATAACTTAATTGACTCCAATTCAGACCCAATTAATAAAATCTCAATTTTACTAAACTGAATCGAGTATTAATTAAACTCCCAAATGGGTCCGTATTTAAAATTAAACTAATTAATTTCATTGCTTTAAGCCATTTGGACCTTAATTTCTAATTCCAAAATAAATTGTTATTAAAATCAAATGCAAATTAGACTCCAAAATTCTCATAAATCCTAAATTACATTAGAGTAATCACCAATTAGAATCCAAATCTCCTTACTCCGTTAAACATAAAATCTCATACATGATGAGGTTAGCTTAATTTAAGGTTTATGCTAATTAAGCTCAATTAATTCATTACGAATCGTAATTTTTCCAAATTTCACCGTAGGCTCTAAAAATCATATTAAACACAAATATGAAATCAGTTTTGGTTTCTGGTGTCTCTAAGGCTATAAATTTTTAGTTCAAGGTTCCAATTGCAACATATTTTTCTACACTCAACATATATAAATTCATAATTACATAAATGGCATAATAACTCACATAATTAAACATACAAATTCATATCAAACACATAATCACATGCATAATTAAGTATATTACGGGTTGGGTTATCACAGGGTATAAGTTAAACTCCTCTTATATGCTAATCTAACAATTAATTATTAAATTTCGTCGATAAAAAAAATAGTTTAAATGTACATCATATACTACGCTCTTGGGATAAGTTTACAAAGGTAACTGCTTGTAGACTAACATTGTGAAAGTAAGAATTAAGAAAGAAAGCCTTGTCAACATACTATGCAAGAATCGCTAAAATTAAAATAAAATAAATAACAACATAGAATACAAGAATGTTAATACGTGACAAGCTCTAGAGAGAATTAAAATAGTTTTGTGGCAACAAAATACATGAAATGAGATTAAAGAAAGCCTTTGTCAAGAGCCGTTCATATATCTCAATTCTATTGGTAAAAGTGTTAACATTCTACTTGAAATTCTAGTCTACTTTATAATGGGTATTTTTAATCAGGCACACCAATTTGTGTCATTGCATGACAATACTACAACATCTATGTTTATAGACATCTTGTTAAGACCGACACTCATAGGCAACTTATTTCAACAAACGTTTCTAGAAAAAAGTTTAGTAACATAAGTTAGACGAGAAAGCTAATATATATTTCATTTTCTCAAATTCAAATTCAAGAACTTGCATCTTAATCAAGGAGATTACATACTTCTGTTGCAAAAAAACTTAATAACATTGTCCAAAAAGAAGTAGTACCAAGAGGTCATGCACACTTCGACGAGGTGAAACCAAGCTTGTCGCCAATGAGGATTTATGAACAAAATTGCAACAATCCCCGACAACGCAATAATATATGAGACTAGAAAGCTGACATAGAAAATCTCCATATCTATGAAACCATCATCTTCAATCTTTCTTTCCAGGCCTTTTGACATTGTTGATGTTGGTACAGTTTTATTGCAGTTGGTTCGCAAGGGAAGTCCACAGAGAAAGAGATTTCCCTCATAGCTACTTTCTTCAAAAGTTGCGAACTGTGCTTTTCGATCTGGGGTCGCACCTGATAAGTTGTTGTATGCCACACTAAAGACTTCCAACTTGTCCAATTCAATCAGTTGAGAAGGGATCTTTCCATTCAATCTATTGTAAGAGAGATCCAAACTTTCTATCTGCTTTAGTTGTGAGAATGTTGATGGGATCAATCCGAATAGATTGTTATGAGACAAGTTTAGAACATGGATGTTGCTCAAGTTTCCCATTTCCAATGGGATTTCCCCTTTTAAGTGGTTGCAAGACAAATCAACTCCAGACATGTAGTCCAAAATATTGCCTTTATATGCATAGGATCCATGCTTTGTTGTCAACTCCACTTTTTGTTGGACATCCAAAGAGTGGAAGATAATAGTTCCATATCCAACATCCATCATATAATGTTCTCCTAGTGACTTTGACCCCTCGACAAAGCTCCACAATGAAAATGTTGAAATACCACCCATCTGATATCCAGTTTCTAGAGAAGATTTTTCATGGGTTGTCTCAAAAGGTATTTCATGAAAACAAGGAGGTATGGAACCAAAAAAGTTATTTTCAGAAAGATCCAATATGCTTAATTGTTTCAATTGGCATGACTGAACTGGAACTTCACCTTCAAAATTATTAAACTTTAAGAGAAAAATGCTCAACATAGGAAGGCTTCCAATCCATCTAGGAATGGTTCCATTTAGGTGGTTATCGCTAAGATCTAATGTCACCAAAGAAGAACTGTTGTAAAATGCACGCGTCATTGGACCGTTTAACTGGTTTCGGTTCAAGTGGACATGTTTTACTCTCAATTGGTTGAAGCAAGACGGTATAAAACCAGACAGGTTATTCTCCGAAAGGTCTAAAAACTCAAGATTACCAAGTTTGCAAAACTCTACTGGAATAGGACCTTCAAAATGATTTGAGAACATAGCAATTCCCATCAGATTGGACATGTTCCCATCCATCTTGGAAGCTTTCGCACATGTGGTTGTTGCTAATACCAAGTGCTTCCAAAGAAGGAGGAATAGATATGCTATCTGGAAATTTGCCTGTGAAATGATTATTGTCCAAATATAAGCATGCCAATCTGGTTAAATTTACAAATGAAAGAGATATTTGGCCAGACAAATTATTGTTTGATAGTATGAAGCAGGATAAAAGGGGGCAACCAATTGTCAAATGCTTTGGTATCTGTCGCATAAATTATTGTTGGATAAGTCTAAAAACTCCAAAGAGTGCATATCACCTAAAGAAGTAGGAATGTGACCTTGAATAAGGTTTCTAGATGTTTTTAAATTCAACAAATTTGGAAAGATCGAACCTATATTTGTTGGAATTGGGCCTTCAAGATGATTGTCGGAAATATCAATTGAAATGGCATGGGGATTAGGATATGATGGCAGTAGGAAAGGCCCCATGAGGGAGCAATTTATTAGATGAAAAACTTCCAATCGTGTATTGTTTTCTAACAACCAAACTGGGAATGTTCTGACTGAGTTGTGTGATAGATCAACTATTCTGAGGTCATATTGGTAAAAGAGAAAATGTGGAAATTTCATACCAAGATTGCTTGATCCACAGTTTGATAAACTGAAAACCTTCAGTTGGAACTTAGGAATCCATGTTTGAAACTCAATTTGATCACTCAATTTGTTGTTGTCACCTAAAAATACCTTAAGCTTTGAATGGTTGCAAAATGAAATAAAGGTGACTGGGATTTCAAAATGGTTGTAAGAAAGGATAAGATATTCAAGTGTTGTGAGATTACTAAGGGGAGATAAAGTAAGATTTCCAGTGAACTGATTGAAAGAGAGGTCCAATATTCGAATTGATGTTAAGTCTCCCAAACAGGAGGGAAGCATTCCAGTAAAACCATTCTCACTGAGATCTAACTCTTGGAGGTTAGAAAGTTCACACCAACCTGTGAAATAAAAGAAGTGATGCTTAGCTCAGACATTTTATTTGCATGGAGGCACATTCAAATCATAACACAATTAATCCAAGGAATATGATCAAACTGTGAATACCTTGGTTAGGAAGGCTTCCATTAAGGCTAATATTCCGCAATGTCAACACCCTTAGGGAGGACATTACTCCAACATTATGAAGAAAGATCTTGTCAATGGATGAATAATCCAAATACAACTCTTGTAAGTGTTTCAATCCATCCAACCCTGAAAGATGTAGCTAAAGAATTATTCACTAAAAATTATGTGTCATGAAAATATGGTGATACCTTACATGAAAGTTGCAAAGAATCTGCAAATATCAAATCATTGTGATAAGGTGATGTATCATGGCCCAATACCTCAACCATGTAACAAAAGACAACAAAAAAGGATATGGTACACACTTCTTATGATAAGAAAAAAAATTGAAATTTTACAGTATTAGTTACAAGGATAAATTACATCAATGGTCCATACATTTTGTCTCTTGTATCATTTTGGTCCTTACAATTTCAATTGGCTCAAATTTGACTCTTAATTTTAGATTTTGTGTCAATTTGGTCTAATTGATAATACTGGTCGTGTTTTTGACAGAAAATTATCACTGAATTGGTTGAGATTAACTCACTGAGT
Source organism: Camellia lanceoleosa (assembly GCA_025200525.1). Classification (NCBI taxonomy): domain Eukaryota; kingdom Viridiplantae; phylum Streptophyta; class Magnoliopsida; order Ericales; family Theaceae; genus Camellia; species Camellia lanceoleosa. The sequence goes on along the minus strand of CM045763.1, from coordinate 104,393,740 downwards.
TAATTAAGTTTATATTTTTGTCCTTAAAATTATGACGCTTGCCGCTTATGTACGTATTGTACATAAAAAAATGTTAAAGGTTGTAATCAATTGGACCAAATTGAGATAAAATTATAAATTCAGGGTCAAAATCGAGTTAATTGAAATTACATGAACCAAAATGACATAAGAACCAAAGTACAAGGACTACCGTTGTAATTTACCCTAGTTACAAACTATTGTGGTTATGTTAGAAAGGGGTGCACTGTAATAAAAGTCTTAATTACGAATTAGTTTTGTTACATTACGGCCTAATGGGGTTATGTTATATACATGAAGAAATTATGAACTATTATGGTAAGAAAAATTATGAATCTTTATAGTTTTGTTACAAAATAGTTTGTACTATAGCCTTTCTCTAACATAACAGATCTAATAGAGCTTCCTTCCTGTTATTATATAAAGAAAACGCTATACCTACTAACGTGGCATGCAATATAGAAATTGAGAATTTAAAATGGGATCCAGTAAATTAACCTGATAGGAGCCACATCAATTTGAATAAAATATTTATAATTTTTTTTTCTTTCTATAATACTACTCTATACAAAATCTATGACCACTTGTCACTTCCTTAAAAAACACATTGTCAGCTCATTTTAAAAAGCATTGTGGACTCAAGTGAATTAATGCCAATTCAAAGTAAGCTTGAGTTCTCACCATTACTAGTAACCAGTCCTTTCAATTCATTCCATCTAAGGTTCAACATCTTTAGCTTGCTTAAACTCTTTAAACCTGTTGTGTGAAAAAAACAATATTGTAAATACATGATCTTGTTGTGTGACCTCGAATTACTTTACCTTCTATAGTTCAAATACAGATAGAGAACTCTCTTGTAATTTTGGACTAAATTGCAATGGTTACTTTTTTCGGCAAAATTGACAAAAGGTGTAATACACTTGCCAACTTTGAGAGTGGATATATTTATTTTTTGAAACTAAAGTAAAATCAAAATGCAAAAGGTCATTTTTACCCAACTTCTCAATTCATCCTTTCATCTTCATCATCTACCTTCAAACTTAAAAAACTCTCCACTCCAACCCCCAACCACCTTGCCACCCTATCTCCGACACCGGTCGCTGCCCCTTCTCCCCTTCCCAACCACCTGCCACCACATCTCCCTCCATCAACAACTTCCGCAACCCCCTCTCTATCTCTTCCCGACCTCTCCAATTACCACCTCACCCCTCCCCTAGTTCTCACAGAATCACAGCCACATCTATGATTCGCACTTCCAACACAATTGTGTAGACGACCATAGTTTGCACACACACCACGCTCCATGCTTCAGACATGCCCACATTTCACACAGTCGCACATACAACCACATTTCATATTGGTTCAATTTGTTAATTTTAAATATTGGGGTTAGTTATATGTAGAGTTTCAATTACTGGATATATATTATCATTGGTGTATATGTGTATAGTTTTTGTAATATACTTCTTGGGTTTTTTTATTTTATTTTATTTTTATTTTTTAAATGAGTGTAGTCTGTGTATATTTTTTAGGAAAAATTATAAATTTTACAAAATAATTACAAATTCATAAAAAAAATTTAGCACTTTAATTATTAATGTACATAAATTTTACCACTAAGTTAATATTATTCATAAAAGTTTACATTGAATAGTAATTATCCATATTTTTTATTTATTAAAAATTAATAGAGGTGGTTGGGTTAAATGCAATGGTGATAGTGATTTATTATCTATTAACAGAGATAGATGAAGAAGACAAGGACGTGGGTATAGTGTCTTTTTCTTATTTTTCTGTTAACAGAGTTAATAGTACAGTATAGTACAAAACTACAAGAGAACTCTCTGCCTATATTTAAATTATAAAGGGATAAAGTATTCCAAACTTAAATTATAAGAAGGTAAAATAAATTTTTCCCTAAATCTTTTTTCAACTTGGAAAAAAGGAATACAACCCTGACACCTTCATCATTACCTTTTATGTTGTCGATGTGATTGTCACTCAAGTCCATCTTCTCTAAGCTGCTCATATTATGGAATTCTAAAATGAAAAGAAAAATATTAAAAACGAAACGAAAATTGAGTAAATCTAAAGCCCTATTGGTTTATAAATTCAGCAAGATATACCTTTATGTAATAGATTCAATCTCAATCAAGACTCACTCTTTTGGTCCTATTATGGGGTTTTGTCGAGTTTGACTATTATGAAATTGGGTAATTATTCGATACTTTAGGAATATCATGTGACATTTGTGTATGTGGTGTTTCTAACTAATGATGTAACTAAACATTTTACAAATGAGACAATGTTAAGATATATTTGTTAAGTAATTGGGAGATAAGGAATGGCTCATCTAGCGTATTTTGTGATTTCACATTATCGAGCACCATATAGAAAATGTCACATGGTACTCGACACTACTTAATAATTTGTTTTCCCACAAATTTGGTCTAAGACAAGTAGCATTGCTTATATGGTGTTTCAAACCAATCACGTAGCAAAAATTTTACAAGTAAAATAAGTCAACTAATCTTTGTTAGTTAGTTGAAAGATAAAGAATGACTCATTTTGAATGTATTGTGATTTTTCATTTATCGAAAATACCATGTAAACAATACCTCCGAGAATATTTAATAATTTTTCCTAACATTGATCATAACAAACAACGATAAAGAACATAGGGGATCTTCAAAGGATTGTCTACTAGTCTCAGTAGGGTGGAACAGATGGATATTGTGCACTTGTTCATGTGGTTATCGACTCATTTTGATGCTAGAAAGATTGTCTTGCTGTGAATATCTGAAGTGTTTTATTATTTGACTTACCTCCTATATCAATTGATCCATTCAAATTGATGCCTGTAGGTTTAAAGTCTTGAGTGATGAGAAAACCAAGAGATGGTATGATGCCATTGAATGAATTGTAGTTCAAATCAAGTAGCTCCAGCTTGCCTAACATATATTGTCTTTCAAAACCTACAAAAATCAATTTCCATTTCAAGTCACCACCATCCTCACAAACTAAAAGGAAACACAAAATTGGTATGAAATCCATCTTATTTATTAAAAAAAAAAAAAAAGAGAAAGAAAAGGGAATAGTTAGTTTATTTATTAAGAAACTTGGAGAGCTTCGTTTGGGATAATGATATACCAACATTATTTTTGTACAAAACCTGTTGTGTGAAATATTATAAGTGAACAATATTGCCTTTAAATCTTTTTCAGGTAGGAAAATGAGAGTAGAACCTCTAAAAACTTTTGGGAAATCATTATCGTATACCTTTTATATCTTCTATTGAATTGCCACTCAAATCCAGCTCCTCTAAGTTGTTCATATTGTGGAATTCTACAATGAAAAAGAAAAAAGAAAAAGGAAAAAGAATTGAGTGTAAATCTGATCATATTTGTTATATGAGTCATATTAAACTTCATTTGGGGGGCAAAATGAAATTTCAAATGAAGTTTCGGTGTTACGTTAGGAACTTCCATTTGATTATAGACGACAACTGACAGCGGGGTGAAATTGATCCAAAATCAAATAGATTAGGTACAAAATTGATATTTTAAAAGAACATGGGTTAAATTACATTTAGCATCCTTGCTTTTTTACCAAAATCTCACTTTAATTGATTTACTTTCAATTGTAATAGTAAGTGGAGTCTCCAGAAATTTGTAGAGATGGGGTCACCTTGCATGTTCAAGTTCAACAACATTTAGGCTTTGTTTGAAAACTTGTCTTTTAAGTTAAAAAGTCAAAAGTTATTTATTTATTTATTTTTAAAAAAAAAAAAAAAAAAAAGTTAAAAGCTGCTAGAAAGGCAAGTCATAAATACCAATCAACACATTTTTTCATTCAACTAAAAAAATTTGGCATTATCAAATCCATTTGACTTTTTTTCATATTATAAAACAATCAAAAATTTAAAAATTACTAAAAAAGCCAAACCCCAAACATTGCCCTAAACTTTTCAAACCTTTTATTTATTTACTTTTTATAACTAAACTTCTCAAATTTTAAGTAGAATAAATTCCAAAAATATTGTCTTATTGGTCTGAATAACAAATAATATAAACTTTTACACTTGCATTTGAAGAGGTTTTATTTTTTTAGAACTGTTGCATAGTAATTTCATTGTTAATAATGTCAAACACATTTTTTTTTTTTTTTTGTATATATGTAATTAAAAAATTATTCATTCAATGATGTCAAACTATAGAATGAAGTCCCTTAATTTTAATAAGATTAAATCAAATTAAATAAAATATTAATAATATAAGTAGTTGTTTTATTAAGAGTTTTTAATAGGTTGATGGGGGATCCCCAAGCTAGCGTCACCCTTGCTAATAGTCAAACCCTATATTTTTTTATCAAATTGTAATATTACCTTTCTATCTATTTATCATTAACGAAGTTTATAGAACTTGTCACTTGAAACATTTGTGACATTTTTTTTGGTCTCATTAACACTCTTAAACTTTTACTAAAATCTCACTTTAGTCTTTATAGTTTTATGAATATCTCATTAATGATTTTTTTGGTCTCTTTTTCTTGGCTTTTTGTTGATGTATATTTACGATTTTCATGTTTTGCCCTTATGTCAAATAAAGAAAGACAAAATTAGGTTAGCCTATAGCGACCCAGGTTTTTATCCCGACTTTCGTTGTGTTCCGGACTCGGATTCCGTGATTGTATACTATTGTCTATGTCTTGTTTCCTTCCTTTAACTCTTTATATTTGAGTTTTGGATTATGTTGGGCGTGTTTGGAACAGGTTGGTTGTTAGTTGGTTTAGAATGTTGTTGCCCAAATTTTGGCTTTTTCGCTCTAGCGATGCATCTTGTGCTTGAGCGAGCCTTGTGTAATCTGCTTCTTTGCTCGAGCGAGGCTTCTTGCGCTTGAGCGAGCCTTGTGAAATTGTTTCTTCGCTCGAGCGAGACTTCTTGCGCTCGAGCGTGCATCTGCATTGGTGACAGACCTGAAGCTTTGCATTCTACGCTCGAGCGACGCTTCTTGCGCTTGAGTGAGGCGACTTGTTGTGTCTGGTCACTCGAACGACAACTCCTTCACTTGAGCGAGCCTATTCATATCAGATTGTGATTGAGACATTTCAGGACACTTTTGCAGCTCACTCTCTCTCTAAAACTCTCCAAAAACGCAGGCCTTCATACTCTTTCTCTAGAATACACCTTCTCTCTAAGATTTCATCTAGATCCGTTGTGTTCTTGACCCTAGTGTTTTTTAGAATAAGGTAGAGGGCTTCAAGAGCTTCGTTTTGATCCAAGAAGAAATTGGTTTTTTCATCTTTGAAGTTCCACCTTGTTGTTTGGGTTTTCTACACTTGAGGTAGGGATTTTCTTTGAGTTATATATATGTTTTGGCAAGATCAAGATGATTTTCGAAATCATCCTTTGATTAGTTTTGAAAATTAATTGTTGATTCAAGAAAAAGAATGATTTTGAAAGTGGGTTTACTATTTGATCATTTGAGATAGAAATTGGGGGTTTTGAACTATGTTGATTAAAAGAAGATGATTTTGGTGTGATTTCTTCAAATTTTTTGGAGATGAATTGTTTTGGTAAGAAAACCTAGAAAATAGGAGTTTTAAATAGATGTTGAGAAATCATGGATGATGTGTTGTATTTATTTTGTATGTCAAAATAAATGGATGTTGGAGAATGTCTTATTTATATTTATATAAATGATATTTTCATGGAATATGGAAATTGTTGAGATGGCTTGAAATGTGGGAGCTATATTATCCCTTGGATGAATTGAAATAAATGTATTTATTCATCTTGTGAAATTGTATTGAAAGGAGAGATGGAAATTTTGGTCACAATAGAAATATTGTGTGGAAGAATGAAAAATGGATAAAATGTTGCATTGCATTAATTGATACATTGGCATATCAATTCATTGATAATGAAGAGCTTTGAAATTTGATTTGAAAACTTTGCATTGAGAAAAGAATGCTAAGAAACAAGTTTTCATGAAATGGTTTTGGGGTAAATACGACGGTAAGTCTTGAAAAGTGGTGTAAATTATAGGTGTCGAGCCTTCCAGTTAATACTGGTAAAAATGATAGATTAGAGGTGTCGAGCCTTCCGGTTAATACTGGTAAAAATGACAAATTGGTAGTACTTGTATAGTCTACTTGCAGACACCGACCTAGGGATTTACGGAGTTGTATTTACCGCCCCTTGAAAAAAATTAATAAATGTGGAACAGTTGAAATTGCATGGCATCATTGAGCGTGATGGTTTTTTGAATAAATGAAGATGTGTTTTTATTTTCAAAAGAGCATGGCATGTCATATGCATTCATCTCTTGAGACTTGTGCAAAATGTATATACTTTGTTAAGAATTCTCTACTGAGATTTATACTCACCCTACGAGATTTTTGTGCAGGAAAAGATGTGGTGATTCCGCCTAACTGAAGGCTTGGAAGTGTTTGCAGCGACATAATGTGCTCATTTGCTGTGACTCTGATTGTAAGCCAAGGGCTTTGTGTGTGTGGATTTGAATAACTGTTTTGTATAACCAGGCTCAAGCCTTGGAAACTTGTAAACCCTTGGGGGTATTTGCTGTTTAATTAATTGTTGTTGGACTAATTGTATTATCGCATGAAGACTATTTACATCATGTAATGCAAGTATGAGGATTTATTATTAGTTTTACTTTAAAGATCCATGACTATTGTATTACTATTTGGGCATGAAAATTGGAGCGTTTCATAGCCCACTAAATTAAAACACTTTTTATACTTTGGGCATTAAATGGATATAATTTAAATATTAGGGCACACAATGACACAAATTTCTTACTTTAGAGACTAAAAGATCCAATTTTAATTAAATTTCTATATTTACCCTTAACTTTAATGAGATCTAGTCTACAAATGGAATTCAGTTGGGGGACCAAACCAAAATAATTTTTATACATTGGGAACTAAATACATTCAATTTAAATAGATAACCAAAATGACTTTAGGATTTTCTTGATTGTAGGGTTGAGCAAAGAAATCAAAAAAACTCACAAACAGAATTGATCCAGACTAATTCGGTAGGTTTGATTGATTTTTTTAATTTGCGGTTTAGTCCTGATTTGGAAAATTGGGGAATCAGTCTCCATGGATTGATCCCAGATTTAGGTTCATGATTCTATATTTGAACCGAACCGAACTACATAATATGTTTATTTTTGCTAGATATTATGTTTGTTTAAGTTAATGGTGAAATAATATACATGTTATGTTTTGAAAGCTTATGTTCCGAAAAATCATGACAGACTAACATCGAACAATATTTGCTTAATGTTATGTTTTTGTTTCTTGGTAAATATTATGAGAGTATGGAAATGGTGTCACTGCTATTGTGCCTTAATTTGAGGTGTATTATGGGTTATTTTTATGATCCAAACCATTCATTTTTTAGGGTTTGTTGAGTACTTCATGTCTACCAAATATTATCTTAATCGGATATCAATAACTATATGATCGAATTGCATATTTTTTTAGTGCTGTTTCTCGAAAGAAAAACTTATTGTTTGTTTTTTTAGTTATCGATCATATAGTTATTGATATCCAATTAATATGATTTCAGTAGGCATGAAGTACTCAACAAACCCTATAAAATGAACGGTTCGGATATTAAAAATAAACTCATAATACACCTCAAATTGAGGTACAATAGTCACTGTTGTGCTTTTAGCACAACGGTGACCCCATATTCTTGTTTAATGGACATGTTATTATTATTTTTAAAAATTAAGACAAGTTGAATTGTTTTGAAAATGTTATATGATTTTTCTTGTGAACAGATTATATGGAACCGCGGTTCCAAATTGAATCAAATCATGCTTAAATTATTTGATTCAAATTGGTTCCGTGATTTTAATGGTTTGGTTTGATTCCAATTTTTATGGAACTGTAAACAATAAATTAGTCCTGATCGCTATTCCTCCATCTACCGTTGGACCCTAGATCGAGCTCACACGCCGACTCCCGCCATCGCCGATCGTGTTTGGTTACAACCTCACCTCCTCATCCTCCTCCTTCTCTCCTCTCTCTCTCTCTCTCTCTCTCTCTCTCCGTTTTGTTCCTAAACCAAAGCCTCCGCCGCACCACCCTTCCGTGTCACCGTCGTAGTTACCGTTGTTGACAACCCACGACCTCATCGTAGAATATATGACCCATCAGATCTTAGGGCCAAGTAGGCTTAGATCTATTCGAAAGCCTCAGATCTGGCTCAGATTGAAAAACAGAGGTCATTTCGCATGGCTTCCTCGTCTTGCATTCTCACGTCTACCGCCTCATCTAGTACGATCTCATTAGTGTTCCCTTCGGATCTCGCCTCATCTCCCTCAACCACCACGCCGGCTCTTCGATCCTCACTTCCGGGGCCGATTCCATACTGTTATCTTGATTCCTGTTCGTGAAGTAAACCTCACTCTCATTTGAGATATATATACTTTTCTTTCTTCAATTGGAAGATTTACGCGTTAAAGGTTGGGAATTGCATTTGATACATATTTAAAGTACTCATTCAGTTGCCAATTGATAGCTAATGAAATTGCTTTCTAAGTTTAAAGTTCGAATAAGCTTTTGATTACACTTAATATTGCTTAATATATGATTACAAGCTGAATGGGATAAAAATTTGGAAGCTTGGTGTGGTGTAAAGGTTTTTGTTGATGAAAATAGTTTGAAGGTATCTGTCAATAGATTTTTTTGGCACGATTACAACTAGAAGTGTAAGTCAGTTGATTTATTGGAATTTTTGCTTGAAATGGAATGAAGTAAAAAATACTCTGGTAGTTCTTTTCAGAAGTAGGGAAATTTTTAGATTTTTGAGATTACAGATTGTGTTTGTTTGAAAAAAAGTTATGGTTGGAGAAGAGACAGTGGCTATGAAGAGGCATCATAGATAGATTTGTTCATCTGTTGAACGACGGAGATAGGGGATTCTAGGTTTCTGCCAGTAAAGATAAAGGTAGAACAAATCTATTCAAAAAGGCTTAGATCTTGCTCATCCCCGTCTTCCATGGGTCTCTGATCTAGATCTGTTGAATTCAACAGATCATTTATTTTTGTTAAACAGATTGAATTTTTTTTGATGATTGTTGTTGTTGATGAACAAATAAAGATAAAAAAATTAAACAGATAGGATTTGAACATATAATAAATTTAGACAGATATAATTTTATTTGGACAGATAAGAGAAATTTTTGAACAGGTAAGAGAAATTTGAAGTCAAAAGATTAAAAAATTAAACAGATAGGGTAAAATTGAACAGATAGGGAAAATTTTGAGCAGATAAGAAAAAATTGAACACAAATTTTTTTTGAACAGAATAGAAATTTTTTTTGAACAGATAGTCAATGAAAGTCAACGGATAAAAAAAAGTCAACAGATAAATTAAAGGATAAAATTAAAAACAAAATGTCCTGCAAAATAAACGAAAAGACTTTTCACCAAACTATTTCATAAAAGGTAGATATCTCACTAACAAAAAATATTTAGGGTAAACTACCAATAGGTCTTACTTTTGAGACTTATTACCCATTAGGTCCTATTGATAAATTTATTAAGTGATAAAGATAAATTTATCAGTCTTTTATTTTTATGAATAAATTTATAGTGATAAATTTATCAATCTCTTATTTTTATAGTGTTAAATTTATTAGTTAGGACCTGTAGGTAAATAAGTCTAGTTAATAGGACCTACACGTAAGTACCCCAAATATTTATTGGATCTAATGCCTTATATCTTCCTTAACTTGGATTTATCACCAATTTACTATTTAATTCCCTCACAAATTTGGTGTAAGATATGTAGCATTGCTTAAATGGTGTTTCAAACCAATTATGTAGCAGCAAATTTTACAAGTTGAACATGTTGACTAACTTTTCTTAAGTAATTGAAAGATGAAGAATGATTTGTTTTATGGTATTGGGAGTTTTTATTTGTTGAAAATACCACATAAACAATGGATTTAAGAAATTTTCTTAACATTGATCTTAAGAAACAAACGATAAAGAGCATATATAAACAACATATAGAATCTTCTTAGGAATTGTCTACTAGTCTCAAGAATGTAGAACACATGGATATTGTGCACTTGATCATGTGGCTACCGATTCAATTTTGAAGTTTAAAAGATTGCCTTTGGTTGTGAATATGTGAAGAGTTTTATATTGGACTTACCTCCTATATCAATTGATCCAATCAAGTGGTTTGTAGATAGGATAAAGTTTTGAGTGATGAGAGTACACCAAGAGATGATAAGATGTTATTATTGAATGAATTCCAATCCAATCTAAGTAGCTCCAAACTTGCCTAACACAGATAGTCGCTCAAAACCTCAGAAAATCAATTTTCTTTTCAAGTCACCACCATCCGTACAAACTAAAAGGAAATGTAAAATTGTTATGAAGTCCTTTATATATATATATATATAAAGAATAGTTAGATTGTTTACTAAAGAACTTGGAGTGTTTCAATGGGGGTTGGGATAATAATGATATACAAACATTATTTTTGTATGTAACCTGTTGTGTAAAGTAATATTATAAGTGAACAATATTGCCTATAAATCTTTTTCTAGGAAAATGAGAGTACAACCTCTAAATACTTTTTTTTTTAATCACGATTGTATACCTTTTATATCTTCTATTGAATTTTCACTCAAATCCAGCTCCTTTAAGCTGTTCATATTGCAGAATTCTACAATGAAAAAGGAAAAAGAAAAATAATTGAGTGTAAATCTAATCATATTTTTTTTATGAGTCATATGAATAACACTCCATTGAATTGTCAATAAAGGAAAGAAAATGCCAAAATAATTAACATATCATTGTAATGGCCAATTAGTTTCATTTATTAGTAAATGTTGGTGGGAAAAAATTTCATAGAACTATATATATCACCATCGCTAGAGCTTTTAGATACACATTTAATTTCTTTTATAATCACCACATTAATGTAGGGCAATATTTTTAGAGGAAAATATTTTCGTTATTACAAAAAAAAATATATTTCTCACAATGTGGAAAAAATATATTGTTTAAAGTTTACTTTCTGCAATGAATAAATTCCATCCCCAATATTTTTCGTCAACAATTTTTTTGTGACAATTTTTCATTACAAAAGTATTTTTTCATGTAGTACATCACCTAATATTTATGTCTATATGTAAATAAAATAAAAGTAACATATATACAAATTTTTGGATGGCCAGGAATACTTCACAAAAATGATTTTTTTTTTTTTTTTTTGTGTGGCTTTTTCTGTTTTTATATTTCTGTTTTTTTTTTTTTTTATTTCCATGTTTACTTTGATTCAGATGAAGAGAGTCAAAAATAGGCTCGAAGACCAAATTTTAACACTTTTTATACTTTGAGAACTAAATTGATGTAATCTAAACATTGAAAATTGAAATGATACAAATCTCATACTTAGGAGACAAGAAGAGTACCTTTTTAATTGAATTTTCATATTTACCTTTTTTTTTTTTTTTTTTTTTTTTTATATAACATCTACAAATGTAAATATGATGGGGATCAAATTGAAATATTTTTTTATTTATTAAAAATTAGATTGATACAAATCTCAAAAACCAATCTACATAATTGTTTTTCTTCATATTGTTTTTGTTTTTGAATCACATTGTAATTTTGACTTTCAATCACATTCCGTATGTAGGAGTGTAAAAATGGCCCGAGCCAGATTTACACCCTATTTGTACGGACGCCAAGTGGGTAAATTTTAGTAAAACAAAATTGAAAGTGTAGGATTCAAATTATTCAAATTAAAACTATGAAAATTAAAGTAATACTTCACTCAAATTAAAAGATTAGTGGTATAATTTATCCAAAAATATTTTCCCCAAGTATACGTAACCAAACACCAAAAATTTAAGTAGAGAATAAAAAGGTAACTAACCCTTGTTTATAAATTTGGCAGACTATCTTATGTATTAGATTCCATCTCAATCTGAGGGACTTACTCTTTTGTGCTATGGTTTTGTCAAGTCCAACCGTCATGAAATTGGATAATTGATAATTATTTAATAATTTTATAATATTATGTGACATTATTCATGTGATGTTTAGAGGTATTATAGCAGCCTGCAAAACATATGGAACTCACATTGTTGATAGAAATATTGTCTAGTTGTGAACATATGAAGTATTTTATTACTGAACTTACCTCTTGTATCAATATCAATTGAATGGATTGCCTTCCAAATCAAGTACCACCAATCCGTTCAAAACTTAAAATTGACATGTGATCTACTCTATTTATTTTTTTAAAAAAATTAAAAAAATAGTTTGTTTGTTTACTAAGAAACTTTGAAATCTTCATTTGGGATAATGATTACAAACATGTGTGAAACAATATTGTAAATGAAAAATCTTACTGAATTTTTTTTTGTTAACTTCCAAAATGAGAGTATAAGCTCTAAAAAAATTCTCCATTATACACCTTGATAGGTTTTTATTATTGGCAATTCTATTTGACAAAACTCCTTTTAATTGTACATGTTTTCATTCTTTTATTTCAGTGAGACTATGAGTATTTAGATGCGAATTCAACCTGAAGTGTGCCACACAGAGAAGTTTCAGAAGATAATTCTTTTATGTTTGCCACTTTGCTGACTATGTTGGGGATCAAATTGCCTGGTTAGCTTGTGGGAGTCCAAGGGTAAGCGCTCCTTGGCAGGTCCGGGGCAGCGCCCAGGCGGGGTCGAAGGGCAGCGCTCCCGAAGCAAAAAGTAAAAATGCAGTTGAAGTTGTTTGTTCGCACGAGCGAAGAAGTGTACACTCGAGCGAAAAATCCTTGGTCCTAGAAGTTTGCATTGAATGTAAAAATATTGAGAATATGCTTTTCTCGCTTGAGCGACACTTTGGTGGCTCGAGCGAAGACACTCGGAAAAACACACATTTTAGTCTCTTCGCTCGAGCGAGAGATCCTTCGCTTGAGCGACCATCGCGGACCTGTTTTCTATAAATATGTGTTTCAGTCAGATTTTAGGATTACGACTTCCAGATCTTCTTTTTAGATATTAGGATTTATATATGGAGCTTCTTTGCTAGTTTTTTTTTATGTTTGTTTGAGTTTAAATCTAGTTTGAAAAGTATACATCAAAGGATTATTTGTTTATTCTATACAAAAGAGAGTGTTCTTTTTCGGTGGATTCTGAGGAATTCGGGACTGAAGCTTTGGTGAATTCTAGAGTAGCTCATCGTGTAAAGACCCAAATAAATAAATAAATAAAAGAAGTTAGTGCTGAACTGGGGTTCAAATATCGAAAGAAAAAAATATAATTTTTGTGTGTAAAGAGAGGCAACCACGTGGGGGGGCTGCCCCTCCACTCCTTTCCTCTCATTCCTTTTCCTCTTTTCTTATTCTTCTTGTTTGAAGCATCGACAATGGTTTGGTCTACAAAACTGGAGAGAGATGGGTTTGATTGTTCTCAATATACTATACACACAACTGCATATGTGCGCATGCATGTAATGTAGCTATCCTAATGTCAGTCATAGAATTTTCCAATACTTTTAAACTTTCATTTTTAAGAAACATCAGTTGGTTGAGATTGGTAGCTGAACAACTATGAGAGGACTCTTAATTCTGCTTCAAGATCTGAATTCTCAAATTATGGGTAGCAATTCAAAAACCAGTGTGTGGTTTAGGAGAGATCTGAGAATCGAGGACAATCCTGCTTTAGCTGCTGCTCTTTCATCTTCATCCTCATCTTCATCTTCAGCTCTTTTCTTTTTCTCATCCATAACTTGGAAAGGCCTAGCTGGACCCGAAATATCCAAACAACTTCTAAATCTTAGCGGAATTGGGGCAGCGCGTCCTGGTGGTCGTGGTTGGGGGTCCTACAAAGTCACTGGAATTTCTGCATCGATATCATCTAAGCCCAAAGAGTAGCTACACACCAGGCCCGATGAGCTAGTCAACTCCATTCTTTCCATGGTTACACAAACAGATAGAGGAGTTTTGCTGGCAAGGGATGAACACAACAAGGTAGCTGAAGTGACCCAAGAATTGGGAAGATTTTGTGTTGATGAGCCTGTAAAATGCCCCATTCTATTTAGAGAGTGGGATGTGGTGTATTGTTCTGTGCCTACATCACCTAGAGGTGGATACATGAGTGCATTCGGCCGTCTTGTTTTCAAAACAAAAGAAATGATTCAGTTTGTTGAAGCTCCTGACACTGTGAGGAACAGAGTACCCTTTTTTGCTCTCGGGTTCCTTGATGGAGAGGTCTCTTTGGAAGGAAAATTGAAGGCGCTGGATGGAAGTGCTGAGGTTGTTACCAGTTGCTACAGTCGTTGGAGGGTTGCTTCTCAATCTCAATCTGTGTGCTGAGGTTCTGCTAAGTTCAAGGTAGTTTAAAGGAGAAGTTAGGTTCAGGTTTTAAACCCTAGTTCCATAAATCAAATTCTAGAGGGTTTCGAGGGCTCTGATTTAATCTGAATGAATTGAAATTTTGTCGCCGGAAATTTTTATTTTCTCGGAAGCTCTTGGACCAAGATAGGAATTTTCCTACATTTCTTTATGCACTTTTACTTGATTATATGGAGTTTAGAGTTGTATATAATTTAATTAGAATTTTTGGAAAATTTGTGATTTATTTGCTAAAAAGGGAAATTTTGAGAAAAATAAAGAGTTGATGCCCAAATTACGAAAGTGTGAACTTGGCATATGTTTGTAAAGTTATGAAATAGCTATGTTTTAAATTAAAAAAAAAAAAAAAAAACGGACTTTGACTCAATTTGTTTTGAAAATTTTACTGGTTTGTGACTAAAAGAGCATTTTTAAAGAAAATAAAGGAATTACATTTAATTTTGGGGGCTTTTGATCAAAATAGGATGCCATAGTTGGATAATGCTTGGAGAATGAGTTTGGAAAGAAAATGATATTTTCTTGGGCATTAATGAAATTATTTTGCTTAAAGTATCTGTTGGAATAAAACCGACACGGTTGGAAATGGACATTGAGAGGTTACCAGACGTGATTGTGATATGAAAACTAGTGTAGTTGTTCATATTTGATGAGATGTGGAATAGATTGTATTTATCGAAATTTTTATGGAATTTAATTGTTTAAATATCTATTTAGAAATATCTGTTTTGAACTATCAGTGGAGGATAGCCATGATTGTTGTAGAATGCATGAGATTTAGGTAAATTGAACCACATTCCTCATTTATTGTATTGGACATTGCATTACATTTATTTTATTGGAAATGTATCTGTTTTTTTTAGAAATGTTTGGAAATGTATTTGTTTGCGAAAAGATGAATACTTAGTGAATCTAGGTAGGGGGTGTAGAACCGCGCGGTTAAGTGTCGAGCCTTCCAGTTTACTTGTAAAAATGACAGTGGTAGTGCATTAGGGCCTACTTGCAGACACTTACCTAGAGATTCACAGGGCCCGTATTCATGTAACAGATATGGTTTAAAATGGAAATGGTTTTATGTTTGTTGTGCATCTCAGCATTGCATGCTTTATAAAAATAGAGATAAACTGTTTTATCATGAGCATGGCATAAGCATACTTCTCTTTAGTCTTGTCATTGTTCATATATTGTGTAGTATATGTCTACTGGGCTGTGGCTCACCCTATAAAGGAAATCATTTCAGGTACAGGTGCTATGTCTCCGCCAAGGTATTGACTTGGGAGGACTCGGAGCTGAGGCTTCATTTTTGTTTTATTGTTATTTGTTGAATGTAAGCCTAGGACTGTATTTGTGTTGAGTTAAAACTCCATTTTGTGTAACCAAGAATGTTTTTGGATAAATTTGTAAGCTTGTAGGGCACTTATTATTTGTTTGGCTTCCATTTCATACTTGTGGTAAAATGCATGTTTGGGATTGGGACTGGGACATTGAGATGTGAACAACATGTATTTGGCATTTGTGATTTAATGGAAATGGGTGTATGGATTAGTTAGCTATATATATATATATATATATATGTGTGTGTGTGTGTGTGTGTTTGTTTATCAGGTGAGTTTTGTTGCATAAATAGATATATCCTGCCTAATTTTTGGGGTGTTACATATCGTCGTGGATTCGACATCGACGTTGTGGATTCAATGTTGGGTAAGACAATTTCGAGGTGAAGACCGTGGTGGAAAAGATATCTAGGGGTCGGTTTGATTCGGGCGTAGATTCGCTAGGTAATTGAGAGTACACTTGTGTAATTCTTTTATGTCTTCTTAGTGAATTGCTTTGTGGCTTTTCCCTGTGATGGCTTTTTTTTTTAGTGAATTGCTTTGTGGCTTTTCCCTGTGATTTTTTTTTTTTTTTTTTTATCACAATTGAAGGCACTCCAATTGTGGTTTTTCTACGTTAAAATCGTTGTGTTGATTTGTCTTGATTGTTTGATTGGAATTCTTATTTACTGCTTAAAATTGATACACAATCACAAATCAATATCTGAGGGATTTTTAAATTTTTCGCACCTTTTTTTATTTTCTATTGAATTGCCACCAAAATTCAGCTCTTCTAAGTTGCTCATAAAAAAATAATAAAAAAGAAAAGAAAAATAGTAATAATAAAAAGATGAATTAAATGTACATTGGGTTCTAATTGTTTTATGAGTTGTATAGCATCGTGTCAATTTCGGCTCCAACATATTAGAAAAGTGTTTTGATTTTGTCTCCCAACATAATTTTCTCTTTCTGCCTGAACTATGGGGATAAAGGTTGAAATTCATAAATACAAATCATCAAAAATGGAAGAAAATGAGAAAAGAAAAGTCAACATCTCTGGAGAGAAATATTCATATTATTATAATAAAATGTAATTTTTGTGATGCAAAAAAAATAAAATTGTCTCTCAAAGCTTATATTTTACAATAAATGAGATCCTTGCTGCCAAATTTTTTGTTGATAATTATTTTTTTAAAAAAATTTCTTGCAATTTATCGTCCAATATATTTTAATTAGTGATATTATATATACCAATTAATATATACACCAGTGTACCAACTAGTGTT